>CM053572.1:40574435-40597201 GCA_028646485.1 Cryptoprocta ferox | reverse complement strand
GTTTGTAAAAAGATATGTATGGAATACATTTAATAAGCTAATAGGAATCTGGCAGTAGAAATATTCTAGCATGCTAGAAAATTTGCACTTTTTCTTGTAACCCAGGACTCAAGAACACCTTAATTACAATCAATTGTACTATAAATTTTACCTCTTTTTATACTGCCTGGTGGCTAGTTCCTTTTTTGCCTCTCTGATAAAATGTAACATTACTTTGTAATGATATAGAGACAGAATGGCTAATCTCATATTAACAGGGTTGCTGGATTGTTAGTATTATCACCAAGAAGCTTTTTTGTCATTCAATAAGTGTGTCATGATAATTACATTTGATTCTTTGTTTTAATATTACATTTTACAAGGTATCTTTCTGTAATTTATTTCTTAAGCAATTAAAATTTTTTACCTTCTGTTAAGTAAAAATGTTAGCCTATGTATTTTTAGGAGCATTAAAATTTGAACGACTTATGCAGTACGTATTTATTGAGCACCTATTATAATGCCATACGTAAGAACTCTGTATTAGCAACAAAAACTTGTTTGTGCACTTCAGAAAACATGACCCTTCAAAAATATTTTTGTATAATAAAAGGTATATATGAGCCTCGGTGGCCCAGTCAGTTAAGCATCTGTCCCTTGATTGTGGCTCAGGTCATGATCTCATGGTTCATGGGTTTGAGCCCCTATGCTGACAGGGCAGATCCTGTTTGAGGTTTTCTCTCTCCTGTTGGCCCATCTCCCACTCATTTTCTTTATCTCTCTCTCTCTTTCTCAAAATAAATAAACATTAAAAAAATACTTCTGTATGATAATGAGTGTTTTAATATCACCTGTCTACATTATTCTTCAATATACAAGCCACTAGAATCTTTACTGGCACTGGAATCGCTCAGAACCCTCTCCTGTTTTTCATTTTCTGAAGATAATTGTTAATCTCCCAGAACTCCAGTTGTTATACCATTTCTGTTTAAGACTTTTGTGATGGATTGTCTACTTGTATTTGTCCTAATTCCACGCTTCAAACTCCAGCCTTTTTTTTTTTTTCCATTTCTCTCCATTTCTCAACTAAATTTTCTTGGCCTTCACGTTTTATCCAAGTTCATGTTTTTGCTCAATCCTTTAGAATCTTACAAGCAGTCTTCTCACTTTTTTTTAATTGGGTAATTTAGGAGAGCTCACTAATTACCTTCTATCACGATAGACATTACAGTGGTTTCCTAAATGATCATAAGGATCCAAAATGTACTGAGCATTTACAACTACAGGATCCTTCTCAAGGGAGCAATCCTAAGAGGGAAAACAGGCAAATTAATAAATAGGATGATGACTAAAGCAAATGAAGGAGTTAAGCCTAAAAGCCAGGGGCACCTGGCTGGCTCAGTAGATTGTGCGATTCTTGATCTCAGGGTTGTAAGTTTGAGCTCCACGTTGGGTGGAGAGATTACTTTAAAAAAATAAAAAGCTCATAACCTCACATTTCTTACTCATAATAAAAATGAATTCATAAGCTTAATGCAATAGAGAGCTATTTTACAGTCAGAAAATAAAGTAATGTCTACTTATTTTATTGTTAAAAACGTTAACATACAAATGAAGTATTTATTACCACAGTGCGTTCATTGATCAGGGTTCTTGCCACCTTGTGGCATCCAGGATCCCGGTTGAAAGGTTTTACCAGTGCTGGTGGGAGCCACTGAGGGTTCTTCCTTTCCAAAATATGGAGCAGAGGCATGGCCTTTGATCTGAGTCTGAACTGGTGGAGCTAAAATTTCTTCGTTCCCTTTGCTAAGGAGTTTTTCCTCTTCATAAAGATCTTGGCTTTTCATTTTAACGACTTCTCTATTTTTTTCATTCTTTAGGATTTCCTGCATGTATATATAAACGAAAGAAATGAGTAAATTTCTAATTAGAAGAAAACCCAAACTATAGTTTTTATGAAAATAAAAAAGCCAATAAAAAATATATATGTATATATACATACATATATTACTTGCTTTTGCATTTAAATAATAGATACGCACAGGACAAGTTGAAAAAAACTATCTGATAATACACCAGTATTCTTTGAATTAAACAGCTCTGCTGTCGTATACCATAATAAGGTGTGAAGGACCACAAAATAAAAATATTTACTACCCAGGAAGTGAAACAAACTACTTAACATGAAACATTACACAAGAGTGTAAGTCACTCTATCAAAAATCTTAAGCTTAGCAGCTATAATCTGGCTGAAAACTGATGAGTGATTGTACTTTTTGCTGGAGATGAAGTGAAGGTGATGATCGCCTCAGAAACATGCCCCTACCAATCTACTTTTCTGTGGGAATTAAGGCATGGATGCTACTGCCACCCCCTAAAGCACCAGACCCAAATCCCATCTGTGTCCCTTTCTAGTTTGGGGTGGAATCAGAGTTTAGCATGCCCTAGATACCAGTGGCAGAGAGGCACTCTGGTATTAGAAATGCTTCTTCAAATCAGTGCAAGCTATTTGTGCAATGCAGTTCAGTCCCTAAGAGTTAATATTCTACCTGTAAAGAGCTATGTCTCCAAATTACTGTATTTCATTGAATACAATGGAAACATCGAATTTTAGATTTAAGAAGCATCACTGATACATGTCCTACTAACAAGGGCAAACGCTATATATCCTCATTTCAGAAATGTTAAAATTTGAAAAGATGTGTGTCTTAAAAACAGATGAAATAGTCATTACATCTTTTATCTTTAATGATTCCTTCTTCCCTTTCTGTCTTAATAATTACTGTCAAATGGGTAATATTTTTAAATGTTCTTTTTGCTTATCTGTATTTAAAAAATTTTTCCTTAACATATATATTATGTATGAAAAAATCTGAATGTTAATGTAAATAATTGACAACACTGCCAAAAACAAGTTCTTCCGAGTTTTGTGTTTTAATTTCAACACTTTGAAAAATGACACCTAGAAGCAACAACTGGGTATTCAAATGTATGATACAACCTTCCTGTTTCCAGAGTGAACTTCAAGTAGTAATAGGCTTATTTAAAAAGGTAAGCACGGATAATTAAAATGTGAGACAGGAAGCCATCAAAATCCTAGAGGAGAAAACAGGCAACAGCCTCTTTGACCTCAGTTGCAGCAACTTCTTACTAGACAGGTCTCTGAAGGCAAGGGAAACAAGCAAAAATGAACTACTGGGACTTCATCAAGATAAGAAGCATTTGCATAGTGAAGGAAACAATCAGCAAAACTAAAAGGCAGCCTACTAATGGGAGAAGATATTTGCAAATGACCTTATCTGATAAAGGGTTAGTATACAAAATCTATAAAGAACATATCAAACTCAACACCTCCAAAACAAATACTCCAGTTAAGAAATGTGCAGAAGACATAAATAGACATTTTTCCAAAGAAGACATCCAGATGGCCAACAGACACATGAAAAGATGCTCAACATCATTCCTCATCAGGGAAATAGATATCAAAACCACAATGAGATACCAACTCACAACTGTCAGAATGGCTAAAATTAATGAGACAAACAATAGTGTTGGCAAGGATGCAGGGAAAGGGGAACCCTTTTGCACTGTTGGTGGGAATGCAAACTGGTGCAGCTACTCTGGAAAACAGTATGGAACTCCCTCAAAAAGTTAAAGATAGATAGAACTATCCTATGATACAGCAATTGCACTACTAGGTATTTACCCTAAGGATACAATAATACAGATTCAGAGGGGTACATGCACCATGATGTTTGTGGCAGCATCCATTGACTGATGAATGGATAAAGAATATGTGACGTAGACGGAGCTAGAATGTATTATGCTACGTGAAATAGAGAAAGACAAATACCAAATGATTTCACTCATGTGGAATTTAGGAAACAAAAAAGATGGACATATAGGAGGAGGTAAAAAAGATAGAAACAAACCATAAGAGACTCTTAAAGACAGAACAAATTGAGGGTTGATGGAGGGAGGAGGGTGGGGAATGGGCTAGATGGGTGATGGGTATTAATGAAGGCACTTGTTGTGATGACCACTGGGTGTTGTATGTAAGTGATGAATCACTGAATTCTACTCCTGAAAGGAATTTTGCACTGTATATTAACTAGAATTTAAATAAAATGAAATAAAATAAAGGTTTCTATTTAAAGGAAAAAAAAGGTTTGGGGGGGTATAGTGTTATACATTTAACTTTAGGCACAAAGAAGTGCCCATATAATGAAACTTCTTCAAGGCAAACATGTCTGGGAAAGAATATAAAAATTCTTGTAATTTCTACCCCATAGACCAATTCCCTGTGAATAGTTTAATAACCACAATAACTGAGTTTAGGGGCGGCTATTATAAGCAAGGGTAAGAGTAGTCAGTTTTTTTTAAATAATTTTTTTTAATGTTTATTTTTTGAGAGAGACAGAGCACTAGCAGGGTAGGGACAGAGAGAGACAGAGACACAGAATCCAAAGCAGGCTCCAGGCTCTGAGCTGTCAGCACAGAGCCTGATGTGGGGTTCGAACACACGAATTGCAGGATCATGACCTGAGCCAAAGTTGGATGCTTACCTGACTGAGCCACCCATGTGCCTCAAGAGTAATCAGACTTTCACACATCCTGTCGAATTCTCAGGTGAAATGACCATGTATCACAAAGGAAACCTCTCACAATATGATACTGGAAATCATGGAAGCAGACAAAAATACTTTTCCATATCTCCATACTCTTCAGTACCCTGTATGACCTGCTGTGTCTTCATGGTAGTTCTTGGAGCAGAATGAAAGCTGCAGGACAGGGTTGAACTTACACTATTAACCAACCACAGGTAGCAAAACACTACTGAGAAGTTGGTATGCAGCCTGTTTGGTTTTGGTTTAAGAGGATCAGTCACATGGCCTGAAGCTGCCCATGCCTGCCTTATCTACCTCACCTCTACTGCTGCATCTTATAGCTGGCGTAAGCCTCTAGCTTCTGCATAAAGAAAACTGAGGGCAGAGAGCTATTCTTTCTTTGGCTCTGTTTTCACATTTCTCTTTACTCACCATTACTTTACCAAATCAGTTTCTTTCTTATAACAGCCATCTAGGCAAATAAAAAACCAATCTGAATATATTAGTTATTTTAACATATGAAGATAGATTAAAAATTCAGAGTTGAAAAACATGGAGATTATAATTTTTCCTAGAACAGAATTTACTTCTGTCTTTTTTCTTTTTTTAAAAACTAATTGTTACCAGACCCCTCCTAACAGCTTCCAGGAAACTTAAACAGAACATAAATCATATATGAAAGGAAATCTAGTTTTGTAAATATTTGGAATAGATAAAATGAAAGTACTTAGGTAGAAAAAAATAGGAATTTGGGCACTTAAAGATAAATATCATTTTTAACAAAGCCTATTTTACAGAAGAAATTACCATAAAATAAGAAATTTGAACAACACCTTTGTTCAAAATACCAATGTCCTCTGAACAATACCACCTTATGTCTCAATATGTTCATCAATAAAAACAGTATGTTTGTTTCAATGTGTAGAGAACCAAGAGCGAGTGGGTCTTCCTTCATATAAATGTTTATATGTTTAAAGCAAATATCCTTTTATTTGCCGCTTTAAAAAATTTTTTAATGTTTATTTATTATTAACAGACAGAGAGAGACAGAGCTTGAGTATGGGAGGGGCAGAGAGAGGGGGAGACACAGAATCTGAAGTAGGCTACAGGCTCTGTGCTGTCAGCACAGAGCCGGACAAGGGGCTTGAACTCACAAACTGTGCGATCATGGCCTGAGCCGAAGTTGGGCATTTAACTGACTGAGCCACCCAGGCACCGCTATTTGCTGCTTTTTTCCCCTGACAGTATTTTTCAACATGGAAAAAGACAGTTGTATCACTTGAATTGTACCACAACTTACTTAATGAGCATTTCTACTGTTGTTACCAATATTACACATTTTCATTTAAGAAAATAGCACTGTGATGACCATCTACATATTCTCTGACCCCAAAAAACAGTTTCAATGCCGAACTACCTCTTACTAGCTGGGACACCAAGAAGTTCACTTATGTTTTTTTCAGTCTCAGTTTATCTGAAAATGGGAATGAAGTGACTATGTATACATATATATATATATATATATATATATATATATATATATTTACACCTCAAATACTCATCTGTATACTGTTCACATTGATGGGCTTTATGAAAGTTTGTGGTTAAGACCATGGGCTCTACTGTGTGGTGTAAGTGATGAATCACTGAATTCTGCTCCTGAAACCAATACAGTACTGTATGTTAACTAACTAGAATTTAAATAAAAACTTGGAAAAAAAAAAAAAGACCATGGGCTCTGAAGCAAGACTACCTGCAAACAAATCCCAGTTTGGCCATATACTAGCTATGTGACCCAGTCAATGTTGCTTACTCTGCGACTCAGTTTCCTCATGTGTAAAATGGAGACAATAATGCTGTCTTCTTTAGTGCGCTGTTCTAAGGACTGGGCAAGAATGGGCCGCTGGGCAATGGTAAAACAATAGAAGAGGATACGGGTGACTTTTTAAACAGTGGACTTTAAATAGTGGCTCAACAGGTGGATTATTCCATTTCATTAAAAACATATATATACCAAATTTATATTCATCCCTCTTTCTCATCTCAGAGTACAAAAAAAGTTTCTTCAATAGTATACCCTGTTTAATTATGTACTTAAAATTTTAACTATTTTGTAACAAACACTGAATAACTATTTGTTGTGAAAATTTTGTAAATAGCAGAACCCCTATATCAGTTGCTATTCTTATGAAGAATAAATAGAATTTGTGATTTTGCTGGGTTGAGAAATCTTTAACATTTCAATGTTCCACAGCCTCCAACAAAGGCAGCAACCATTACCACTGGGTTGAGAATAGAGGTGTTGGTCAAACACAGGCTACAGGTTTCTGCCATAAACAACTAGAAAGCCGGACCAAAAAATACTAAACTCTTCAGATATCAAACAAGTGGTAGTACAGTACAGTACTCCCTGAGAGAAGGGAAATGAGATATGTCCTGTATCACCTCAGCTTTCTGCCTGGAGGCATATTATGGGCTTCTGCACAGAGTGGAGGAACCCAAGCAGCACTTGGTGGTTTTGTTGTACTTAAGAGAGATGTTGGTTATGAAGGCTGAGAAAGCCAGCATTTGTGAGGCAGAATACCAGAAAATACAAAGAAAAAGTTCTAGAAATCTGCCTAGGGGAACACTTGAGTGTTCAGCTGAGTATTAAGCTGTATGAGGGTAGAGTGAGATAAGAGACAGCCAGGAAGGTTGATTTCTGGCTAAAGAATAAATACTAGGGAGCTATAAACTGAACAACTGCTGGAGACTGCCTGAGACTAAAAGACCTTCAAGTTCTAATCAGCCAGAGATGCTTCACTGAACACACAGGGCATTCGGTATATACAAACACTTCAGAAATATCAAAGATCACTCTAGGAGTAAAAGGTAACTCTGGACAATACAATAGCCACACACCACACACTGTTAATTAAATTAATTAAAATAAAATAAAAAATTCAATTCCTCGACTGCACTAGACACATTTCAAGGGGAAAGAGCAGATATAAAACATTTCCATCATTGCAGAAACTCCTATTTGGACACCCCTGTTAGATTCACCCTAACAAAACTTAAAAATAAGCCTCTAAAAGTTTGGGCTGACTAACATGTAATTTCAAGTACTCCAAAACAAAACTCAACATTTTCAAAGGAGGACAAGAAAACCCAGACAGTAAGCAATACACCATTTCAATGTTCATCATCCAATCAAGAAGTGAAGAAGAAAGTATGGCTAAGCCACTCAATAGAAACAGACCCAAACATGATAGAAATTATTAAATTATTTGATAATTAGGTGGTAAATACAAAGACTTTATTATAGCTACTATAAATACATTCGAAGACATAAAAGAAAAGCAAACATAAAGTGAAAAATAGAAACTGTTAAAAAGAAACAAGTGGAACTTATACAGGTGAAAATCTATGAAGTGAAAAATATAATGGACTTGCCCAACAGCAAATATGACACTGCAGAAAAAAAGAACAATGAACCCTGAAAACAAGGCAGTGGAAATTATCCAAACTGATGCAAGAGAGAGAAAAAAACTTAAAAGCTGAACTAGAGCCCAAGTGAGCTGTGGGACAAGATCAAGTAGTCTAACATACATGTAAGTGGACACAGAGAAGAGTCAGAAAGGGGAGGAAATAATGAGTAAAAATATTCTAAATAAATAAAACAAATCTACAAATCCAAAAAACAAAACAAAACAAAAAAAATAAACAAAAAAACTCCAAGCAGGAGAAATATAAAACCAAAGCACATCAAAATCAAATTGCTAAAAACTAATGATAAAGAGAAAATCTTAAAATCAGCTACAGAAAAAAAAAAGATTTACAGAAGAAACAAAAATAAATACTACTCGGTTCTTATCAGAAAGAATACAAGGTATAAAACAATAGATGTGCTGAAAGATAACAAAAACTGCCAATTTAAAATACTTTATCAAGTGAAAATATCCTTCAAAAATATAGGCAAAATGACACTTCCAAGCGAAGATTGAATTTATCACAAACTCCTACTATAAGAAACATTAAAGAAAGTACTTCAGGTTGAAGGAAAATGATATAAGATGAAAACATGAATTTACATAAAGGAAGGAATAGTGAGTGACAGAAATGCCCAGAATGGAGGGAGGACCAGAATGTATGGCAAAATGCTAGATTTGTGGACACTTCGCTAGGTGCTTGGTGCCCTGGCACTTCATGGCACCCACTATAAATTCCTTGAGCGCATGAGGAGCATCATCACACTCTCCATGGAAACTAGTAGTGTGGATTTTGAGGCTTATCATGATTGTACCTTCACCAAACCAACTTCTCAGGCTTGCAAAGATACCAGTTACCACTAAATTGATGAGAAGGATGGCCTGAAGGGATGGGGACTGTTGGGATTATATGCAGCCCTTAAATTAATATTACTAGGTGGGAGGCAGACAATGCTTCATTCCCTCTCTATTCCCATCCAACAAAGAGCCTCTGCCCACCAAGCCTTCCATGTCTTATACCATTGTCCAGGCTTCCCTGACATGGGATGTCAGTATGTCAACAATGGCCCTCCATCTGAGTCTGAACTCAGTGGAGTTGACAATCAGAAAGTCATGCATGAGGTCAACCCCACTCAGAGAAAGTCACATCCAAGAGTCCCCTGGAATGAAGTACTGAAGGATATAATTTTTAACTAATCTCAAGGAATAAGAGAAAGAATCCATACTCAACAGAGAAAGCATGAGCTATATCAAAATCTGTTATTTCAGAACTTTCCTAAATACATTGTTAATGAATGACTATTTTGTGACAATTTCCCTCATTTCTACAGGCAGCTGGGTGTTCAGTTAGAGCATATTAGCTTTTATTGAGCCTTGATACTGGGAAAAGAAACAAATTCAGTTGTAAAAAGTACTATGTATTAAATTTTTGAATTCATGTATTTTTCTGTCATATTATGCATACCATTGTTTGTGAAGGATTACACTGAAAAGAAGACTTTTTTTTAAAAAAAAGGAAAGGCTTGGGGTGCCTGGGTGGCTCAGTTGGTTGAGCGTCCAAGTTCGGCTCAGGTCATGATTGCACAGTTTGTGAGTTCAATCCCTACTTCGGGCTCTCTGCTGTCAGTGCACAACCTGCTTTGGATAACTCTATCCCCAATCTCTCTCTTCCATTCCTTGCTTGCGCTTGCTCTCTCTCTCTCTCTCTCTTTCTCAAAAATAAATAATATTTTAAAAAAATGTGTATCTTTAAAAAAAAAAAAGGGAAGGCTCTGGGTGCTTTTAAAAAGCTTATCCCTGTTTTTGTAGCATAGTCAAGTTAATGGTTATTTACTGTGTACCATTCATTAATTAGGTGATGTGAACTCAAGCCCCAAAACGATGTAGCTCAAGCCTTTTCCAATGTCACTTCTTTGCTAACCTCTGCTTAAGAGCCCTTTTGTTAGCTGGACTACTGTACTCAGTATTGCAAATTGCTAAGTGTGATAATGAAAAATGACTCTGAAAGTTTCTTTGTAATTAATAAGACACAGACAAAAACTTGACAATGCGATCTACTAAAAAGGCAACTTATAGTTCATTCATAAACCTTACCCAGGATATAATCCTACTCCAATCATACAGTCTCTTATGCAAATTCTAGTATGTGTGAATTTTCCAAGATGGTGAAGAAATCAGCTCTAATATACAGTTATACCTGTGGGAAGTGTTAGGTAACAGAACTGAATACTGGATATAAAAAAGAGGTTAAATAAATGGCAGGCTAGGACTAGAGGACTCTGATGATGCCTTGAGAGAGATTAAGGAAACCGAGGCAATGTAAACTTGAACCCTGCAACTGCACTCTAGTGTCTGAGAAAAGGTAGAGAGCTGACCATAAGTGATCTCTGATGAAGTTATCCTGGCTATAAGAAAGTTTATGATTATTCAACAAGTAACTGGGGAGAGAAGGGCTGAGAAATATCTAAGTAAGCTAAAAAGGTTACCCGAAGATTTTTCAGATATCCCCATCATTCTGCATCCTGGGGCCACACTTGGACCAGAGGTGTGGAAATGAACAATTCTGAGTCCATACTATTAAATGGAATTGAATATGTGTATACAGATCTAAACATACATTCAAAAACATCTTAGGAGTATTATCTGTTTTTACACATATACCTAGTAAACAAGGGAAGGTAAATACAAATTATAAATTACCCATTATTACTAATTTAAGATACATAAAAATATCACTTGTATTTTTAAATTTCTTTGTATGTGCCATATGTATGAATAAAAGTGAATAATGGTTTCATGATATAATTCAAGATCTAATCCCCTAACCCTCTTTCAACTGAGAATTCTTCTATCAAGGAGTGCTTCAGTAAAACTATCTATCTATATATATATATGATGCTGATGGTGTGATATGCATATTAAATATAAAATTCCATAATAATAGATTTAAAAATTATTTGATAATTTTCATACAGATGGATCTGGAAATGGAACAGAGCAAATGATAAGTCCTTTATTAGGGTGATATAATGTTTATTTTTAAAGTGCTATGAATCGAGCTAGGAAAAAAGGCAGGCACAATACATATATACATATTCTAACCCATTTCTTCTTTGACGTTCTGGTTCCATGCTTATCTGGAGTTTATTATTTATAAATGGTCTCCACTTGGTTTCCAGTACTTGTGAATTCCAAGTATACCATATATATCTATGTTCAAACTTAAGTACAAAACCCATCTCAAGATGAAATCTAAATACAGTTTAAAGTAAATCAAACAGTTCTTCATTGTTAGAAGGTTTGTTACATTCAAGAACAAGCAAAGACGCAGGAGTCAGTCTTATCAATAATGATAAAATTGGCCATGTCACTAGATTTTTTTTGAAAGTCTTCTGTGGGAATAAAAGCATGGCTATTTCATAATGATCAAGTTATGTTACATGTCAAAAAGGAAATTAAAGTCTTTAAAAGTGTTAATTTGAAATTGTAAATTAGTAATATATTTGTGGCAAAAGCTTACTGTAAATATAGCTTTAATAACTACTGGATCTAGGCATATACTTTTCAAAGTGCACATAAGATAAAGATACAATGAAAGTTTTGGTCTTAGAAAGAGCTCAACTTTCTAAAATATTTAAATTGCTAACTACATCTCCCCAATCCCTACATTGTTTTCAACTCTTGACACACATGTGCCATATATAATATAAATATATTTGACTTTGACAGCTCCATTAATTTCTTTCCATACTTGAAACTGTATACTAAATATTTTTCAGATGAATGAATATTAAAACTTTGAAAGTATGACTATATTGCCTTTGAGTTGGCCTTGGAAAAAATATTTTGAATACAAAAGATTTAGTAAATACATTATAAGTGAAAGTTTGGCAGACAGTATGTTCCAGGTCACCAAACCATACATATTTGGTTACTATAAAACAGTCTCATCCAGAAAGTAGCCCTCCAGAATATGCCCCTTCCCCCTCCCCACAATCAACATAATTATAATGGAAATTTGGTGTACAACTATTTCAAATTGTACTAAGCTGACTATTCTTTTTATACTGTCATTTTTATAACATACTAATAATTCAGACCTAACAAATGAAATAGCAATGCCTAAGCTTGAATGAATATATTGCCAAATTCTTGATTTATACTACATTTTCTAGTTCTACAAGTTTAACTGCCAGAATGAAATAATAAGTTATTAGATCACCCTTTTACAATATATAAAAGAGAGAAGAGAAAAAAAGCAGGGAGGTACACAGGTCACCAAAAGGTACTCTGTGTTCAGACCCAGGGCATTTAGATTAGTAATAAAAAATGATTGGATCTTGGCTGGATGGGATCAGCAACCAAAAGAGTAAATAAATGACAAAGCTTAGGTTAGTATGATAGCACCACGTTGCTAAGAAATCTATTCAAATGAAACAACAACCAAGCAAGTTCTCCTGCAGCAGAAGCTGCTCGTGCTATGTGTTCTTGCCAATCACTAGTGCGCCTCTGCCAAATCAATGTCACATTTAATTTATTCACATTCAAATCTATTGCAAACAGACTTTGATCAATTACAATAATGAAAATGCAGACTGAGTTTTGTTGTTTTGACATGCTTTCTTGAACTTTTCTCCTGCGTTTTTAAAAAACATTTCTAATGGCAAGAAGTGGATCTCAATGATTCTTGTTATTTGAGAGGACAATTGCAAGATTTGTTTATATTCTTTGCTGGCTAGGAATTTCTGGCATTGAGTTTTCTATCTTTGAGCTTGAGCCAGATTAATTATTAAATCTCAAAATGTTACTAGAATGAACTAATCACAGAGCTCAAGTCATTAATAGATTTGCAGGTGGTATTTCTTTTAATAAAATAAATGAACTTTCATATATATGAAGAAAAGACCTTTGAGCATAAAGATACAATTACTTAAGTGAAAAAGAAATTTAGCATTGTTAAACATTAATAAAAAAATAATTAGAGTCCCTTAATTTTAGTCCTATTTAATTGCACTGCCCTGGTGGGAGACAAAGAAAACCTTGCTCCTGTGTGAGAAGAGAGGAAGCCCATTATCCGTGAGAGAGAAGCATTGTTAGGTATCCATGGCTTTTCACGCCTGGGTTCCTAGCATGGGAGAAAAATGGCAGAGGCTAGAGCCCTGGAGGAAAGAGGAGGCTCCACCTGTGAATGACTGCTAACACGTATTGAGCTGTTACATGCCAGCTGCTGTAGGGAGAAAAGAGTTCTCTCCTAGATTGAGGAAGGGAAGGAAAGGAGCTTAGGAGAGAGGTAGAGAAGCCTGTAGCTCCAGCTTTACAGTCAGCTTTACAGAATCACATATGTGATAGCCATGGAGGGAGGTTACCTTCCCCAGGACCTAATGCAGAAGTACTGTCCTTTGATGCAAGGGACAATAAACCTGAGGCCTTGTAAGATATATTCATTCATTCAGCTGTTTTTCACTCCTTCACTCAATAAGTATATATGAACACCTGTAATTCGAGGGCCTGGGTTACAGAGAACAAAACCTGGCTTCTACTCTTAAGGAGCTTCCTTGAGGGTGGAGAGAGGAAGACATACAAAGGAGGTTGCTGGCTTATCTAGGAGTCAAGATGGTCAAGAGCTGGGTAAACACCAACGGTCAATTTTGTGGCGAATGCTTATGGGTTCTTTCCTATGTCCTCATTCATTCATTCGCTGGTTTCACTTAGATATTGGGAGCCCACTCTGTGTGGAGGACATAGAGTTAGAAGACACAACTGTAAGCCCAAACTCAAGGAACTCACAATCTAAGGAAGAGAGGTTAAAAATTAATTAAATTATAATATGATAAGTTCCATGACAATATTAAGCAAAGAATGTTATGGGACTGCAGAAGAAAAACTGGTGTTCCTATTATTATCCACAGACTGAGGAGGAGGGGGTTAGAAATGACTTCCCAGAGCGGATGATGTGTGAATCTTAACAACAGGAATGAACCAGAGAACTGAGAAGAGAGGAGGCATGCTGGGAAGAGCTAAGTACATGCTCAGAGGTATAGAGGAGTGAAGCAGTGTAGCAAATTCAGAACACTGCAAACAGTTCATATGGCATGCAGCGGGGAGAACATGCTGACTCTTATAATGCAATGTTAGGATATTTAGCTTTTATCATGAAAGCCATGCTGAAATATTTTGACTATTAAGCAAGAGTAGGACTCCCAGATAAAAACCAAGAATGCTCGGTTAGTCTGAAATTCAAACAAACAGTAAGTAATTTTTTGTATACATAATTCTTAAATATTACATAGGATATACTTACCCTTACAATTATTCATTGTTTGTTTGAAACTTAAGTTTCATGAGGGGCCCTGTATTTTTGTTTGCAAAATCTGGCAACTATAGGTGGAGACTTACATGTTTATACTACATTAAAAACATGACTCTGGCAACTGTAGAAAATAGATTGGGGTGGGGGGGAGACAGGAATGGAGAAATGAGATAGGATGTCACTGCAGAAAGGCAACTGAAAAACATTATGGCAGGAACCAAGACAAGGGTAGTGAGATGGAGAGGAAAATATTATTACAATATTCAAAATGAGAAAGGTCTTGGTCACCAAGATATGGAGGTAAAACAGACCACGCGAACCAGTCTGGAAGTGAACCAGACTCCAGGCTCTGACGATGACGAAGTGATGATGGAAAATGCCATTATCCATGGGAGGAAACAGGGAAGAAGAGGAATTCTGTTTTATACACACTAGATTTGAGATGTCTGTAAAATACTCAAATATCGTGTATCAAAGTGTTAGTTCCTTCTCACCTAAACCTCCCAATACTGAAGGGCTTCAGGACTCAATTCTAGGTCTACTCTTTTTTCTATATTCTTCTGCCTAAGTAATCATTTCCAATAGGATGAGTTTAAATACTGCCTATATAGCAGCACATCTAGCTAACTAGTTGGCAGTCCTGAAAGTAAACTTCCATACTCTCAAAGTAGCCTCCCTGACATACGAGTTCCACACTGGCAGGGAGGATCTGGGGAAGACAAAGAGGTTGTAGGGATGTCCTCATGGTGGGAAGTAGCACTTGCGTCAGCAGCAGCTGAATCAGCCTCCTTACACAACTGCATACACTCCGCAAAACTGTTCCTATATTCCCCTTACCTCCTACCTCCACCTGGCACTAAATCTTATCAGTTCTTCTTCCAAAGTATATCTGGAGTTGTACAGTTCTCTTCATCTCCCTTGCCAACAGCATTTCTTGCCTAGGCCACAATCTCCTAATAAGTCCCCTTGGTCCTCTATGGTTCAGTGTCCACATAGCAATCACCAATATTTCAGGCCACTTCCTGCTAACAGCACATTAATGGGTCCTTAGAACAAAACCCAAAATTGCTCGTGGCAGATATGGAGATACTCTGACCAGTTCCCACTTCAAGACAAGACTTACTTCCCAGCTACAGAGAGTGTGTTGAGCAGACAGTCTTCATTGTGTGGAATATTATGGCTTATTAATAGACATTCAGGGTATTTCTAGTTTTTCATTATGCTATATTTACTATTGCTATTACAAATAGCCTTGTGAATTATGATAAATTACTTATTTCACCAGATAATTTTGAGTAGATTTATAGAAGTTAGATTGCTAAGGCAGAGGGCAAATGCATATATATTTTGCTGTCTATAAGGGAATGGGTTTTTGACTGCCCTTTCTACCTCTCCCATACTCAGTACCCAGAAAAAGGCCTAGCACATAATAGATGCTCAGTATATATTTGTGGAAAGAATAAACTTAGCTCTGTACACGCACTTCACTGACTACTGAATAAATAGATTAACTCTCCACTTGTAATTGTCTTATGTCAAATCTAAACTTAAATAGCTAGTAATCAAGGACAAATCATGTTCTAACATTAATAAAATAAATCTTGATTCCCACTGACTTAAGCCCCTTCTCTTCATAATGTTGAAAAAGCCATAATACCTTGAAAAGTGAGAAAAGATAGGTATACCTTTACTTATACTCCTGGAAGCTTGTATTAGCTTTTTAAAACCAATGTGGGGGTGCCAGCTGTTGGTGGGAGTGTTGCTGCATTCCATTATTGCACGGCCTTTGTGGTGCCCCGAGTCTGCAATGTTGGACCCCAAGGGGACCTGGGCATGCTGGTGGAGGTGGACATGGAAGGTGAGGATGCTGCCATCAACTCCATGTTGGACTAGATAACTCCTCTCTGGACCACCTGGAGAAGAAGAATGACCACCTCCAAGTCTGCCTCCAGGAGCTGCTTGAATTCAACTGGCAGACACGCTGAGTTCCAGCAGCTTGAAGGCCCTTAGTGATGCCAGTCCCTAGGCTCTGTGACTGAGCCCTCAACCAGCCCCAACCTCCCTGGGACTAGCCTCTGGCCTGGGCACTCACACCAGGCTTAGATACCCTCTTAAGGGCTGGCCTATAGGTCCCCTTGGTGGGTCTGCCTGCCTGCGCCACCCTTCTGATACTCTTTTTGGTGTTCCCCAGGCCAGCCCCCACCACTTATCATCCTCCCCTGGGTCTGTAACCCACTCACCTTGCCTGCCTGCCTGCCCAATTCCAGGGCACTCCCCACTCTGTTCAGGCCTTGAGTGGCCACATTAAATAGGTGAATGAATGAATGGATAAAACCAATTGGTAACGATGACTCAGTTTGTCCTTTTAAAAATTAAGAAAAAATTATTTTTGTGTACCTTTCACTTGTCAACTAATAAGTGTCTGACTTAAAATATGTATCACTACCCAAATACAAAATTCCTAACTTTGGAAAGCATCAAGGTAAGAAAGTTTAATAATGGGTCAGTTATTTTGGACCTAAGTCATTTTTTTCCCAAGAGAAATAGTGTTACAGTGATATTTATATTCCCTTCCTAGAATAAAAATGAATCACACTGTAACATATATGCAGTAAAAAAATATGTGGTAGAATCACAATACATCACGCATAGTACCTATGACTGAACAAAACTTGAAAACAGGCTGCTGGCATCTTAGAGGGACCTGCTGGTGCTGCCCACCAAAGAGACAAGGGTACTGTGGGTACGCAGATAGGTAAGTGACCCTCAGTTACTTCAAATGAAACTCAGGACTCCACTCCTCCCAACTCCAAAGACAGTAATTCCAAGCACTTCCCCTCCCATTACGGGATGGGAGAAGGTAGAAGAAATAGGAAGACAAGCTAGGGAAAGGATGGGAAGTGGGAGGGGGTGGAAGAAGGTGACCACGTGATCAACTAGAATTGAGTAATCACACCAACCACCACCACTACAACAACAGTCACAGTAACACCCACTTTAGGCAATGTGAGTAACACCGACAGACAGGCAGTTGGGACTGCCGACAGCAATTACACTGGGAGGAGGTGGAATTCCCAGAACAGTAGTACCTGATGAAACTAACTGAAATGACATTGAGGAAAGGAGGGACAATAAAAGGGAGGCACCACAGTAGCATCTTTCCTCCTAAGAGGAAATGAAAAGGCTACAACATTAATTAGGGTTGTAGAGTGATTTCTGGAGGTCAGGCCAACAGGTGAACAAGCAAATGGATGGAAGCTCAAGTGGGCATCCATGGTCACCTAAGAGCCAGGCTTCCTTTAGGTTTGATGCCAGGAGAAAAAGAGAGGCTCAGGGATATCCCAGCATTGACGGAGACAGGAAGAAATAAGGTGGATGAGAATTCTCATGGGAACAGGTGGGGCAGAGCAGCAAAATGATCACTGAGAAAGATGAACAAAGGCAAAAGGAAATTAAGAGCAGAGAAGGAACTGGGCTTCCCAAGGCTCTCAGCAAGAGACCTCGGCTGGAGCCCCCTCTTTCATTTTTTCACACATTCATTCAATACTATTGAGCACATACTCTTAGCCAGGCACTATTCTAGATAAGGCAGGGAACAAAACTTAGTCCCTGATCTCATGAGACTTGACTTTTAGGAGGAAGAAATATATGATATACAACAAATAACACCTCTACTGAATATAAGGAAACAGATGACTGCCTGCTATTGCTATATCCTTCTCATTTAATCAGCCTGCCCTTTTGGGTTTGTTAAGAAACAGGAGGCTTAAACTAATGTGGGAGTGTTTACAAAGTATTAAACAGAACTTTCTTAGGTCCTTTCAAATGCTATATTTCAGGGGGGTGGGGTGACTGGAGAGAAAGAGAGAGGGAGCAAGCAGTCAATGAGCAGAGGAAGAGGGAGAGAGACTCCTAAGAAGGCTCCATGCCTAGGATGCAGCCTGATGTGGGGCCCAATCTCACAAATGAGATCATCAGATCATGACCTGAGCCAAAATCAAGAGTCAGATGCTTAACTGACTGAGCCACCCAGGTACCCCTCACTTTTCTTTTTTCTACAAAAGTAATACACCTTGAAACAAATATTTAAACAGATTTAAACAGAAAACCATTAAGTTGAAAAGGTAAATCTCTTATAATTTCATATCCACTGTTAAAAAGTCTGGAGTATATCATTATAGACTTCTTTTTAAACATACAAATGCATTTACAGCATGAATATAATGTACCTCATTTATAAATGCAAATTTATAATTATTGATAAAGCACAATAATGGTATATACTATACATACTGTTTCATAAATTGCCTTTCACTTAATATTTTCCAGGCATCTTTCTGTGTAAATATATAGATGTATACTAACCTTCTTAATGGCTGCATAGTAGCTAGTATTCCACTGTGTAGAGGTAATAATTTATTCACTCAATCCCTACAGATGGATGTTTACAATACTCTAGACATCCTTCTATAAAATTTTTACACATTTGCCATTCCTTAGGATATCTTCTCAGAACTGGAATCAAAAGGTTTCCATATATTTGGAAAACTGCTAAAAGTCAACATCACCTTACACTTGTGTCTATGGTGAATGAGAAGACCTGTTTTCCCACATGCCAATAAAAAAAATCCTTATTTGTCTTATATTTTAGAACTTTCTCCCCAAGTCTTTGGTTTCTCTTTTAACTTTGTCTAGGATTTTTTTTTTCTAAAAAAGTAGAAATTTCATATGCTGTCGAATTTGTCAATTTTTCCATTATGGTATCTGGCTCTGGTGTCACGCCACTTACTCTTCGTCTTCCTTGTTCCTTTTTACCCTTTAAGTGTCAGCCTAAATAATCCCACAGAGTAGCTTCCCTAATATCCATCTAAAAGAGAGCTGTCCTTGTTACTTTTTCTTAGAATCTTTGTTTATTCCTTCGGAGCTCTTTTCACAACTTGTAATGATCCATTTTTTGATATCTGTAACATGTCTATCTTTCCCACTGGAGTATAAGCACCATGAGGTCTACAATGTTCTCTGTGTCACCTTCAGCAATAGGGATTGTCAATTCCTTGAATAGTAGCAGTTAATAAGGACACAAACTGAAGGTTTAGGATAGCATGTTTTGCCACTTGCTAGATAAAAGAGTTCACTTCAAAGGCATCAGGGTTGGTATCTCTTCATTCTCACAATAAAAAGCTTTGTGGTACTCAGGTTAGACGAACACTTTTGTGGATAATTCTTAAGAATGTCTCTTTCCTTTTAGACTAAGATACCTTTAAATATGACAGGGATTAGGAACGTTTCTACCTGTGAATTTTTTCTCAAGAATATCTATAAATAAGGATTTCAAAGTCTAATACACAAATTTAAGTGGAATAAAAGCTGAGTCCTATTTTTTCAGTATACGTAAAAGTATTTACATTCTACCATTATCATTTATATGTAAATATTTTTGTTTATTAAAGTGAAAGGCAATGTGATGTTTTCTTAGGTGAATCCACACAATGTACTAACCTTCAATGAATATATTATATCATTGGACTTATATGCAAATATTTTTTCAATACACAGAAGAATTTTCTGAACAAATACTACTCTAGTATGATAATATTCCATGACTTTTAAAATTACTGCATTTAAATTACTATGTAATGTAAATTTCTTGGCAAAAATATCCATCTGGTAATAAAAATTTGGAATTCATTCAATAGAAAATCTTATTAGTGAGGTTATTTTCAATAAACATATATGAAATTAAATATTTTTATGATAAACTATCTTATAATTTGGTGACCAAAGATAATGCAATTAGTCTTTGTTAGGGGTGGGAGACAATTACTGAACTGTTATGCTTATCAGTCCTCATTAAAATAACACCTTTTCTCTGTCTAAAGAAGCGAGACTGTTAAGACAGATAATCCTAGACAAGCTAGAAATAGTTTGAAAGAATAGAAGACAAAAAACTTTATTTTCCTCTTTAACACTTCACCTTATATCCACTGTGCAATTCAGAAAACATTTAACTTTATTATGGTGTATCAAGAACTTCATACATTAAAGATGAAAAGCAATCAATTATTTAACCTAATGTTTTTCAAATTTAAACACAAATAAAAACACATGACTTTTAAATAAAAAGAAACATTTATTTTAGTTAATTCAAATTAAAATAGCCACATGTGGCTAGTGGCTACTATATTGGACTAGTCTACATTAGACAAGTCTAGACAGTCTAAGTCAAAGATAGGGAATATTAATAATTATTTAGAGAAAGTTTAAGATGATTTATTAATTACAACAATAAAAATAAAAATTGAGACCCATCATAAGAGATTAATGTGTTCAAAATGGAAATTCTTCCATAATTTGACATTTGAATAAAAATCATTAGAAGTTGGAAACAAAAGTCAAAGATGTAGATACAGAAAATTAAGTATATAAAGGGATAATGTGAGAAAGAGTAAAAGTTAATTTATAAAAACAGTCTTGTTAGATTAACACAGGAAAAATGTTAATTATCTGGTAGGCAGAACATGGCAGCACATTATAAATATTTGTTGAACTGAAATGACTTTTGTGGTGGTAACAACACTTATTACCTTAAGGCTGCAAATAAACTTCAATATTTTAGGTAAATAATGCAAGAGAGACAGGTATTAAATTAAGGAAGTCAAGGAACAATCCCAAACGCCAAAGGTGGGTATTATAGTGGGCTCTTCCTCATCGTGTCCTTTGGCACCACTTCTCAGATCACTACAAACCACTGAGCTGGCATTCTTAATTTCCTTTTTAAAAGTTAAATATTTTCTGATTATAGAGACATATTTCCTTTATGTAGCAAATTCATAAAATACATAAAAGCATAAAGAAGAAAATCAATTCAACACCCAAATAATTTTGTATTTACATTTCCTTCAAGTCTTTTTTTTTTTTTAATATACACATACTCCCTTACTTTAAAAAATAACAGAATCAGGAAGATATGGTATATTTTATGATTTTCTTTTTTAAATTAATTCTCATATAACGTGTTTATAAAGGCAAAGCATATGAACATCACAGTAACTGAGAAAGAGGCAAAGCCAACTGACTAATTAGATTCACACTTACACCTTCAGTGCTAATTGTGATAACCTGTTTGCACTAAGGTCTCCAAGGGTTAATTAGCCAGCAGCAGTTATCAGTAAAAGATAATGTACTTAAATTTTACAAATATGTGCAAATTTATAAGTTTCTCATTTTCCAATAAGAATCTGAACTCCAGAAAATTTTTCTCATGTTGGTAGTTGTATTAAAAACAGAGAATCTTACCTAAGTTGAAAAATAATTGCCTTGGAAAATAGAGCTACAAATAAAACACCAATTAATGTGTTCATTGTTGTTTCTTGTTTAAGGAAATTCCAAATTGTAAAATATGCTAATAACTAAAAAGAAACAGAATAAAAGACTAATTCAAATTATCATGGCCCAAATACCAGTACCTAAAAGATTAATCATATTCTTGCGAGTAGAATTTTTTTCATTGGTTCATACTCATATCTTACTAGCAGTAGTTTGAAGATCAAAATTCCTGAGACTTCAAAACCCAGTGTATTCTATTTTTATGTTTTTACTTTGATAATGTTATTTTTTTAAATGGTAATTGGTTCATATTTTTTAAAATGTTTATTTTTAAGAGAGAGAGAGAGAGTGAGTGAGTGAGTGGGGCAGGGGCAGAGAGAGAGGGACACAGAATTGGAAGCAGGCTCCAGGCTGTGAGCTGTCAGCACAGAGCCCTATGCAGGGCTCAAACCCATGAGCCATGAGATCATGACCTGAGCTGAAGTAGGATGCGTAACTCATTGAGCCACTCAGGCGCCCCAAAAAGATGCCTCTCTCTTTTTTGTTTTTAAGAGAGAGATAGAGGGTGTGAAAGAGAGCATGTGTGCAGAGGGAGGCAGGAAGGAGAGAGAGAATTTTTTTTTGTGAAACTTAGAATTTTCTTTTTATTATTTATAGTTTATTGTCAAATTGGTTTCCATATAACACCCAGTGTTCTTCCCCACAAGTGCCCTCCTCCATGACCATCACCCCCCTTTCCCTTATCCCCTCCCCCTTCAACCCTCAGTTTGTTTTCAGTATTAGAGAATCTCTCATGATTTGCCTCCCTCCCTCTCCCTAACTCTTTTTTCCCCCCTTCCCCTCCCCACGGTCCTCTGTTAGGTTTCTCCTGTTAGACCTATGAGTGAAAACATGACTTATTTCGCTTAGCATGACACCCTCGAGGTCCATCCACGTTGCTACGAACGGCCAGATTTCATTCTTTCTCATGGCCCATGTAGTATTCCATTGTATAGATAAACCACATCTTCTTGATCCATTCATCATTTGATGGATGTTTAGGCTCTTTCCATGATTTGGCTACTGTTGAAAAGT
>CM053572.1:40475406-40573935 GCA_028646485.1 Cryptoprocta ferox | reverse complement strand
GGGTTTGAGGTTCTCTTGCTGCTCCCCTTCTAGTTCCTTTAGGTGCTCTGTTAGATTTTGAATTTGCGCTTTTTCTAGTTTGTTGAAATAGGTCTGGATTGCAATATACTTTCCTCTTAGGACTGTCTTTGCTCCATCCCAGAGAGTTTGGATTGTTGTATTTTCATTTTCATTTGTTTCCATATATTTTTTAATTTCTTCTCTGATTGCCTGATTGGCCCAATCATTCTTTAGTAGGGTGGTTTTTAACCTCCACATTTTTGGAGGTTTTCCAGACTTTTTCCTGGGATTGATTTCAAGTTTTATAGCATTGTGATCTGAAAGTGTGCATGGTACAATCTCAATTCGTTTTTATTTATGAAGGGCTGCTTTATGCCCCAGTATGTGATCTATCTTGGAGAAAGTGCCATGCGCACTTGAGAAGAAGGTGAATTTCCTAGCTTCAGGATGCAGAGTTCTAAATATATCTATCAATTCCTGTGTTCCAATGTGTCAATCAGATCCATTGTTTCTTTAGTGATTTTCTGTCTGGTGGATCTATCCATTGGTGTAAGTGGAGTATTAAAATCCCCTGCAATTAGCACATTCTCATCAGTAAGATTGTTTCTGTTTGTGATTGTTTCATGTATTTGGGTGCTCCCGAATTCAGCGCATAGATGTTTATAATTGTTAGGTCTTCCTAATGGAGAGACCCTCTAATTATTATATAACGTCCTTCTTCATCTTTTGTTACTGCCTTTACTTTAATGTCCAGTTTGTCCGATATAAATATGGCTACTCTGGCATTCTTTTGACTACAGTCGTATGATAGATATTTCTCCCTCCCCTCACTTTCAATCTGAAGGTGTCTTCAGGTCTAAAATGAGTCTCTTGTAGACAGCAAATAGATGGATTTTGCTTTTTTATCCATTCTGCTACCCTGTGTTGTTTGATTGGAGCATTAACTCCATTTAATTCAGTGTTATTATTGAAAAATGTAGGTTTAGATTCATTGTGTTCTCTGTAGAGTTCATGTTTGTAGTGGTGTCTCTGGTACCTTGTATTCCTTGCAACATTTCCCTCATAGAGTCCCTCTTAGGATTTCTTGCAGGGCTGGTTTGGTGGTGATGAATTCTCTCAATTTTTGTTTATTTGGGAACACCTTTATCTCTCCTTCTATTTTAATGACAGGCTCGCTGGATAAAGGATTCTTGCCTGCATATTTTTCCTGTTCATCACATTGAAGATTTCCTGCCATTCCTTTCTGGCTTGCCAAGTTTCGTTAGATAGGTCTGTAACCACTCTGATAGGTTTTCCTTTGTATGTTAGGGCCCCTTTATCCCTAGCTGCTTTCAGAATTCTCTTTTTATCTTTTGCCAGTTTCACTATGATATGTCATGCTGAAGGTCGATTCAAGTTACATCTTAGAAGAGTTCTCTGTGCCTCTTGGATTTCAATGTCTATTTCCTTCCCCAAATTGGGACGTTCTCAGCTATAATTTGATCAAGCACCCCCTTCAGGACCTTTTTCTCTTTATTCTTCTTCAGGAATTCCTATGATATGGATATTGTTCCATTTGATTGTATCACTCAGGTCTTGAATTCTCCTTTCGTGCTCCTGTATCAATTTCTTGAGAGAGAGAGAATCTTAAGCAGGCTCCAGGCCTAGCATGGAGCCCAATGTGGGGCTCAATCTCACAACTGTGAGATCATGGCTGAAACTAATAGTTGGATGCTTAATTGACTGAGCCACTCAGATGTCCCTACTTAAATTTATTAAAAAAAATTTTTTTTAACGCTTATTCAGTTTTGAGAGACAGAGAGACAGAGCGCAAGTGGGGCTGGGGCAGAGAGAGAAGGAGACACAGAATCCCTAGTAGGTTCCAGGCTCTGAGCTGTCAGCACAGAGCCTGAAGTGGGGCTCAAACTCATTAGCCATGAGATCATGACCCAAGCCAAAGTCGGTTGCTTAACCAACTGAAGCATCCAGGTGCCCCTTAGATAAATTTATTTTAAAAGAAATCCTTCAGAGTGCCTGGGTGGCTCAGTTGGTTAAGTGTTCAACTTCAGCTCACACCATGATCTCGTGGTTCACAAGTTCAAGCGTTGCGTTGGGCTCTGTGCCGACAGCTCACAGCCTGGAGCCTATTTCAGATTCTGTGTCTCCCTCTCTCTCTCCTCCTTCCCCCTTTCTCAAAAATATATTAAAAAATAAAGAGTTCTTTCTCAAAAAAAATTAAATTTTTTTTTACTTGAGTATAGCTGACATACAATGCTATATTAGTTTCAGATGAAAACCCAATGGATTTTAAAACAAAAAATATAACTAAAAAATAATTATGAGAATAAAAGCACTAATTACCAACTGTGATGATTAGCTTAATGTATCAACCTGACTAGGTCACAGTACCCAGATATTCAATTAAACACTAACCTAGGTGTTGCTGTGAAGGTATTTTGTAAAAGTAGGCAACATCTATGAATGCTGATTCTAAGTAAAAGAGCTATCCTTCATAATTTGGGTGACCCTCAAGCATTCAGTTAAAGGGCTTAAAGAGCAAAACTAAGAGTCCCTTAAGAAGAAATTCTGTCTCCAGACTGCAGGATCAATTATTGCTTGAGAATTTTCAACCTACCTGCCTGCCTTCCAAATTTCTGACTTGCCCACTCCCACAACTGTGTTAGCCAACTCTCTGAAATAAATAAATCTCTTAATTATATCTACATCTATCCTCTTTTGTTCCTCCCTTCCCTCCCTCTCTCCCATCACTTCAACAGAGAAATGCCTCATGCCTTTCTTCTGTGAGTAATCTATGTACTCTATAGCTCCTTACTATCATTGTGAAGTCCACTGCAATTATGCCACTCTAGTACTGAAATCTGCACATGTGATCATCTGACAAGTACCACAAATTAATACATTTAACACCATAAGCTGATATATTTCTCTTCCTATCCAGAGTGTATTCACTTAGTCAATGAATCTAGGGATTCTGGTTTGTTTTTTAAATATGAATTATTCTTTTTTTAGATGTTTATTTTTGAGAGAGAGAAAGAGAAAGAGAGAGAGACAGACAGAAAGAGAGAGAAAAGGGAAGGGACAGAGAGAGAGGGAGACAGAGGATCCAAAGTGGGCTCTGCACTGACAGCAGAGAGCCCAATGGAGGGCTTAAACTCATGAACCATGAGATTATGACCTGAGCTAAATTCAGACGCTTAAATGACTCAAGCCACCCAGGCACTCCTAGGTGTTCTGGTTTTTAACAAGTAAAATAAATTTGTTACAAAGATGAAGACATAAAAAAAGTAAAAGAAGTAAAAGAAAGTTGTTTATAAAGTCAAACTATGGGTAAAAGGATATATGATAACAAGTGTTAATATAGTTAATGTGATTTAAGAATGCCTTTTACTCTGAACTTCCTAATAGCCAGGGCAAGAAGCTAAACAAATTCTATAACTTGTTTTACATAATACAAGGAAACATATTTATTCTGTGAGATGGAAAAACACTTTTTTTCCCTGGTAGACACTTCTAGGAAGAATTTGTTTTTAAGAATTCTTAAATAAGAGATAGAGTAAAATGACCAACATCTTCATTAATCACTTTTAAAGACACACAGAAGTGATTACCTTCCAGCCTTTTTACTTATTAATCAAAGGCCCAAAATATAAAGGCTAGAACTTAACGATAGAGGTGCTATTTGTTTGATGATTTCACCTGATATACTAGGTGGTTAGTCTATCTGTTAGATGTGCACTGTTCTATGGTGGTCACTGGTGGTCACTGACAACCTCATATGTGGCTAGTCTGAATTAAGATATGCTGTAAGTGTAGGGGTGCCTGGGTGGCTCAGTTGGTTAAGTGTCTGACTTCAACTCAGGTCATGATCTCACAGTTTGTGGGTTTGAGCCCTGTTTCGGGCTCTGTCCTGAAACCTCAGAGCCTGCAGTCTGCTTTAAACTCTGTATCTTTCTCTCTCTCTGCTCTTCCCTGCTCACACTCTGTCTCTCTCTCTCTCAAAAAATAAACACTTAAAAAATAAAAAAAATACACTGTAAGTGTAAAATAAATACTGGATTTCAAAGATTAGTATTACATATATAAAATATCTCATTAACAGTTTTTATATTGATTACATACTGAAATGATAATATTTTGATATACTGGCCTAAATGAAATACATTATTAAAATCAATTTCACATATTTATTTTTACTTTTTCTAATGGGGCTCATAGGAAATTTAAAGTTAAATATGTGGCTAATATGTTTCTACTGCACACTGCTGCCTTAGGTAGTTCTTCCCCAAGTTTTTCACAACAGGAAGTAAGTGGCCACTGGAGGACTAGGAGCATCAGTATTGTGGGCACATCTCTATAGAACTCTGGCTCAGCAGCTGGGAAGTTCTATCCTAGAAGATCTTCTTTAGACATAATTTCCCTCGGCCACATTTTTGAAAGGATTAAGACATTAGATAATCTAAGGTATCCTTCTGCAGAGCGTCAGTTTGTTAGCAGTGTTCCAAATGGAGAGGAGATGTCTGCTTCTAATCCCTAATGGGCAGCAGTAATATGGGCACTCTATTATCAAACTAGAAAAATACAATCAGGATTTTTACTAGGAAAGAAAATCACTGGACTCTTCCAGAGTTAACCTTCAATTATACCTATAGGCCAAGTCAAGCTGTTCTTGAAAAATTAATCTCAGGGTCTCTCAGGTATCTGGGTAAGTACTGAATGATACATCAGAATTTCATCCTATTAAGATGCTCCCAGGTCACAAAATTTTCCAGTACATCTGATGGACTTACATACACTCTTTCTCTTAAATATTTCTCTTTTTTTTTAATGTTTTGTTTATTTTTTACAGAGAATAAGTGGGGGAGGGCAGAGTAAGGGGGACAAAGGATCCAAAGCAGGCTCTGCGCGGACTGCAGTAAGCCTGATGTGAGGCTTGAACTCATGAGATGCAAGACTATGACCTCCTGAGCTGAAGTCGGATGCTCAAAAGACTGAGCCATCCAGGTGCCCCTGTCTTTAATATTTCTAAAGATATATCATTTTGTGCCAATAGGACCAATGTGCACTCATGTTACAAATCAGTTGGCCTGTGGTATTTACTAAGTACTAACCATTTCAATTTTGGGCTCCATTATTTCTGTTAAGACAACAATTTTGGTTTTTATAAATCCGATGCTGAACAAGTGGAGACAGTGAAACAGGGAAGAAAAAAAACACAGAGGTATGCTCTGGATCTGGTCTGTGCTCTGGACACTGGGACCCAATTCATGCTGGAACCTTTTGAATGTGTCTGAACTGTTTCAATGTCCTTGACCTGTTTGCCCCAGGGGCAGACAGGGAGCATTTATCCATTAGCTCCTATCCCCCACGGATCAAGGGTTACCTGGTGTGTTAATCCTCTCACATTTCCAGGCTGACTCCCCACAGGAATCCCATGCAACAGTGTCAAAGTAGAAAGCTAAAGTTACTCAGCAGAGCTGTAGTGAGATTACACCTAAGACAGCTGGTCGCTACAGGTAGGCTGGAGTAAAGCAGGACAAGAGGATGCGAGGGAGGGCTCAAGAGGTATGTGATACTAAGTTCTCATATGCCTGTCCCTTAGTGGATTGAGACTGAGAATTTAAAATCATCTTGAACCACAGAGAAACACTATCTTTTCAAAAATTGAAAGATATGAAACCGTTCAGAACATTACGGTAGAAAAAACATAGGGAGCTTGAAGGCCATATAAATGGGTAGAGGGAAATAAAAGCAGAAAATTTCAGGATAATTTCTACAGAGCAAACAAAATACCACAATATTATTCTCAAACACAGATTAGACTCTTAAAAAAAGAGTTTAAATGAGTGTAGAACTTAGAAATATTTCTATATAACTTCTCATCAAAGTTAGGATTAGGATTCTTATGGACTTTAAATAATAACAAGTAAAAATAATAAAATAACAACAAGTAAAAATAATAAAATAACAGCAGCTATTACTTATTTAATGCCTATTTTGAGCGAGACATTAGCTAAGCATTTTACATATACCAGTTCACTAGGTTAAAAAACTACTGTTAAGATTTAGGATGGCTCAGTCGATTAAGTGGCCGACTCTTGGTTTTGGCTCAGGTCATGATCCCACAGTTTGTGAGTATAAGCCCCACATAGGGCTCTGTGCTGACAGTGTCTGGAGCCTGCTTGGGATCCTCCCTCTCCCCCTCTCTTTCTGCTCCTCCCCACTTACACTGTCTCTCTCAAAATAAATAAATAAACTTAAAAAAAAAAACTACTGTCAAGATTAATAATTTTCAGCTTTTTGTATGTACTATGACCTTTAGTAAGTATATTAGGGTTGTCAAAAGAAAGGGAACCAATAACATGTGTATGAATGTGTGTGCGTATGTTTATATATATGTATGTGTATGGATATATGTATATATATATCAGGGACAATGATTAATTTTAAGGGACTGACTCACATAACTGTGGCTGTTAAGAAGTCCAAATCTTCACGGTAGGCTAGCAGGCTGGAGGCCCAGGGAAGAGTCAATGTTGCCTGAGTCCAAAAGGAGCCTGCAGGCAGAATTCCCTCTTCCTCCGAGGAGGTCTCTTTTCTTTTGTGGTCTTCAACTGATTGGATGAGGCCCAGCCACATTATGCAGGGTAATACACTTTGCTCAACATCTATTGATTTAAATGTTCATCTCATCTAAACAGTTCCTTCAGAGCAAAATCTAGACTAGTGTTGTGACCACAGGTGCTGTGGCCTACTCAAGTTAACACCTAAAAATTCACCACCACAGTAAGAAATATAGTACACAAACATATGTGTGTATGTGAAATAAGAATTTTATAAAACAATACTATTAGTAAAGGTTTTTTATGCTGTTATTTCCCATTGTATATTTCTCTACTTTATTAAAAAGAAAAATGCTTATAACCCACTAAGTTGATTTCATAACCCACTAATGTATCACATAAATTGAAAAACCCCGCCCTACATGACATACCCGTTTGTTCATGTTTAAAAAACCAGTAAAAAAAAAAAATGTATCACAATGGCAACAGAATGTGATATTTGAGAAGGAAATTAAGTATATTTGAATACATGAAACACAGTGAACATATGTATATCAGAAAAATTATAAAAATGCCTAATTTCTTATTACCATAGCAACGACATACACTTAGCAAATTAGTACAGTATTTTGGCACTGTCATAATAAATATTTGAGAATAAAATCTGGCATGCCTAACTGTGACAATCAACTGTGGCTTGGTATCCTAGAGGGTACATCACAAATACAATCAATACAATCTTCCTAAACACCATTATTCCCGCCCCCCCATTTAAAGAAATCAAGTTGACTCTGATAAAAGTGATCAGTAGTAATTTATTTTTCTTGAAATTTAGATTGTGAAGATAATCAATCATTACTTCTCCAGCATGAAAGAATAAGAGGAAAAGCATAAGAAACTGTTTTGGTAAGATAACTGAGAAAGACTGTGGATTAAAGAAAAACAATAAAACAAAACCCTGACCTCATTTTAACTCCCTTAACCTTTTTTCACTCTGGATGTAAGCCCAGTCTTAACACCTAAAGGGGACTTGTCTTAGTAACTGATGATGTGACTCGGAAGGTTAACTATTCAGAACGAATTCTGTATACTTTTTAATATGCACCTAGTAACTTATGATGAATCTCAGAAGACACTGAGCATAAGCATATCTAAAAATAATAAATAACAGCACTTTATTTATATACAACTTAAAAAAAACCCTTTTATGTTCTGCTCTTTAAAAGTCAGATAAAAGGTCAAAATAGAAGGAAAAAATGTGCTAAGGATAAATGAAGCTCAAACTCAGACCTCAGCTTTGTAAAGAGGCATTTAAGAAGCAATCCTTTTAGGGGCACCAGGTTGGCTCAGTCAGCTAAGCATCTGAGTTGGTTTTGGCTCAGGTCATGATCTCACAGGTTCGTGAGTTCCAACCTCACAACAGGCTCTCTGCTGACAGCATGTGGCCTGCTTGGGATTCTCTCTCTGTCTCTCTCTCTCTCTGTCTCTCTCTTTGCCCCTTCCCCCCTTTCTCTCCCTCTCATTAATAAATAAATAAACATTAAAAAAAGGGAAGCAATCCTTTTAGAATGAGAAAGGTGGGATGCTTGAAATTTGAGATAATGTTTAGCAAGACGACTTAAAATCAATATTTGGAAAACCAATACTATTTACAACACAAACTAGCATAAAAATTTCTTGCACAATTAATAAATAATAAATATCTCCAGTTAGGGAAACACACTAGCTTATGGTTGAGTATGGACGAGCTTGAAATGCTCAAGATTTACTTTCATTTTCTACCACAGTTTTTCTAGAGAAGTATGGCAAATTTTATATCATCTTACTTTTTACAAAGCTAGAGGTCAATATCATAAAAAGGTATGTAGAAAAGACATCTCTAAGTGTTATCCCATTGAGTTTCAAGTGCCTGTTTTTATTCATTTATTATGACAGTTAAGTGAAAATGTCAGAATACAAAATAAAAAAAGTATACTGATATTAAAATAATGTACCAATGTAAGAATAATTTGTTAAAGTTGAGTTGCGCAACCAGCTATAGGATTTGGAGTAATTTACTATTTCTATTTTTTAAATTGCTTTATTAATTTTTTATTAAAAATTTTTTTAATGTTTATTTTTGAAAGAGACAGACAGAACACGAGCAGGGGAGGAGCAGAAAGAGAGGGAAACACAGAATCTGAAGCAGGCTTCAGGCTGTGAGCTACCAGCACAGAGGCCAATGCAGGCTCGAAACCATGAACTGTTGAGATCATGACCTAAGGCAACTTTGGACACTTAACCAACTGAGTCACCCAGGTGCCCTGTAATATTGTTATATTAGTTTTTTAATCAAATAAAGGAAGAAAAACCAAGTAAAGTCCTAACTCTGGCCACACCAGACTCACAGAAGTATGCCATAACTCCCCTGGCAGGCATAAACTGCAGCGCTTCAGGCATTCCTGAATGGGGAATTGCTGTGCCTGGCCAAACAGAAATACAAGGGATTAGGCACGAGGGAGGTAAAATGGCTGGCCCAACTCCACTCAACAGGAAATTTTCACTGTGGATGGTGGTCAACCCATCCAGGTACGTCTTCTTTGGGGAGACAGAAATGCTAGTCAGTGAATAAAGATGGGATATTGATCAAGCTCATGGGTATATCCGTTCCAGTCTTGGAAACCAAAGATCCCAGAATGACTATGCAACTGAAGACATAATGCTCCCTGTGTAAACTTGCAATAAAATCTAATTTCTGAAGGCAATATGTGAATTTTTTTCCCTTGTGGCCTTAAAGAATCAGACTAATTCACTTTTGCAGAGGAAAAGAAAGAATACTAAAAACTGAATCTAAACGTAATTTAACAGAGTTATACCTAGGAAAGGTTGGTATGTACAACAGAAATCTACAAGGAAACTATGTTAGCTATTAGGCACATATCAGGTGCTTGTTAAGTAACTAAATGGATAATAAAAATATATAAGCATTCAGACTTTAACAAGGAATTCTAAAACATAAGCTATGCTGATTGTTTTTTATGCATAATGGTAAGATAATTTCTTAAGTGCGTTTGGTATTTTAGAATTTCAAGTATTTCATTTTTCACGTTATTCTAAATATCTTCTTTTTGTATCAGGAACCCAATATGTTCTCTTAAAATATATAATTACAAGGTTTCATCGTATTCTTTTTTTTTAATTTAAATTCTTGTTAACATATAGTTTGGTATTGGTTTCAAGAGTAGACTTTAGTGATTAATCACTTACATATAACACTCAGTGCTGATACCAGCAAGAGCCCTCCTTAATGCCCATCACTCATTTAGCTCATCCCCCCACCCAATATCCCTCCAGCAACCCTCAGTTTGTTCTCAGTATTTAAGAAGCTCTTAGAGTTTGCCTTCCTCTCTGTTTTTATCTTATTTTAGTTTTCCTTCCTTTCCCCTATATTCATTTTGTTTCTTAAATTCCACACATTGTATTATTTTTTAATAAAATATTTCAAGTGTACAAATATAGTTAATAATATTATATATATCTCTGTGCCCACTATCCAGCTTAAGAAACAAAACACTACAGCTATAACTAACTTAAATAAAATATCAAAGAAAAACAGTACAGATATGACTACCATATAGCTTAAGAAATAAAACACTACAGATATGACCCATAAAATCCTCTGTGACCCCTCCCCCCAGCATTCTCCTTCCCTAGAGGTAAGAACTACTCTCAATTTCTTGTCTTTCATTTGCATGCATGTTTTTAATACTTTTACTACATCTTTATTTTTATGTTTTGAGAGGGAGAAGAAGAGAGGGAGAGGGAGAATCTCAAGCAGGCTCCATGCTCAGCTCAGAGTCCCTAATGCGAGGCTCGATCTCACACCAACTGAGCCACCGAGGCACCCCACTGCATCTTTATATATCCACAAAAAACAGTAGCAGTGATTTCCTAATTTGTTTTGCACACTTATCTCCTAAGACTTCTGAAAACTACGTACCATCCTGCACATTTAAGTTAACACTTAAATAATGGCACAAGATGTATTTTCCAGTTTATTGCATATTGAATGCATCCTCTAAGTATGTTTTTGTCAAAGTCTTGGAGCTACAGTTTAACTTATTCAATTTATGGAAAATATAACCATATAACTTAATTGGCAAAGCCAGTCCTCATTGTCAAACCCAATCAGCCAAATCTGACTTCTTCTCTGTCAGAAGTCTAACTTAATTTTTAAATTCAAATCAATATATTATTATGTGTCTCTATGACAACTTCCTCCCTTGTGGATTTTAATTTTAAGATAGATAAGTGGTTATCTAGATGGACAAAGAAACTAGAAGGCATGGATCCTTGCCATGAGTTTGTCACCTGACTGAAATAATGTGTTGCCCTATTCAGGAATTTTTACTGAAGATTTCTCTGCTTTAGTCTCAAGAGAAAAGGCCTCAGGAGAAATTCACTCTCCAATAGTCTCTGGTGCCCTGGAGATTTTTAAACCCCAAGGCAATGCACCACAGTAAGATTTAGCAAGGACAAGGGATAAGCTTTTCTTTTGAAAAGCAGGAGACAGATGATTACGAAAGATGTCAGAAAGCAGAACTGGTAGACCAGAAAGAGTTCTCAGGCAGATTGTTTTTAGGAAAGATGACATATAGAAAGAGAGAATATGGAAATTAATTTCTTTAAAGCTATCCATACTTGCATATCCCACTGGAAGTCTCTGTGTTCTCAGGGGTAGAGGTATTCCAATTTGAAAACCAGTAATCAATAGCAGGGGTTAGCAAATTAGGATCCACCCACCACCTGTTTTATAAATAAAGTTACAGTGCACACAGACATTCACTTGTGTACATAGTCGATAAGTGCTTTCACACCACCGTGGCAGAGTTAAATAGGAGGAACAAGACCGTGTCTCACAATGCCTGAAATATTTACTATTTGGTGCTCTGAAGAAAAACTTTGCTACCTCTCATCTACAGCATCATGTATAGGTTTTTAAAAATTCTTCTCTTTACCCTAACAGAGGACCATGGGGAGGGGAAGGAGGAAAAGGAGTTAGGGAGAGGGAGGGAGTAAACCACGAGAGACTCTTGAACACTGAAAACAAACTGAGGGCGGAAGGGGGAGGGGGAAAGAGGAACGGGGGCGATGGTCATGGTGGAGGACACTTGTGGGGAAGAGCACTGGGTGTTACATGGAAACCAATCTGACAATAAACTATGAAGTTAAAATAAATAAAAAAAATAAAATTATTCTCTTTAAATCAAAATTATATTTTCACATAATTTACAGGGCCACATTGTTCTAAAAGGTTTATTATGAAATATATTTCTCTCTCTCCCAGAACAACTACTTGATATGCTTTCAGTTGATGTTAATGGTTTTGGCACAGGCCAAACAAGGGAGTTGCAAAAATGTTGACAGCTATAAAGGAAGACTCTGCTCCTAACTCCTCCACAATATCTAAATAACATTCGTGTGTTATTACTTCTTCACTTTTCAATTTTAAGCACTGTATATTAACTTATTATTGAAAATGAGGATTTACGGGGCATGTGGGTGGCTCAGTCGGCTAAGTGTCCTACTTTAGCCCAGGTCATGATATCATAATTCATGAGTTCTAGCCCTGCATTGCGCACTGCACTGACAGTGCCAAAGCCTGCTTGGGACTCCCTATTCATCCCTCTCTCTGCTCCTCCCCCAATCGCCCTCACTCTCTCTTTAAAAATAATAAACTTAAAAAAAAAAGAAAATGAGGATTAACCTTATACTTTTTGAGACCGAATCCTCAATATAGTTGTAGATCAATATTTAATATTTATATTATTATGAATAAACATTATAACAAGTAAGTTATCTAGTATACCAGAATTATTTTTCTTTTTCCTACCTAAGATCTGTTTTTTTAGAAATAATAAATTCTGTTTATTGTCCATGTACTTATCTATAACTTAACCTCATTTGTTATGTTCAGTAAGTATATGTCCATTTAATCACTCTCTTTTCAGACTGGTACCTCTACACTCAAATTTGTCTGGATATTGTTTTCCCTTTTCCATAAATAAACTCCCAGTTTTCAACTGGGAGAAAAGTTGCTGGGTTTTCAGACTTTCACAAACAGAATTTAACTGCATCCTTCTCTCTCTCTCTTTTTTTTTCTTCAGGAAACTTTTCAGATACAGTGCTATGATTTAACATGTAGTTCCTGTTCAAATTTTACTAATTACCTCAATACCGTCCTCTACGGCTAAGTTTTTTCCCCAGTCCGGGGTCACATATTACATTCAGTTGTCATGCTGATCAGTCTTTCTTTGTTGTTCATAACACTGACATGACTGGTCTGGTGTTTAATGAATTGTGTTCGAATTTAGGTTTTCTGGTTCTTTCCTCATGATTAGATTAGGATTCCGCATTTTAAGAAATACAACATAAATATTGTCTTATTCTCAGTGCATTATACAAGGAGGCACCCACGATGTTAAGTCTGTCCTACTTGGTACAACTTTTGACCACTTGGTTAAGGTGGTATCCACTAGATTTGTCTACTATAAATATACCTTTTATTCCCTTTTAATTAATACGTAATCTATAGGGATACACCTTGAGATCATGTAAATATCTTTTTTTAATGTTTATTTTATCTTTGAGAGAGAGCGAGAGAGAGAGAGAGAGAGAGAGAGAGAGAGAGAGAGAGAGAGAGAGAGAAAGAGAATGGGAGAAAGGCAGAGAGAGTGGAATACAGAGGATCTGAAGCAGGCTCTGTGCTGTCAGCCTTGAACCCAGGAACTGTGAGATAGTGATCTGATGAAGGCAGAGGCTTAACTGACTGAGCCACCTAGGTGCCCTGAGATCATGTAAATATTTTGTTTCCCAACAAAATTTGACCCAATGATTTTAGCACCCACTAATAATTTCTCCCTGAATAAGCTATTACAACGATCACTGAAAAATGGTGATTTTCTAACTCTATTATTGCACCTACAATTTACTGGTTAGCATCTAATTGCTTCTTAAGCAGATTTTCAACTGAGTTACTGTTTTTAGCACCAGCCTCAACTTCACTTTCCGAATTTCCTGGCACTGCCAATTACTGAGCATTCTGGGGTTCTGTGATATAAACCGGGTTGCTTCTGGGCTTTCTTCTCTGCCAGATGAGAAGTCATTCTCAATTTTGCTAAATCTGTTACCACCTGTTCGTCTGCTTTCCAGCTTCCAAAACACTGTTGCTGTTTTGGTCTCTTCAATTTCTTTGACCCTGTAGGTTTATGCTTTTTAAAATAAATCCCTTTGCTGTTGTTTTTACTAGGCTTGCAAAGAAAAAGTAAACTCATAGTTTAACTTGCTAACTTTGCTTAAAGGTCCATTAATCTTTCCTTGCTTTCAAACTTTATATAAATGGTATTGTACTGTATGAAATCTTCTGTTACTTCCTCTTTTTGTTTGACATCATGTTTCTAATATTTATCCCCAATGATACATGCAGCTCTAGTTCACTGATTTTTTTTAAAAGTTATTTATTTATTTTGAGAGACAGGGAGAGAGAGAGAGAGAGAGAGAGAAGGAGCGAGCAAGCACGGGAGAGGCAGAGAGAGAGAATTCCAAGCTGGCTCCAGGCTGTCAGCACAGGGCCCGATGCAGTGTTGGAATCCACCAACTGTAGATCATGACCTGAGCCAAAATCAAGAGTTGGATGCTTAACTGTCTGAGCCACCCAGGTACCTCTAGTTTATTCATTTTTAATGACTCATGTTTAGTCTACTGTATAAACATGCTGCAATTTTCTTATCCACTTCCTGTATAACCAGAAGTGATAATGTGAGGTTTGAGGTAGGGGTCCAAACTCCATCTTTGCATTTTAAGGTAGCAGGAAAGTGGGGTTACATATGCACAATATTCATTTTAAAAGACATTTCAATTCTGTAACTTCTAAAATGAACATAATAATAATGGGCACTAAGAACTCAAGCAGTAAGTGTCAGTTACTTGGAGACGATGGTGAAATGGGTCTCAAGAATTCAGAAATAAGGGGCACCTGGCTGGCTCAATCAGTGGAAGATGCGACTCTTGATCTTGGGGTTGTGAGTTTGAGTCCCATGTTGGGGGTAGAGATTGCTTAAAAATAAAATAAAACCTTAAAAAAGAGAATTCAGAAATCAGATTTCTCTCTGAAAATTAAACTGTAAGATCAACACCTTATAGGCCAGAACAGCGATGTGAAAAAAACAAATGAAAGAACATCTGCAGGGTTAGCAACACTTGATCATAATGTAACCACGGTAATAGCAAAAGAAATAATATGTCAGTCAGGATGGGGAAGCAAAGAAAAAAAGAGATCACAGACACAAATGCTGGCAGTCCATAAAAAACAGTGTCCCTGAAAGCAAAAGCCTCAACTAGTACATGGCAATTTTTTCTATTCCAAATCATAAGGGTATTCCTAGGATAGAGACAGATGTTGGTAACTGTGGCCAATTCTATTTAAATATTTCCATTCCTATGGGTCAGATTATCCCTATTGTGAGATAGACACAACAGGCTGTTTTAGCCCTGATGTGATTAAACACTTGTTTCATGTAACTCCCCTTATCCTAATGCCGTATTTACCAGGTAACCTGTTGTGTTTTCCTGGGCCAAGTGAATTTCTATTGTAAATTAATAGACTGGAATTCTGGCAACTATTTCAAACTCACATGTCTTTTAGTCACTGTGATATCTTTTAGAGCCAAATCACCGTGCACGACTACAGCATCACCATCTCCAACTCCATTTCTACCGGCTTCTAGAACCTTCTCTTCCCTTTTCATGAAGTATATGTATTAAAAATGAAATAGATGAGGTCTAATAGTATAGCTTTCTTCTAGTGTCTGTAAACCTATTGCTGAGTCATGTATTTTGTCAGTACTTGGCAATACATTTATTTACTTTTTACAACAGAAAACTTTATTTTGTTTCCTACTGTTCTGTCAGTATGCAAGAAGAAGCAATATTTAAAAATATTTGCTATACACAACTTCAAATGGAATATAGTCACCACTAGGAAAAGTTTACTTCATTGATTTTATGAATTATTAATTCAACTTGTACCAAACTGATGAACAGTATGGTACAGGGAATGCTCAACTTCATTCATTCATTAGAATGTTATCTAATAATGAATTAGACCCTGTGTTAGGTGTCTGTGACATACAAACAAATAAGACACAATCCTTGTGCTATACAGTTCATAATATAGTCTGAAAGATGGAAAAATAAAACAAAGAATTATAATACTGAACTCAAAGAACCACAAAGCTGTGCATGGCAGTACAGCTCTATCTAGACAGAAGTGATTAACTCTACAGGATGAAAAGTTGAGCAAACAGTTGAAGAATTTTAAAGGGAATCAAATAATCCCATCAAAGAATTTTAAAGGCAACTAAGCACAAGCAGAAGTGTGCCAAGTAATGAGAAAGGGAAGAGACAGTAAACCTGAGAAACAGCAGGGAGTTCCTTGGAGAGCTGAGTGGGTATAACAAGCATAAGAAGCAAAGAAAACATGGGCTGGGCACAAATCAGGAAGCCTTGCAGGGTCTACCAAGCAACTAGACCTTCTTTTGGACAGAGTTTCCCAAGAAAGACGCCTAAATATTTATTCCTTCAGACTTCAAAGGGGCCAGGAGAAAAACTGGTGTCAGAGGGTAGAGGTGTTCGATTTTATAACAGTCAGGTTTTTTTTTTAATGTTGTTGTATTATTTTCACAACAACCAGCACTACATGAAAAGTATTGTTGCTCTTGTTATGGTTAATCTTTTGTATTTTAGCTCTTTTCTTGGGTGTGGAGTCTAGTGGCATCTCATTGTGGTTGCCCTGATGACTAGAGATGGTGAGTATCTTTTCATAGGCTTAGTGCTCTCATTATTGGATTTTATGAAGTGACTGTTCAAGATTTTTACCCAAGTTTTATTAGCTTTGCCTTCTTTTCTTTTAAATCATTGAGTTGGCGTGTTCTTTGTATAGTCTGGACATGAGTCTTTTGTCAAATATATATACTGTGATATTTTCTCCCAGTTTATTGCTTTCCTAATGTTTTGAGAAGCTTAGTTTTAATTTTGATTAAGTTCAATTCACCAATGCTTCTCTCTTTTGGATAGTGCTTTCTATCTCTTGTTTACCCCAAAGTTGTGAAGATATTCCACTATGTTTTTTTCTAGAAGCATTATAAGTTTTAGCTTTTATGTTTAGTCTAGGTTTCAGCTTGAATTAATACTGGCACATGATGTCAAGTAGGGATCTTTATTTTTTTCCATGTGGATATTAAGTTATTCTAGCACCATTTGGTGAAAAGACTTTCCATTTGTAATTGTGTTCTTTTAGTGCAGTGTCAAAGCCAAATGGCTGTATGGTGTCTACTTCTGGATTCTCTATTCTTTTCCATTCATTTATTTATATATCCTTATGCCATTACCATACTATCTTGATTACTATAGTTTTAGAGTTAAGTCTTAGTGCCAGACAGTGTAAGTTCTCTAATTTTTAATCTCCTTTTTCATGATTGCTTTCAGCTACTTTAGGGCCTTCGCATTTTCAAATATATTTTAGAATTCATATATATCTTGATTTCTACAAGTCTGAGGCAATTTTAATTTGGTTTTTATTTGACTGACTCTCTACACCAGTGGTTTTCAAGGTATGGGCTCTTGAAGGTATGACCAGCAGCATTAGCATCACCAAGGAACTTGTTGTTATAAATGCAAATATTCAAGCCTCACCCTAAGACCTAGTGGATCAAACACTCTAGGGCTGGGGCCTGTAATCTGCGTTTTAACAAGCCTTCCTTGTGATGGTGATGCGTGATAAAGTATAAGCTTTGCTGCTGCGCAGCATCAGTTTGGAAGAAATAACATCTTAGTGATTAAATATTCCATCCCACGAACAGATATTTCTCTCCACTAATTTACGTTTTCTTCAATATTTCTCAACAGCATTCTGTAGTTTTAAGTGTACATGTCTTGCATATATTTTGCTTAATTTATATCAGGGTATTTCATGTTTTCTGACACTACTGTAAATGGCATTCTAATTGTTATTGGCTAACCTTTGGCTGCAGTGTACAGGTAGAAGGGACAGAAGTCTATCTGGGGGTGGGAGTTCACTAAGAGATTTGAAAAAAAAGTAGAGAGCTCAAATGACTGGCAGCATCTTGAAAACTAACAAGTTTTAACAGATATACAAGATTAGGAGGTTGTTTCCAATCAACTTATATAGGCATGAAGAATAAGCAACTGTGAAAATCACAAAAAGAGGCACAACCAGATGTGTTCTCCCATAGTCTTGCCAAACATTTTCTACAGTCTTGACAAAAAGATCAAACATGAGCAGCCAGGTTCTGGATACAGGTGCCAAAGTGAAGGAAAGACAGAGGACAGAGGAACATGCTGAACTAACATGAATAACATAAGATCAACAAAATCTAAACTGTGGCAAGCTCTACAGGCCAAACAGGCTGGGTTTTTCAACAGATGAATTTATAAGAAGATAAAAGGGATGGAGGAGAACCACAGAGATTGATGGAGATTTATATCAAATATGAATTTTTTACAAAATGGAAAACTCTAAACTATAATGTACATGTAGGTGATGAAATTATATAAAATTGTGAGAAAATGATTACTATGAAAGGTTCAGGGTTGCTTTTGGGAGAGGCTGTATTGAGACAGAGCATGTGATTCTGGAGTAGATGACAAAGTTCTATTTCTGACCTGTACGGAATTCACCATATAATAACCCATTAAGCCATACATTTACTTCTTGTGGCTTTCTGTAAACTGTCTTATTTTAAATTAAGTAGTTTTAAATTAAATTTAAATTAAGTAGTTTTCTCTTATTATGACATATGTAGAATCTGGGATTTAAGAGTATACAAGCTGTAGTGGTATACACTGGGATTTAAGAGTATACAAGCTGTAGTTTGGTGACGATAAGAACTAAGGTGTGGCTATGGAAGTGGTTGTTCATTTGAGGTATGGATATTAGCGTGGATGGAGTAAAAAAAAACAAAACTGAACAGCTAAGACTTGGGAAGGCACTGAAGACGTCTGTAAGTCTGGTTCTCATCTTCACCATCAGGGTGGGGAGTAGCCTGGAGGTTGGCAGAGACAAAAATTATAAACAGGTGGAGAAAAACATATTTAGGTTGAAAAGTTACTACTCTCTCCTGGGTCCACAAAATGAAAGAATATTTTGGAAGGGATCAGGGAAAGAAAGGAACAGTTGAACCCACATTCTTTCTGTGGTTTGTGGTAAAATGCGCACAAGGAGGCTCACTATCTTTCAGACACAGGCAGATTTCAGTTGAGGTTTTGTGGTAGAGAAAGTTCCTAAGAAATTATTAAAGGTTAAGGATAATTTGCTAACAAAGAAACAGAAATTCCTGAAACACAGTGGAAGAGATCAAGAGAGAAGGAAAGGTATGTGTGTGTGTGCGGTGGGGAGGGTACAGAAGAGCATAAAGAAGGATGAGATTGATAATACATTAGAAAAGAGGCAAGGGAAGGCTCCTATTCAAATATTCAAGAATGTGAGCATCATGGAGGGAATGACTTGGTCTCACTGTTCTGATTGGAGCTTGTGTGAAATGCTGGGATTACCCGAAATTTACAGGGGTGGTGTCTTAGCCCTGACACTTGCAGGTGCCTTCATGTAATCATTTTGCGTATCAATGTTTCCAGTGAAGAAGGCTTTCAAAATTCTGAGGACAGATGAAACATCTTTGGCTCTGAGAATAGGAACTCTTATTACGGCCAAGTGAAGGGGAATTGGAAGGGCTTCTCGATGATTCCTACCACTGTAAACTACTGGGAACGCTTCTGAATCTTGGATCACAATGACTTTTTTTTCCCTTTTATTTCCGAGGTTCACTGATATTAGAAAGAAAGATGTGACAAGAGTAGGGCAGGGCAAAAGTGGAAGTAACATACAAAGCTAGAAATGGGCTCAGAGACACGCTCGTTCAGACCCCAGCCTGAAAAACATGGATGGGGTTGGTATAGGAGAAATGGAGCATATGTTTGCCAACTATGCCAACTTATGGGTCACCACGAATTCTGCCCTGGAGTACCCCATCTCTCAAAAAGTGGGGCCTAACTGGTGGAGCAACATTTCTGTTGTCATCAGGGCTGTAGGAGTGAAGGAAAAGGGGAGAGAAGAGAGGAAGGGGTCCTAAACAGAAGAAAAGGAAAAGGCAGTACACTAATCCATTTGGATATTTTCCTCTTATGAAATACACTTAATTCTAACAAAACAATTTTAGAACACTTTGTGATAGTGGTTCTAAAATAAAAACTATGAAATAACTATGTTTCTAAAATACATATACCACAGCATTGCTATACTTCTTATTCTGCGTATTACTGAAACTATGTTTTTAAAGTTTAAAGTAAACATTCAACTATTAATTACTGAGGGTTCCATGTTACATGCTAATTGTATATTTTAAGGTTTCTTCAGATACTTGATAGAGTTAGATGTATATAAAATTATATTATTTTAGGCTTGATATAAAATTAAGGGAAAAGTAAGCACAGCATGATTTGGATAGGACCACGAGACTCAGTATGTCTCAGACTTTTCCATCAAAGTACCCATATCAGAATACAGCTCCCAGGAACCAAGCAAAACATCCTGATGTAAGCTGCTGTAAGTCTAAACTTTCTAAAAAATATTTTAATTTTGTATTGCATTTGTATTATTTCATTTTAAAATTTCTATGAATTGCATGCTATATCCCATAACTTGTGCATTTATAATAAAGATATTTTAAATTCTTCTATGGAGTAAAATGAACACTCTGGGAAGATGCATAATATTTATTCTGAGGCTTCATGTAAACTCCAACTGAGAAACACAGCATTCTAAATACATGCTATTTGAATATTTTCATTGCGTACTCTTACCTCCATTGTAGGTGGAGTCTTTCTTTTTCTTCTAATCCAAGCTATAAAGACAAATAATATTTAAATGTAAATTTTGGTAATTTGCACAAACATTTTACTCATTCATGCATAAAACAAATATTTATTGAGCACCTGTTACATGTTATTTTAGGCACTGGACACATAAGAAGGAACTAAACATGAATTTTCTCCTCTCCTGCAGCATATATACCAGTGAAGGGGAACAGAAAACAAACACACAAATATATGATGTCAGGTAATGATTTGTTCCTGAAAAAATATAAGAGCATAGGGAGTTCAATAAAGATGGGCAGTTCCATTTCTAAAATCAGACCTAATAATCATCTGAAGTCAACTGAGTGCTCAGTGCTTTGTAGCAACAGGAAGGGAGTAGGCCAGCTGCCTCAAGGGAAGTGTATATGAATCACATGGAAGATGACATTTAGGAAACTAGAATCAGATTTTCTGGGTTCAAATCTCAACTTCATCCCTTACTGGCTGTGTCACTGGGAGAAAACTACTTAATTTTGTAAGCCTCAGATTTCCAATCTGTAAAATATAAATTATAATAATACCTACATTTAAAAGTTGTTGTTAAAAATATATGAAATTATATATACAAATTTTTAGCTCAGAGCCTGGCATACAGTAAGCATTAAGTCTAAGTTAATATTTTTAATATTATTATCAACTATTATTATCACTATAATTCAATAAACCTATATTTTTAAAAATAGACTGAAAAAAATCTGAAGTGCAATACTATTAGCTTGGACTATAAGAATGTATAAAGAAAATATACTGTAGGAATTTCGTCTTTAAAAAGTAGAAAACTGATCACTTTAGTTGATTTAATTTTCATTATGAAGTTGTGAGGTGTCCTTATTTAATAGAGAAATTAAATAAGTTTCTCAAATTTATACACTAAATACTAAAGGTAGCATGTGAGTCCAGATTTGACCCTGTTTCCAGCTCCAAAAGCTATCCATATTCTACTAAGCTGCCTCTCAAATTTCAGTAAGCAACAAGCAAAGAACACAAAACTAGGAAGAAGAATAGGTTGCAACCTTAATTACAAGTCAGAAAATAAGAATTGGTGATCCCATTTTACAGTATGAGAAACTGAGGTTCACAACGATTAAGCAATCTGCATAAACTCAACAGCCTGGGAATCAACCTCTTGTTAAAATGGCTCTAAAACTTGAGCTCTGTTTACCAGCTACCTTTCCTTCAGATCAGCTCCACCAGCCTGCCTTTTGTCATCCAAGTAAGAGCACCAGGCAGGAACTGTCCTCCAGACAAGCCCAGTGCTGAATGGTTGTAGGGGTACAGTGAGGAATATTCAACTGTAGGCCTTCCACTGATCCTGTATAAGTATTTTTAATACAGTTCCAGTGTTTTACCTTCTCTACTCCTACTTCTGAGTTTCTAACCCTGTTGTTTTTCTCTGCATTCTTTCTTGTTTCAGTTTTTTTTTTTTTTTTTTTTTTTTTTTACCATTTATTAATTTTTGAGAGACAGAGAGAGATAGAGTGTGAGCAGGGGAGGGACAGAAAGAGAGAAAGACACAGAATCCAAAGCAGGCTCCAGGCTCTGAGCTGTCAGCACAGAGCCTAACACGGGGGTCGACTCAGGAACCGCGAGATTATGACCTGAACTGAAGTCAGGACACTTAAGCAACTGAGCCACCCAGGCACTCCTGCATTCTCTTTCTCATTAGCTTCCACTCCTATTTGGTCCATTTCTAGCCACAACTTGTACAGATTTTATATTCCTTGTTAGGCTTGTAAGGTTGTTAGGAGGAAGATGCATCCATGGGAGATTTATTTTTCTACCGCCTAAATGCCTCAAAAGAGTAGGTACTTAATACAGCTGCGGAATGAATACTTCCACTATAAAATACTTCCACTACACAAATATTTGTTGTAATGGGATTTTTACCTGCGTTAGAAAATCCCACTTAGCAATAGCAAGATTACTCTGTGCAATCAAGGAAATAAGTCCTTTATGGAATTTTCAACTGCTTTTTTATGGTCAAAATAAAAGTTACTTAGCTTTATTTATGGGCATTTTCCCCCCTAGGATAGAGTTTCTTTTAAAATAATTCAACATAAGCCATATACCTCTAAAAGGTTTTAAGCAGTAAATCTTCAGTTTTAAATGAGATTAGAAGTTAATTAAGAAAAACCAAATGCTAGGGCAGCGGTCAGCAAATTATACAACCTGTGAGCCAGATTCAGCCCATAACTAGTTTTACATTTTTAAGTGGTTGAAAAAAATATCAAAGGAAGAATAATATTTCATGATACATGAAAATTTCATAGAATTCAAACTTCACTGTCAGTAAATAAGGTTCTATTGGAGCCCACAAAGGCTAAAATATTTATCACTTGACCCTTTAAAGAAAGTTTGCCAATCCCTGTAGTAGGGCAACCAATATCAAGAACTATCTATCCTGATTCAAAAACACTTTCATAATATTTAAAATAAAAATTATTATTAACCATTACACTTTTTACTAATGAATACCATGTACTCGAGAGTTTGTAAACATATACTGTTGGCATTAGATCATGCTGAAAAAGTATCATGGCACAATGCATACTTGCTATCACCATGAGAAAAACAACTTAAAAAAGCAAACTGTCTTATCAATAAGTCCATAAAATGACATTTCCAGTTTCTTTGTAAGGTTAAAATAAGAAAAATACTTCAAGAGAATCTAAATAATTTTCAAAAAATCCCAAGATAAATTAATATATCGAGTAAACTCTGATATGTGTTTTCTAAAGTTTACTTGTTTTGTAGAAGTTCATAAAACTCATGCACAGAAGAATGCAATATAACTCAGATAATGTATTAAGTACTGCCTAGAATAGTCACCCTCATGGGACACACTATACTCTAAGGAAAGATATAGGACTTCCTTTAGCTTTGTTATAAATGGCTCAAGGAAAAAGATCTTTGTATTATCTAGATAAATAAATGCAATTGCTGAGATAAATTTGTATAATTCTACAATAACCAGATACTTGAAATGTTCTTGAGATGATGGTTGATGACCGTTTGCTGCTATGTATCCAATAAAGGCTACAGCTGGAAATATTCAATGTGATCACTCATTTATATAATCATCCCTAACTTTCCCAATCACTATATGCAACAAAGGAAATATCCTTCTGAAGGTTGGCAAGGGTTAGGAAGAGGAAAAATAAAAACAAGCATTAATATCAAATCATTACATTTCTTTTTTTTTTATCCTCCTAACAATCTGGAACTGAACCTCTATCCAATTACAAATTATATAATGATTTTGCCATTGCTAATTATATCTGTATGGTGGATTCTGTATCACTCTTCATTATAATGTAACCATTGTTTGAATAGTTTAGCAAGATAACTGGACAGTTTATGTCTTAAGATCCTCGCATTCTTTCATCAGTGTTCATCTGCATTCTCATTAGTATGCATGAGATTTTCATTGAACTTTAATACTCTTATTGGAACATAACACACTATAATAAGCGTAAAAGTGAGCATGCAAATTAAAGTCCCCATTAATCACTAAAAGAGACTAGAAGAAGCAAGCAGGAAAATACTTCACGAAGCATACATTTTTTAAATTTCTATAAGCACTGGAAATGGCTAATATACTTTTAGAAGCAGTGCCAAGAGGGGTTAAGGTAAATGGGACATTTATCACTAGATTCAGGAGGTGACCATTCAGAACTAAAATTATGGAAAGCTTGTGAGGAGTCTGTATCCAAAAGATATTACATTAGAAAAATGTGTTGTTTAATTCGCTTGAGGAAAAGACACACTATAATAAAGCCTCATCTTTTAAAAAATGATCTTTGCCAGTTCTAGGTGTGTACACATAATAAAAAACTATAAAAACAAGAATCTGTACTTTTCAACTATGAAAATTCTTCAAATGACATATTATGAAATAAGTCACTTTCTGATTACTGACTCTTGAACGTATCTTAAAGACATTATTAAATTGGCATATTTAAGTTAAAAATTTTGTGATGCTCAAGCCTATTACCATTCTTTTTCCTTAATCCACTTGAGTTTGGTATTATTTATAAACAATACAGTGAAACCATTTTAAGTGTGCAATTCCATGAATTCTGAAAAACGTATACAACGTTCTAACCAGCACCACAATCAGGATATAGAATGTTTCCATCACTGGCAAGTTTCCTAATCTCTGACCACATGCAAACGCCCACCCTAATCCATCTACAGCCCTCAGGTAGTGCTACACTTTCTGTCACTGTTGATGAGTTCTGTCTCATCTACAGTTTCATAAAAATGGAATTTTACAGTATGCACTCTTCTGCACCTTATTTTACTCAACATAATGTTGTTAAAGTTCATCCATGTAACTGTGTGTAAAGAACAGACTCTTAAGGTAGCCTTCACAACTCCCATCTCTTCATGTCCACACCTTTGTATGGCCTCTTCCACTTGAGTGAAGGCAGGTCCTGAGACTTACTTCTAACTATGATAAGAGGGCAAAGGTGATGGGATGTCTGTGAATTCAAGATTACATAAGGTGAGATTACAGCATACATTTGGCAGAGTCTCTCCTTTGCTGGCTGTAAGAGAAAAGGTGGCATGTTGGAGAATCCCATGTGGCAAGGAACTTCCAGTGACCTCTAGGAACTTAGGGTGACCTCTGACCAGCATCAAGTGGAAAACTGAAGCTCACAGTCCTATAGTTGCAAGGAGCTGAATTCTATGAACACCATACATGTGGAACAATGGATCCTTTCCCAGTCAAACCTCCAGATGAGAATGCAGTCCTGGACACCTTGACTGCAGTCTATGTGAGACCCTAAGTAGAGAACCCATCTAGGCCTGGACTCATGACCACAGGAACTGGGAGATGATAAATGTGTAGTGATTTTTAGCTACATTTGTGGTAATACTGATGCAGAGCAATTAAAAAAAAAAAAGTGAGCACAGCAGCAGTTCATTCTTTTTATTCCTGTGTAATACTCCACTATATGGAAAACGATGATGTGTTTATCAACTCACTTTTTGTTGGGTGTTTGGGGAGGTTTCAAATTTGGGCTTTTATGAATAAAGCTACTATAAAAACTTTCAGTACAAGTGTTTGGATAGACCATGTTTTTATATCTCTGGGTTAACAGCCAGCAGATTTCCAGGTTATAGGGTAAGAGTATGATTAAATCCATAAAAAATAAGCTGTTTCCTAAAGTAGTTGTACCATTTACACATCAGCCAAACACTTATGTAAGTTTCAGGTGCTTTACATCCTCATTAACACTTTGTATTGTTAATCTTTTAAATTCTAACTAGCCAGTGGTATGTAGTGGTATTACACTATGGTTTTAATTTGCATTCCTTGGTAACTAATGATGTTACGTATCTTCTTTTTAAATTCTGATGTTTGTCCTATTATTGGGTTGTGAGAGTTCTTTACATATTCTGGATACGAGTTTTATGTCAGATATGTATTGCGAATTTTTTCCTCATCCATCTTTTCATTTCTTCAGTTATCTGTTAAAAAAGAGAATTTAAAAAATTTTGATGAAGTCTAGCTTGTCATATTTTTTCTGGTACATTTGGTGTCCTGTATAATTCTTTGACTATGCCATGATAGATTTTGTCCAATGTTTTCTTCTAAAAGCTTTAACTTTCACATTTAGGTCAATGATCAATTTCAAGTTACGTTTTAGAGATAATATGAGGTAAAGATCAAAGTTTTTTTTTCATATGGAAATCCAATTATTTAACACTAGTTGTTGAAAAGAATTTCCTTTTATGGTTGAAAACTCAAATGACCATATAAGTGTAGGAATGCTTTTGGACTCTCAGTTAGATTCCATTAATTTTATATCTATCTTTATAGTGGTATTAAACTGTCTTGAAAAATGTACATTTTTAAAGTTAAATCCTCCAACCTGTTCTTCTTTTTAAAAAGTGTTTTAGGCAGTATGGAGAGTCCTCAAAAAGTTAAAAATAGAACTATCCTATGATCCAACAATTACACTACCAGGTATTTACCCAAAGGATATAAAAATACTGACACAAAGGCATACATGCACCCTGATATTTTCAGCAGCATTATCAATAACTGAAATTACTGGAAGAGTGTAAATGTCCATCCACTGATGAATACATAAAGATGTGGTATGTATACACAATGGAATATTACTCAGCCATCAAAAAGAATGAAATCTTGCCATTTGCAAGGACATGGATAGAGCTAGAGTATAATGCTAGGCAAAATAAGTCGGAGAAAGACAAATACCATAGTATTTCACTCATATGTGGAATTTAAAAAACAAAACAAAGAACATAAAGAAAAAAAGAGAGGCAAATCAAGAAAGAGAGCCTTAACTATAGAGAACAAACTGGTTACCAAGGGGAAGGTGGGCCAGGGAAGGGGTTACATAGGAGACAAGGATTAAGGAGGGCACTTGTGATGAGCACTGGCTGTTGTATGTAAGTGATGATTCATTAAATCGTACACCCAAAACTACTATTACACAGTATGTTAACTAACTAGAATTTAAATAAAAATTTGAAAAGAATAAAAAGTGTTTTAGGTATCCTAGATCCTTTTACATTTTAATGTAACATTTAGGATCAGCATGTTCATTTTAAAAAGAAAAAGTTCACAAGTATTTTGACTTGGGATGCACTAAATGTACAGATCAATTTGAGGCAAATAACATCTTTTAACTATTGACTTCTGAACCATGAAAACTGTGTATCTCTCCACTTATTTAGGTTTCCTTTAATTTCTCTTAGGAATGTTCTACATTTTTCTTTTTCTTTTTTTTTAATAGTTTATTGTCAAGTTGCTTTCCATATAACACCCAATGTTCATCCCAACAAGTGCCCTCCTCCATGCCCATCACCCATTTTCCCCTCTCCCCCACCCCCATCAACCCTCAGTTTGTTCTCAGTATTTAAGAGTATCTTATGGTTTGCCTCCCTCCTTCCCCTTAACTATTTTTACCCTTCCCCTCCCCCAAGGTCCTCTGTTAAGTTTCTCCTGTTCCACATATGAATGAAAACATATGGTATCTGTCCTTCTTTGCCTGAATTATTTCACTTAACAGTAACACCATCAAGTTCCATCCACGTTGCTGCAAATGGCCAGATTTCATTCTTTCTCATGGCCATGTTGTATTCCATTGTATAGATAAACCACATCTTCTTGATCCATTTGTCAATTGATGGACATTGAGGCTCTTTCCATGATTTGGCTATTGTTGAAAGTGCTGCTATGAACACTGGGGTACATGTGCCCCTATGCATCAGCACTCCTGTATCCCTTGGGTAAATTCCTGGCAGTGCTATTGCTGGGTCATAGGGGAGTTCCACTGTTAATTTTCTGAGGAACCTCCACACTGTTTTCCAGAGAGGCTCCACACTGTTTTCAGCTGCACCAGTTTACATTCCCACCAACAGTGTAGGAGGATGCCCGTTTCTCCGCATCCTCGCCAGCATCTATAGTCTCCCGATTTGTTCATTTGAGCCACTCTGACCGGCCTGAGGTGGTATCTCAGTGTGGTTTTGATTTGTATTTCCCTGATGATGAGTGACGCTGAGCATTGTTTCATGTGTCTGTTGGCTATCTGGATGTCCTCTTTGGAGAAGTGTCTGTCCATGTCTTCTGCCCATCTCTTCACTGGATTGTTTGATTTTCGGGTGTGGAGTTTGCTGAGTTCCTTACAGATTTGGATACTAGCCCTTTATCCAATATGTCATTTGCAACTATCTTCTCCCATTCCGTCAGTTGCCTATTAGTTTTATTGATTGTTTCCTTTGCCGTGCAGAAGCTTTTTATCTTGATGAGGTCCCAATAGTTCATTTTTGCTCTTGATTCCCTTGCCTTTAGAGATGTGTCGAGTAAGAAATTGCTGCAGCTGAGGTCGAGAAGGTTTATTCCTGCTTTCTCCTCTAGGGTTTTGAGGGTCTCCTGTCTCACAAGGAATGTTCTACATTTTTCAATGTACAGGATGTAGAGACATATTTTTATAATTTTATCCCTAAATACTTTATGTTTTTAATGGCATTTTAAATGAGAGACTAAGAAATATCTGTGCTCCCATGTTCTCTATACCTTTGTTGACAATAGTAAAGATATGGAAACAATCTAAATGTCCACTGATGGAAGAATGAAGAAACTCTGATATATATACATACATACACACACACACACACACATTTACAAGGGAATATTATTCAGCCTTAAGAAGAAGAAAAATCCTGTCATCTGTGACAGTATCAGATGAATCTGGAGGATATGGTAAATGAAATAAGCCAGATATGGAAAGAAAAATACTACATGATCTCATTTGTATGTGGAATGTAGGTGTCTACCAGGGGTGGGAGATCGGGAAAATGGGGAGATGTTGATCTTTAAATGTTAAACCAACTTGTATTACTGGGATAAATTGCATGTCATTAAGGGATATTGTCCTTTTTATACACTACTGGATGCAGTTTGCTAATATTTTGTTAACGCTTTCTGCATTTATGATTATATGGGATATTGGTTTATAGTATTCTTTTCTTTATTGTCTTTGACAGGAGTTGGTATCAGCGTAAACCTAGCCTCACACAATGAGTAGAGAAATAAGTATTCCCACCTCCAACATTTTTGGCAAGAGTATATGACCAATCCAGATAAATAAAATGAAAAAAAAATGAATTCTATAATATCTCAGTATAATTTTCTATAACTATCAACTAGGTTAAACTGTTTGATATACATAGTTGTCTTCTACATGGACCAGTGACGTTTACCACAATTATTTACATAAGTAGGTTTAAATCTATAGGTATTTGTCAGCCATGTTCACAGCAGCATTACTCAATAGCCCAATGGTGGAAATAATCCAAATGTCCATTGATGGATGAACAAATGAACAAAATCTAGTATATGGAGAAAATGGAATATTATTCAGCTTGAAAAGGGAATGATATTCTGATAGATGCTAAGGCATAAATAAACCTTAAAGACATTATGCTAAGTGAAATAAGCCAGATTGAAAACAACAAATACTGATTCCATTTATATGAGATACCTAAAATAGTCAAATTCATAGACACAGAAAGTAGAATGGTGGTTGTCAGGCACGGTGGGGGTGGAGAGGAGGGAATGGGAAGTCACTGTTTCATGGGGAAAACAGTTTCAGTTTAGGAAGATGAAAAGCTCTGGAGATGGTGGTGATATTGTACAACAGTGTAAATGTGCCTAAAGCCACTGATCTATGAGCTTAAAAATGGAACTTTGTGCCATGTATCTTTTATCACAATATAATAGGGAGAGATAATAAAAAGAAAATCAATATAATCAACTGTATTAATAGAATGAAGAATAACCATATAGTTCAACTTAATAAATGCAGGAAAAAATGACAAAATCCAACATCATTCATGATAAACACTCCCAGCAATCTAGGAAGAAAAGAGAGCTCCCTTGATATGATGGAAGGCATCTACATACAAATTTTCTGGCTAACAGGAAATTTAATAGCGAGAAAATGAATGCTTTCCCTCTAAGATTAAGAAAAAGGCAAGACCATTCACTTTCACTATTTCTTTCTTTATTTTTTGAAATGTTTATTTACTTATTTGGAAACAGAGAAATAGAGAGTGAGCAGGGGAGGGACAGAGAGGAAGAGGGAGAGAGAGAATCCCAAACAGGCTCTACATTGTCAGTGCAGACCTGGACGTGGGGCTCGATTCATGAACCATGAGATCATGACCTGAGCTGACACCAAGAGTTGGATGCTTAACTGAATGAACCACCCAGGCGCCCCCACTTTCACTATTTCTAATTATCAATGCCATGGACATCCTTGTCAGGAAAGGAAGGCAAGAAAATAAATACATTAGAATAGAGGAAATAGAAAGAAAACAAATTATTTATGTAGACAATCCCCACAAATGTACAGTAAACTAAATGAGTTTAGCAAAGTTGTGTAAAATACACAGTCGATATACAAAAATCAATTGTACTTCTATGTATTTTCAATGAATAATGTGAAATTGAAATAAAAAAACAGTTAGCAATAGCCCCTAAAAATTAACAAACATTTAGGAATAGCTGCTGTAATGTGTGCAGCTTTCATGTGTGTCTGATGGCAGTGTCTGTCTGTGTTTTGCCTCCAGATCCTGCTATCCCCATAAACATTTAGCTGAAGAGTAAGTTGGAATCACAGTGCAATATCATTTTATTTGAAATAAGTTGATTTCCTGTGTGCTTTAATGAATAAATGCTAAACTTTCTAGTATTAAAAAAGGAGCGCTTAAGTTTTCGTTTAATAAAATAGGTGCAAGACCTCTAAGCTAAAAATTGCAGATGAAAAAAATGAAGGAAGACCTAAGGAGAGAATATGCTGTGTTCACAGAAAGCTCAATTCTCTTCAAACTGGTCTATAAATTCAGTACATTCCCAATCAAAATCATGGAAGAGTTTTTTGGGTAGTAATTGATAAATTGTTAATAAAAGTCATATATAATGACAAAGGACCCATAGTATCCAAAACAGTTTTGAAAAAGAGATTGGAGAATTCAAAATACTTATTTCAAGACTTACTAAAAAGTCTCAGTAATCATGACAGTGTGGCATTGGGAAAAGGACAGACATGGATCCATGGACAGAATAGAGAATACAGAAATAGACCACACCTACATGGACAACTGATATTTGACAAAGGTGCAAAACCAGTGAGAAAAGGATGGTCATTTCAAAAATAGTACTGGGAGAGTAATCAAAATCATAAAGACAGAGTATAATGATGGTTGCCAGGGGATGGGTAAGGGTAAGGAAGAATGGGAGAATTATTGTTTAATGGTATAGAGTTGGTTTTATGAGATGAAAAAGAGTTACGGAGATAGATGATAGTAGTGGCTATACAATAAGGCAAATGCATTTAATATCACTGAACTGTATGCTTAAAAATGGTTAAGGTGGTATATTTTATGCTATGCGTATTTTAATACAATCAAAAACAGTACTGGAAAAAAAGTGGATATCCATATAAATGAAATTGTATCTATACCATTCACAAAAATAGATTCAAAATGGATCACTGATGCAGATGTAAAGCCCCAAACTATAAAATTTTATAAGAAACGACAGAAAAAAATATTCATGACCTTGGGTTAAGCAAAAATTTCTTGTAACACCAAAATGATGATAGATAAAAGAAAAAAATGATGAATTGGACTTCATTACAATTATGAATGTGTGCTCTCCAAGAGGCACTGTCAAAAGAATCGAAAAACAAGCCCCAGACTGGGAAAAAAGTATTTGCAAATCACATATATGTGGAATTGTATCAAGCATATATAAGGAACCCTCAAAGATAAACAATTTAAAAAACCCAACCAAATAAAAAATTTGTGGGCAAAAAGATATGAACATACACTATAGCAAAGAAGATATACAGATGGCAAATATCATGAAAAGATCATCAGCATGACCAGTCACTAGAGAAATAAAAGTTAAAACCACAGTGAGACACTACAACACAAATCTAGTGACACTGACAACACTAAAGGCTAGGGAAGATGAGGACCCTCTGTAGTTCTCCATATAGTAGTAATGGGAAAGCTAAATGGAATAGGCATAAAACCAGTTTAGCAGTTTAGGTTGAATTTATTCTTACCACATGACCTAGAAACGCCACCTCAAGGTAGTTACCTGAATGAAATGAAAATTCATGTTCATATATTTATACCTAAATGGGAATATTAATATATATAGTGGCTCCACTTATAAGTGTAAACAACCCAAATGCCCTGCAGCTGGTGAATGGATAAGTTGGTATAACGATACGATAAAATTCTACTTGGCAATAATAAGGAATAAAGTGCTGATTCATGCAAACATATAAATGAATTTCAAATGCATTAAGTGAATTGAAAGAAAGCTGCCTTCTGCTTCTAGCCAAGATGGAGCAAGAGGGACATGAAACAACAATTTTCAAGACAGTGGACATCAAGAAATGAAACAGTGATCTCTTCAGAATGTTAAAAACATACAAAGGTTACCCTTACTGCTTTGAGAGTGTCCAGTCTCTCTTGCATGGGGAGGGGATCCTGCTAAAATCCATGATACTACCTATGTTACGGAGATGGAGCTGGGAGTCTAGGAAGACCAAGGTGACTAAAATTCACAGGATAGATGATCAGACAGGAGACAGCTTCAAAGAGAGCAAACTCTGGAGATTGGTGGGGGGCTGCTATCAAGTATTCAGTAGAGTACTAATGAGTTCATGTAAGAAACTTCTAAGACCAGGAAAAGGACCACCTGAAAAGATCAGATGGAAAAGTATTCATATTTTACACAGAAGCAATAGAAATGTTAATTTCCAGCACCCAGAGTGGAAAACCTCATGATTGATGGGGCAGAGGAGAGTGCTCAGCAATGACTTGCATCAACAATGCAGAATTATTAGTTCTAGATTAAATTCTGCTCCAGTCCCACCTAACAAATCTTAAAAGATTATCCCTGAAAGGATCAAACTGTTTCCAACTAACTTAACTGTGTCTCAGAACAAAGCTCAATAATATAGATAGGAATATAAAAATATCTTGTATTCAACTAGGCAAAAATTTTAAATGTCTGACATCCAATCAGAAATTGCAAAAAAAAAAAAAAAGCAGAAAAATACTTCCCATAGTGAAGAGAAAAAAAAAAACTAACCAAAACCAACTAAAAAACAGACACAGATGGTAGAATTAGCAGACAAAAACATTAAAACAGTTATAACTGTATTCCAGATGTTCAAAAAGCGAGAGGACATATTGAAGAGGTTAGGTAGAGACATGCAGGATATAAAACAAACCCATATCAAACATGTTGAGATGAAACTTACAATGCCTGAAATAAGAAATACTCTAGATGGATTGGTAGGAATTGGACATTGTAAAAGAAAAGATTAATGAACTTGAAGATACAACAAGAGAAACCATACAAAATGAAACTCAAAGAGAAAACCCACCACAAATGAACAGAGCATTTGTGAACTGTGAGACAACTTCAAATAGCCTAAAATTGTAAATGGAGTCCCCAAAAGGAAGGATGGAAAGAGACTCAAAGAAAAGTATTTGAAAAAATAACTGCCAAAATTTTCCAACTTTAAACAAAACTGTAAATCCGTAAGCCTAAGAAGCTCATGAAACTTCAAACACAAGAGACTATATGATGGTACATCATAATCAAATTGCTGAAAACCAGTTAAAAAAAGAATAACTTGAAATTAACCAGAAGAAAAAAACATGTTACATACAAAGGGATAAAGAAAAGCAGGACAACAGATTTCTTGACCAAAAAAAACAAAAAAAAAAACAAAAAAAACCAAACAAACCCACAACCATGTAAAGTATCTTTAAACTACTGAAAGGGGGAAAAAAACTATCAACCTAGAATATTAGCGCCAGAGAAATCTTTTTTTAAATATTCTTTTTTTAAAGTAATCTCTACACCCAATGTGGGGCTTGAACTCTCAACCCTGAGATCAAGAGTCACATACTCGACCAATCAAGTCACATATTAAAGAAATGTTAAAGGAAGTCTTAGATGCTAAAGGAAAATGACTGCAGATAGAAATCGGATTTACAAAAAGGAAAAAAGAGCATTAGAAATGGTAACAATATGAATTAAATATGTCATACTTTTCTTCTTGATTAAAACTATCTAAATGCTAGTTCGCTATTTAAATAAAAATAATGATGTAGTGTGCAGTTTGTAACATGTAGAACTAAAATATATGACAACAACACAAATCTTACAAGGAAGAAACAGCAGAACACCTTTGTAAGGTTCTTGTACTCCCTGTGAAGTGGAAACATCACATAAAGAAAGATATGACCAAGACACGGACTATAAAACCAAAAAGTCACACAAGTAACAAAACAGAGATACAGTTGATAACCCACAGTAGGAAATAAAATTGAATCATAAACAATACTCAATACTAATATATTAGTTTGCTGATTAGTTGCAGGGCTGCTGAAGCAAAAGTGTCAGAGATTCAGTGGCAATTAAACAATAGGAATTTATTTTTATTTTTTCACAATTTTGTAAGGTGGAAGTCTAAGATCAAGGTGTTAGCAAGGTCAGCTTCTTCTGAGGTTTCTCCCCTCAGCTTACAGATGGCTGTCTTTTCCCTGTGTCTTCCTATGTTCTTCCTTCTGTATACGTCTATGTCCTAATCCCCTCTTCTTATAAGGATGCCAGTCATATTGGATTAAGACCCATCTTAATAACCTTACTTTAACTTAATTACCTCTTTGAAGACCCTGTCTCCAAATACAGTCGGAAGCGCTGGGGTTAAGGCTTCAACATAGAATTTGGAGGGATACAATTCAGCCATAACAATTAGGAATGAGAGATGTGACATCACTATAGATTGTAAAGATATTAAAAGGATAATAAGGATATATTATGGTCAGTTTTATGTGAAAAAATTTGGAAACTTAGATGGAATGGACAGATTCTTTGAAAGAAACAAGCTACCAAAGGCCATTCAAAAAGATACAGACATCCTGAATATCCTGAATCTACTAAAGAAATTAAATTTGTAGTTGAAAACTCCAGGCCCAGAATGCTTCAATAGTGAAGTCTGTCAAATATTTTTTAGAAATAATTTTAACTTGGGGCACCTGGGTGGCTTAGTCAGTTAAGTGTCCAACTTTGGCTCAGGTCATAATCTCACAGTTCATGGGTTTGAGCCCTATGTTGGGCTCTGTGCTGACAGCTCAGAGCCTGGAGCCTGCTTCAGATTCTGTGTCTCCCTCTCTTTCTGCCCCTCTCCTACTTGTACTTACTCTCTCTGTTTTGCTTTCTTTCTCTCAAAATAAACAAACATTAAAAAATTTAAAAATAGTTTTAACTCTACATAAAGTTTTGCAGGATATTGAAGAAGAAATATACCCAAACTAATTTCATGAGATCAGCATTACCCTGACACCAAAACCAAGCAGACATACAAGAAAAAAATTATTAACCAATATCCCTCAAGAACACAGATGTAAAAACATTTTAAAAAGTTTAGATAAACCAATCAAAAATATATAAAAAGAATACTATATCAGAAAAAAGGCAAGAATGTCCATTTTAATCCCTTCTAATCAACAGTATAGTGGAAGTCCTAGTCAGTGCAAACAGGTAAGATTAAAAAAATAAAAGACATCCAGGTTGGAAAGAAAGAAAAAATGTTTTTAATTACAGAGAACATGATCTTCTATGTAAAAAATCCGATGAAATTGACAAAAAAGCTACTATAATAACTGAGCTTAGCAAAGTCATAGCATACAAGATAAACATACATATACCTATTGCATATTTATATAATAATAATCAAAAATTGACATTAAAAGTTATTATTTACAATAGCATAAAAATATGTACTTATGAATTACATTGACAAAAAATGTACATTATCTGTATGATAAAAACAACAAACGGTGATAAGAGAAATTAAAGAAGGCCTAAATTAAATAAAGGGAAATGTAATGTCCAGGTGTCAGAAGTTCTTTGCAAAGTGATCTATAGATTCAACACAATCCCAGCCAAAATCCTAGGAGGAATATTTGCAAAAATTAACAAGATCACTTTAAAATGCATTTGAAAATGCAAAGGACATAGGATAGTCAAAACATCTTCAAAACAGAGTTAGGTTTTTAAGACTAACATTACCTGATATCAAGACCTATAAAGCTACAGTTTTCAAGGAACTGAGGCCCTCAGTCAAATAGCCAGGAAGGACTTGAAGCCAGGCAATACTCATTTGAGTGAGTGTGGAAGTAGATCCTCAAGGGCCTGATAATAGCCAGGTGAATGAGCTTCAAAGTGGATGATTCCTGAGAGCAGTCTTGGAATGACTGCAGCCCAGGCCAACACAATGATTGCAGCCTTGTGAGACACACTGAGTCAGAAGATTCACATAAGCCATGCCTAGAGTCCTGATCCACAGAAACTGTGAGATAATAAATGTTATTTTAGGTTTTTAACTTTTGGGGTAATTTGTTATGCAGCAGTGGATCACTAATACATATAACTATCCTATTATATGATGAAGAGCACCAAGAACTGTCAATAATTCCCAGACAAACAATTTGGCTCAACAGTAAGTCCAGATGCTGGACTGGGGCATAAGTTGATTAGAGACACTTCTGGAGTCATATAATCATAGAACATCAGAGATGTTCTAAAAGAGATAGAGCCTTTTAATTTTACAGATGAAAAACAGAGAGGTAAAAGGATGTGCCCAAAATGATGAAGGACTTAGGTCTTCTGATGCTGGGATGAGAATAATATTATGTCCTGGCCATCATTCTATGAAGCTCACTTTGAAAATGTTTGGTGGGGAATCCCTGTAACCTGAGAAAGCATGTTAAACAATACAAGTGCATATGACATATGACATACCGAGATGTTCATTATTAACTGTTAATTAGACAGGTTTAGTCTATTGTATTTAAAAAGTAATTTTTACCTATCTTTATTATGACGTTTTATTCTTACATTTTAAGAAGTATGTGTGATAAGTAAAGTTTAACTTTCCACTAAAAAGAAATGCCAGATCAGGGCCTTTCTGTCTCTTCCCACTACTAGACATCTATTTTAGGGTTCTTATCAATGTTTATTACTGTTAACATCAAATAAGCTTAAACTTACAAAAAAAAACCACACAACAACAAAAAATAAGCAAAACTGGACGCTAAAATGTCATTAGAGATTTTGAGAGGCTCTATGTAATAAGAATTATCGATCAAGCCATGGATGAAACTCAGAAGCTTCCCTGAGACTGTAAGACTGGTGGACAGTTAGCACTATACTATCTCCCATAACTAAAACTTTGTCTAAGTGCTCTATACGTTTGGAACCAATTACTCTGGCGTGCTGCTGTGTGTCCTTCTTTTCAAAATGGACTATGTACAGCAAGTCAGCAGAATGCCCCAATATCTCTTCCTTATGTACTTGCAATTTGAAATTCATTCATTCAACAGTTCTTGATTGAGCTTGCACTTATTGTAAGTGTTGAGCAAGACTCTAAGACTACACTGATGAGCACAGTAAGAACTATAACCTAAAGAATCTTTTAGTCCAGGGAGTGGATATAGAGAAGGAAACATGGAAAAATCTACAGTGGTTTAAGTTTAATGCTCAGGGTGGCCATAAAGTGAGATAAGAAACAAACAAACAAAAAGGAACATGCCACTTAGCACTAGGAGGTGAGAGGTGGGGTCAGAAAAGGAATCGATGTCTTCTCTAAAACTCGAAGAGTAAGTAGGAATTAGCTAGGTTATTAATGAGGTAGGCAATATAGTATGATGTTAAGAGTAAAGAGTTGGGGACAGGTATTTTGGGTGAAAATCTTGGTTGCAGCTGCTGTTTGTACTTAGGAATTTATTTAACCTCTCTGTTCTTCATTTGGAGGAATCAAAAGGGAATTTACACAAATTCTCACCATCACATCTATGTACTTATCTGCATCTATGGCTGTATACCCAACTTTCCTGCTATTACAACTGATGAACTTTCCATCCTCTTGTCAAAGGTCAACTCTTTCACATGTATACTAGACTCTGTCTCACCCTGCCTCTCAAGGTCACTCTCTCTTGCATTATTACTGCTTCTGTTTTGATTGGATCTTCCCCATCACTATATGAAAATTTGGTTACTTCTTTGAATAGCCAAAACAGTCCTGAAAAGAAAACCAAGGCTGGAGCCATCACAATGCTGGACTTCAAGATGTATTACAAAGCTGTAATCATCAAGACAGTATGATACTGGCACAAAAATAGAAACATAGATCAATGGAACAGAACAGAGAATCCAGAAATGGACTCACAAATGTATGGCCAACTAATCTTTGACAAAGCAGGAAAGAATATCCAGTGAAAAAGGACAGTCTCTTTAGCAAATGGTGCTGGGAAAACTAGATAGTAACATGCAGAAGAATGAACCTGGACCACTTTCCTATACCATACACAAAGATAAACCTGAAATGGATGAAAGAGCTAAATACAAGACAGGAAGCCATCAAAATTCCTAGAGGAGAAAACAGCCAACAACTTCTTTGACCTCAGCTGCAGGAACTTCTTACTTGTCTCCTGAGTCAAGGGAAACAAAAGCAAAAATGAACTTATTGGGACTTCATCAAGATAAAAATCTTCTGCACCATGAAGGAAACAATCACCAAAACTAAAAGGCAGTGCCTATGGAATGGGAGAAGATATCTTCAAATGACATATCAGATAAAGGATTAGTATCCAAAATCTATAAAGAACTTATCAAACCCAAATAATCCAGTGAACAAATGGGCAAAACACAAGAACAGATACTTTTTGAAAGAAGACATCCAGATGGCTCACAGACACATGAAAAGATGCTCAACAGCACTCATCATTAGGGAAATACAAATAGAAACCACAATGAGATACCACCTCATACCTGTCAGAATGGCTAAAATGAACAACTCAGGCAACAACAGACATTGGTAAGGATGTGGAGAAAGAGGAACCCTTTTGCATACCTGGTGGTAATGCAAACTGATATAAACCACTCTGGAACACTGTATGGAGGTTCCTCAAAAAAATAAAAATAGAACTACTCTACGACCCAGCAATTGCACTACTAGGTATTTATCCAAAGGATACAGGAGTGCTGTTTCAAAGGGGAACATGCACCCCAATGTTTATAGCGTTGCTATCGACAATAGCCCAAAGTATAGACAGAGCCCAAATGTTCATTGACGGATGAATGAATAAAGATGTGGTATATATATATACCATGGAGTATTACTTGGCAATCAAACAGAATGGAAGCTTGCCATTTGCAACAACATCAATGGAACTAGAGTGTATTACACTAAGTGAAACAAGTCCATCAGAGAAAGACAAACGTCATATGATTTCACTCATATGTGGAATTTAAGACACAAAACAGATAAACATAAGGGAAGGGAAGCAAAAATAATATAAAAACAGAGAGGGAGACAAACCATAAGAGCCACTAAAATACAGAGAATGAACTAAGGGTTGCTAGCAGGGTATTGGGGGGAGGGTCTACAAGGGTGAGGAGCATTAAGGAGGACATCTGTTGAGATGAGCACTGGGTGTTATACATAAGTGATGAATCACTAAATTCTATTCCTGGAAAAAAAAATTCGGTTTCTTCTCCTATCTTTAAAACACAACAAAACATAGGGACACCTGGGGGGCTCAGTCAGTTAAGTGTCTGACTAGGTTCAGGTCATAATCTCACAGTCCCTGAGTTCAAGCTCTGCATCAGGCTCTCTGCTGTCAGTGCGGAGCCCATTTTGGATCCTCTGTCCCCTCTTTCTCTGTCCCTCTCCCACTTGTGTGTGCTCTCTCTCTCAAAAATAAATAAATATAAAAAAATTAAACAATAAAACATAAAATTCCTCTCTTTACATTCCTACACAGGGTCTGCCTCAATACTCACTCCCTTTCTTTTGCAGATAAATTCCTCATAAGCACTGTCTATACTCACTCCCGCCAAATATTCTTTTGCCATCCTTTTTATTATCAGGCTTTTGTTCCTAACACTCTACACACTATTTTTTTGGCAGGATCATGGACTTCCTTGTTCCTAAAGCAAAGAGTTAATTCTCAAGCTTCATTTAATGGTTGAATCCTTCTTCCTCCTTGAAAATTAGCTTTCAGCACATGAAACTTTTCCTTCCTTCCTTCCTTCCTTCCTTCCTTCCTTCCTTCCTTCCTTCCTTCCTTGCCTTCTTTCTTCTCCCATTCTGGTTGCTTCTTTCTTGTCTTCACCATCTCTAAACCCTGGAGCAGCTGAGGGGACAGTCCCTGAACTTCTCATCTTCTCTTTACACTCATTCCCTTTGTTAACTCATCCAGTCTCCCAGGTTTAAATATCATTTATTACCTGTCAACTCCAGAATTTTATCTCCAGCCCAAACTTTTCCACTAAATTCTTGGCTTATATACAACTTACTATCTCTCCTTTGATGTCTAATACATATCTCACTTAACATTTCCAAAATTGACCTCATTCCTCCCCCCCCCCCCCAAACTTGCTCCACCCACAGTACTGCCCTCAGAATCAACAGCATGGAAAAACAGTCCATTTTCCCAGGTGAGGCCAAAACCTTAACAGGCATCACTGACTGCTCTCCCTTCTCTTAAATTCCATATCCAATCTGTCAGCAAATCCCAATGGGTCTGCTTTTATAAGATCCAGAATATGACTACTTCTTCCCACTCCCACTGCTACTCTGGTTCAAGTCACAATTACTCCCTGTCTAAACTATTAGGAGAGCCTCCTGTCTCCAAGTTTTGCCTGTGCCCCCTTAAGCCTCTGCAGTGTAGCAGCCAGAGTGATGCTGTTAAATATAACAAAGCATATGACTACTCTTTTCAAAACCTTCCATGGCATTCAATCTCACTCAGAGTAAAAGCCAGGGTCCTTAAATTATCTATAAGGTGCTACAAGACTGGGTACATTGTTACTTTTCTAACTTCATTTATTAATTTCCCTCTGATTTTATTCCAGTCACACAGGCTTCCTTGCTATTCATTAAACACCTGAGCATGCTCCTGCCTCAGGGCTTTTGCACTCACTCTCCATGAATGCCCTCCCACTACTTATCTGCATACCCAACTCCTTCTTTTGCCTTATTCCAAGTCATTTCCTCAGTAATGCCTTTTCATTACACTATTTAAAACTGCAAAACTCTCCCCAACACTCCCTATTTCCTCTTCCCTGTTTTATTTTCTGTGGCCATTAACATACTACATAGTTATCTGTCTGGTTTATTGTCTTTCTCCCACCTACTCTCCCAGTCCAGAAAGTAAACACCATAAATGCAGAGGTCCTTCACAGATATTTACTAAAAGAATGAATGAATGAAGAGGGCATTCGTCTAATATATATCCCTCATACATTTTGAGCACCTCTACTATACTAATAATTGACAAATATTCATCTGGATCTGAAAATACCTTAGATTCATTTGTTGACACTATTTACTTTAAAGGTTTTTTTTTCTCTTTCTTTTTTTAATATAGTCTGTTGTGTATTTATTTGATTTCATTTTACATTTTCATGGTACGGAATTATCTTTTACATTTAATTGCTATGTACCACTATAAGAATGATTTTAGTTTAAGTGTTTGGTTGATATATTTGTGTTAAGGGTATGACTCACAGGATACTTATGCTGAATTATTGGATCAGGACAAAGCCATAAAAAGCATTAGAACTAGGGTGCCTGGGTGGCTGAGCTGGTTAAGCGTCTGACTTCGGCTCAGGTCATTATCTCACGGTTCCTGGGTTTGAGCTCCATGTTGGGCTCTGTGCTGAAAGCTCAGAGCCTGGAACCTGCTTTGGATTCTGTGTCTCCCTCTCTCTCTGCTCCTCCCTGGCTTGTGCTCTGAGTCTCTCTCTCAAAAATAAAAATAAACATTAAAAAAAATCATTTAGAACTTCATTCTAATTCTCTGAAAGTCTCAAAGGTTTTGAAAAATGAGTCATTACCTATTTGTTTATTTGCAACTCAATTTATTTCTATAAACACTTTAATTCTATACCATTTTTGGAAAAAATGATAGACTCATAAGGAGGTAGGGGCATTATTTAAGAATTGCAAATGTAGCTCATAACATTGGAAAGTCTGTTAAAAAAAAATCTCAATTACTACTCCTAGAAGTTGTCAGTTTATATTCTGTATTTCTTCAAAAAGTCTCTGTTCTCAACCCATTTTTATGTTCTTTTCTCATAATTCTAATATTTTCATAGCTTATAAGGTAAAACAGAAAACGTAATTCCAAAGAAATATTTACACTCACATACTGGCCTAAAAGTAACTTAATGCCTATAGTTACCACATGTAAAGTATGCTTCACCCACCAGGATGCAATAGGTCTATTGCTTGCAGTTTGTAGCCACATAACCTAAGCAATTTATCTTATCTTTCTAGACCTTAGATTCACTATCTATTAAATGGGTATAATTCAGTGTCTACCTCACAGGATTGTTGTGATGATTAAACATTATAATGATTATAAACAATGGCATAATACCAGGTAGACAAGTAAATACTTGGTAAGTGATAAGTGATAGAAGATAGATATTGGTGTAATCAGAAAAAAAAGATACTGGTATTCTAGTTAAGGCTCTTTTAGATGCAGTTAACAAAAGCTAATTCAAGCTGGATTTCATGTACTCAATATATATTTACTGAGCACTTTGTATGTGCCAAGTAGTAGGCAAAGAAGTGGTAAGGGAAAAGGAGAAATTCAGAACAAGGATATGAGGTGGCACTAATACGCAAAGGCCAATACACAGCTGAACTTCATTTAGAAAGAAACTTCCAGGAAACTTACTAAATATTCTGTCTCACTATCTACTTCTTTTTGCAGACTGGTTTCCTTTTTCTTCTTAGTAGATCAGCTTTTCCTGCAACAAAGCTTCGATAGTAGATTGAAGATAACTATCCACAATCATATGTTAATGTTCCAGCCATACTGAAAGACTGACTGCTACTGTTCTATCTCACTTTGATCTCTTGCCCTAATTCCAAAGTTCTGATAGGGATCAAGTGTCCATCCTTGTCTTAACAGGGGATGAGCTAACAGGGTCATTTTAAGTTGAGCAAATATTCCAGATGGTAACAGCAAGTATTATTCACAGTCTATAAAAGAGTAAACTAACACTGAGAAGAATGAATTTACTTTCCCAAGTTCATGTGAGTATTCCATGCCAGAATCAATATTTGAACTCTGGGGGGTGTGCAACTGTGCAGTCAGCACATGAAAGTGAGTGCCTCTTTCAATCTTGTATTACAGGAGCTTCGCTCAGCTCACCCTAGTACCAACTCAGCTAATGTTTAAAAGTTCCTTTCACTATACATGTGTTTCCTTACTGAAGTGTGACACCTTCACAACGCTCAAAGAAATGCAATATCTTGGAAAATTTCATGGATTTAGATTACTAAAGTTTTCATAAAAAGAATAAACATCTAATTGTAACTGCTCCTGTTAATTTTGTATAAACAATTTGCCTTCCAATAGATACTACTAAAAACACAAACTTACCTTCCCATTCGGTTGGGATATTCCCTACTTCATAGTCTACTTCTCTTTTATTTGCTGTTTCTACAATTCTTTTCTCACGAATAGTTTGTCCTACAAGACAAAAGTGATTATCTTATTTTTAAATGAAATCATGAGACAGCAGTTACTACAAGTAATATTTTCTCTTTGGATATTGCATACCTCCTCATATGGTAAAAGAATTATCAGGACAAAGAATAGATTCCATTTAGAGTTAGTTATGTTAGAAAAAGCAAATTCTAAACTTACTACAAAAATTTTAAATTTCCTTCCACAGTATGCAAAATTGAATTTGGTAGAATAAATCTAGATTCTGTTTTAAAAAAAAAGGGGGAACCAATTAATCTTAGGGTACAAATGGCAAAAAAAAAATACACACAAAAAACCATTTTAATAATCAACAGTGTTCAATTTCTTCAAATTCTACAAGTATTTGTATTAGAGGTGCCAGTGGCTGCTGTGACTACCCAAGGGAACCACTACTCACGCCCCCTACAAAGTAACGAACGAAAAGATCCTGCTGCCGCCCCAACCCCACAGGACACTGGCAAACTCAAGGGAACCAACTCATGGGTTTGACTCCATGACCTATGTGAGTGATTACCTCTTAATGGATCTAAATGAAGAGGGCAAAAATTGGGGAATTACGAGTGTGAGATCACACTGGTACAGGATGGTAGCAACGTAGAAACATGAAAGCAAATGGAGCAGTAAAGACAAAGGTGTAATCAGGGATGGGATGAGAATGCAATAGGCTTACTTTTATCAATAATAAAAATTGATTAGCATGTATTTTAAGTTCATACAAAAGATATATAACTATTTGGTATTTTCTTCTGTTTCCACAGTCTCAATTATATCCTTCAAAGCAGCTTTGTCAAACTGGTAGTTTCAAAACATGTTCCCTTCTCAACGAGCATTGAGCCTAGGGAAACCAGGTGAACTTGGTACTTCCCAAAAGTTAGTGAGTGTACCTGCCTACTCAGGGAATGCAAGCTGAAACAGAGAAGACAATGGTGACTAACTATGAGGGGAGGAGGATGGCTTAACAAGATCACACTAGTCAGGGAGAGAAATCTGGGCTTTACAAAATACTATTTTCTCTTCCCACTCCATGACCAATCTTACACTATGGTAAATAGACTGAATGACATAATTAAACACAATGGCCTTATTGCAAATCTCTTCCTGAAATTCTACCAACTAAAAATTCCTTTAATTGCAGACCAAGTAAATTCCTGGGGGTGACAATGCAGAAGAAAGGAAGCCACAAAAGGATAGCCTAAGAAGAATGAGTGACTAGTGATATTTCCTTTGCCTTAGTAATAATAAGTGAAAGGCTAAGATTTCATGGACAAGCCACCAATGGTTAATAACTCTGAAGTACGGGGTTAGGGAAATTCTGCATTTCATTATGGACTCACTGAATCAAGCCGATTTAATCCTAACACAGAGGTTCCCCAAGTTTTATAAAGAGGAATAACCATTCGCTTACCTTATCCAATAAATTAACAGTAGGTCAAGGTGTTAGGAGTAAAGTCCCTAGGTTGTAGGGACAAGAGTCAGAGAAAAAGGAGCCTGTAACAATGACAGCTGCATTACTCTCATAGTAGAGGCTCAAAATAGGTATGTCTTTACTAAAATGCTATTTGTATCTACATATGTAAACATGTAATAACAAAAGTTATCATAAATTTAGCACAAACTAAAGTATGTTTACATGATAATTTTAAAAAATGTTTGGAAGACTCAAAATACCTGTGCCTTCATATAGTTATCTGAATATGAAGACATATGTTCTTTTAGCACTAACAAGTACAGAAAGGAAAACTATCATTTAAAACACAAAATGCTAACAAATGGTCTTCTAAAAGTAGGTGTGTGTTCTATAAACTTTTAAATGTATGTCAAAAAATTTAGCACAAAGAAGATAAAGACATTTACGAGTCTCAGTAGCACCACTAAAGGCATATGTAATACAAGTATATTTCAATGTCTGTGATACAAAAATTAACATCCTACCTCTTATCTCAGGTTTATCAACTTAATTTAAGATCTCCCAAGATTTTTAAATACCATAAATCATATCTATTTATGTATAAATTAAAAGATAGGAAAAGTAACACATGAGTTAGTTTAGCTAATTCCTTGATAATTGCTGAGAAGATCTTGTTTACAAATAGAAGACATCAAAGATGTATAAAAAATTAGACATACAAAGTAAGTCCATTAGTTTACTGAATAAATTTTTTGTAATCAGATATAAGTTCCTTCCCCAAATAAATTGTTTTAAAACTACTCCATTCTATGTAATAAGTCCTACTTACATAATTTTTAAGAACTGGAAATGAAGTCTACTCCTCTCACTAAGAAATTATACACAAATTGTACACTTATTCATACTAATATGCTTTCATACAATAGTTGTAAAGACAATCCTACTTATTACAGCAAAAAATATCCATCCTTACAAACAGATAAAATTTAAGTATCTGGTCAGGTGTAAAAAATTTAGGGTCTAATTTACATTTAAAAATAATTTGATAACAAAAACATTAATCTAATACATGTATTGGCTTAATAAGTCCTAATACAACAATAAACAATTGACAGTGGTGCTCAGTGAGTATTATTATGTAAAGCAATGCATAGTTTTAATTATATTTAATTACTTTAATTAATAGTAAAACAACAGATTCAATTAAAACAGTCAAAACAAAAGTTTGAATCCAAGTAGATCATAATGGTCAATGGTATATGGATTTAAAGACAGCAGAAGTAACAATATTATTTTACAAACTTAAAAAAGCTTAAAGCTAGCTGCCACTGACTTAAAGAAAATTGCCCTAGGATAGCAGATTTCCTGTTCCTTTGTTTAGAAAAATATAAAACCTAGTTAGTTAAAATAAAAAGAAAAGAAAAGGAAAAAGAAGTGAGATTCCCCAAACAGTGGGTAGATGACAAGTTTAGGTAAAGGACAGATTTCATCTGTTGGGCTTCCAAAATAGGGTATGGGAAATTCCCTGGACACAGATAGGGCAAGAAGGATCTAGAGCAGAGAGCCGTAAACATCTGTCTTTCAATTTTCATTCAATCCAACTTTGCATTTTTTGTCACGCCTTAATAGTATTAAATTCTTAACTTTTGTCTTTAATTTGGCTTAGTTTTTCTTTCAATATTCACTTTTACTCATAAAAATACTCATAAAATCACTAACTTAATATACTATAGTTGAGTACTGAACTATAGTTGAGTCACCAACACCTCGGCACAGTTAAAATGTTAACTAACTCCTAATGTTAACTATACTGGAATGAAAAGAAAATAAAATGGGGCATGTGGGTGGTTCACTCGGGTAAGCATCTGACTCTTAATTTTGGCTCGGGTCATGACCTCACAGTCACAAGATTGAGCCCCACGATGGGCTCCATGCCCAGCATAGAGATTCTCTCTCTCTTCCTCTGCCCCTCCCCTGTTGTGCTGTAAATAAATAAATAAATAAATTAATTAATTAAATAAAATGAAATAAAATAATAACTAAAAAAAAGAGAAAATCTACCTAAAACTTTTGGCTCAACTACTAACAGCTTAACTACTAATAGCTTACTGCAAAAACTTAACTACTAATAGCCTACTGTTAACCAGAGCCTTATTTATAACCCAGTCGATTAACACATTTTATATGCTATATGTATTCTATACTGTATTCTTATAATACAGCCAAAAGAAGAAAATGTTATTATGAAAATCATAAAGAAAAATACGTTTATAGTACTGCATTTATTGAAAAAAACCCACATTTAAGTGGACCTGCAAAGTTCAAACTCATGTTATTCAAGTGTCAACAGTAGTTGTATTTTTTTGTTAAAACATATATAAAATAGATACATATATTAAAATTTTAATGGGTTGTCTTTGTATCACCTAAAATCATCTTAAAGACCACACCTGGGAAACCACACTGCTTGTCTATAAAGACAAGCCCAGCGGCATATACGGTGATATAGGTCATAGGAACCAACATAATCAATAAGAAATTCCTATGGATGGGAAGTGGCTGATAAACACCAAGTCCTTCCTGGAGAAACTTCATGCATTTTCCTAGTTCTACTTGCAGATAGAGCCTAGAAGTAAAGACCTTAAGAGCACAGTTAGCGATGGTCTTGGTCTCTATGCCTTTACCCACCAAAAGAAATCAGAATTTCTCAGAGAAACGGCTGATTTCAGGCCCAGAGCTGAGTAGGTAAGATGAGCCTGCAGCATCTTGGTAGGCCAGAAAGTAAGAGAGTAAGTAAATACACACATACATACATTTATACATACATACATAAAATAGGGGCCTATCAAAAGGAGTTAAGAGCCATCTTACAGGGGCTGATACTTGGCAAATCTGGGATAAATCTGAGCACAAAAATAATTAAGGAATCATAGGGGTGCTTGGGTGGCTCAATTGTTTGAGCATCTGAATCTTGATACTGGCTTGGATAGCAGTCTTGAGGTCAAGGGATCAAGCCACATGCCAGGCTCCATGCTGGGTGTGGAGCCTGTCTGGGATTCTCTCTCTCTATCTTTAAAAATAAAGAGACTTAAAAAATAATTAAGGAACTCTAGATCAGGTATTCTCGAAGTGTGAGGGGGAACTCTGCGGTGTACCTTTGACCCTTTGAAGGGGAACGGGAGGTCAACACTATTTTAGTAATAATACCAAGAACATTATTTGCCTCTTTCACTTCCATTATTTAGTGAACAGACAGTGGAGTTTTCCAGAGGCTACATGTATGTGATAATAGCAAAGAGACTAAATAAAGAAGCAGATATGAAAAAAATCTAGCTGTCTTTTATTAAGTTAGACATCAGGGAGATTTGTAAAATGTAAAGCAATGCTACTCTTTTCTCTAAATGTTTGTCTGGGAAAGTATTATTATTTCTTATCAAAAATATATTTTTGGGGGGTCACGTGGGTGGCTTAGTCAGTTAACTCTACATTTCGGCTCAAGTCTTGATTTCATGGTCCTGAGATTGAGCCCTGCCATAGGCTCTGCCCTGGGTGTGAAGCCTGCTTAAAAGTCTCTCTCTTCCTTTCCCTCTGCCCTTCCTGGGGCATGTGTGCTCTCCCTCTCTCTTTCAAAAGAATGAATAAATATTCATTATGTAAACAATAAAAATATTTTCTGTATGTAATAGATTTACATAGGCATTTCTCCTTTTCCAGACCAGTGCTTCTTCCCTAATGCATCCTCAACAGACAGGGCAGATATTTTGGCAGCCTTTAATTTTTAAATTTTGGAGCTTCAAAACATTAGATATCTATCACAATGGAGGCAGGATTTTCTTCTACCATTACCAAATTAAAGGTGGAAGCCTATATTGGTTGTGACTCATAAGCACATATAATCCTTGGTGATATTTCCAACCATCTACTTCCAGTCTAATATTTCTCACAGGTGGGACAGTATAAGGAGACACTAATGCATTTGGAGGTGACTTTGGGGCGAAAAAAGAGGTTGGGTTGAATGAGGTGACACTTCTCTGAGACAGCTATCCCCCCTATAAATAAGACTTTTTTTGATGCCTGGCAAGAGTCCCTGGCTTGAAGAAATGGTGGTAAGATGGCTAAGGTTAAGATCCTCTCTGACTCATGTCTGGCCCTTTACCCCAGTGGCAGTGATCAGTGCAAACAGGTGATTGATTATTCTAAATCAGTTTGTCTGGTGATACATAAAAGACGGATTTTTGCATACCAAAGAGGCTTAGAAATGTTGGTACATAATACATGAAAGTGAAGGTTACTGAAAGACAAGAACCACATACTCCATTTGTTAGATTTGGGGACTTTTAACATTATGCTGAAGAATTAAATTAAAAAAAAACTTAGTTAAGAGCACTAAGAATTCTTAAGCTGAAAGTCATTTTCACATATGACTTAAAGGATTATTTGACCAAAGTAACTTAGATGTAGCATCTGCTTATTAAGAGCCTGCTATGTTAGGAAGTATTTAGGTGTCTTCCATATATTATCTTTTGTCTTTAAAACATCTTTTATAGCTGAGGAAAAAAAGGCACTGGATGATTAGCTTACTCAAATGTACATAGCCAATTAAAGTAATACAGCTAGCATTTGAACCTGAGCATTTTTACTAACTTCCACCCTTAAGCATTTCCCATTTAAGATTTTAAAATTAGCATTTACAAAGTTTGCACACAGTATCATTACAGATATCCAATTAAAAACTAACATTTTATTCATAATCATAAGCTATTATTTTCCTATAGTGATCAAGTGAGGCATTTCTGCTTGAAAATGTGATGATTCTATAATTTGACATACTCTACATATATTTATATGAGCATGGATGACTATCTCAGCAAGTCTCAGCAGGTAATACTTTTTTTTAAACCAATTAAAGAGGCCTTCCAGATAAGCTTTCAGAATTTTTAAAACGGCCAACTAGTTCAATGGATTACCTAAAATCTTATTAGCTTCTCCATACTTATAGGTTTCCCATAAGGAATCTCTGCTTCTATCTTAGAAAATCCAAAATTAACTGTTTAAATCTGACTCCATTAATTTTTAAAAACCATAAATACAATTTATAAAAGTGAAGTCTGAAAGTACATATGAACATCATAATTTAAGGAAAAAAGATGTACCTAATGCAAATTTGTGCTTGTGTTTTCCATTTAGACAATAAGCTCTTATCTATTGTTTCCTAACAATCTTATATGTAAACAAAACCTTAAAGTTCTAAAAATACGTTATTTAGCCAACAAATATATACTGAACAATCTATTATATTAATCTATGATGACTTACAATCAAAAGTTAAAAAGGTTTTTTGAGTGCATCCCCAATCAAGCATGTGGGTCCTAGATGTCTAGTATTTCACTGCATTTACTTCCTATTATTGTGGAAATCAAACATTTTTGTGTAAAAATCATTTATTTTCCAAACCGTAAGGAATTTTTGACACTCAGAAAAAGTACAAAGGAGGTAAACATTAAAAAGAAAAATTCAAATGATAGATTCATGACTATTTAGTCCATGAAGAAATAAAAGAGATGTAGTCATTTCAGATTTTGATTGATGTGTAGGAAATCAGTTTTTGAAAGTATTTTTTTCACCTAATACATTCTACGATTCTTTGTTGGAAACTGTAAAGCTAAATTACCTCCAAGGTGTAAAGTATATTTATAATTGATAATTAAAAAAAATTTTTTTGAATGTTTATTTATATTTGAAGAAAAGAGAGACAGAGCATTAGTGGGGAAGAGCAGGGAGAGAGGGAGACACAGAATCCAAAGCAGGCTCTAGACTGAGCTGTCAGCACGGAGCCGAATGCGGGGCTCGAACTCACAAACTGTGAGATTATGACCTGAGCCGAAGTCAGACACTTAACTGACTGAACCACACAGAAGGCCCTATAATTGATAATTTTAACATTTACCAAAATAACACAAGAAAGCTAACATTCAGTGATCCTGTTATCACTATGTCTGAATCATGTCATATAGTTAAAATGTCTTAAATACACAAGCAAAGGGAAGGTATGAAGGGGAGGGATAAAATTTTTTTAGCTAAATTTGGGGTGCCTGGGTAGCTCAGTCGGTTAAGCATCCCACTCTTGATTTTGGTTCAGGTCATGATTTAACAGTCGTGAGATCGAGCCCCACACCAGGCCCCACACTGTGTGTGAAGCCGGTCTCTCTCTCTCTCTCTCTCTCTCTCACTCCCTCTCCCTCTCTCCCTCCTTCTGCCCCTCCACCACTCATGCTTACGTGTTCTCTCTCTCTCTCTCTGTCAAAATAAATAAATAGATAAATAAATAATGAAAAGAAAATAATTTTTAGCTAAATTACATCTGCTTTAAGATATGTCACATGGAAATTCCAGTGAGGAAATTTATGACTGAAAACTCTTCATTTTATTTTTGGTGACAATCACTATATAAAGCAAGCAAATTCCAATCTGGTACACCCTTAATATGAAAAGGAATAATATTTTCTCCTCTCCAAATTAGCACACACTCAAGTATAGTATAAACCAATATAATTAAGTATTGTATTTGATTTTCACTTTGAGGTCTAACTTGAAAAAATGGGGATATCAATAGGGAGGTAAAGAGAGACACTGAAGAAATAAACAAACAGTGACAAATATTACCAGAATTTAGAGAATTAGAAAATTATGTCACTTATAAAGCTTGGGCCTAGCCCAAACTTTATTTTCATATTTGAAATGTAGAGATATGATGGATTATTTGATTGATTTTACATCCAAATAGTTTTATAGAAATTGGGTAGTACTTGGTCATTTTATCAAAGATCATAAAAGAGTCAAGGATTGCACTATTAGCTACTGATACTAATTCACAGACTGTATGACAGTTTTATTTTTTTTATTTATAGTTTATTGTCAAATTGGTTTCCATATAACACCCAGTGCTCTTCCCCACAAGTGCCCCGCTCCATGACCATCACCCCACCTTCCCCTTTCCCCCTCCCTCTTACGCCTTCAGTTTGTTTTCAGCATTCAAGAGTCTCTTATGATTTGCCTCCCTCCCTCTCCCTAACTCTTTCCCCCCTCTTCCCCTCCCCATGGTCCCGTTAGGTTTCTCCTGTTAGACCTATGAGTGAAAACATGTGGTATCTGTCCTTCTCCACCTGACTTATTTCGCTTAGCATGACACCCTCGAGGTCCATCCACTTTGCTACGAATGGCCAGATTTCATTCTTTCTCATTGCCATGTAGTATTCCATTGTATAGATAAACCACATCTTCTTGATCCATTCATCAGTTGATGGACATTGAGGCTCTTTCCATGATTTGGCTATTGTTGAAAGTGCCGCTATGAACATTGGGGTACATGTGCCCCTATGCATCAGCACCTCTGTATCCCCTGGGTAGATCCCCAGCAGGGCTATTGCTGAGTCATAGGCGAGTTCTATTATTAATTTTTTGAGGAACCTCCACCCTGTTTTCCAGAGCGGCTGTACCAGTTTACATTCCCACCAACAGTGTAGGAGGGTGCCCGTTTCTCCACATCCTCGCCAGCATCAATAGTCTCTTGTTTTGTTCATTTTAGCCACTCTGAGTGGCGTGAGGTGGTATCTCAGTGTGGCTGTGATTTGTATTTCCCTGATGATGAGTGACGCTGAACATTGTTTCATGTGTCTGTTGGCCATCTGGATGTCCTCTTTGAAGAATATATGACAGTTTTAAACATGGCTAATTCAGTGAAAATAAATAGAGTACATTTTGTGGTGCATTAGTCTTAATTTTTAAAAATGTGTATGTATTTATTAATCCATGAAATTAGTAATACCCTTCATTAATCTGTTTAATTTAGTTACCATTAGGCACCACTTATCATTAATGAACAGACTATATTTTGATATAGAAAGAAATCATATAATCACCTAATGAACTATGACATTCATCAGCTTAACAGAAACTATACCAGTATTTGTGAACCAGACTCCTGAGTATAATAGCAGGCTCAGCTGCTAAGAGGTTGAAGGGTGAATAATTTTCAAACTCTTTTCTTTAAAAATACCTTCAATAGATGCTGAATTTGAAACTGTTCAAAGTGGAGATTCTATAGTTGAGGCAGGGGTCCTTTTCTCCTTTCCCCTTCCCTGAAGGCAACCTACTCACACTCCTGTAGCTCCAAGGAGCACTGTGAAGATCTTGGATTCAGGCTCAGTATCACACTTTTCAGACTGTGAAATGCATTCAAGAACATGTACTGGTTCCCTAAGCAAAATCAAGACCTTATGAATGGCAGAAAGACCATCATGTATTTTGCTTCTTTTTCTACCCCTATCTGTCACAGAGTTATCCAACAATCTGTCACAAACTCCTGAATAATAAGGTGGCAGACAATGCAGGATTTTCCCTGCAATTTCCACAGCCCAAGGAAACACAAGGCCTACTTCACATGTGCAGCTATGATTTAAGGCTAGAGCATGACTTAAGGTTCTGTTTCCAGGGTTTAGACAGGAAGAGTTCACCAAGAAATCACTCACTCACTTGGGAGCAAGAAGTCCTTAGGAAGAAATAAAAATGTCTGTATAGAAAAGACAGAGAAATAACTCTTGGATTCACAGGTCCTCAAGGAAGCAGGCCTTGACTGGACAGGCATTCTCAACTACTTCCGTCAGCCCCTCAAACCTAGAGGATTCAGTGAACGGGAAGAAACTGAGGTAGTCTGAGGCCAAGCTGAGCAATGAAAAGACAGTCAGGAAAGAAAAATATAAAGAAATTCTAGTAAGAGCAACTTATTTATAGCATCCCATTAGTCATTAGTTTTAACTTTCTCTACAATAAAACTTTACCGTGGCTAATAACTAATAAAACTGGATGATATAAATTTTACCTACGTTCTCTGCTTCGTTCTCTGACAGAAAGGCATGCTAATAAATTGTGACTTCACCAAAAGGAAGGCTATAGAAGCATAAAAAGTAAAGGTTGGTCCTATTTTGCTTGCAAAGGTTGCAATAAAGAGCATTGATCCTGCTATTTTTCCTGACTTATTTCTTATTTTCCACTAATGTTCAAAAAGTTTAAGACTATAGTCACAAATAGTGAAGATCTGAAAAATGGTACTCTTACTTTAAGATGGGTATCTCCAAATATATTGTGCAGAAAAGGAGACTACATCTACTGAAGGGTGGACTTTGGTAAATGCATATCAGGATATTTATCTACAAAAGAATAAAAAATTTTTATTCTTAGTAATAAATGACAAAACATCTTTCCTACTTCTTTATAAGATTCCAGAGATCACATATTTTAGTTTGTTTTTATTTATTTTGAGAGATATAGAGAGCAAGCAGGGGAAGAGCCGAGAGAAGGAGAGAGAATCCCAAGCAGGATCCATGCTGTCAGCTCAGAACCTACTATGGGGCTCCAATTCACAAAGCCATGAGCTCATGACCTGAGCCGAAATCAAGAGTTGAATGCTTAAAACTGACTGAGCCACCCAGGCACCCCTATTTTAGTCTAATTTTGCAATATATCAATAACATTGTTACTGTGGTTTATTAATTGTATCTGACTCGTTTAGGAGATGAACAAAATCATATTTATTGAGCAACAATTATATGTACGGCATTTATTAGACACTTTTATTTTCTTGTTTAATTCTCACAACCATCTTTATTTTTATCATTGAGTAAACTAAAGCTCAAAGAAAATATTATGGATGAGAAAAGGTGTGTTTTTAATTAAATCTAATTTTCACACAGAAATTTAAGAAAATATACTAGTAGAGTCACCTTTTAGGCTACAAAACTGGAGGTGTTGATATCATCCACATATAACCAAGTTCATACTGCCTCCCTTATTTTTTCCTGCTTCCTTTAACAACGCAGTTTACAACCACTCTGCATATATACTTACAACCTCCCTTTGTCTTGAGAACTAAGAGCAACCCAACTACTGTGTGACAATAGCACCACCTATTGGCTGCAAAGAAATTGGAAAGACTAATGCATAATTTGAGTTCTCCTTTTCTTCTGACTTTTATTACATCTACTTGAAAAAATTTCAGCTGAGTGAAGTCCACTTGAAAACAATTTTTTCCTCATATGTATACATATTTTTCCTCCATCTTTCCTTTTTAAAAACCTGTAGAGTTATTGCATCTCTCTTGATTCCATTGCTAACCAGTATGTTTTTGCTAATGTGCAGCAATTCACTTGAACTGTGGATTAAAAAGGGATGTGAATTATTATGGAAAACTGAACTACCATTTGCAACACAATTTCAATGGAAAGTGTGCTGAATTTAAACAAGCTGCTTACACAAAACTTTTGGAATTCAAGTAATTTGTAGATTGGAAACTTGTTATAATACTAAAACATATAGAAGCATTAAGACTTTCACTGTGGCTTCCAAGGCAAATAAAGGAATATAAACCAAAGCTGCAAATATTTCTCCCCCTCTTCAGAGTTGATAAACATCTACCTTGTTCTGTGGAATTTGGATCTTGCCCTACACATAGGAGAACACTCAAATATTTGTTGATAATAATGATAAGGTCCATTGCTATTTTGCAGTGGCTCATTAAAGTTACACCAATGATACAGGAGGGAACAGCTCCCAATATTTTGACAGTTATCTCTATGACAAAAACTACTAGGACAACATCTATAACTCTAATCACTTAATGAGCTCTCATCATGAACTTTTATTTAAAGCAATGCTTTACTGGGATGTCCTTATGCTTTTGTGACAGAGTTCTATATCTTCCTGTAATCTGTCCTTAATATCTAATCCTTAAAGTCCTATCTTTATGGTAAGCCCTGTAAGTTCCCATTTGAGGAAATTTTGTGCTGAAGCAGGAGAAACATGTAAGATTGCTCAAACAATTTGGTCATTAGAAAGTCACTTTTGTTGCTGGTACCAATCAAGTAGCAAAGTGTTTTTGTCCCTTGGTCTGTGCCCTGCATCTGTTCTAGAAATTGTTCCTCAAATGCTATTTTGACTCCAATTTTTTAAGGCAGGGAAAGACCATCACTGCTCATAAATAGTATAACTAACTGTTATTACCTGCCTAGACAGAGGCTATTCTTGGTAGAAAGACAGACCCTATTCCCATATTCTGAGACCTGTCTGTGGTCTAATGCTGATGTCCAGTGCCCAGGTGTATGACCTTCTCCTCAGTGTTAACTATATTCCTGCCTTGCAAATCATCTGCCCAGCATGATTTTATTGCCTCCCCAACACTTTGAAAAACTATGATCTTGCCTGTTTCATCAGTAGTTATGATATCCATCTTTCCCTATCCTCCACTGCTCTTCCTTTCAAATCTCTGAAATCGTTTGATAGTACTATCATTTTAGTCATTTCCTAATATAAAAACTTCAGTTATTTTTATAATATGAATATACTTAACACTACATTTTTATGGTTAGGTTGACAAATATGTTTTATACCACACATGAGAAAAAAATTGGAATTTAACTTTTTTTTTTTAAAGTTTATTTATTTATCTTGAGAGAGAAAGAATGCAAGCAGGGGAGGGACAGAGAGAATCCCAAGCAGGCTCCACACTGTTAACGCAGAGCCCTACATGGAGCTTGATCTCATGAACCATAAGATCATGGCCTGAGTGGAGATCTAGAGTCAGACACTTAACTGACTGAGCCACTCAGTTTCCATGGAAGTTGACTTTTAATAAAGTACAAGGTGGGGCACCTGGTGGCTCCGTCAATTAAGCATCTGACTATTGATTAGGCCTTGAGTCATGATCTCACCATTCCTGGGTTGGAGTTCTGCGCTGGGCTCTGCACTGACAGCAGGGAGCTGCTTGGGATTCTTTCCCTCCCCCTCTCTCTCTACCCCTTCCCCGCTCATGCAAACACACGTGTGTGCATGTTCTCTCTCTCAAAATAAATAAATAAACTTAAAAAAATAATAAAATATAAGGTATAAATGGCACAGGCATTTATTTGTGCCAGATGGTCAGGTGTCACTGCACCAGGGCCTGGGCTAGCCACACAAACTGCTGCTGCCTGCTGATTGACTTGCTGGCAAGGTCCTTGGCCCTCTCTGTAGCTGCCAGTGCCTTCTCCTATGCTTCCTCCTTGGTTTCCTTGGCTGTCTCACCAAGGGTTTTGGAAGGGGTCTCACCGTGCAGCTCAGCCAAGATGTATTCAAAGCCCTTCACAATCTTAGCCACACTAGTTTTGAACTAGGCAAGGCCAAATTTCTGGCAAAAGAAGAAAAGGGGAAGGACTGTGGACAGTTCTAGGGACACCAAATAAACCAGAGACCCAGGCTTCCCCATGGATTTTCGTCCAGTCGCTTTTATCAGACTTCACACAGTAAATATATAGTTCCTCCGCTGGGCATGGTTGTGGTCTGGTTCTGCTATTCCATAACAGAATCCTCTAGGATGTACACTGAGTGAACAACATTGGTAGGAAACACTGGCTGGACCCAGAGGGGGCACCTTGTTGGTCTCCATCAGGAGATGCTAGGATAGGAGCTTCTGGTCAGGGGGCACCTCCAGGTGCACTATGCCTTCTGTCAAGACATGTTTGCTATAGGGATTTGGGTACTGTTGCCACAAGGCCACGGACACTTGGTCCCAGGAACTCCGGAGCACTCTTGCCCAGGAAAAACTTCACCACTATCCCAGCAGGGACGACTCAGCACCCTCACTGCATTTGGAATGCAAAGTCAGGGCCAGGGCTCCGTGCATGCCAGCTAGGTTCGCAGCTCACTCACCTCCACACCCAAGCAGCAGCCGCCACCCAGAGGAGTTGTCAGCTACAAGTGAAAAGTTTTTTTTAATGTTTATTTATTTTTGAGAGACAGAGAGACAGAGCATGAGCAGGGGAAGGGTAGAGAGAGAAGGAGACACAGAATCTGAAGCAGGCTCCAGGCTTTGAGCTGTCAGCACAGAACCCAACGCAGGGCTTGAACTCACTCACAAATGGTGAGATATGACCTGAGCCGAAGTCGGCTGCTTAACTGACTGAGACACCCAGGAGCCCCTAAAACTATGTTTTAAAAATACAAATTGACTTTACTACTAGCTTCCTCCTCAACAGTGCCAAACAGTATATACCAAAAATATACTCAGATTTGTTCCTTTTATTTTATTTTATTAATTTTTTTTTGAGAGACAGAGAGAGACAGCGCAAGCACGGGAGGGTCAGAGAGAGAGGGAGACACAGAATCCAAAGCAGGCTCCAGGCTCTGAGCTGTCAGCACAGAGCCCGATGCAGGGCTCGAACGCACGAACCGTAGATCATGACCTGAGCCGAAGCCGGATGCTCAACCACCTGAGCCACCCAGGCGCCCCATTCCTTTTATTTTAATGTTTGTACCACCACTCCCATCCAGGCCCCTCTTATTTCATGTTTATATTAATTGAAAAACCTTTGTAACCATACTGTATTCTGATGCCTTTTCTTTATGTGTAGAAATCTTTTCTTTGGGGAACCATACACTATTTCATTTCTTGTGATCCTCCTCTGTGCATTGATATTGACAGGGGGTGGATGGGCCTGAGGGGGAGGCTATTACCCCTCCATCTGGAGGTAGAAATGCAAACTAAATTCGGTCATAGTATTACAAATCTTTAACCACAAAAACTATATGAGGGATGGGCACACAATGCCAGCTCAGCCAATTGGCATTTCCCTACAGATTTTGCTGGAGCATCCAGTAAAGACTCTCAAGTTCTATGGTCATAAGTTATAAAGACCAGATAGACCTCAAACTGCTGGGGCCATCGATTCTACATTGTGGAGAAAACCTATCTATGAATGAAACTAATTTGGAGGTAGGTAGAATCATGTGACAGATAAAACACATCCTCATGATATTGAGCAGTTGGATCTAATTCAATTTCTGTTCAGTTACATTTCCTAAAAATTCTGTTAGGGTATAGGCTAAGCTGTGGTAGCAAATGGACTCTAAAAATTAAGTAGCTTAAATGAGAAATATACTTCTTTCTTATGTAAGAGTCGTGGATGGGTACTCAGGTAGGCCAACTCTTTCCACACAGTCATTTAAGATTCAGACTCAAGACTACCAGCCGTCTTCAACACCTGACTTCCAGGGTTTCCCTGAGCACTGTCATTTCATTCAGCCAGAAAGAAGAAAGAACACTGAGAAACAAAGGGAGATTTTTACTGGTTAGGCCAGGAAGTGACTCACATCACTTCCAGTTACAATGCACTACAGAAAACCTGGTCATATAGTCACACCTAATTTTAAAGGAAACTCCTAGCTTTTGTCCAGGAGAGGTAGAAGGTGGATTTTGGTGGAGAGCTAGCAGGCTTTACAAATATACTCCTGCATAAATCTAAATCAACAAAGACAGTGAATACCAGGCCATATCATATTGGCCCCAGAAAGAGGATTACCAAATTAAAAATCTGGTACAGTGCTATCGTAAAAAATACTTCAGAAGGAAACATGTATCAAAAGACGTTTTCAGGGATACTTGTTAATTATGTTGCGTTCAGTCTATAAAAACTATTGTAGAAGTCACATCAGATTTCAGTACTAAGAATAATAGAAAAATAACAAGTTATCATTTTTCTCTTATAAGACTAAGAAAGATTCCCAACAGTGACCCAGTGTTACAGAGGGTGCAGGAAAATTAAGAAGTTCTTATACTGTTGGGAATGTGAATTAGCCACTATGCATTGTGTTACCAACTGTTTTTGTCTCTGGATTACTGAAAAGCTAGGAGTGTGGCCAAAAATTATCTCTAGTGGGGCAATTAACATGAGATTTTTGTACTTTCTTTACTGATTTTTTTGAAAAAAATGTTTTAATGTTTATTTATTTTTGAGAGACAGAGAGATGGAGCACGAGTGGAGATGGGACAGAGAAAGAGGGAGACCAAAATCCAAAGGAGGCTCCAGGCTCTGAGCTGTCACCACAGAGCCTGATGCAGGGCTCAAACCCACAAACCGTGAGATCGTGATCTGAGCCAAAGTTAGAGGCTTAACTGATTGAGCCAGCCAGATGCCTCAAGAAATGTGTATTTTTTAAAGAATAAAAGCAAAATGAGACTATGTTTCTTTTTGGAAAAAAAAAAACAGTCCTATTCTCTCACAATAGTTATTTACATGATGGATCTCATAGCCATCAAGAAGCTGTGACCAGAAGGCTGTTCCTTTTTGAGTTGGCTGCTTAGAAAGCTCAGAGATGCATTTGCAGTTCACTCTGAGAAAATGTGCAGGTAATTGCAGTTTACATTACAGCCTCATATCTGGGTCCACTTTTCCCTCACCCTGATTTTACTTGCCCCATTCACTGCAGTTTTATATCTCTATCTTTGAGTCTTCAACCTCATATCTCTTCTGGAAGAAGGAAGAGAATGATTTTATTGTATCACAACTCTACCACTCTTTCTATACAAAACTTAAAATTCCACAAAGCATACATTTTACTTAAAAAAATCAAGATTCTTCACTTTAGTGTTTACTCATTTTAAAAAATACAAAAATTTAAAATACATGTTAAAAATCCAATAAATATTTATTTATATAAGCACAGGTACACATATGCACACTGAGTGCCTAGGTCAAACACTGCTCTATATATGGGAGAAAAAGAAAGAAGGCTCAAGCTGGTCACAGTCTGGTTCATGGTCCCAGTATTTTTCTTTTAATGATGACTCACATCAGACAATGTAATGGCCTCACATTCCCAGCAGCATACCAAGATGTATGCTATATACACTTTGTAGCCTGATAGCAACAACTCTGTCTCTGATCTGAGACACACTGGTGGTCTTGGGGGTCAGATGGTTAAGAATCACTACAATACAGAGAGGTAAGTGTAAGTGTAAGAGAAAATGCTATCTGCTATGATACCACAAAGGAAAAAATAAGGGACCCAGAATTGTGGAATACAAAGAAATGCGAAACTGTCTGTAAGAGCTATTCATCGAATAGGAGTTACGTAAGTAAAAGAGGAAGACAACAGAGATTTCAGAGATCATTTCAGAAAATGGAAAAATTGGATTTTACACAGGGAAGATGCTGAAATATTTCTAGGCACTTGAATATATGCTACTTTAAACAGTATGTCACCTTTATGGCAACAAGGAAAAATCAGGTAATCCACAGGACAGCATTTTTATTTATTTTTTTAACTTTATAGTTTATTGTCAGGTTGGTTTCCATATAACACCCAGTGCTCTTCCCCACAAGTGACTTCCACCAAGACCATCACCCCCCATTACCTCTCCCCCTTCCCCTTCCCCCCTCAGTTTGTTTTCAGGATTCAAGAGTCTCTCGTGTTTTGTCTCCCTCCCTCTCCCTAACTCTTTTTCCTCCTTCCCCTCCCCATGGTCCTCTGTTGGGTTTCTCCTGTTAGACCTATGAGGGCAAACATATGGTATCTGACAGGAACTTTTAGATAAATGAAGCCAATTGCTTTGAAAAGCAAAATATTTCCAGTCTGACCATTTTAATAAAATAATTTTAAAATAACTTATTTTTACCCTTGCCTTAGTAAATAAACACCCTTTGTGTACTCAGTTTCTCTTTGGATCTCCTTCTAATTATAAATAAGTAACATAGTATACTGTATTTTAACCTAAGTAGGTCCTACTGAGATTCGCTTTTTGACTTTTTAAAGATCCCACCACATCACAATAACTTAGTTATTTCTTACTGCCAATCAGTGTTGCTGCTTCTAACTAATGTGTATCAGTTTCTTCCTAACATTACTTTCATGTAGAAAATTAGAAGGAAAATGGGCAGGGGAAGAAATATTATTTAGCTTGCTGAATCCCTAACCTATTTTTGCACAATATACCAAGTCAGTAGCTCTGGTCTGAGGATAGCTGTGTTCTGTACAACATTCATTTTTTTAAATATCCTATTTATTTTTGGAAGTGTGCAATTGGGGGAGGGACAGAGAGCGAGGAAGACAGGATCTGAAGCAAGGTCTGCTCAGACAGGACAGGCTGACAGGCTGAACCATGAGATCATGACCTGAGCCAAAGTTGGACGCTCAACTGACTGCGCCCAGGTACCCCTGTACAACATTCAAAGTACATAAATTTTGTGATTTTTTCCCACACTACCTTGAAAAGATTTTGTTGGTTTTGTTTCAGTCAATTCCCAGGCAAGTTTTCTTGACTTCTTAAGCTGTGATAAGCCTTACTCGAGACCGATCATTTGGGGTAGAGTGAAGGAGAAAAGGGTCAACTGGCACAAGTTTTCAAATTTAGACTTTTGTCATAATCTCTAAATGAAACTGGATATTTTTCATCATAACTCCCTCTGTATCAGAGTTTAATTAATTTATTTTTTATTATTTTTTAATTGACATCCAAGTTATATAGTTAGCATATAGTGCAACAATGATTTTAATGCCCCTTACCCAACAAGCCCATCCCCCCTCCCACATCTCCTCCAGTAACCCTCTGTTTGTTCTCCATATTTAAGAGTCTCTTATGTTTTTGTCCCCCTCCCTTTTATATTATTTTTGCTTCTTTTCCCTTATGTTCATCTGTTTTGTATCTTAAAGTGCTCATATGAGTGAAGTCATATGATATTTGTCTTTCTGTGACTAATTACGCTTAGCATGATACCCTCTAGCTCCATCCACGTAGTTGCAAAAGGCAAGATTACATTCTTTTTGATTGCCGAGTAATACTCCATTGTATATATATACCACATCTTCTTTATCCATTCATCCATCGATGGACATTTGGGCTCTTTCCATACCTTGGCTATTGTTGATAGTGCTGCTATAAACTTCGGGGTGCATGTGTCGCTTTGAAACAGCATACCTGTACCCCTTGGATAAATACCTAGTCAGAGTTTAATTTAAAATGTATGACTCTACCTCACATTCATGAGGATAGCTCTTACAAAAGAAAAACAAAAACAAACCAAAAAAAATCACTAAAAATGTCCAAATGAGACAAGTGTTAGCAAGATGTGGACAAATTAGAACCCTTGTGCACTGTTGGTAGGAGTATGAAATGGTGCAGCTGCTATGGAAAACTGTATGGTGGTCTTCAAAGTAGTTAAAAATAGAATTATCATTATGATCGAGCAATTCCACTTCTAGCATATGACCAGAAGAGCTGAAAGCAGGGTCTCAAAGAAACATTAGTACACCCACATTCACAGTAGCATTACTCACAACATCAAAAGGTAGAAACAACTCCAATGTCCAGTGACAGACAAATGGATAAACAAAAGTGGTGTATAGATATGATGGAAGATTATTCAGACTTAAACAGGAAGGAAATTCTGACACATGTCACAACATGGAAGAACCTTGGTAACATGCTAAGTGAAATAAGCCAGCCACAGAAAGCCAAAAAGACAAATATTGTATGATTCTGCTTATATGAGGTACTTAGAGCAGTCAAGTTCATAGAAATAGAAAATAAAATGGTGGTTGTCAGGGGCTGAAGAGGGAGGAGGGGAACTGGAAGTTGCTGAGTTTCAGTTTTCCAATATGATAGTTCTGGGGACTTAGGTGCACAGTAAGGTGAATGTACCTAATTCTACTGAAATGTATATTTAAAAATGGTTAGAATGGTGAATTTATATTATGTGCCATTTATTATATAAATATAAATAAACATATATATATATATAATTTATAGATTATGTAAACTTGGGAGATCCTACTAGAAGAGCTCATCATCAAGCCAAGCCTTAACAGTCTTAGGCTTACTCTTTCACCACTCGTTCAAAGATTTTCTGCATTAGGTTAAAAAAATTCCTCATAAAATATTGTGGAACTAGACAAGGGTGAGGATTGCACAAAAATGTGAATGTATTGAACCCCACCATACTGTATACTTTAAATTGGTTTATTTTATGTTATATGGGTTTTACCTCAATTAAAAAAAAATCCTCATATACATTTGGCATTTAAAGATCCCCAGGACAGGGCTACAGCAAGAAGAGTGTGGCTAGTTTCTCCAACAGGAACTGCATCAAAACCTCACACAAGTCTGACAACATAGGAAGGAATAAAATACTACCACCAGCACCAGCACCATACACTAAAACTATACATAAAGTCAACAAGCCTGTGATTCCAGGCTCCTCTCACCTGGAAAACTCCTCACTTACCAGGCGTGCAGGATCAAAGAGATTAAAGAGATAGTGGAATCAGATCCTGGAAAGCCCAAGAATGCCATGACAAGGTACATGGACTTTTTCCTTGACACAATAGGTAGTCACTGGCAAATTTAACAATGCAGAAGATTAATAGGTTCGGAGATTTTTTTTTAAAGAATCACTTTGGTGGCCACTTTGAGGGTGAAGTGGAAGACAGGAATGGATACCACAATAATCCAAAGACAGATTTATAAGGTGGAATAGGTTAAACTGTGGGATCAAATAGATACAGGGTTTAAGGCATGGTACCTAGTGTTTTTCTTAAATTACTCCTTTTAATCTCCACTTAGAAGCTTAATATTATTATTTCCATTTTACAGATGAAGAAACACAGGCTTCTCCTAAAATAAACTTAAGTCAAGATCACACAGTTGGTAGGGAAAATGGAATTTTAATTTGGTCTATATGACCTCAAAGCCTGTACATGTACCTTTTCCACTACCCTCTGGTGTCAACCAATATACAACCAAAATAGTTAAAATGCTTTATATAACAAAAATGTAAATACTTCCCATCAACAGCACAGTTAGCCCTCATGGAGGATAAAAATCCATGTTTTATTCCCTAAATAACTTTTAAGTACTTGATGAGATACTAAATTATATGCACTAAAGCCAATTTTTACCTGGAAGTAATTTTTTTTTAAAATACAGTCATTAAAGGAAACTCTTTATACCAAGTAAGGCTGAGCTTATAAAAAAATTACTATGTCCTCTTGTGATCTAATTACACCATTTTAAATAAAAGGTTACATGAATACATTGACTCCAATAGTATATAATTAGCCATAATCCACAGGGATATATTTGGTCTTTAAAGCTGCCACATTTGGGAGATTAATGAATATTGGTTTTTAATATACCTTGGCTTCCACAGATGGCAGGGATGGATGGTTTTACCATGTATGTTGTGTCAGAAACAACTTGAGACACAACCATAAAACCTGACAAAATGGATCCAGTTGTGAGTGTTCTGCCACCACTCACCTCTCAAATCACCCATTCTAATCCACTGTGGTCAAACTTTGGTGCTGTAAGACTCTCAAAGATGGTATTTTGCACTGCCTGATTGCTTCTAGCAAAAAGATGAGTAATATCTAAATCACAAAGAAGACTGCAGAATGACATTTCTCCATTATAATCCCAAGGAAAAAAATATATGTTTTGGGGGGAAAATTTTATTGAGGGGTTAGGTTTAAATTTATTAAAAACTTTTTAATGTTTATTTTTGAGAAAGAAAGACTGGGTGCAAGTAGGGGAGGGGCAGAGAGATGGGGAGACAGAATCTGAAGCAGGCTCTAGGTGCTCATCTGTCAGCACAGAGCCTGACGTGGGGCTCGAATCTATGGAACCATGAGATCATGACCAGAGCTGAAGCTGGCCACTTAACTGACAGAGCCACGCAAGTGCCCCAACGGGTTAGGATTAAAATCAACTTTATGGAGACTGGGAAATAAGGTGATCAGCCCAGGTATAATGGCTTCAAGAGAGTTAGTTGCCTGGGAGAGAGCTTTTGACAACTCTGACTTCTCAGTGCAAATTATCAAGCATTTGATTACCCCTATCCTTAGGCAAACTTGCTTATTCAACAAGAATCTTAATTTTATGACTCTAATGCCTCATTATTCACTTCACGTAAAAAAAAACCAAACTATCCATGTCTTTGAAACCGTTCAAGGGAACCTACCTGATTAAAGAACATCCACATTTTAAACTCAAACTCCCTTTCAAAAAGTTTAATATGAGTAAGCACCAACCCCAGGATACAAAAATAATTTGACAACTGAGTTATTTGTCAAGAAATGATATGAATATTGATCTTTTTCTAGATTTAAAATGGATAAAGAAGCAAATGTATCTCCTCAGCGAAAGCCATCTAACTTCAAAACTTCCCAACTTATACAAAGAAGGAAGAGTCAAGGGAACGAATTTGGGGGGTGGGGGGAGATGGAGGAATTTTTAAACTCAGTTCTAGTACATATTAGCACTTAAAAAAAATCAGACACTAGGTCTTATTCAGAGACACACTTAAATTTGTGATATGAAAGAGAAATGAATTCATTAGTCAACTATAAGAAGGCAATTTTAAAGGAAAAAATATGAAAAGAAACAAGTCTCTCTTGATTTTTTTCACTTCATGTTTAATAAATTACTTTGGAAGTAAGTTTTCTCTGTTCTTTTATTCTATCTGCCATGAAGTAAGGATGATAAAATCATTGGTATATGGCTAGAAAGGCTTTCACCATAGTGATAGTATACACCCTTAGATGAAGTCTACTTAAGCTAACTCTAGGCATTCAGAGCATCACCAAAACACTCCGTTTTACCCCTTTTAATTTTCCCAGCCTTAAGTATCTCAGCAGGGAACCCTACCTGGATGAGATACTATCCTTGGACTAGTTGGGTTGATTAATTTCTAGGTTGTGGGCTCTGTGGCAGGTTATAATCCTACCTGACAAAGACAAGACTGCCATGTTTAAAAAACATGAAACATCAGAGAGAAGAGAGGAAAATAGTACTGCAACACTAAGGTCCACAGGCAGTGTGCACTAGCACAAACTAGGAGTTAGTTCAGAAATGGGTAAGGTCAACCCTCATCTCCAACAGTTAAGGCATTGTCTAACATTACAGGTCCCTACAAATAGGTAAGATAACCTTGGAATGCTTTGACACCAGCTAAACTGAAAAACAAAAGCTGAATAAACTTACTTTTTTTAACTGCATAGGCAATTGTTTAAGAACACAGACTATGGAAGGAGACTCGCTAGCTCTGAAATTTACCAGCTTATATTCTTTAGTATTATGTAACTTCTTTGTACCCTACTTTTCCTACATATAAAATAGGGATATAAGATAAAATATGATCACTGGATGAAATTAGTTAGTATATATAAACTGCTAAGAGTAGTGCCTGGCACTTAGTATTACATGTATTAGCTATTACTATTATTATAAATTATTCTGTAGATTGTCAATTAAAAGTCATACTACAAACTAAACAGAGGGTTTAATATTGAACTTAGAGAACATTCAGGTTATCACATGAGGCATCAAAACAAAAGCAACATAGAAATTTGTACAGTGCTCTTTCTAGGGGGCTGTGAGGCTGCTGGGTGTAGGAGGAACAACATAAGTCAGGTTCTGATCACAGAGTATAAGGTTATGTTTCAGAACTGGCAGTTTTGCTGCTAACAGGGAAGGGTGGGCAAGGGAAGTCCTGAAACGCTATATTCAGATGAGCCTGGCATCCTGCACTGCAGCCGTACTTCTGCCTGAAAAGCTCTAGCGACTTCAGGATCAAAGAAACAATTCAAGAAGTTGGTAGAAAGGCCAAAGGGGAAATAATTGTGGAAGTGAGGAGAGGGAAACAAATACAATTTGGGGCTAGCTAACATTGGAAGCACTATTACGTTCCCAAGCACGGGAGTCCTCTCCTATCTAGGCTGCAATTAAAGTACAAAGCAGAGTAGAGAAGACCCTCATGTTGTCCACCCTCAATCCCCAAAGTATGGGCTGAGTATGAATGGCTTTTTTTTCCAGGCATGCTGGAGGGATGCTCACTCTATTTGGCTTTATGAATAGCTTAGCTACAGGTGATCTTGAATTGCGGTAAATTCTGGTTCCTTCACAAAACACACATCCAGATGGTGTCTTTCAGAAGAAACGTTATAATAGATAAGAAAATAAATAGCAAAATGGTTATCAGAGACTATGGTTAAACAGCAAGTGTGAGGAGTCAAAATGTGTAGAGAAACCCACAAAACAGTCCCTGGCACCTGGAAAACACAAACCTTATATTCTTGGGGTGCCTTATTTGAAGTTTACTATTTCGGAAATAAAGTGACATAAGTGGATTATAAAAATAATCCTGGAATGGGAAAGGTTGTTCTATGGATAAGAGGAAACAGAGAAACTTTAAAGAAAAGGGTTGTATAATTTTCTTCATAAAAATAAAATCCTGGGAGGGTGTTTGGGTGGCTCAGTGGGTTAAGCATCCAACTTCAGCTCAGATCATGATCTCAGCGTTAGTGAGTTCGAGCCCCACATTGGGCTCTGTGCTGACAGCTCAGAGCCTGGAGTCTGCTTCGGATTCTGTGTCTCCCTCTCCCTCTGCCCCTCCCCCACTCGCATTCTGTCTCTCCATCTCTCAGAACAGAATAAACGTTAAAAAAATTAAAAAATAAATAAATAAAATCCTGAGAAGCAAAAAATACCATTAAACAAAGTCAAAAGGCCATGTGAAAAAAATGGAGAAAAAAAGATATTTAACAAAATGGAAGTCAAAGGTCTGAATGTTCCTAACATACCAACAGATTGAATAGAAGGAGAGAACTGATAAAACTATGGGTGAAGGATATTAATAGTTTTTGTATAGGACAGAAAAATATAAATAGGCAAAAAAAGATGCACAACCTCACTAATAATTAAAGAAATGTAGATTAAAAAGATATTCTCATCTGTTAGATGAAAATACAGGCAGCAGCACAGAGAAAAACATGGAATAATACTGTGGTAGGGATTCTTATCGTTCACCCCTATCAAGGGCTCCTCTCTACTTCCTTGTACCCTTGAAGATGGGCCTCTGGCAATGAGCTGTGAGCTCAAGTAACACATCTCACTGCTATTGCAAAAAATGTAATTGCTAGTAAAAATAATCTCTAAAGCTCTTCTCTCCTACCAAAGTATTTGAAGAAGCCACATGTTGCAGTTACAACAGTTGATGGAATCTCTCCATCAGTGGGAAACTGTAAACACCCTCACTCTTAACCTGGGGTAGGCAAGTGAGAAAGAAGCCTCTGTCATGTTAATCCACTGGCATTTCATGGTTTTTCTGTTATGACAGCCCAGCTTCCCATTCTGCATGATATATATATATATACTCAAAGTGGCAAAGTGTTATTTCAGGGTTAGGGTAAGTATAATGATGGACTTTTCCTGTCTCTGTGAAATATTTCTATAAGAGTGCATTACTTTAATAATTTGTAAAACTTTAAAGGTAAAAAACATGTAAGAATGAAATGTTGGCATCCAAAGTATAAACACTAGCAATGATTTCCCCAGATTTGCACTTACCAGAATTGCAAAAATATTTCTTATTTAGGTAAATACATCTGTCTCTAAAAGATTACCCATAGAGAGGCTGTCCTTCTACTTATAAATGGCTTTTGGTTGGGCCATTTCAAATTTATTACCAGTATTTAGGCCCTACAGATAATTATTTTCACAGAACAAACAGAATTGGGATGGGATACAAGGAATAATGTTAACAAATCAAAAAGAAAGGCATATGTTTCAATAGACAAGAAGACACCTTGATGGGGAAAATGAGGTCGGATAAAAAAGTACCCAAATTGCTAGTAATCAAAATCACTATCCTAAAAAGTCAAAAGCTCTAAAACGATTCTCCTAAGGTTGTCCTAAGGCCAATATAACTTCTGTCAATTTCATTTTTTTCTGAACACAGTAATGGAAGTCAAATTAAACATAAAGCATTACATAAGAATGTTTCACGGACTGCCTTGGGAGGGACAAAGTTCGAAGGAAACCCCTTCCTTCTTCCATTCCCTGCCATTCAACCTAAAGAGCTTCATTTTTAGGTTTTTATCATTGCTTATGTCACATGAGATTCTTCTCTGAAGAAATTACCTGGAGCTAAAAGATAGAAAATCTTTCACCTAAAATTGTGACTGCAGGAAAATACAGAAATAAAATATTAAATCCCATGAAAGAAGTTATCACATTAGAATGTTTGCCTTTTGAATACTAAGTGGTTAAAATATCTAGATAAAAGACTCTAATGACTGCAAAGCACACATCATTGCAAAAGGTCAAACAAACAAATAAACATATGAACAAACTACAGGAGATATACTTGCATCCAAGCTTCCGAAATGGAAGTTGAGCTAGTTCTTCACAATAGGAAAGTGTAGAAGTTTTATGGCTCAGTTCTTCTGCACCAGGGGTAGAAAGCCAGGTTTACTGGTGAAACCAGCCAGAGTGGAACTCAAGGGCAGATTCTGGGAAAAGAAAGTTGAGTAACTACAGAGAGTGCCAGAAGGTCTTGTGTTTCAGACAGGAAAGGGTTACATAGGAGGTATATTTCATCAAGTCCCACAATAAAATAGCAAGACAGTCTCACAGAACAGATGAGTAAACCTTCTGGAATAAAACTTCATGCTCGTTTTGCTGCCCTATAGGGCAGAGATCTACTTAGAATACATTCTGCCCAATGGCAGAGCAGTAAGTTTAAACGGTTGGTAGTTTTCAGTAGTTTGACAAAGTTATTCCAAATGCTAATAAAATTGTAAAAATCATAATCAGAGCTAGTCACACCAATTCAGGTCATTCATTTTCATATCTGATGCTGAATTTTTACAAAGCACACTGTTACAGTGAAGAAAAACTGGAGAAAGGTAACCAGGATGATACGAAATTGAGAGACTACATCTTCTTCAGAAAACTTGGAAGAACCACAAAGTTCATTTACTGGTTGGAAGACTCAGGAGGGAAATTAGAATATTATGATTCAAAGAGACAGCACATGTAAAATGAGTAATATTTTTGTAACATAACCACTGTACACTTTTAGAAGGTTGTTACTTTGTCCTTATACCTTTTTTTGGTACCTTCGGCAATGTCTGATATGGCAATTTACACATGAGTTGCTCTACATATTTCTTGATTAATATCAATCCCCAAATAGAACTGTTTTTAAAGTTGGTTTCTACTTACTGGGTTTTTCTTAAAGCAGAATTCACCAGCATACTTTAAAAAAACAGGATATTCTTCCTAACTATCTGTCTGCCTATCTACCATCTATCTATCTAGTGCATTCATATGGTTCAAACATAAAGCATAAAATGGTATACAGTGGAGAAACTCCCTCTCATGTTTATGTCGTATCTGCTGAGTTCCTATCCCTGTACACACATACAACTGGCAACCTCTCTTTACTAGTTCATCCTTCCAGAACATGTTTTTATGCACACAAAAGTCAATATAAATGCATATATATGTATATTACAAACAAAGACACATGATTACAGACATGATTCCCTCCTTTTTTTCCCATAAATGGCTTACTCTGTAAACTGTTCTGCAATTTTCCTTTTCATTTAGTAATCACATTAGATTTTTCCATATTAATACATAAAGTATACCCTCATTATTTTTTACAGAGGAATCCACTGTGTACATGTCCCATAATTCATATAACTGGTCCACTAATAATGAGCACTTAGGTTTAAAAGAAATTTAGGTGTGCCCGGGAGGCTCAGTCAATTAAGTATCGACTTTGCCCAGGTCATGATCTCACGGTTCTTGATTTCAAGCCCTGCATCAGGCTCTGTGCTGACAGCTGGAAGCCTGGAGTCTGGAGCCTGCATTGGATTCTGGGTTGCCCTCTCTCTCTGCCCTGCTACTCATGCTCTGTTTCTCTCTCTCTCTCTCTCTCTCTCTTAAAAAGATTCCAGCATATTAGTGACAAATCTACTTGCTCATACCTGGATTTTTAATTCAAGATTATTATGGATAATTTCATCCATATGATTCACTCATATGATATGTCAGGAAAACGGTCAAGCTTCAAGAAGCATACTTGGTTTGCCGATGGCTGCCACAGGGATTTTAATTTTGATTCATGGCATGTGAACAAAAATCAGAAAAGAGAAAGAAAATAATTACCAACTAGCCTTTAAAATCATCACTTTCCAATAGGCAACACTATGAACAAATGTCTGGAAAGAATGTCCTCTACCAACTAAAAGCAATGATTCTTTCCTCCTTATTAGGAGAAGGTAAGCTGAATGTCCATAGATATATAAAGATTTAACTATTACAAATGATGTTTATTCACCTGGTTGGATAAACTAAAATGAGCTTATAATTCATAATTCATTAATTTATGTAACTAAGAGTCATATGTATAAGTCTTCACCAAGTTTTGAATCTGGCATTCTCTTCCTCTGATACTGGTCCATTTCCTGTAATAAGTTAAACAATTAATATTTCTTACCTACAGTCTCTCTGAGAAGAGTGAGAATTTAATATACAAAGACTGGAAGTCTTTGTACATTAAAATTCATGAAAAAAAGTTGGGAAAAGTGAAAACATTGTACCACCACCTCAAACAGTCATTAGTGCTTTCACTGGCAATATTTCAACTTGTGGGCAAGAAATATTCAAGAGACAATTTTGAACTACTTCTAACTAAGGAGAGAGAAAAATACTACTAAATAGAGAATATATTTAAACTGAGACAGAAGAGTACCATTTAATGATCATTTTTCATATCTCTGAAATTTAGGCTATAATCTAATTCTTTAAGGTTAAAAAAATTTAAATTTGCATATACCCACTTAAAAAAAGTTTTTACTGTTTATTTGTTTTTGAGAAAGAAAGAAGGAGACAGAGTTCGAGTGGGGGAGGGACAGAGGCAGAGAGAGAGAGAGAGAGAGAGAGAATCTGAAGCAGGCTCCAGGCTCTGAACTGTCAGTACAGAGCCCAACACAGGGCTCAAACTCATTAACCATGAGCTCATGACGTGAGCCAAAGTCAGATGCTTAACCACCCAGGTGCCCCTACACATAAACATTTAGATGTTATTTTTGAATATCATTTCTTCATAAAAGACCATGTTACTTTAAACTACATTTTTTAGACTTTTTAAAAAATGTTAATCTTTATAAATGATCTGTGCTTTGGACATAATTTTGATACTTTAGTGATCATTTATTTTCAGCTGTGCTCTAGAATGCCACAGCAAAATTGTGAAAAACATATTCTATGGAGAATTCAGATGGGAAGCCCTTTAGGAATTTCATTTACTTTAGTATGTATGTATTTATTTATGTATTTATTCATTTATAGAAAGAGATAGACTGGAGGAGGGGGAAAGGAAGAGATAAGTCTTTTTTTTTTTTTAGGTTTATTTATTTTAAGAGAGAGAGAGCACGCTCAGGCAAGCCGGGGGAGGGGCAGAGAGCAGGGAAAGAAAGAATCCCTGTCTGAGCAGAGCTGGATCCCACAAACCTTGAGATCATGACCTGAGCCAAAATCAAGAGTTGGATGCTTAACCAACTGAGCCACCTATGTGTCCCAAAAATTTCATTTAAAACTCACTTCAGATCTTATCTTCTATATGAATGGAATATAAAAGTCATAGTAATAGCCTAATATTACATTGTATGTTAACTAACTGAAGTTTAAATAAAAACTTGAAAGAAAAGAAAACCTGTGTTTTATAGATTATACATTATTAAACACATGCATTTAGGGGTGCCTGGGTGGCTCAGTCAGTATAGTGACCAACTTTGGCTCAGGTCACAATTTCACTGCTTGTGGGTTTGAGTTCCACTTTGGGCTCTGTGTCGACAGCTCAGAGCCTGGAGCCTGCTTCAGATTCTGTATCCCTCTCTCTCTGCCCCTTCTCCTCTCATGCTCGGTCTGTCTCTCTCTCTCTCTCTCTCTCTCTCTCAAAAATAAGCATTAAGAAATTTTTTAAAAACCACATGCGTTTAAATCTTGCGTATGTGAGTACACACATATATCTATAATAGATTTGTATTAATTGTGGCTTCATTTTTGTAAATATTCATATGGAATATCATTAATAACCACTTTACTTTTACTATTGATATACAGTATTGATTTCCTAGGTCTCTGAATGGCATAGAATAACATCCAATGTTTAAAAAGTGATTTAAATTATTTACATAAAGTATTACTGGGGTGCCTGGGTAGCTCAGATGCTTGAGCCCCCAACTCTCGATTTTGGCTCAGGTCATGATCTCATACTTTGTGAGTATGAGCCATGCATCAGGCTCTGCACTGACAGCGCAGAACCTGCTTGGGATGTTCTCTCTCCACTCTCTCTGCCCCTCCCCCTGCTCACATGCATGTGCGCGCTCTCTCTCAATATAAATAAATAAAAACAAATACAGTATTACTAATAAAAAAAAAAGTAGTAGTAAACATACCTTGCTAACCATTAAAACTTAAGCCTGGTAATTATCTGTAACTTTTCCATATAGAATATCCTTAAGTATAATTATATTCTAGTCTTTCTTAAATAGGCAAATTTAATAAAAACATATTTGTTCATGAAGAACACATTTGGGAACCTTAAAAAATAAGGGTGTCCACAAAGTTACATGATAATAAATATTTTTATTATTTAAAAATACTAAATATTGCCTACTATGGATGAGTATGATGTGGTTTTGCCCTCGAGGACTTCTTGGGTAGTATCAGTATGTCAAAATAAGCTGTAATATATAAGTTTGCAGAAGAATGTTTAGGAATACTCTCTTGGTTTCCTAGTGCTGCCATAACAAAGTACCACAAACTGGGTAGCTTAAAACAACAGAAATTTGTTCTCTCACAGCTCTGGAGGATTGAAGTCCAAAATCAAGGTGTAGGCAGGAGCCATGCTCCCGCTGAAGACTCCAGGAACACCTGTCTTTGCCTCTTCTAGTGGAGATGGCAATCCATGGCATTCCTGGGTGTTCGTGGCTGCATCACTCCAATCTCTGCCTTTATCTTCATATGGCCTTCTTTCCTGTGTATGATTCTGTGTCCTCTCCTCTTATAAAGACACGAGTCATTGGATTTAGGGCCTATTCTAGTCCAGGAACCTATCCTAATCAGATGTGCAAAGATCCTATTTCCAAAAGGTTCTGAGATATTGGGCAGACATGAACTTTTGGGAGACATTATTCAACCCATCACACTGACCACGAATGAAGAAAAAAAAAAAACTAAGTAAAACAAAAACTTGCCAGACTGTAAACTTCAGGCTGAAGTTTTACAATCTGTGTTCCATAGTTAAAGCCAGAGAAAGAGGACAACTTAGCTGTTTCTTAAATGTTCTTAAACTATTCAGTAGGTATTGTACAAATCCTCACTTTAACAACAGATCTGGGATGATTTAATAGAATATCCTCAAAGGCTGAAAAAGTTATTGGGTCCTGATCTACATCAATGGCTCTTCAAAATTTCATTCATGTACTAAAAATAACAAAATAAACTAGAGAGGACTGTTCCATCCCTCCTGTTTGCAGCAGGAGTAAGAGCAAGGTCAGTATTCTGACGAGACATCAGTGAGATGCTCTTTTCTTTTTATTAAAGAGTTATTCATAGTTGTGAAAAATAAATACAGCCATCATCACTAAAACCAAAAAGCAGTTATCCTGTCACTTGAGGTGTTCTTAAAGACACCAGATGCCCCAGATCCCCCAAATCACAGTTTGATAATTAATGATCTGAGTTAACTGGAAAAACAGAAATTAAATATATATCTTTACTTAAACAGTGTTTAACAAACAGTATTTCTGTGATATAAAATGATAAAATTATTCATCGACACTTGGTTTGAAATTTGGCCTTAATTACTAATTTCTAGGATGTAGATATATTTGTTTCAGCGTGGGGGATTTAAAATAAAAAAGATTTATGCCATAGCATTCACAGTTTTCAGTTCTTTTTGAGAAGAACTTTTATGTATTTGTTTTGTGTGCTTTGTAAAATGTCTGATAGATGTTATACCTTCTTTAAAAACATGAATTCTTCAGAAAATGAGTTCTATAATATGCTTGCTACAAATATGGTCTCTTTTCATCTCTTTCTTCAACAGTAGCTTAAATAATGCAAGTACAAATGCCACTTCTTTAAATATCTGATGGGCCCTCAGCACCCTGGCATGTGGTAGCTTTGTCCCCAAGCCGTTTTTTTTTTTTTTTTGCCCTGTCAGCTGTGAGAAACAGTTTTCTACCAATTACTGTCACAATATGAATAAATTCAAAACTGAAAATATAAGCACTGAATATTTTCAGTACATTTATCCCCAAACTACATTAAAATAGGGATTTAGCATGTAAACAAGGAATTTAGCAAGTAATAAAGAAGCATCACACTGTACTTTGTCTTCTATAAATAAAAACACAATATCAGAAGATAAAGAAAAAAGCATTCATGTACAGAAGAGAAGTGGGCAAATGACAGCAAGCATATGAAATGAAAAGAAAAAAAATACAGCTGCAACAAGAGTACCAATTAAGATATATGAGTCCCCAAAACAATGCTACAGAGTTGTTGCTGGGTTTTTCCCTTTTCAAATAAATAATTTTGACTCAATAACAAATATTTTTTAAAAGAGTTATATAGTATCCCTCTCTTTGACCAACACCGATTTCCTTTAGGTTGCGGCTCTAAATACACATTAGGCAAGCATGATGTGTTAGCAATCATGTATTGCTAACATGATTTAGGTTTGAAGTGTGTTAAGAACATGAGATAAGAATGAACAATGTTCTTGGGTTATTACTGATACAACCTCGAATAAACAAGATACAATTGGCGCTTACCCTGAACTGGTTTTGTGCCAAAATTCTTCTTTTTGGGGAGAAGGGAGTGATAAAAAAAATCTAAATTTATAGGTATGACCAATAAATCCACAGCGTGACTTGGCTATGTATATATAATCCCCGTGGTCTGGTCCATCAACTTGCTTTGGCCACAGCTCTGCTTTCTGAATCACAATGAGTTTTGATACCATGATGATCATGCTCAATTATTTCCAAGACACATTCTTTTAAACTCATTTCCAGAATAGGCTTTATGTTGCCCTATGTGTACTGTACTCAAACTTTTCACATGCCTTTTTTATACCTATTCTTAATAGTCTGTGTACATTATTGAGTGCAGTTTGACAAAGACAGAACTGGAAGATTTGGATGGACAGTCCTGGTTTGTGTCAGTCCTCCCTCCCTCCTCTGCCTGACTCTCTTCCCTCCCTCTTATCACCCATATTCATTCAGTCACCAACTCACTTCTTTCCTAATGTCCCTCCCAAGTGTGCATTTTTTACAGCCACTACTACCCTTGACTTCAGACTAGCAAGCACTTTGTGACTGTATATTGCAGAAGCGATAACTTCTGTTTCATCCCCTTCATTCAACTTCATGTGCACCCATTCCATCCTCGCAACACTGCCACGTGAATTTCCCCAAAATATCCTTTTATTCAATGTCATAACTCTTTTAGAAATATCAAAGGCTTCCCATTACCTACAGAAGCATTTTCCAAAACACAGTTCATAGAACACTACAGTTTCACAAGATTTTAACATGTTTTAGTTTAAAAGAGATAAAAAAAAAAAGGAAGAGGGTGTATTCTCTTGTCAAATGCAGCTTAACCAAAAAGTGGTTTCTGTACAGAAAGATTTTCATGATCTATTAATATGTTAAATACACATTACACATATACAAGCATGGGAAAGTACACATTTCCCAAACGTATTTCACTGCAGAACACTTTTACCACAAACACCTTGTAACCTCTCTCAGAAAACTATGATGGCTTTAAAATGCATAAATTGCTCAGTTTGCTCTTTATGATTTTCTAAAGTCTGACCTCAGACTATTTATAAACTTACCACTAACTTTTGTATGACTTGCCACCTTCAACTACACTCTACACTTATTATACTCTGAGCAAATTACGTTTATATATTACTTTGTCCTTCTTGTCTACAAAAACTCTGTCAACCCATTCATAGTCAAATTCTGGTTCTTTCAAAAGCCTTAACAATTCAAGAGTGCAATAATCTCTTCCTCTTCTGAACTACATCACTGATACCTCATCTAAAGCTCCACGTGGCACTCTATCCCTGTTTGAATACAGATCTTCTAGAGACTTGCCTCTGAATTAAGTCTTTGTTTATGATTTCTTCTCCCTTACTGGTCAGCTAGGTCCTTGAAGGAAAAGGCATTGATTTTGTATAAACCTTATAGTACTTACAGCTTTGCAATGAACAGGACCTTGAAAATATTTGCGAAAGAGACAAATTTTTTTTTAGGATAGGGTGCTTTTTACCCCCTCCAGATGTGTCCACCTTTCTGCCCTCTGCCTCAGAAAGCTGACCTCTATGGATTACATGAACAGGTTCCTTGCTCTCTGGCTTCCACTGGGATTCAGATAATAGGGAATACCACTGGGAGACTAAAGGGAAAGAGGAGAATAAGTTCAGAGAGCTTAATTTGCTGGCGCACTCCTTGCAAGGTCAAATAGGCTGGCAGCCTCACTAGCCCAAAGTTACAACTTGAAGTCCCAGAAACCATTCCTTCCCTCTGCTGTTAGATCTCCTATGCTGGACTTATGGTTACCTATACCACCTCAGTGGTTTTCCTCTGAGACCCTGCCCACACCCTCATATAGTACCTTTATTACCTAATTTAAATGTCATCTGTTTCTTGCGTGAATCCTAACAGATATAGATGGTAGATACAACTTACTTGGCTGTTTAAAAAAAAACAACAACAACTTACTAGTCTCATACTAATAATAAGCAAAAGATTTGTTTTGAGAATCTAAAACTAAAAACAAGCAGTGGTCTACAACGACTCTTGGATTATGATCCACTTGGGAGAAGACATAATGATTGACTCATCTTTCTATCTACCCGTGCCTGGAAGAGCCACACGCATAGTTTGCAAATAAACATTCATCTAAATGAATCTAATAATCTGTGGCAGACACAGTTACTGCTCACCAAACATGCACGAGCTCCTCTACATTTTCCAGGACCCTGGCAGTTAGGTGGCGGTCACATGATTGGGTTCTGGTCAGTAGAATTCGGGTAGGAGTGATATATGCCCCTTCAAAGTCAAATGCTTAAAATTATCCCAAGTGAGCCTTCAGCTATCTTTCCCCCTTGTCAACCTTGAAAATATAAATGAGAGTTAACCTTACTCAAGAAATAAATATTCATATTAAGATACTGAATTCTGAGGCACCTGGGAGGCTTAGTCGGTTAAGAATCCGACTTCAGCTCAGGTCATGATCTTGCAGTTTGTGAGTTCGAGACCCGCGTTGGGCTCTGAGCTGACAGCTCAGAGCTTGGAGCCTGCTTTGGATTCTGTGTCTCCCTATCCCTCTGCTCCTCCTCCGCTCATGCTCCGTCTCCGTCTCAAAAATAAATAAATATTAAAGAAAACTTAAAAAAAGACACTGAATTCTGTGGTTATTAATTACCTATTACAGAATCTAAGTATCTTCTACTTACAAAATTTTGTGTTTTAAATGATACCACTGATTTTTAATATCTCTTTAGATATTATAGCTTTCTTGTGAAAAACCAGTATTTCAAGCTATAGTAAAGATCAATAATATGCTCTAGATTGTACAAGGAATGAAAACATAGGCCTTAGTAATAACATTATTGACAAATAGAAAAACAACTCTTGAAGGCATTCTTTTTGTTTAGTGTTAAGTAAACCTAAGAATAAGATGACAATCAAATGAGTTAACAATGATCTGAGGAGTTCTACCTCCAGACAAGATCCCAGGAGCAGGCCCATATTCTGTGCCTCCTGGTGTGGCAGTGAAGAGGACAGAAGGGCTGTTCTGTAGTTGAGAATACAAACTATAAAGAATGGTGTTTCCAGAAATTTGGGTCATTTTTAGATATGCTGAGTATTTTACGTCCCCTCTTGCCTCTGCTTATTTTATATTTTTAGCTTAAAAGTACTTCTCCGCAAAAAATAAGAGCAAAAGAAAGGAATATAGTTGTCATACTCTCTGTCATCCATTAAAAATACACTGTCTTCTCAAGCAGGGGGTTAAGCTTGTGAAATTTTAATGCTTCAAAATTTTTTAGCCTCTTTTGTGGATATTTAATACTGATATTCAGACTATGGTATATTATAAAATAAGAATGTATCTGTTACCCACAAATATTTATTTAAGAAAAATCAAATACACACACACACACACACACACACACACACATTCCTACACAAAGATGGACAGCCATTTTGTGTTGAGAGTTTCAAAAATCTTATCTCTCTTTTTGAGAGTTAGCCCTTCTAGTATTATGTTTTACTGATTTGAGCAATGTCCTTGGCTTCATGTTCCATTTATAGTTTAAATATGCCATTTTGTTAGAATGTGTTTTTAAATGCCTTAGGCAATTATTACATACATGATGTGTGAAAAATATTGGTATGTGTTTAATAACTATGTGGGAACACATCAGGCCTCCTCTCTTGCTGCCATCACATTGCTTGTGGCTACAGTTACAGGTACTTTTGTGAACCTATCCTTTTAAAACTCTAGTTACAGCACTCCTTATAGCAGAGTTTCTATTTCTTGCTTATCAGAATCATTAACAGATATACTGTCAACAATGTTTTGTGTTGTTTTGTTGATATTTGCATTCTTTCTGAAACATAAACATCAATTTTTTTGCAGAGCTTTGTAAAGCTCCCTTCCACTTCTAACGTATAGGATAGAATACACATATAACTCCCAAAACATTACTTTCCCTGGCTACCATAAACCCTGAAATTATATATTGAATGCTCTAAAGTTTCTACCTTACTAATAAATTTTCTCCTTCATAATCAGAATTAGGCCATGAGAAGTCTCACTCTCCTTTTGATATAACAAATGAGGACTTCAGCCACTAATTTATAATATGAAACAGGTGTGTGTATGAGTGTGTATATGTGCACAAATTTATTTACATATACTTTTTCTCTGTAGAGTTAAATATAAAAATATTCTTTCTGTCTAATTTCTCCCTATTGCTTTTCTCCAAGAAGTTAAAACTCATTTTAAGTGATCCTCTTAGTATAGCTTTGATATATCTCTGCTCTGACTTTTAAAAATATATATGAATCCACACATTTTCCAAGAAAGAACGAATTCTATCTCATGAGGGTTTAAGATTATCACAGCGAGAACATGAATTTCTGTTGAACAAATATGGAAATAAATGTATTTGTATGTATAAAGAAATTATCTATACTTATCATTCATGAAGTATCCTACCTAGTTCTAGGTTTACTAATTATATGTCTCAGTAAGTGAAAACATAAATAATTCTGTGATAAAAATTAAATCTATGTCACAAGATGGGTATCATATGGAATAACATAAAACAGGTTCATATCATGAGGGATAATATATAATAAAGCCCCCACTTCAAATGATGCCTTTAACATCTTCCACATTACTATAATAACTTAATTATATACTGGCATAAACAGACGACATTAAAAAATCTACATGGCAATCCTCATACAGTCTAACCAGTAAGGTGAAAAAAGAAACCCTATATAAACTCAATTTCTTACAAGATATCTATGTGAAAAAATAATGGCTATTTAATGGATGCTGAGTGGCAAAGAACTTGCACTCATATCCATGATTCTCACATGAGCTGAAGTGGCTCATAAGCACAGCGGATATTATCAAGGGGTCTATACAAAACTAAGTTTAAAAGAGGAGTCAAAGAACTAACGAGATGAGCTGAGGGTAATATGGTTGGGCAGTCGGGGAAAGGAGCTAAGGAGACAGAGAAATGGCATACCTAAGGTAAAGAATAATAGTAACTTAAGATGATATGGGGATTTGGTAGAAGTAGGTTCAGGGAAAATCTTAATGTTCTAGTTTAAAAGAAAAAGGCTACATTATGTATACTGCTTGGCCTTTGCTATATAACAAGAGACCTCATCAGTTATCTGGGGAGAAGTAATCTTCAAATATAATTATTATAAGTATTATAATTTAAGGAAAAAAGAATAGAATAGAAAAATAGATAAAAATAATTGTTAAAGTATCTAGATATAATGTTTCTTATTTGTGAATTTTATCTATTAGATTTTTAGTAAAATAGTTTGAAAAACACTTCAAATTTGAAAATGCTAAGAAAGAAAACAGTTAAGGTAAAAACTAACTGGAAAACATAATCAATGATTTTATACATTAAAAAATCTAAATTAAGAAGTTGATATCTTTTAAAGATATTTTAATGTTTATTTGACAGAGAGAGAGAACAAGAGAGAGAGGGAGAGAGAGGTAGAGAGAGAGAGAGGGAGAGAGAGAGAGAGAGAGAGATATGCAGAGAGAGAGGGAGACACAGAAGCCAGCTCCAGGGTCATAATCATGACTTTAGCTGAAGTCAAATGCTTAACTGACTGAGCCACCCAGGCACCCCAAGAAGCTGATACCTTAAAAAGAAAAGTGGTCCAAACTAAATAGTAAGATTCAATAAAGGACCTAAGAGCTGAGGTCTGTTGTTGATATAAGAGCTTGGAAGAGTTTTATTCCAAATTTCAGTTTCTAAACCAAAATATGAATCTCTAACCATAGAAGAGCAGTACATTCTCAGATCACATTCAAAGGATAAGAATGAATAAGGCAGGGAATGGGAAAACAGGCAACAGGAAGGCGAAACAGAATTGGCTACTCAGTATAAAACAACTTTAGACTTAATTTGAAGAGTTGATAAAATTCCCTACTTGTCATTTCCATTCTGCCCATATTTTCAAAATTCTATCAGAAGTCTCCTAGATTAATCACTATGTCCTCCCTAACTACCTATCAATGACAGTATGGCATATCACCTAAGACTCCTATATATCCCATGTTACTAAAACCCATTCCGAAGATCCTCAAACTTGTCCTACATGAAGAACCTAAAATACCATCTGGCTCTCTGCACTTGTGAGAAATCTTTGAGATCCACCATTTAAAGGCATGAACTCTTGTCAAGTAGGGCTGAATCAGGATCACACTTTCCCTTTTCTCTAGGGTCCAGCTGCTAATGCATACTACATTTAGGGTGACCAGGCTCTTGCTGGAGTTCTTATGAAGAATAAATAATGGCAGAAACCAATATATACTATAAACATTACCTTCTGGGTGGGCGGCTGTGAAAAGAAGACTGGGCTAGCTGATAGCAAAGGGACATTTCAACATTAAGATTCTAAAATGAAGAGACTGTTTAAGACAGGGATGCACTTTGTTTACACTTTAAATCTGAAAATAGGAATACACTTTTATCTGGTTATAACAAACATCTTTCGCCTTCCCTGACCTCTGTTGACTAGTGCACATCACATACTAGGGTGAAAACACCTGCCCAGTAAAATGTCAACAATATTACTTCAAAAAATTTCAGAGGACAGGCCTAAAATATCTATGCGACTTCAGATCCAGAAGAAATGCATATAGAAGCCAGCAATAATCTGACAAATATAATAACTGTGTCCTGATCATAGTAATGTGCAATATAAGGAAAATACATGCTTAAACCCCAAAGACAAATAGTGTGAAAAGAAGAATTTGTTTGATATTTCAGGTAACACCTTTTAAATGTAGTGAATTCTTATCTGCCCTGACAAAGATAAATTAATGGCATAGATAATCCAACATGCCTGGTAATCAAAGTATCTTGTACATTTGGTTTTGAAAGTAAGTATTTACCTAGACTTCTCTCCTACAGTGTGCCAGGGCTTGTGCTATTGAAGTTTTGGGGGTCAGAGTAGGTGAAGACATATACTTAAACACATATTAAAACACAACATTGTAAGATTGTTCCATAAGACTTAGCACATTGTTCTGTTGATCTAAATTGTACGCCTAGAGTACACACAAACTGAACATCACGGAGACAGATGACAGATGGGTTAAAAGCAGTGAAGACAGATAAAAACAGAAAAGTCAACGGAATAACTATTTAAAAAGTATAGCCTCAAGTCCCCCCTTTGCCTCAGCTTGGTAAATGGCTGCATTATCTATTCTGACCCCAGGAGAAGTCTGGGGTTTTATTCTCTGGAGAAGTCTCTAAACTGCAGGATGTTAGGTACCTACCCTAAATCCAGCATTAACCCTAAGCCTACTCCTATGCCCTAACCCCTAACCACTAACCTTACCCTAAAACTAACCCTCTGCAGAGGTCATTGTTTTATGGGATACCACATACATACTCTAACCCTAACCCTGGCGCTAACCCTAATCCTTGATTCAAGGGGAAAAAAAGATGGGGCTTATAGATTCAATGGAATATTACTCAGCCATAAAAAAGAATGAAATCTTGCCAATTGCAAAGATATGGATGGAGGTAGAGAGTATTACATTAAGCCAAATAAGTCAGTGAGAAAAAGACAAATCTCATATGATTTCAGTCATAGGTAAAATTTAAGAAACAAAACAAATGAGCAAAGGAAAAAAAAAACAAAGGAAGAGAGAGGCAAACCAAGAAACAGACCCTTAACTATAGAGAACAAAATGAAGTTTACCAGAGGGGAGGTGAGTAGAGGATGGGTGACATAGGTGATAAGGATTAAGGAATGCACTTGTCATGAGGAGCACTGGGTATTGTAAGGATGTGTTGAATCACTATATTGTACAACTGAAACTAATTACACCGTATATTAACGAACTGGAATTTAAATAAAAACTTTAAAAAAAACAGAGGTAATAGACAAAATATAGTACAGTTACCTAGTGCTAGTTAAAACTGTGGAGAAGAGGAAACTCACCTACACTGCTGGGGAGAATGAATTGTCAAGGCCTTTTTGGTAAGTACTCTGGTAATATTTATTAATAAAAACTGTACGTATGCTTTGTCATGGCAACACTATTTCTGGGAATTTATCTTAGAGATATTTGTATTATTTGTATAGAATGTTTACTGGAGCATTTTTAGTAGTAGTAAAAAAAAAACTGCTAGCAACTCAAATGCCCATCAGTGTATTAATGAAAGGTTAAATAAACTGTGGTATATCCATACTATGAAAATATATGGAGCTATTTAAAAAGCTGCTTTAGGTCTTTATTTTCTGACTAAGTCACAGTCTTGACTTACTGTTAAGTAAGAAACACAAGTGCCAATGAAAGGTAAATATAATAATTCCAGTTTTGTAAGACAAAATAAATAAATAAACAATACCCCCATGCAATTTGAGTCATGCTATATAAAGAAGAAATAGAATTGTGTAATATTGCTTGCTCCCTTACTTTACGCAGCTGATTTTGCAAATGGCAAAACATCCTCAGAGATATCCTTTTGGAACTTACAAAATTGTTATTATATCCTTATTCTGTCACATTCTAGCCCCTTATCTGGCTGCATAGTTTTTCATATTTCTACATGACATTATATTGCATAGCCATTTATTTACTGTCCATATCTCTCACTTAAATACAAACTCCATGCAGGTGGACAGGGAGCTTTATGTTGTTTACTATTGTGCCCCCAGCACCTAAAATAGTCTCTGATACAGAGATGCCAGCCAATAAATATTTGTTGCATAAATAATGAAAGAATAAATTACATATCATGTATAAAAACTGAAAATACACATGGGCAGGGACAGGAAGCCAAAAGAGCAAATAAAAATACTGATTGGATTCAGTGATGGAACTGATAGCAACTTAAAACAAAGAAAAAGTAACTTTAAGTAACAAGTAATTTGTTAAGCTCCTGTAGTTTGGAATGTTGGGAAAAGTAAGTCCTCAAATGGGAAGGTAGGGAGGGAAAGGAAGAAAAACAGCGAAGTCAAAATTGTGTATGTTGGAATGATACAGTGAAGAAAAAGCACAAATGAGTAAAGAGCTTTTCCAAATACCTATAACCTTCATATGCCAGATGCAGTGATACTTCTCTCACAAAATAATTTTGCTATGGTTTGTAAATGAATGCACAAGAAATGAAAATATATTTAAATGGCAAGTTCTGGTAACAAACAGAGTAAAATAATTGCAAGTGATGTTGAAAAAGGCAAGCATCATAGATTTCTAGCAGAATAAGAAAATTCTTGTTTTCTAACCTGAAGATGCTTATTTAACATCTAAATTCTGAAACTCTGGAAAATGTCCTTGTGTAAATTCAAAGCACAGATACCAGACATGCATACAAGAATAGTTTACAAGATAGATATATTAGATATTCTCAAATATAATTACATATAACAAATCGAACTGGAATCAGTTTCTATGTTCTTATACTCTTAAAAAATCTACTATGTTTAAAAAAAAAGAAAGGCTAACAATTATGCATTTATTTTCTGGGTAATAATCTCACTTTTAACATTTAAACCATATAATCTTAAACAAAATATAAAATTTTTTCTCAGTAAGGACACTATTTTTACATACAGTTGTGCAAATACTAATTTTCAAATAAAGGCATCTGAGGGCATCCTGTTAAGGTGAAAGCACACACCGTCCACAGAGACAAAGAATTCTGCAAGAACAATGAACACATTCTTAATCCTTTAGTTCACCCACAATCCATGAATATTTTAAAATCATGTACAATATGAAATCTCTACAAGATAAGAATTAAACAAAAGAAATAACTTTTTGTTGATTTTGCTAAAAAAGTAACATTTTAAAATGAGAATAAAATAATCTCCTTGAAAAGGCAATTTGTTATCTGTGAATGTTAGTTACTTGGCTGTCCATTCAAGAAATTTTTTTAATACTGAAAATAATGACTTGGTATTCTCAAAAGTGAATTGTGGGTTACTTGAAGAACATGAAATGATTTTGCAATCTTATAGAAAACAAGCTTGTATTGTGTTCGTATAATACTCATCTTCTTTCCTGAGAGGCTCTTATGAAGATAACTTACACAATAAAACCTTCTGTAACCTCAAAAACTACCGTCTTTTTCTTGTTTAAATAGTAAAGACGAATAAACTGACTTTTAGGTCCATTTTACATTTTCTACATATGACTAAACACTTATTTAGATATCAAATGTAGACATATTTAGTTAAAATCAATTAAACTGAGAAGTCCTTCCCTTCTGGCTGTCTATATTTTTCTTTAATCCTGGTCAGTGTAAACCCTTATTACCAGTAATTTGCCACTATAATGCTGAGGAAAAATGCTAGCCTCACGATTTTTGTCATTTTCCCCCCTCTTCCCCTGCAGGCTGCTACTGTTGATGGCCTTTATGGAAATATAAATTCAATCAGCAGCTGCAAATTTCATGAGACGTCCATCTTCATGCTGAATTTCTAACTGAGTGTCAAAACAATCTGTGGATTTCTCCCTGATGAAACACACATTGAATTGTAAATTTCTGCAATTTCCTCATGTTTGAATTTCAGCTGCAGCAAAATAATGCTAGCCTAGATACACTGCCTATCAGGCTGAAACAAGTAATTTTCTCTTCTTATCCCCTTCATTCCATTTAAGAGTTAAATTTTTAAAAAACCCATGAAACAAAATATTTCCTCTCACATTAAACAATTCCATTTTCTATATAATCATATGAAAATTAGGAAATAAAAGCCATTAATGTATTTGATATGTTTTAAAAAAAGGTTTTTCTCTAAGAGACTTACTTGTTCTATATGGTTATCTGCATTATTTATTTATTATTCATTCATTCATTCATTCTGTATTTGGTGGTGAATAATGCTAAGAGCTTTGATAAAATTAATATTTCTATATACAATGTCAAGATAGTACATACATGAAATGCAGTCACAAAATAATTACTAGAAATTTCAAGTTTAATGACATATATTTTCATTAAATATTGCCAAGAGTAAAAATATTAAACAAAGAATTATAGCAGCTAGACTTTTTTTTTTTTTAAGTTTATGAGAGACAGACAGAGCATGAGCAGGGGAGGGGCAGAGAAGGGAGGGAGAGAATCTCAAGTAGGCTCCACACTGTCAGAGCAGAGCCCAATGCAGGACTCAAACCCAGGAAGCCTTGAGATCATGACCTGAGGCAAAATCAAGAGTCGGAAGCTCAAAAGCTGAGCCACCAAGTGCCCCTAGAATAGACATTCTTAATACATACTTAAAACTGAGTTAATTTTTTCACCAAAGAATCATCCTTAACTGAATAGCTAAATAGAACGGCTTTTAAATAAAGCACAATTATGAAGCCTATGTTATTTTACAACTAATAAGCAAAACTATTGTGTTAAAAAGGATACCTTAAGAAATTCACTAAGTGACTTGCACTCTTGTTCTTACAAACCCCTTTCACTAATGTTGCTAACAAAATAATTCATAACCCTATTTAAAAATTCACCAAGACACTGAACTAAGCAAACCTTACAGATCAGATGGTCTGTAAAACAACTCTTGAAATGACATTCATTCATTCATTCATTCAACAAACATTTGTTGAATATCTCCTATGTGCCAGGTAGTTTTTACCAGGCAATGGAGATACAAAAACATACAGAACAGCAGTCCTTTACCTTAGGAAGGTAGTATAATTGAGAGCAACGAAAATTATTTATTAAAACTTAGTGAAATAAGTGCTATAAATGGGTACATTAAGAGAGGACAAATTTAGGAGAGCAATGAGAGAGACTACTATCCCATGAGCAGTATGGAAGCTTTCAGGAAGAATCATAGTTTCTAAGGACATAGAGAAGTCAGCCAGGAGAGAAGTGGAAGAAAGACACATTCGAGCCAGAGGGCAGAATAAAATAAAAAACATGGAAGTATGAAATAGCATAGTACCTTTGGAAAATTGTTAGTAATTGGCGACAGAGAATAGGGCTGGCATGTGATTTGGTAGAAAAGGTAGGCTGGAGTGATGTCAGGAAGAGTTATGAATGCCATGTTAAAATATTTTATTTAAAAATATGCAAAAGGCAGTAGGGGGCTTATGGAAGATTTTAAGCATGGATGTAGCAATACTGAATGGTATCTTACAATGGGATATGAAAGTTAAAGTATAATCATTAAGAATACAGGCTCCTAGGAGACAGACTCAGTTCAAATCCAGCTCTGCCACTTGCTAGCCATGTGATTTTGGGCACATTACTTTCTCTATGTCTCAATTACCTCATCCATAAAACAGGTGATAATGATACTTTATACAACAGGGTTAGTAGGAGAATTAGGTTCCTTCTAAGCATTGGAAACTATTATTATAATTACTATTATTATTATTATTACTACCTTCATCATCATCATTTTATAGTCTGGTAGGGTCTTCAGGTCTAACTCTAATACGCACAAGTCTAATCAAAATCACCTAGACAACTGGCACACTCTGCACAAATTATTTTCACTTGGAAAACATTTACTGAATTCTCATTATGTACAGACATGCCAAAGAAAAAGTACTTTAAAAAACCCACTGTTGGAAGAAGTTAAAATAATCTCAAAAAAGACTGCTAAAAATTATTAATATAGAAAATAAATCAACATTCTTAAAAGGTAGACATTAAAATTTAATCAAATTTCATCAATGTTAACAAAATACAAACAATTCTTCTTCTAACATGTCATCTAAGCTGATGTTCAGGAGTTTTGTCCCTGCTGTAAACATAAAGAAATAATAGATAAAACACTTTCAAAAATAATACATTGCTAATTTTTTAAAAAGGAAAATTCCTCGAGTGCTTGAACAAATAGACATCAAAGGCCAGAGCCCTAAGCCTGAGCTGAGACAGTGGAAATCCATACAGTTTCAGACCCATTTCTAGGCTCTAAGGGCTGAGGGCTTGGAAGCACAGCTTTAAAATCTCTTGTCTGGCGAAAAAACACCTTTAGCTGAGAAGCACGTTCATAAAGCTCACAGTACCAAAGAACTGAGCGACTAATGAAAAAGTAACTAGGGGGCGTTACTTCTAGAAGTTGGATGAGCATCCAACTTCAGCTCATGTCATGATCTCAAGGTTCCTGTGCTCAGGCTCTTGTTGGCGTCTGGCTTTGTGCTGACAGCTTGGAGCCTGCTTCAGATTCTTAGTCTCCCTCTCTCTCTGCCCCTCCCCTACTCATGCTCTGTCTCTCTTTCTCTCTAAAATAAATACTTTAAAAAAATTTAAAAAGAAAAAAAGAAAAACTAGAAAAACTGTGCCCCATAAACTTTGAGAAGGAGCAAAGAGGGCAGTCATTACTTTAAGGACTTGAATGAGATATGAAAAATGTCACTAGTAAAAAATCAAAAACTCTACAGGAGTATCAGTATAAATTTCAAATTTATACAATTTGCGTGATGTGAACATTATAAATTAAAAAACAAGATAAAATCTGCCTAGACCTCTGAAATCTTTAAGGATCCAGAAGTTATAAATACAAATAGCCCTATAGGAATATTCACATACTACAATGGACTTCCATAGAAGAAATAATTCCTACCAAAGTTAAGCTCATAATAAAAAACTAAAACTTCAAGAAGCCAACATGAGGGGAGTTTTAGCTGATGTAAAAAATAAATTAGCCTCCAAAAACTACAAATACAATCATCTGAAAATGACTAAAACTATAAGAATGTGTAGGATGATTACAGATTTAAAAAAAGAAAAACAGAAGCCACAATGAAAAAGCTGGCTATACAACCAAAGAACTAAATTATTTTTAAAAGAACTTAGAGAAACTCAATAAATAGTCATTGAAGAAATGAAGAAAATCTCAAGAGATAAAGAAAAGACAACCTATATCTCTAATGAATATTCCAGAAGGAAATGGAAGAAAGAAGGGGAGAAGGCACAATATTTGAAAATATAATGGCAGATAGTTTTCCAAAACTGATGAGCCATAGGAACCCTTTCCAAGATCCAGGAAGGCAAAAATCAGGATCAATAAAAAGAAATCTATACCTATATAAATTGTAATGAAAACACAGAAATTGAAGACAAAGAAAGAATCTTTAAAAACAATTAGAAAAAAAAGAGCAAAGGGCTTTTAAAGAAAAGAAAATTAGATTGATGGTAAATGTCTCATAATAAACAGCAAATGCTAGAAACAATATAATACTATGTTCAAAGAGGTGAAAAGGGGTGCCTGGGTGGTTCATTTGGTTGGGCATCTGACTTTGGCTGCATTGGGCTCTGTGCTGACAGGTTGGAGACTGGAGCCTGCTTCAGATTCTGTGTCTCCCTCTCTCTCTACCCATCCCCTGCTCGCACTCTGTCTCTCTGTCAAAAAATAAATAAACGTTTAAAAATTTTTAAAAAAAAGAGGTGAAAAATAGGTATGTTAATCAAGAATTCTATACCTAGCTAAACCATCATTTACATTTAGGGCAAAATAAAGACATTTTCAGACAAATGAAAATTTCAGAATTTATCTTCCAGAGACTCCCAGAAAAGATCTCTTAAAGAAAGAAAATTAGACATATAAAGGAGAGTAAATGAAAAAATAAATGATGTGAAAAGATACAGGTAAACATACTGGTAAAGCTAAATAAGCACAGAATCTTAATAGTAACAGCAAAATAAATAATGTAGACGATGTGATGGTTAATTTTATGTGTCAACTTGGCTAGGCCATGTTGCCCAAGTATTTGGTGAAGTATTATTCTGGATGTTTCTATGAAGGTATTTTTTGGATGAGATGAACATTTAAATTGGTGGACTTTGAGCAAAGCATACTTTCCATAATATGAGTCAGCCTCATCCAATCAGTTGAAGGCCCTAACAGAATAATGGCTAACTTAAAAAAAAAAAAAAAAAAAAAAAGAAGGAATTCTGTCAGGAAACTTTTTGGTCTCAAACTGTAAATCTTTCCTGGATCTCTGGAGTGCTGCCTTACTCAACAGATTTTTAATTTATCAAGCCTCCACAATTGAGCAAACCAATTTCTTAAAATAGATCTCTCTCCTGTTGGTTCTATTTCTCTGAAGAACTCTAATACACAAGACACTTTAAAAGGAAACTAAAATGATAGAGAATAAAAAGAAGGTGCAAAAAGAGGATGGTATTTAAAGTTAAAATTTCAAGGTCTTTTTTTTTTTCCAAGAAGCTCAATAGATACCCTACCTTTAGAGTTTGCTAAGTCGAACAAGCATAGTAATACTGAGGAAGTGAAAGAGAATGCATAATATCCAAAATAGTAAAGGGGGAAAGGTTGGGAAAGGGGTATTATATAAAGTTTATCAATCAGAACTGACAGAGATAGAAGAAGGTAAAGGTATGATTAAGAGAAAATACGAACACAGTGATAGAGAAATAAGTTCAAATACACCATAAAATAATAAATAATAAAAAGTAAAAAGATTATACTCATCTCTTACAAGACTGAATACTCTCAGAATGTTTTTTTAAAAATCCACTTACATGCTGTATATAAGAGATTTACTTAAAACATTACAACAAGAAAGTAAAGAAAGAGATAAAGATACCAGTCAAACATTAATCAAAGTAAAGTTGGCAGAGCAGTGTTAACACAGGCAGAAAATAGAATTACAAGTAGAAACATACTAATATTGAATAAAATTGGGGTATCTTAGCATACCTCTCTCAAAATCTACTAAAAAAACAAAAATCAGTGAAGATTTAGAAGTTATAAACAGTATATTTAGCAAGTTTGATCCTGTAAATATGATCTTACAGAGAACCACATACTCACAACTAGATTCTTTTCAAGCACATGTGCAATCTTAATAAAAATAAGCCACATGCAAGGCTACAAAGACAATCACAACAAATACCAAAGAGTGTATGCCTTAGGAATATACTCGAACCATAGTGTCTATAATAGGCAGAACAATGGCCCTCCCAAGTTGTCCAGGTACTAATCTCTGGAAGTTGTGTTACCTTACATGGCAAAATGACTTTGCAGATGTGACTAAATTAAAGGCCTCCAGAAGATTGTGCTAGATCCAGTGTAATAACAGTGCAAGGAACAAGGGTCACAAAAGACAGAATGACACTTGAAGCAGAGGTTTCTGGGTTTTTTTCCCCAAAGTTTTTATTTAAATTCTAGTTAACACACAATGTAACACACTAGTTTCAGGTATACAATTTAGTGATCATCCACAGAGCACCTGGTGCTCATCACAACAAATGCACTCCTTAATCCCTATCACCTATTTAACCCATTCCCCCTTCCACCTCCCTTCAGTAACCACCAGTTTGTTCTCTAAAGCTAAGAATCAACTTCTTGGTTTTCCTCTCTCTTTCCCCTATGATGGTTTGTTTTTGTTTCTTATATTCCACATGAGTAAAATCATATGGTATTTGTCTTTCTCTGACTTATTTCACATAGCATAATACTCTCTAGCTCCATCCATGTCTCTGCAAATGGCAAGATTTCATTCTTTTTATGACTAATATTCCACTGCGTATATATGTCACATCTTCTTTATACATTCATCAGTCAATGGACACTGATTGGGCTCTTTCCATAATTTGGCTATTGTTGATAATGCTGCTGTAAACATTGGGGTGCATGTTATCGCTTCAAATTAATATTTTTGTATTCTTTGAGAAATACTTGGTAGTGTGATTACTCAATCATAGGGTAGTTCTATCTTTAACTTTCTGAGAAACCTCCATACGACTTTACAGAGTAGCTGTACCAGTTTGCATTCCGACCAACAGTGTAAAAGGGTACTCACTGTTCACATCCTCGCTAACACCTGTTGTTTCCTGTGTTGTTAATTTTATCAATTCTGACAGGTGAGCGGTGATATCTCATTGTAGTTTTGATATGTATTACCCTGATGGTGAGTGATATTGAACATCTTTTCATGTGTCTGTTGGCCATCTGTATGTAGAAGCAGAGGTTTAAGAGTCAAAGAGACTTGAAGATAGAAAAAGGAGTCACAAGCCACCTAGAAGCTAGAAAAAAGAAGAAAACAGATTCTCCCCTAGAGCCTCCAAAAGGAACATAGCATTGCTAATATCTTGATTTTAGCCCAGATAAAATAATTCTGGACTTCCGACACTGAGAACTATAAGATAATAAATTTGTGCTTTTAAGCCACTAAATTTGTGGTACTTTATTAAAACAGGAATAGGAAACTAACACTTGCCATAAAGTTAGAAATGAGAAATCAGGGGCACCTGGATGGCTCAGTCCGTTAAGGGTCCAACTTCAGCTCAGGTCATGATGTCACGGTTTGTGGATTCAAGCCCCGCGTCGGGCTCTGTGCTGACAGCTGAGAGCCTGGAGCCTGCTTCGGATTCTGTATCTTCCTCTCTCTCTGCCCCACCCCCCCACTCATGCTCTGTTTCTCTCTGTTTCAATAATAAATAAATGTTAAAAAAATAAAAAAAAAAAAGAAATGAGAAATCAGTAATAAAAAGAGCACCAAACCAAGTCTCCTAATATGTTAGGAATTTAAAAAAAAAGTTCAAAATAACTCATGGATCAAAGAAGAATTCACAATGAAAATTATAAGATAGTTAAAACTTTACCAGACACAATATAATGTGCCAAGTATTGAGGGATGGATTCTAATTAAAGAAAAACATATAGCCCTAAATATATCATGAAACAAGAACACAAAAAATTATCTAGAATTTAATTAAGAAACTATAAAAATAACACAACCAGGGAAGGAAAATAAAGTAAAATACATGAAATAACAAGAAGAATTAATGTTTAATGAAATATAAATAAACAATAAGAAGAAACTATAAAATTTAAAGCTGGGTGTTTTAAAACAATTAGAGATTTGTTATTAATTGGTTAAGTTTTAAAAGGCTAGTATAATGGTGCTAGTATAATCAGTTAAGTAGTGATTCTTGATTTTGTCTCAGGTCATGATCTCACAGTTTTTGAGTTAGAGCCCTGAATGGGGTTCTGCACTGATAGCACAGAGCCTGCTTGGGATTCTCTCTCCCTCTCTCTCTCTGCCCCTCCCTTGCTCATGCTCTCTTTCACCTAAAATAAACAAACATTAAAAAATAAGTAAAAGGCTAATATATATAAACAATATTAAATATCTACAAATAGGGGCACCTGGCTGGCTCACTTGGTTAAACATGCAACTCTTAATTTTAGCTCAGGTCATGATCTCACAGTTTATGGGACAGAGCCCTGCATGAGGCTCCACACTGACAGCATAGAGTCTGCTTGGGATTCTCTCTACCTCTTTCTTTGCCCCTCTCCTACCCCCCCCAATAAATAAATAAACTTAAAAAAAATCTGCAAATACATGTAAGAGTATCAGAAAATGTGAATTGTGTCAATAAATTTGAAAACTTAAACCAATTTTCAAATGCATGAATTTTAAAAATGGATCAAAGAAGATGTAGAAATACTAAATAGAAGCTGCAACCGTTAAAGAAATTGAATTCATAGTCAAAAATCTTCCTTTAAAAAATGCCACTGAAGGGGTGCCTGTGTGGTTCAGTCGGTTAAGTGTCCGACTTTTGATTTCACCTCAGGTCATGATCTCACGGTTCGTGGGTTCGGGCTCCACATAGGGTTCTGTGCTGGCAGTGAGGAGCCTGATTGGGATTCTCTCTCTTTGTCCCTCTCTCTCTGCCCCACCCCTACGCAGGCTTTGTGTCTCTGAAAATAAATAAATGAACTTAAAAAATTAAAAAAAACACACACAAAAACACCACTGAGCCCAGAAAATCTAACAAGTACATTTTCTAGGACACACAGGAACAGATAACCCATCTTACAATCTATTCAAGAGAAAAGAGAAAGTGGGAAAATGTCTCAGTTCTTTATAAGAGGCTAGCATAATCTGATACCAAACTCAGAGGAGGTCAGTTCAAGAAAGGAAAAAGAAAGCCAATCTCACTTAATATATGTAAAAATCATTTATTAAAAAGAAATACATGGGTGTATGTATCCTCTCAGATATTTTCTTTACTCTCTTGAAAGCTAAGGTGGACAATTTTTTTTAAGTTATGTTTTATTCAGTACTACTGAATATTTTGTAGCAGGAGAATTTTTGAGGTTTTCGTCTGCCTTGTTGCTGGAAATAGAAATCTTTCTAAGAGACTTTAAAGTTCTTCATAATTTGTTAAAAACTTATGGAAGTGTATTGGACCTTTACTGAATATTTCTTACTACTCTATTTGTCAAGAAGAAAAAGGGTGGTAGTTTAGTAGGAACTAGGTACACCTTCACCATCAACCCTCCAGGGAAAGTGGTGGTAGGAAAAAGATGGGAAAAGAGAATAGCAGCTAATATTTATATAGCTTGTACTTTGTACCACAAATTCTCTTAAACACTAACAAATTTACCCATTGAAACTCCAAAATAACACTATGAGGATAGGTACTATCATTATCCCCATTACACAGAGAAAGAAACAAGTAAAAGAGATAAATTACAAACACTGCAATTTTGTTTGTGGGATAACTTGGTAGACTCAGAAGTAGCATTGATAAATAAATCCCTATGAATAAAAGGTAATGTTTTGATCAATCATCTCTTCCACCTTAAAGATTATGTAGTATAATCTCCTTATTTTATGGATGAGAAAATGGAGACTTTTAAAGAGAAAGAATTACACATACAAGGTAACAGAACCCTAAAATGAGAGTCAAGACAAGAAAACAAATCTTCAGATTCCTTTCATTTGTAGTGACACTTCATATGGATTAAACTTAATAATGAACTAGGGGAGCCTGGCTGGCTCAGTTGGTGGAGCACGTGACTCTTGATCTGAGGGTTGTGGGTTCAAGTCACACATGGGGTGCAGAGATTACTTAAAAATAAAAATGCTCTTAAAAAAAAACAGTTGGGTCTTCTGGGTGGCTCCGTTGGTTAAGCATCTGACATTGATTTAGGCTCAAGTCATGATCTCATGGTTTCTGAGATCAAGCCCTGCGTTGGGCTCTGTGCTGACAGCACAGAGCCTGCTTGGGGTTCTCTCTACTGCGCTCTCTCTGCCACTCCCCCCCACACACATTTGCGTGAGTGCATGCCTGCTCTCTAAGTAAACTTAAAAACAAAAACAAAACAAAAATAACAATAAAAAACAGTGATGAACTAAAAAGATCTTCAAAGTACATTACACAGGATATTCTAACAGCACAACATGAGATAGGCAATAGTGTCATTAAACTGAAAAGATAAACAGCATATAATTTGTTCAAGTTGCTTCTTTCTTTTTTATTTTACTTCTTTCAAGTAAAAGATCCTCAGATATTCAAAAAGGCATTGGAAATATACTCATATAGTCATTCTTAGGCCTGGCTAATTATTGGTACCACCAGGGTAGATTCATAAAATGCAGGTTCTTAGGCCACCCATAAATCTATGGAATTACCATCTCTAGGATACAACTCACTTTTTTGTTGTCATTGTTTTTAAAGTGTTATTTTGATGATTGAGAGAACTTTTACTAAGAAGAACAGAGGCTGTAGAGGATATGAACATTTAAAAAAACTACAAGCCAGCTTTTATTGTAAATAAAATGTAAGAAAACTACAAGGTTGGTTTTTATTATAAATGCGTAACTATATCTCATTTCTGGGAAGCAAGTGATAAACAAAGTTTAATGCATTTATATCAATGATGTGCTGATAAATGTTTATCAACTGACTCTCTAAGTGTAATTCCATGAATGTTGACTGGATTATAGTTTTGGAATACTGAAAGAATATTTCCGCAATTTTTGTGCTATTGAGAATATAATGACAGAGACACAATGTGCATTATTATTTTCTCCATCACTTTAAGCACAATCAATAAAATAATATATCAAGCCCTGATTTGTAGCATTTGCCAATTTCTGTGGTAGAAATACCCCACCATGACCATGTTCAAGATACTAACATGGAACATGGACTTCAGAAGAGATGCACAGTAGCCCACCATTGGTTAGTATTTCTACCACATATATACAACAGCCATAAATAACATCAAGCACATAGAAAATAGTAAATTGTACTTAATTAATTAGGAAGTAATGAATTTTGAGTATTTGAGTTATTAATATAGCTCAATTATACATTTATATGATTTAATTTTGTTTTTTTTAATTTTTTTCTTTTATACTTTATTATAAAGTTGGTTTCCATACAACATCCAGAGCTCATCTGAACAAGTGCCCTCCTTCATGCTCATCTCTCCTTTTCCCCTCTCTCCCACCCCCATCAACCCTCAGTTTGTACTCAGTATTTAAAAATCTCTTATGGTTTGCCCCCCTCCCTCTCCTTAACTATTTTTCCCCTTCCCCTCCCCCATGGTCCTCTGTTAAGTTTCTCCTGTTCCACTTATGAGTGAAAACATATCGTATCTGCCCTTCTCTGTCTGACTTATTTCACTTAGCATAACACCCTCAAGTTCCAACCACTTTGCTACAAATGGCCAGATTTCATTCCGTCTCATTGTCATATAGTATTCCATTGTATACATAAACCACATCTTCTTGATCCATTCATTAGTTGATGGACATTTAGGCTCTTTCCATGATTTGGCTATTGTTGAAAGTGCTGCTATGAACATTGGGGTACATGTGCCCCTATGCCTCAGCACTCCTGTATTCCTTGGGTAAATTCCTGGCAGTGGTATTGCTGGGTCATAGGGGAGTTCTACTGTTGAGTTTTTTGAGGAACCTCCACACTGTTTTCCAGAGCGGCTGCACCAGTTGGCCATCTGGATGTCCTCTTGGAAAAGTGTCTGTTCATGTCTTCTGCCCATTTCTTCACTGGATTATTTGTTTTCCGGGTGAGGTGTTTGGTGAGTTCCTTATAGATTTTGGATACTAGCCCTTTAACCAATACGTCATTTGCAACTATCTTTTCCCATTCCGTTGGTTGCCTATTAGTTTTGTTGATTGTTTCCTTTGCCGTGCAGAAGCTTTCTATCTTGATGAGATCCCAACAGTTC
>CM053572.1:40446697-40475306 GCA_028646485.1 Cryptoprocta ferox | reverse complement strand
GTCCAGTTCTCCCAGCACCACCTATTAAAGAGGCTATCTTTTTGCCATTGGATACTCTTTCCTCCTTTGTCAAAGATTAATTGGCCGTACATTTGTGGGTCCAGTTCTGGGCTCTCTAATCTATTCCACTGGTCTATGTGTCTGTTTTTGTGCCAGTACCATACTGTCTTGGTGATGACAGCTTTGTGGTAGAGGCTAAAGTCTGAGATTGTGATGCCTCCTGTTTTGGTTTTCTTCTTCAGGATTACTTTGACTATTCGGGGTCTTTTGTGGTTCCATACGAATTTTAGGATTGTTTGTTCTAGCTTTGAGAAGAATGCTGGTGCAAGTTTGATTGGGATTGCATTGAATGTGTAGATTGCTTTGGGTAATAACGACATTTTAACGATGTTTATTCTTCCGATCCATGAGCATGGAATGTTTTTCCATTTCTTTGTGTCTTCTTCAATTTCATTCATAAGCTTTCTATAGTTTTCATCATACAAGTCTTTTACATCTTTGGTTAAGTTTATTCCTAAATATTTTATGGTTTATCGTGCAATTGTGAATGGGATCAGTTTCTTGATTTCTCTTTCTGTTGCTTCATTATGGGTGTATAAAAATGCAACCGATTTCTGTACATTGATTTTGTACCCAGCGACTTTGTTGAATTCATTGATCAGTTCTAGAAGGCTTCTGGTGGAGTTGGTCGGGTTTTCCATGTAGAGTATCATGTCATCTGCGAAAAGTGAAAGTTTGACTTCATCTTTGCCGATTCTGATGCCTTTTATTTCCTTTCGTTGTCTGATTGCTGATGCTAGGACTTCTAGCACTATGTTAAACAACAGTGGTGAGAGTGGACATCCCTGTCGTCTTCCTGATCTTAGGGGGAAAGCTCTCCGTTTTTCCCCATTGAGGATAATATTAGCTGTGGGCTTTTCATAGATGGCTTTTATAATGTTTAAGTACGTTCCTTCTATCCTGACTTTCTCGAGGGTGTTCATTAAGAAAGGATGCTGTATTTTGTCAAATGCTTTTTCTGCATCTATCGACAGGATCATACGGTTTTTATCTTTTCTTTTGTTAAGGTGATGTATCACATTGACGGATTTGCGAATATTGAACCAGCCCTGTAACCCAGGTATGAATCTCAGTTGATCATGGTGGATAATTCTTTTTATATGCTTTTGAATTCGATTTGCTAATATCTTACTGAGGATTTTTGCATCCATATTCATCAAGGATATTAGCCTGTAGTTCTCCTTTTTGGCTGGGTCTCTGTCTGGTTTGGGAATCAAGGTTATGCTGGCTTTGTAGAATGAGTCTGGAAGTTTTCTTCCATTTCTATTTTTTGAAATAGCTTGAGAAGAATGGGTATTAACTCTGCTTTAAATGTCTGGTAGAATTCCCCAGGGAAGCCAACTGGTCCAGGGCTCTTATTTGTTGGGAGATTTTTGATAACTGATTCAATTTCTTCACTGGTTATGGGTCTGTTCAGATTTTCTATCTCTTCCTTTTTGAATTTTGGTAGTGTGTGTGTGTTTAGAAATTTGTCCACTTCTTCTAGGTTGTCCAGTTTGTTGGCATCTAATTTTTCATAGTAATCTCTGATGATTGCTGATATTTCAGAGGGATTGGTTATAATAGATTCATTTTCATTCATGATTTTGTCTATTTGGGTGCTCTTTCTTTTCTTTTTGAGAAGGCTGGCTAGAGGTGAATGAATTTTGTTTATTTTTTTGAAAAACCAACTCTTGGTTTCATTGATCTATTCAACTGTTTTCTTTCTTGGGGGGGGGGGATACTATATTGTTTATTTCTGCCCTGATCTTTATTATTTCTCTTCTTCTGCTGGGTGTGGGGTGCTCTTGCTGCTCTGCTTCTAGTTCCTTTAGGTGTGCTGTTAGATTTTGAATTTGCTCTTTTTCTAGTTTCTTGAAATAGGCCTGGAGTGCAATGAACTTTCCTCTTAGGATTGCCTTTGCTGCATCACAAAGAGTTTGGATTGTTGTATTTTCGTTTTGTTTCCATATATTTTTTAATTTCTTCTCTAATTGCCTGATTGGCCCATTTGTTCTTTAGTAGGGTGTTCTTTAACTTCCATGTTTTTGGAGGTTTTCCAGACTTTTTCCCGAGATTGATTTCAAGTTTCATAGCACTGTGATCTGAAAGTATGCATGGTATGATCTCAATTTGTTTATATTTATGGAGGGCTGCTTTATGACCCAGTATGTGATCTATCTTGGTGAATGTACCATGTACACTCGAGACGAAAGTGAATTCCATAGCCTCAGGATGTAGAGTACTAAATATATCTGTCAAATCCATCTGGTCCAATCTGTCGTTCAGGTCCATTGTTTCTTTAGTGATTTTTCTGTCTAGTTGATCTATCCATTGCTATAAGTGGAGTATTAAAATTCCCTGCAATTAGCACATTCTTATCAATTAGATTGTTTCTGTTTGTGATTGTTTCATGTATTTGGGTGCTCCCGAATTCGGTGCGTAGATGTTTATAATTGTTAGCTCTTCCTGATGGAGAGACCCTGTAATTATTTTATAATGCCCTTCTTCATCTCTTGTTACTGCCTTAACTTTGAAGTCCAGTTTGTCCAATATAAGTATGGCTACTCCAGCTTTCTTTTGACTTCCAGTCACATTATAGATATTTCTCCATCCTCTCACTTTCAATCTGAAGGTGTCCTCAGATCTAAAATGAGTTTCCATTCTGTTACCCTCTGTCTTTTGATTGGAGCATTTAGTCCATTTACATTCAGTGTTATTGTTGAAAAATATGGGTTTAGAGTCATTGTGTTCTCTGTAGGATTCATGTTTGTAGTGGTGTCTCTGGTACCTTGGGTTTCTTGCAACATTTCCCTCATAGAGTCCCCCTTAGGATTTCTTGTAGGGCTGGTTTAGTGGTGATGAATTCTTTCAATTTTTGTTTGCTTGGGGAAATCTTTATCTCTCCTTCTATTCTGAATGACAGGCTCACTGGATAAAGGATTCCTGGATGCATATTTTTTCTGTTCATCACACTGAAGATTTCCTGCCATTCCTTTCTGGCTTGCCAAGTTTCAGTAGATAGGTCTGTAACCACCCTGATAGGTCTCCCTTTCTATGTTAGGGCCCTTTTATCCCAAGCTGATTTCAGAATTCTCTCTTTATCCTTATATTTTGCCTGTTTCACTATGATATGTCGTGCAGAAGATCAATTCAAGTTATGTCTGAGATGAGTTCTCTGTGCCTCTTGGATTTCATTGTCTGATTCCTTCCCCAGATTGGGGAAGTTCTTGGCTATAATTTGTTCAAGTACCCCTTCAGCCCCTTTCTCTCTCTTCTTCTTCTTATGGAATTCCTATGATATGGATATTGTCCCCTTGGATTGTATCACTCAGTTCTCAAAATTCTCCTTTCGTGCTCCTGGATCAATTTATCTCTTTTTTTCAGCTTCCTCTTTTTCTATAATTGTGTCTTCTAATTTACCTATTCTCCTCTCTGCCTCTTCAATCCGTGCATTGGCTGCCTCCATTTTATTATGCACCTCGTTTATATTATTTTTTAATTCATCACAAGTATTTTTAAGGTCCATTATCTTTGTAGCAATAGCGTCTCTGGTGTCTTCCATGTATTTTTCAAGCCCAGCGATTAATTTTATGACAATTGTTCTAAATTCTTTGTCAGTTATGTTGCTTATATCTCTTTTGACCAATTCTTTAGCTGTGACTTCTTCCTGGAATTTCGTTAAAGGAGAGTTCTTTTGTTTCGTCATTTTGGCTAGCTTTCTGTCTGTTGTAAGTTTTAAAAGCTTGTTATGCCCTCTGCACCTGCAAGCACTGCTATATTAAAGGAGGCTGATAGACTATCTAGGGCCTGTCCATTCAGGAAGTGTTCTTTTAATGGTGTCCCTTGGTCTCTCTTGTTGAGACTTTGGTTATTTTATTTCCCTACTCGTAGTGATATTTGAGACTCTCTACCATGTGTACTTTGGCTTGTTTCTTGATGTAGCCTAGAAAGGAAAACAGACAAACAGGGAACAAAAGCACAGAAACGCACAAACAAATCAAACAAACAAGCAAAATGGAAGGAGGAAAAAAAATGAAAACAAAAACAACAAAAGACAAAAGACAGACTCAAAGCATAGAACCAGAAATCCCAGCTACAAATAAAGAGCAGGGTGGAGACAGTGCTGATGGAAGAGCATATATAAAGAGAGAAATGACAGGAGTGGGGAGAATATGGCAGGAGATGAGGAGAAAGAAAAAACAAAAATAAAAAAACATGAAGATAATGCTACCCAGAGAAACTATATAGTCTGATTATTTCAGAGAGAGAGAAAGGAATGTAAAGATGGAGATAGAACATACATCGAGTGTATAGATTATATATGCCTGTTTAAGCAAACCTATAACCAGAATACCTGGTCCAGAGGAGGGGAGAGATAAGAACGGCATAAGGGAGAATATATCTGAATAGCAAGAATTGATCTAGAGTCAATCACAGCAATACATCAGTGCCGATCTTGGGAGAGGGGCTGTTTCTGTATCCAGGCTCAGGTAACAAAACAGCTATGCAGCAGTGCAGATGGCATGGTTTGGTATAGGCAGGTCTCGCCTCCACTGTGGGTCCTCGGGTCCTCCGTGGTGGTTGTGGGGAGAAAAATGGCGACCTCTCAGTCCCTTCTCGAACCAGGCATTGCAAAACACTCTTTTGGGTCCAATCTCCCTGTGCCACGGGCGCAGCCAAGGTGGGCCCTGTTCTATGTCCCACGCCCAGCCTTGTTTCCAGATCTTACTCCGTGTGCCTTAATAATACTGCCTGAAATATAATCCCACAGGCCAGGCACTTCCTACCGGGGGATCGAGTAGGGGACTGGTTCCTCCTGAATCCAACTGTATCTGCGATCCCCTGGCACCCGGCCCAAAAAAAGTTCCACGCTTAGTTAGGATCTCTCTCCGAAATCTCTGCGGTTAGAGATGGGATGATACGATCCCTTTCTGTCCCAGGCCGCGTGTTTTCTCTTTTCCAGGGACCGTTCTAAGATTCCCCAGCTGCTCCTTTTCTTCTTTTTGTCTCTTCACAGAAGGCGCTCCCTCCCCTCCGTGCCTCCGAGTCCCGGCCTGTTTTTATCTTCCCCAGTTTGCAATCACGCACCTCTGAGGCTGTCTTCTTAGTGGACTCCGTCTCTTTTCCTCCCAGACTCTTTCGGTTCAGAGTCCTTTGGCTTCAGCCCTTTTTTGTTTGAGAGATGCAAGCAGGAAGTACGGAACTCTCTACTTCTCCGCCATCTTGCCCTATATGATTTAATTTTGAATAATGTCTGTACTGAACAGCCAGCACACAAAATTCCTGAAATGTTAACAATCCGCTCTCATGAGCCAGTGCAAGCTGGCTCTAGTACACCCCTGAAAAAACCTGTAAATATTACAGCTGTTTCTGAAACTTCACATAAAATCACACATCTATTTTAATCCAAGAAATTCTACAGTTATTTGATTTAGCAAAAGTCAATTCATAACAAATTAGCAGTATGCCCAAAGAAAACCAAGATCAATAAACTATTAGAGTACATTTTAATTTGCAGTTTCTACAAAGATTTTTCACTGACATTATGTGTATACAGAAAGGACCTCTGTGCTTAATTATGTGGGTATGAGGTTTTTATCTTGCCCCAAAACGCACTGTCAACATAACATTAATATGAATTTGTGCTATTCCGTAATAATTTTAGTAGGACATAATCAATTCTTATAGAACCTACTATTTATTGTAGGCTATCTCATGCCTAACCCCACCTTACCGAAAAGTAAAAAAGTAAGAACTACAAATAGAGAAAAGAAGATATTGATGATCTGAGGCAAATGCTAAGTCTCTAAACAAAAAAAGGGAGATAGAGAGGAAAAATTAAGTACTTTCTTTGGGACAATACTGATTCTTACCAAGAGTGGCCAGGCACTCAGGGGCTCTAGACATCCAGGTACATCAGAAGTTAGTAAGAGGTACAGGCTACCCAGGCACAAGCAACCTACCAACCTTTAAAAAACATACAGCTAAGAGCCCATGTCATTCTTTACCTTTCCAATATAGCACTAGCTCCTAAACTCAAACTCCCTTATTATAACCTAGACAAATAAGTCACTGTTCATATGCAAAACTGTAAGCTTCAGCCATCTTAGGTGTCATTTAGTTGATTAAAAAACAAAGTAGCATTTGATCTAGGATCCTCTGGCTGTGGGTTAAGAACTATCCTAGAGACTCCTATCATGATAGCAGGGGAAACCATGTAATTGCTCAAGGATTTATGTCTAGCATAAGAAATATATCATGTCAAGACAGAACATACCAGTGTGGCAGAATGCAAAATGAGTCAAAAAAGAACAAAGCTTCAAATTCTCTCCTGACAGTTAATCCATAGCTTCCCATCACATAGCTACTAGTTTTCATGCTACTTGGCTGCCACCTACCAGAAATGTCATTATATAATTTCAATATGCATGCAACCACAGCAATCATCCAACAGGATTTTGCTGAAATTAGTTCTATTTCTTCCAAAATACAGTTATGTAATTTCAGCCTTTTGCTTCTCCAACTTGCATAGCATCTCACTCTCTACCCCTGCTGCCTTTTGTCTTTTTCTACCTTTATATAAAAAGAGATCTTTACTGAATCCCAAAGGCCAACTGTTTTTACTTTTATAGGAATCATTTAAAAAATAATGTTAGTAATATATTTAATTATTGAAATATAATCCATAATTATTGTAAGTGTTTAACCACTTCCCTTCAGATTTCAAATCATCCTTTAAATAAAGCTTGGAAATTTACAGCACTGATTGCTAGTTTGACATGTAGAATTTTCTGTGAAGTAATGTGAAAAGATTTCTGAGTACTCAAGAAGACAAAACAAATTTAAATAATCATCTTGTTTCCATGACTCTCTGGTTAAATATAGAAATATAAGACACTGAGTGTTTTGTTTAGTAAAATTTTAAAGTAATTAAAATTTTTAAATATCAGATAAGTATATATTGGTTCAGTCATTCGATTTTTAAAAAATTCTACCATTAGTAATAACATACTTTGAAAGTTAACAGTTCATATCTAACCATATCTATTTAGAACAAAGTCATAAAATGTCCTAAAAAACAGCCTTGTTTGTCACATGGTTCTTTTACTTCAATTTGGTCTCAATAAGTAACAAAAAAGAAACTTGAGGACAAAGAATCTGCATTCTTATTTAATATGTATATCATGGGTGTTCAATAAATATTAAACACATCAAAAAAAAGTTCTCTTCTCCCTGTGGATAGAGTTTAACATTATCCTAAAATAGACAAAACCTAAGGTCTGTTAGGTAGGTAATTAACAGTAACAGGAAGTTTATCAGCTTTGGCATTTCCAAAATACCCTCAATTAAGAATGACAATTCTGCCAAAATAAAAATTGAGAAATAGCGTACAATAAAATTCAACAATCTCCATTTGGAAGTGCCCCATGGGCAGGTGTATGAAACAGAATACCTCTAGAGATGCTTTGTATCTGACAAACACATAAATTATACAAACATCACAGAAACTTCTCAGTTTATTTTAATATTTCTAGCTTTGTTTTTTTTAAACTACTCCTGTGAATCCTGATTTTACCCTCATGAATTCCTAACTCTACAAAAGGAAGAGATAACCTTGGGAACAAGCAAGACCAAAGATATCTTGGCTACGTGATGTACAAGCAACCATCCATAGAATACATGACTACACAAGCATATTTGTTGTCATGATATTCAGAGCAATGAATTTAAAAGCTGGCTTTGTCAGAATCTTCAAACATTCAAGTAGATGTCTAACAGAAAAGAATAATTAGTTAGAAATAAATCCATTAGCTTTAATATAATCCAAGTAAAGGCACATAGCATTATATCAATATATCCACAAAGGGAATCCTTAATATAACATTTTAAGCTTTGAAAGAAATTATTATAAAGGGAAAAATTTCTTTCTATGTACCTTTGAACAAAAGACATTAAACAAAATTAAAATCCAAAAAAACCCTACTGTTTTTCGATAAATTGTTTGAAAAAATCTAATTAAGCTTAAGGATTTCAAATGAACAAATTGCACTAAGACACTTATATGCATCAGCTGTTTCCTGGGGTTGATTAAATATAAAAACCTACCTAGAAAATTTCAATAATTTTTTCAACTTCTCTGTTCAAATGTTTGCAACATTAAGAACCAATTTTTATTTGTTTATGCAGCTTAATAATTCCCCCATATGAAGAAGATGTTTTCTTATAAGGTAACCAAATCGCTGAAGAGGATTCTAACTGAAACTGCCCTCTCATGCTATTTACATGATTGTTACTCAAAGTTCAAGGAAAATGCAAATTTGGTTAAAGCAAATTACTTTTATGATTTTCAAAACATTTAATTAAAAATGTCAAAGTGTATTAAGCAAGATTATAAGTGAATTTTTATGCAAAAATAAATATGACTAAGTGGCTATTTTTTCAATGACTGCCATTTCTTTGTATGTTTTATGTTATATTTTTCTGAAAACTAAGATACTCTTTCTACTCTGAAAAGATTAAAAATTCTATTAAATAAATGGTAAATTAAAATTGTTTAAAATGTAATTAAAATGATTTATCAAGGTAGACAAATGCAGATGGCAAATGTATTCTATAATTTAGGTCTATTCAATAAGCAATATTAGTATATATTATTATTTGTGTGTACATTCAATATTAAGGTCCTGGTACTAAACAGAATTTTGGAAATTATAAACAGTCCTAATATTACACTACTAGAAAAATAAAAAGTACCAGACTACAGAAAGAAAAATATCTGAGAACAAATTTTAACTGTGGATTTACACATACATATTTCAGCTCATTTGCTGAGAATAAGAGTAAGCAAATGACTTAGATAATAGCCCTATCTGTATTATCTGCTGGGGAGGGACAACAAAACTTGTTTAATTTCAGACATGTAGGGCATGTTGAATGTGAGAGGTCTGTGAGATATCCAGATGGAGAGATCCTACAGAGGCAGATGGATTTAGTGGTCTGAAGCTCATGACAGAGGTCTGGGTGGAAGATCAGGTTTGGAGGTCATTATCATGTATAGTAATTGATGCACAGAAGTAGGTGAACTCAAAAAAGAGTTCTGGGAGAACAGTATGATATAAGAGCTGGCAGGTAACAAGGAATAGTTTCAGAAACCTGAAGAAAAAGTAGTGGAAATGTTAAGATGAGAACCAGCAAGGAATACTGTGATCAAGTCTAGTTAATCAAGCTAGATTGACAAGCATCCAGTGGACTTGGAAAGTAGAGTACTCGTCTTCGTCTTACCAAGAGTGATTTTAGTCGATTAATGGAGCTACAATTAAATTACTAGGGTAGGTAAGCAAGTAAATATCAGAGGCACAGATTTACTAAAAAAATATATATATAAAAATAAATACACACACACACACACACACACACACACACAAGCACCTATTTACTGTGTCAGGCACTGAGCCCATTGAGATTAAATTGAGATGGTAAGCACTGTGGGGATATACTGAAGAGACAACAGCCCTCACAGCATTTACAATCTGCTAAGGAAGACTAGCCATAACTATTTCACTCAAGGATTTTAACCACATGCAGTAGAAACCTTTGTTTAAGCCAAAAAGAAAATATTAGACAGTTCACGGAATTCCTGGGAAGGCAAAGAAACAGCTTGGAAACTCTGTAATGAGGGAGGAAATCATGGAAAGTGATGCCACAGAACTAGTCCAGTGAAGACCTCAGAGCTGCCACCAGCAAGCACTAGGTGAAAAAATTGGCACTACCTACCTCACTGGTACTAAACAACAGACGGTACCTCCAGCCTGAATGGTCTACTGCTGCCTGCCTCCAAAAGTCCCATTCAGCCATAACCACTGCAGGCAAGAATTCGCTCTTGCCTCCATTTGTTTACATCACTAACTCAAGCCACAAGTGGGACAAATACTCTGCGTTGGTTGAATATCGATCATACATGTATATCCCAGCTACAATGGAAACTGGGGGAATCAGTATATAGCTCTTCTACTGTGAAAGGGCTCTGCCTCTCAGTAAGGTTTGAAGGTACAAAATTATCTAAACAGAAGAGGTTCACATGAAGAATAGCTACATCAGAGAGTAAAAACACATACGAAAGTAAGTAAATAACACTAGCTTAAACAAGATGGAAGCTCATTTTTCTCTCACATAAGTAAACGTGGAAGCCAGGAGGCCAGGGCTCACAATGGTAATGAAGTACAGTCATAAGGAATCCAGGCCCCCTCTACTCAACTGTTCTGTTGTCCTCGGTGCCATCCCATAAGCCAGTATGGCGACTCAAGGGGCCAGTCAGCACATTCACACACCAGTCAGCAGAAAAAGAAAGGGGAAGGGGCAAAGAACAACATGCACCTTCCCTTTAATGATACTTTATGCAAGTCATACTCAACTTACATCTCATTTCCCAAGACTTAATCATATGGCCAAACCTAGATGTAAAGGAAAAGAGAGAATGTAGTAGGTTGGTATGTGGCAATGTGTCCAGTTAAAAATAAGAGTTTTTGTTACTAAGAAAGAAGGGATTAATATATGATGGAAGGTAAATAGCAGCATCAACCACAATGAAAAACAACCACTACAATAAGATAGGTACTAACAATGAAGGGTGATGAGGGCAGTACAAAAAAGATACAGCATATGATTCTAACCTGGTCTAGAAAGTAAGGAAGGTCTCCTTAGCGAAGATGTATTAAAAGCAAAGAATGAGTAGTTAGCTAGAGGGAAAGATTAGAAGTAGAAGGGATAGATGGTGAAGGGGTAGGCAATCAGAAGCAGGAGAATCATGTACAAAGGCCTGGCATCATACACAGAGAAGGCATGGAAAAATCTCAGGTGGACGAACACTAGAGAGCAAGGTGAAGAGTGGAATGAGATAATGCTTGTCAGGGAACCAGGGCCCTGATCCTATGAAATGTCTCTTAAATTCAGCAGCTTGGATTTAATCTTAAGGATAGTATGAAGTCACTAATCAAAGCATATAGTTATATTCGAAACGTGGAAATATCAGTAAGGCTGTAGTGTAGAGGCTGGATTAAGGAATGACAAGATTAGAGATAGAAAAATCAAGAAGCAATTACAGTTCATGAGAGAAGTAACAGAGGGCTAGATTAGAGTAGAGCTACTAAGGATAGAATTGGAAGGATTCAAAAGCTACTTAGAAAGTATAAATGACAGGCTTGGTTACTGAAGGAATATTGGGAGTAAGGAAGAGGAGTTAGGCCTGATTCTTAGGTTTCTGACTTGGGCATCTAGATTGGGGACAGGCATCACTTAATTAGAAAGAGAACACTAAAGAAGCAGCAGAGGGGGCTTTATTATTTGTTTTGGGGGAGTTTTTTAGGAAGGGAATAATTAGTTTCACTTTTAAGATGAGAAGTCTGAGGTCCCATGAAGCATCTGATTGGGGCTGTTTGAAAATTTATTATCTCTAAGTATCTAGAATCAGAAAATAGGAGAAATAGGGGCACCTGGGTGGCTCCGTTGATTAAGCGTCTGACTTCGGCTCAGGTCATGATCTCATCATTCACGGGTTAAAGCCCTGCATTGGGCTCTGTGCTGACAATGGGATTGAATGCCACAGCTTGAAGAATATGTAAAGTAAAACTAGTCGATAGTTAAAAACAGAGCTCCAATTAGTCCGATCATTTATGGGATGGGAAAAGAAAAACTACAAGATGTTTTATGCCACTTTCCCCAAATTTTGGTTTAGTAAGACTAGGAATGGAACTTAAAGCACCCTAACCAATATTGATGTAATGGGTCCAGACTTTTCAGACAATCCTTGCTTTAGATCTGTTTATTCCAATAAAATTAATCTCTGACATGCTCTATGGGCAGGGAAAAGGATTCCTTGGTTAAATTAACTTAGGGGATGTTACATATATAACCTGTTCACTATACACTCTCTTCCCTCTTGGAGATTCCTAGTGCACAAAGACAAATAAAAAGCTCCAGGAAGATCGGAATTTTGTTAGATAATCTATGTAGCCGTACTGAACAAATTGTTCCCCAAATTTATTGACTTCCGCATACATCTATATTGTAACATCTAAAAATTTACCACAATCTGAACATACTGCTAGAGACTTTCAACAAAATGGAAGGGTAACTATAAATGATGATGATAATGATAACAGACATGGATTACCAATAAAAAAAAAACAGGAAAAAAAAACATAACACCTAGAAATGATAATGTATAAAGACACAGCTTCAAGAAAGGTGGAATCATTCTCATTTTATAGGTAATGAAACTGAGGCTCAGTGAATTTAGCAATTTTTTTAAGATCTTGAGAGGTTGTTTTGAACACCAAGAGGAATAAGGTTAAACAAAGTATTCTGAAGGCCATAAAGCACCATACAAACTTCAGGTGTCATTAAATAAAAATGTACATAAATACCTTTGCTATCAGTAAACACATGCTTGTTAATCTTAGTTTTCTAGAAGGTCAGATAGAAGACACACTTAGAGAAATAAATAATAAAATTGGAAAAACTGATGAGATAGGGAAAGCAGTTCATATAAAAAACAGTAGATGTTACAAATGCAACCTATCTCTCAATGCTATTTTCATTGCGATTTTCTTCACAGAGTTTAATATGATCTGCCTCTACAAAAATGATAACAGTAGAAAGAGACAAACATGAGCTTTGGAATGAGAAGGACCAACATTCACATGCCGATTCTGTTATTTACTAGCTAAGGCAGCTAGCCATTAAGTGCCTCACATGTTTGATAAATATAATTATGACAGTCATGATAATAATCATACTGACTACCATTTATTGATCCCTCACTACATATTAAGCCCTCTACATACTCCTTTACTGCTCACAACATTCCCAGATAGGTGGATTCATCCTCATTTTATAGGTTAAGCAATTTTCCTACGATCCTGAGAAGTTGTTTTGAACATCAAGAGGAATAAGGTATAAATGAAGTATTCTGACGTGTTTTAGTGTTATTTAAAAATGTATATAAGTACCTTTGCTATACGTATATGCATGCTTGTTAATCTTTCTTACAAAGACTATTCTTAGTAATAGCAGTTACTAAGGTATAAGAAATACAAACATCAATTCAATACAAATACAATACAAACAATGATTGACAGCTTCTTTCTACTGTATTGTTTCAAAACCAGAGACTTAATGTTTCTAGCATTATTGGAAGCTCTGATGAGTCAAATGCTTTGAACAAAATAATCACTGAATTTACATAAATAAAAGCTCATGATTCTACTATAGTATTAACTAACAAGATGCTAACACTTGTATGTCAGTACATTCTTTAGACACTCCCCAGGAATGATCAATTATGTGTGAAATCCACTCTTCTAATGAAAAGAATAAAATGTACAAGTCCTTCTGGAGGCAAAGAACATTTTATAGTGATAGGGGAGTAGTATTCCACTGTCTGGAATCAGGCTTGCCTGGACTATTTTGGGTTCAGTGCTATGGGTAGCAAATCTTACCTCAGAAAATCTTTAACTTTTTATGTATGTGTCCTTGGTCTGAGATAGTCTTTGCATATCTCTCTCCATGACTGGTGGTACTGATCACTTAGACCCTATGTGATCTTCCATAGGCCCAATGTTACTTACTTGTAAAAGTGCCAGTTACCAAGCTAAAGTAATGGAGATACAAAGATGAGTAACATATAACATCTACCTTCAAGGAACACTAAGTCCAATGGGGAAGACACTATAAGCACTGAGATTAGTAGTTAGTACCAATTTGATTTTGTGTTTACACTTGTCTAGATTAAATAAAAAAGTCAAATAGTATACAACTCATTCTCTACTTCCATTTTGGACATCAAATTTTATAAAACAAAAAGACTATTTTTAAAAAATTTAAAAGCTAAGACAAATCATATCACATCCCCCTGCTTAAAATAGCTTCCAAATGTATTTAGAATAAAAACCAAACTTGTTACCACAATCAATGAGTTCTACTTGATTTTGCCTCATACTACCTCTGATTTCATTGCATAGGACCCTACCCTAGGCTTACTAGAGTCCATCTATAAGCCTTCTTTCTGTTCTAAGAAGAGAAAACTATTGCTATCCTAGGGTCCTTCCTGATCGTTCAATCAAAAGCAAAATCCACACGTCCCTGTCCTACCTTTTACCTTTTTTTTAAATTATGTATCCCAGTTTATAGCACTCTCATTAACTGACATAATATTATTTATATATGTTTATTTTCTGTCTCTCTCTACTAAAATTAGAATACTATGACACCTCGATCTGTTAAAAATAGCTATTACCGAAACAAGAGATAACAAGATTTGGCAAGGAGGTGGAGAAAAGGGAACACTTGAGCACTGTTGGTAAAAATGCAAACTGGTACAGCCATTGTAGAAACCAGTATGAAGGTTCTTCAAAAAAATAAAAATAGAACTACCATGTGATCTGGCAATCCCACTTCTGGGTATATACCCAGAAGAAATAAAATGAATATTGCAAAGAGCTATCTGTAGTTCCATGTTCACTACATGGGTATTATTCATAATAGCCAAGATATGGAAACAATCTAAGTGTCCACTGACAGATGAAGGGATAAAAAAGACGTGGTATATATATTCAATGGAATACTATAGAGTGTATGAGAAAGAAGAAAATCCTGCCATTGGCAACGACATGGATGGACACTGAGGACGTTATGCTAAGTGATATAAGTCCAACAGAGAGGGACAAATACTGCGCGATCTCATTTATATGTGTAATCTAAAAAAGGTGAACTCACAGAAACAGTAGAATGGTAGCTGTCAGGAAGTAGGGGATGGGGGAAATGCTGGTTAAAGGGTATTAATTTCCAGTTACAAAATGAGTAAGTTCTGGGTGTCTAATGTACCACATGGTGACCACAGTTAACAATACTGTATTATATACTTGAAAACTGCTAAGATAATAGATCTTAAACGTTGTATGAGGTGACAGAAGGATTAACTAACTCTACAGTAGTAATAATTACCTAATATATATAGGTACCAAATCATCATGTTGTACATATTAAACTTACACAATGTTGTATGTCACTTATATCACAGGCGAAGGGAAATATTCAAATGCCATGACAGCACATGTACCTTTTATATCTTTTTTTATCACAGTATCCTAGCCCTTAAAATAATACCTGCTATATAGTGATGTACCATAAATATCTGTGAGTCAACCAAACAAGCACTTAGTGGTTGAGCTTGTATTCAAATCCAGGTCTGATTGGCTACCCATCCTTAGAATTTGTCAACTATGTCATACCAGCTTGTGAGGACAGAGTTGAACACAACTTACTTTTTAATCCCCCATATTCACTGCTATATGTAAAATATGTTATCAATACACACTCACTGAATAAAATAACATTTCAGATTTCAAAATGAAAGTTCTTATGTACAATAACAAACAAAAATGGTATGTATCTGTAGGTACAGAACCAATCCACGCCATTCCATTTTCCTAGAATACTTCCACAATCCCACTCTCCTTTTTCCATTTAAAAAATTCCTACTTTGCTTTCAAGAACCAGACCTTGTTTTTGTTTTTCAGTCTTCTCAAGCATTGAAAGAAATGGTTCATATAAGTCCTGAATTCTCATAGCAATTTCTTCCTATCCTTATTATATGACTCTTTTTTCCCACAAGACTGTGAGCTAAGGCAGGAATCTGATCCCAAATTTTCCCCTTCTTTCTTTCCTTTTTTTCTTTTTCTCCCTCTCTCTCACCTCTCTCCCCTCCTTTCCTTTCTTTTCTTTTTTAGGTGATTAAGGGGAGAAGTTTTAAATACTAGTTACATTTCCCCCAAGAAAACTGTAAGGTTAGACTATGACAAATTAAAGCACTCCCAATAAAGTTGAGACACCAATACCAGTTTAACAGGAGAATTTCTAAGATCAAGAAATCCCAAATGCTATATTTAAACTTACTCAGCTTCCCATAAAGTACACAAATGTATTTTCTTATTAATACAACTAAAAAATATCTAAGACCTGGAATTCTTTAGTTCTGATGTTTAACACTCTCAAATGTGCTCTTTTACTCCCTTATGTGATATTCCAACAGATTTCACAATCACAGCTTTTGAATTACTTCATATATTGAGTGGTCTACAGTTGGTCATCCATTATATCAGACTTCATACCGTAAGAAAACACCAATTTCAGTTTTAAAGTATTTTTTTACACTGGGTAGCATACAGTATCATTGGAATACGGTACTCTAACTTACTGATTTGATCCATAGGAATTCATGTTTGCTATAAGAAGGTACACGAGACATAAGAAGGTTAAAAAATAGATCAGTAAGCCATCATGGGAAAAACAAAAAAATAAAAGTATTTACACAAAAACTTACTGAACACAGCCAGGTAAGAAAAATAGCATAGATGCAAACAGCCCAGTATACCTCAAAAGGGCCACAAATGCACAAATATTATACAGGATAGAAAAATGGTAGCCATTACTGTAATATAACATCAGACAACCTCTTCAAGAAAACAAGAAAGGGTACAGGATATCGAAGATGTTTGTTAAAAGTGTAGACATTTCAAAGAAACCCAGTAATCTACATTAATATGTTTTCCGGGTTCAGCATAACTAAAGTTTTAGTGTACTGCTATATCTTTTTTACATTGTTATGAAAATTAGTCATTTTAATTTTATCATGCTGCTCCAAGGATATAATCCTTCATTTAAGGAACATGACCTTGTTTAATTAATTGCACCTAAAAACTTCACCTGATCCAAAAATAGAAAGGACTATTTTTTTTTTGCTAATTTAAATTGGAGGATGAATAAAGAAATCTTTCTACCATTTCAGCAACAAAACCTATTTAAGGCAATATTCTCAGTTCTTTAGATAAAGAGTTAAAAACTTTAGAGACAGTATATTCCAAAGGCTCCCTTAGCCAGTTTTCTAAAGTACAGAATGATCAATAAAAATCAGCCTGTAACTGTACTTCCAAATGTCAATTGGAAAGAGTCTGTGTTCAGTGGAATGCCAAATAGTACTGGCAGACATTTACTCTTATAGAAAGAGAATGCTATGTTTGCATTGTTCTGTTAATAGCATACTAACAAGTATGTTTCCTGTAGGGTCACTAATGGACAGAAAAAAAAATACACAATACAGCAGTGAATAGTGGACACCCATTCACGCTCTATTGGTCTACAGTTACTAGAGAGAAGAAAGAGTAAGTCTTATAATCTTAGGCAGCTATAAAAAAGAATACTCTCTTGTTAAAGCTCAAGAGAATATGAAGAGGAAATAAAAGAGAAAAAAATCAGACAGATTATGCTGTCAATTTTAGTTGTCATAATGTGCTTCAGAGATAAAACATTCCTCTGAATGGCAATTGAACAGATGGAAATTTTCATTTTTGGTTAACTGGATGGAAGAATTGGACCAGTACCTAAAATGACATTGAAATGAAGCTCAAACCCCCTCCCACAAGAAAGAAACAGATGCATCACTCCAGATACAAAATAAATTATTGAACAGTGCATATATTATATTGGCATCATTGTATCCAACTGTACATCTGCACAATGTTTTAGTCTCCTGGTGAGAGAACAGACATTTCTGAAAGGGAAAATAGGCAACTATTGAAGTGAATCAGATAAGTATACCATTTGGGTAAGAAAAGCCAAACAACACTTCACTGAATTTGAAGTTATTCATGCTGAGATGAAAAAAGAACCATAAATTATACGGATTCCAATGCCCTTGAACTTATACATTGATTTAAATGTGGTAGATTCTGAATTATAAAATTACATTTTCAAGATTTTTGTAATCTTAAATCAGAATAAAAAAATGACTACTTAAGACTCAAAGGTGTTAGGGTCAAATACCCTCTTTGCTTGAGCTGACAGAGAAGTGAGTGATATATTAAACTAAAACTGCATTCCTCACCTTATGCTATGATTGGAGAGGACTCACACAATAGGTAACTAAAAGGAAATCTATTTGATAACTTAAAGTTAATAATTGATCTTATGAGTTGTGAACTCAGGAAATGGGGCTGACATGAACTTCTTTTTTTAAAATAAGTTCCAATACCGCTTGCTGACAATACTGTCCTGGTTGGTACTTTGTCATTGCTTTCCTAGCCAGCTCTTGCTTGTTGCTAAGAGCTGATCTTCGCAGAAGCTTACAAGATCCTATACTTCCAACCCAGTCTTCCTCTTAACCCTTTCAATTCCTTCCCAACTCACTAAATCCTTAAGCCAGCTACAGAGAAAATGGGAAGATACCAGCCATAGAGAGTTAGTAAAGAAGCAGGGTTTGTATTTTGTTTTGTTTTTAAGTTATAATCTCGGTTCGCGTTGGTCCGGCAACACTCCTGTGGTAGAAGGTGACTGTGTAAGATGTGATTAGGAAAATGACGCCTGAGGATGTCAGCAGAATAAATCTTAAGGTCAGTACCTAAAAGAGAAAGAGGCAAAGGGAAAAATATCTCTTAAATAAAAAGATTTTATAGTTATGTAATAGAAATTCTGACTTTTTACTTATTAAGTCATGCATCGCAGTGTAATGAGATTTTAGTAAATATGTAAAGAGGTTTTATCAGACATGACTTCCAGTCAAACTATATTTAACAAGAATTCACTACCTTGAAGACCAAGTGAATTATGTCTCATAAGACTATTAAAAGTGCACAGGTAGGAAATCTATGTTCAGTGCAACCCTACAAAATATTAATGAAGAGTGGCTATCATGGGCACAACGAATTATGAGTCTGTACTGGTGCACAGTCCTGACAATGGTACTCCTTTCAGAAATAAAGTTGCACAGGGAAGTCATTCTTTGCATTCTCCCTATCATTTTTAAACACAGGCAAATGTGAAATGGAGCTCATTAAAGATATAGAAAGACAAATATAACCTAAAAGTACAAGTATAAGGAGGTTGGGCCCATCTGGACTTATTAGACAGAGAAAAGCCTTGAGGGGAATAGCTGGGAATGTGGGGTAGGAGAAATAGTTAGAAGGTAATTGGGAAAGGGGAACTCGAGTTGGCTCCCTCCCTGGGGTGTTTCTGCCAAGGAAGGAGAATAAGAATAGAACCTTCAGGAATAGTATCATGTGGTGGCTGGATGCCCAAAGAGAGTCTGTTGCTAGAAAAAGGCCATGGTATAATATGGTAATGATTCACAGCAAAATAAGAGAAAGAAGTGGACTGAAATCATATTTTGTCCTCTGACTCACTCTGATGCTTTCTTATTTAAACATAAGCTGCTCTATGGTTTCCAGCCACTTTATTACCTACTTTCTGTTATCAGCATCTCTCATTGTCATTCTGTAATCATTCCTTTACTAGTAGGAGTAGAGATTTAATATAATAGGTCACCTAACAAAAAAGATTTCACAAAACATTTTATGTATTCAAATATTTCATCTCCAGTGGTCACTGGTCCTGGGTCTAACAGAGGAGGCTGATGTACCATCACCAAGGAGCCAGGTGAAAATTTCTAATCCACAAGTCTTTGTGAGGGCAGAAAGAGAGCCAAAAGGCCTAACCTGAAGGAAGCAGTGTTTTTTCATTTTACGTTAAGTCCACCTCTAATTGCATTTTTTAAATAGGCTCTACACCCCACATGGGTCTTGAACTCACGACCCTGAGATCAAGAGTCACATGCTCTGAAGACTGAGCCAGCCAGGCACCTCCACCCTTTTAAGTACGCCACTAATTGCATTTCACCATCATGTGAGATAGATACTTCAGATTCTTATATTGATATCTGTATGTTTTCTTATCAAACACAACATCAGCATAACATTTATGGACTTTAATCATGCTATTAGCTTATTTATGAACAAAGCATTTCTTAGCATGGTTTAGAAAGTGTTGAAAGATAACCTTAGAAGAATACATATGGAAACTGGCAAGTCTAATGGGAGGCTGCATTCACTTCCTTAAGTGTAAAGCCTCAAATGGGGCAGAGAAAAGCTAAAGTGCTATTAATGAAACCATATGTGGCAAATGAACATTCAATCTATTCAGTCCTCATTGAAAAGGATCACTAGAGACTAAACCTCTTTTAATCCCTTTGTTCATCTTTTTTGTTGGACACATGATTAGCACACTTTCAAGGTTGACACATTACACACTCAGTTAAGCATTGGATCCTTCACTACAGTGAAGATTTTATTACACTTTTCAGTAATCATTTATAAGAATTTTAATATTTTCTTCTATCATGTTGTCTTCTAACATTTTTTATTTTTCCTATCAAAATAATTATGCAAATACCACCCAAAAAAGAAAAATAATTCTTTCAATCTGGAATTCTAAACACTGTTTTTTGACTTTTAAAGGCAAAAGGACAAAACAAAACACCACAGAATACAAAACAAAAAAAAAGGATATCCAATTTTTTGAGAACTTTCTCCAAATAGTGTCAGAATAAAGTATTCTGACTCCACAGCAAACATTTCCCAAAATACACTGTATTTGAAGATGCTGATGTGTATAGCATTACCTCTGTGTACTAGTGTAACTAGTTATACTTTAAATTTTTAAAACACAGAGGTGAGGGTGCCTAACTGGCTCAGTCAGAGAAGCATGAGACTCTTGATCTCAGGCTCATGAATTCGAGTCCCATGTTGGGTGTAGAGATTACTTAAAAATAAACTTTAAAAACAAATAAATAAAAATAGAAGTGAAATTCACATAAAATAAACTTACTTTACAATGCACAATTCAATGACATTTAGTACTTTTGAAATGTTGTGTAACCATCCCCTCTATCTACTTTTGAAACATTTCATCACCCCAAAGGAAAACCCCATAACCATTAATCACTTCCTGTTCTCCCCTCCCCCTAGCCCTAGCAATCTGCTTCCAATGGTTTTACCTCTTCTGGTTATTTCATATAAATGCAATCATACAATATGTGCCCTTTCGTGTCTGGCTTCTTTTACGGCATAACATTATTACGTTCACAGGTTCATCCATGCTATATCATGGATCAGGACCTCATCCCTTTTTATGGCTGATTAATATTCCATTGTATAGATACACCACAATTTGCTTTTCCAGTCACCTCTTGATGAACATTTGAGTTGTTTTCACCTTTTAGCTATGGTGAATAGTGCTATTAACATTCGTGTATAAGTATTTGCAATTGTAGCAGTTATTTTGGATATACACTTTAGAAATAGAATTGCTGGGTCATATGGTAATTCTATGTTTAGCTGTTGGAGGAACCACTAAATTCTTTGCCAGAGCAGCGACATCACTTTACATTCCCACCAGCAATGTATGACAGTTCCAATTCTCCACATCTTCATCATCACTTTTTCATTTTTTTTTATTATAGCCATCCTAGTGGGTGTGAAGTGGTAACTCATTGTTTTGATTTACACTTCTCCAATGACTAACGATTTTTGGCCTCCATTCATGTGCTTGTTGGTCATTTGTATATTTTCTTTGAAGAAATGTCTATTCAAATCCTTTGCCCATTTAAAAATGCAGTTATTACATTTTTGCATCTATTTTGGATACTAGACCCTTACTAGATAACTGACTTGCAAACATTTTTTCCTATTCTATATGCTGCCTTTTCACTTAAAGAGTAACCTTTTTTTTTAAGTTTTTTTTTTTTTTATTTTTAGAGAGAAAGAGAGCATGCAAGCAGGGGAGAAGGGGAGAGACAGAAAGAATCTTAAGCATGCTCCATGCTCAGTGCAGAGCCTGAGGCAGGGCTTGATCCTATGACCCTGGGGGTCATAACTTAAGCCAACATCAAAAGTTGGATGTTCAACTGACTGAGCCACCCAGGCACCCCAATAATATATTTTGATAAAAGTTTTTAATTTTGATGAAGTCCATTTTATCTATTTTTTTCTTTTGTTAATTGTGCCTTCAATGTCATATCTACAAGTCCACTGCAAATCCAACATCATGAAAATTTATCACTATGTTTTCTTCCAGAAATGTTTTAGCTTCTATATGTAGATGACTGATCCATTCTGAGTCAATTTTTGTATGTGGTGTGAGGTGGAGGTTCAACTGCATTCTTCTGTATGTGGATAGCTAATTGTCTCAGCACCGTTTGTTGAAGAGACTCTTGTTTCCCCCAATGAATCGTCTTAGCACTCCTGTGGCCAACCAACTGGCCAAAGGATGTATGAGTTTATTTCTCAACTCTCAATTCTATTCCACTGGTCTGCAGTTATCCATTTAAACTGTGTATTTCTCTGAGGGCTGAAAGTATGAGTACAAAAGAGTTTGGGTAAGAAACCCTACTCTGAAATCTTTAGTTTGATCTAATGTTTCCCACTAGACTGGAGACATGCTTTCTCAATAGCAACCATGTGATCACTGGGAGCAGAAAGGTGGTAAAAGAAGAAAAAGTGACAAGAAGAAGGCACAGACTTCTACTCTCAGGAGATCTGTATCACTTGTTTGCAATACCTAATAAACGTGGGCCAAGTGACCAAGAAGCCAGTTTCATATCCTATAGACATCTGCAGTAATTACTAGTAACCCCAAAGATGCAAACACTGCCAAGATTTCATGAGAAATTTTATGAATGCTTCATGTTTGCTGCAAATGATACTCATGTTCCCAGATTTACTAATTCAGGAAATAGTGCATTGAAATGAACAAATGAAAGAGGGTGAAAGGTAGAATACCATTTTATGTAATTTCCTAAGATGTTTTTCAAAGGTACTTCCAAGACTCATTTTCAAGGTAGTTTTAAAAGAGAAAAGTCTTAGGAATTATTTTTTTCCCCATTTTATAAAAGGAATAGGATATTATTTTTCCCTTGTTTTAGTTTATTCTAATGTTCTAGGAGCTGAAATATAACCTAGCTGGCCCTCATCTACTAAGTCCACTGTTCTCAACAATGAACACCATTAATAATGGATTTATTTACAATTCACAGCACAGTGACATTAAAAGGTGGGCAGAGAGTTATAAATTTTAAAAGTATGGTATGATCATGGAAATATCCATCATTTTTACTTTTAAAAGGGAGGGGGCTGCCTCTTTGGTGCTAAAAATGCCATTACAATTAGATACTGTGTGAAATTTACTCATGAGATATCAGACGTCTGCTTCTTTCCTCATATCCGCCAGAGAAGCAGAACACTTAAGAACAGCAGAATTAGTCATCTGGCTGGAAGCTGTCATCCCTTGTATTAGATACTATGAGAATACTACGAGGCAGAAGCTCTACCCTAGACTGTCCCAGGATCTAACAATCTCACTTCCTTGCATGACAGGCTCTCTGAGGTTACAGGAAATATCTTCTGAAGGGCTGTACATAAGAAATCTGCCATCTAAAAAATCACAGGTGATGATGAGGGTCATATCAGAGGGAAATTTGACTTATTTCACCAACCTCTTTTTAGTACTATACTACTTAGCACATCTTCCTTTCTTCTTTCTCTTCGTGTCTCACCAGGGAAGTACCACTGATATGTAACACTGAGCTGAAAAATAAGTCTAGAGTGACTGGGAAGATCAAATTAAAGGGGCAGATGAAGAGAACCACAGAGGGATGGGGAGGGAGGAGGGCGATGTGGAGAGTAGAAGAGCTGCTCTCTACACTAACCAAGCCTGCCTAACTCACGCATCAGTCGCTTGGAGCAGTGACGCCCAAACTTAAATGTGCATGTGACTCCCAAACTTTAATGTGCATGTGAATCACCTACGGATCTTGTGAAAGTGGAGTCTCTGACACAGTAGGTCTGAGATGGGACCTAAAACCCTGCAAGGACATATAGAAGATTGTATCTGTCAAAGAGAAAGGTGATTTTCAGAATGACATCACCTAGACTCTCAACAAAACTGCTCTGTCTACCTCAACCATTCTCCTTCCTTTCCCACAGTGAGAGAAGATCTCCTCTGTCCTTAACCTTCTAAAACAACTCTCATCTTGACTGCTCTTTGATATTGTTACCCTTAATAGTAAAAGCAATCTAGAAAGTAAGAATTAACGGGAGTGGATAGCTTTACTCCTCTAAAGGGACACTATATTTTTAAAGATTACCTTATTGGGGCACCTGGGTGACTCAGTCAGTTAAGTGTCCAACTCTTGATTTCAGGTCAGGTCATGATATCATGGTTTGTGAGTTTGACCCCGCATTGGCTCACCGCTGTCAGTGCAAAGCCTCTTCGAATCCTCCATCTCCTTCTCTCTCTGACCCTCTCCTGCTCAGTCTCTCTCTCTTCCCCAACCCTCAAAAATAAATAAACATTTACATTAAGAACATGTAGTCTTCAAACCTCCAATTTCACTTCTTTTGTCATGGTAAGTGGCTTTGTACTTCATAGTACACTGAAAATATAAGTTGATACAGTGTACTCAAATACTCAAAATTTTACATCATCAATCTCTGAATACAATGGGTCTCCTATACTGAAAATCTAGCCAATAAATTATCCAGCTAAAAAAAAAAATTAGGAGACTTATGAAGGTTTGTTATGGAATGTTACACAGGTCATGTTATGGGAAGACAGCTAGGGAAAGGTATAACTTGCTGTGTGGAATTCTAGAAGTAGAGAAAAATGGGATCTTTGCAGACAGAAAGAAGATTAGAGATTAGATTTGAGTCACAGGATCTTTCACCTGGAAAGGAGCTCATGACTCAAACCTCTGTTACACTTTTATGGTTTACTCATTAATAGCCAAAGCCTCTGTTAACTCTGTGATTCCAACATTCATGTCTATTCATAGATCAAATATATGTTTTCAGCATACTGAAAGAAAATAAAATTTTATAAGCCTATTCCACATATTTATTAAACAAAAGGAACATTTTTTAAAGGTTACCAAGCTACTAAAAGTTCCAAAACAGTAGTGATTTCTTACTGCTAAAACAATTTGTTTGGAGTTTTCAATTATTTCATAATTTTCAGAAAACAGATACCATATAAGAATAATCCTCCAAAATTATACATACTAGAAATTTTTTAAAATGATCACTTAAGTTTTTGTTCCTTTGTTATCTGTTTCTTAAAGGACACACTTAAATGTTAATGGGTACAATTGCCCTTATTAAAATTAAAGCTTTAGATTTGTTGGTTTATTTATTCATTCATTAAAGTTTATAGTTGCCCAAAATGTTCCTGAATATCTTTTTCACAACTTAAGCAGTAGCTACATATTTAATTCTGCTGGGTCCACACCTGACCCAGACTCATTTTTGAGACTGCTAGTGTTAAAACATTTGACTATTTTACAATTCCAAAAAAGAAAAGATACAGATGGGTGCCATTTATTGACGGAGAGTCACATTAAGTACTTGGTTGCCAATAATTTAGTAGGATACTTGGTAGGTGGCCAGAAAATAAACCTTTCTCCAAGATGCTAATACCTAATTTAGAGGCTGCTACTTTAGATATTTTCAAAATCTTGTTCTTGCACAAGCGTGCAATTAAAAAATATAAGGAGAAAGAAATCCCAGCACAATAAAGGCTAGAATAGAAAAGGAGATCCTGAAAAGATTTTATTTTCTCATAGGCATAAAAAGTGGTCATTAAAATAATTCAAAAAAGGAAAAATAAAATCTTACTAGTTGTGAATAATTGTGCTTAATTCTTTTTTTTCTAATTAAACTCTAATGTCATATCAATAGGTTATCAAGATTTATCATCAATCTTATGAATCAAAATTAAGTTATCCAAATAGAACTCAATTAAGTTTTTTAACTATAATGTTGGCAGGCTGTTCATCACACCGAATTTGAACTAGACAAATATATATATATATAGCTGACAAAAAATCTGATACTGGCTTTGACCCATTTTCCTTTGTTATAGCTTAACCAATTGTTTTTACAGTATTTCCAGTGTTTCAGTTATTTTCCTTATTTGGCTATGGTGCACAAAGGAAAACATCTTAGTGAAATCAGACACAGTTATAGAAGTACTGCACAACAGGGCCATACACACACATTTTCATGAGTTTCAAAAGAGAATGATTGGAAACTATACTGCACTCACCAATCCTTTGTGTTGATGAACATGTGCCACACAGTCATAACACAGTATTGGGCTACTATTGTTGGTATGTGTCAATGCTTCCATCATAAAACCTTGTTGATTTCATGGTTTCTTGAACTAGCTATAAAGCTTGATTTTATTCTGATAAACAGACGATTATCTTCAAAAGAAAGGCAGATAAAAAGCTATATATTTGCAGATATGTGGTGGTGTGTGCATATGTGTATATATAATACAAATTTATATATATTTACATTTCATATGTAAGCATATATTTTATAAATATAGGTTTATGTATTTATATTTACATATAATTGTAAAATATGTATTTATATGTACATGTTGGCAGTAAAGAACATTTAATTGGTATAAAGAGTAAAATATTTTTTGTGTGGTACATACTAATAAAAAGTTGGCATGCTACAAAATCACTTTGAAGATCATTTCTGTCAAACATACTGGAAAAATATAGTCTGAGTTCTTAGGAACCGTGGGCCAGTAACAATCTATTTCAGACCTCAGTTGCCTCATCTATAAATGAATAAAAATAGCCATTCAAAAGGCCCTCCATTTACAATTCATATCTGGAATGAAATAATAGTGTCTTAAAGTTAGACACACAGGCATACCAAGAGACAAACAAAGTTAAAAATTTAAATGGCTTGATAATTTCTTTATCTTTCTTATTCAAGCTGCGCATGTGGTTTCTGATATAATAAAATCAGAATAAAAACATTTTAACTCCAATTTTCTACCCGACTTAACATTCAGTGTTTAACAAAGATAGTAAAGAAAAAAATTCAGGAATTATTTAACTTAGAAATGTATTTTTTTAACGTTTATTTTTTGAGAGACAAAGACAGAGCATGAGTGGGGGAAGGTCAGAGAGAGATGGAAACACAGAATCCAAAGCAGGCTCCAGGCTCTGAGCTGTCCGCACAGAGACCGACGGGGGTTGGGGGGTGGCCATGAGATCATGAGCTGAGCTGAAGTCAGAGGCTTAACTGACTGAGTCACCCAAGTGCCCCAGAAATACTTAATAAAAATCATGCTAGAATACTTATTTATTTAACACTAGATTATTTTTAAGTTGTTCTTTGGAAAACTACAAATGCAAAGTCAATGCTTTCATGTGGAAAACTTAAAGATCAAGTAAGTGAATCTAAAATTTAGGCGGGAAAATACCTACGTAAGAATCATGGAGGAAAAATACAAGGAGGCTCTACTAAAATGGACTTAGAGAGGCGTATATTATTATGTACTCTTTTTTTATGTACTCTTTCATACAAATGGTTGAGTGGTCAAAAGAAGTCTAGAGGGCAAGAATGTTTTGGGAAATACAAAAATTATGAGATAAAGGCCTACTAATGATGTGTTCCAAATATCATTTATATTTTATATTCCATAATTCATGTCATTAACAAAACACAATTACATGAAAAAGTCTGCTTAATAAAAGCAAATTTCTTGCATCTACATTAAGTTTTACCATAGATGTGAAATATTTTGCATGTATTTCAACTTTGATAAAAGTGGTTATTTTAAAAAGTTACATTGGGGTGCCTGGGTGGTTCAGTCCTTTAAGCATCTGACTCTTGATTTTGGATCAGGTCACGATCTCGCAGCTTGAGCCCCGCTGACATGGGGGAGCAAGTCCGAGATTCTTTGTCTCCCAACCTCTCTGCCCCTCCCCGACTCGTGCTTGCTCTCGTTCTCTCTCTCTCTCAAAAATAAATAAATAAACTTGAAAAACCTTTACATTAAAGTGTAAAAAAAATTTAAATATCCCATTTCTATACTGAACATCTCAATGGGTCTTAATTTTACTTTTGACCTTCAATGATAATACGCTAATTTCCAATATTTCAGGAAAAGTATTTTTAATTTTAAAAATGCCTATACATGATTAAATTATACTGTTTTACTTATTATCTTGATCATTAACAAAAGTACTCAAAATATTCATTCAGTAATTTGTGAAAATGGTATTTCTAAAACATAAAGTCTAGTAATTTTAAAAACACATTTACAGCACATGGACAATGTTCAGTAACTATTAAAGAGATGAATGAAAATGACAGAAAGTGGTCCTAGTTTCAATGCACTGTCCATTTCTCTTTCTATTATACCATCTGCCTTCCTAGATACAGCACAAAGGCACAGAACAATATATCTGATTCCAAAAAAAAAAAAAAGGAAATGAAAAGAAAAAAAAGAGAATTGCCTCAAACAGTCACTAAATGTAGGTTCGTTTCACATGCCAAAAGAAGGTCTCATGCAAACAAACCGGACAATCTAGAAGAAATGGACAAATTCCTAAACACACATGCACTACCAAAATTCAAACGGGAAGAGATAGAAAATATGAACAGACCCATAACCAGTGAAGAAATCGAATCAGTGATCAAAAATCTCCCAATGAATAAGAGCCCAGGGCCAGGTGGCTTCCCAGGGGAATTCTACCAGACATTTCAAGCAGAGTTAATACCCATTCTTCTCAAGCTATTCCAAAAAATAGAAATAGAAGGAAAACTTCCAAACTCATTCTACGAAGCCAGCATCACTTTAATTCCCAAACCAGACA
>CM053572.1:40393306-40446197 GCA_028646485.1 Cryptoprocta ferox | reverse complement strand
GGCGGAGAAGGACAGATAACATATGTTTTCACTCATAGGTCTAACAGGAGAGACCTAACAGAGGACCATGGGGAGGGGAAGGAGGAAAAAGAGGGAGAGGGAGGGAGACTCTTGAATACTGAAAACAAACTGAGGGCAGAAGGGGGAGGGGGAAAGGGGAAGGGGGGTGATGGCCATGGTGGAGGTCACTTGTGGGGAAGAGCACTGGATGTTATATGGAAACCAACCTGATAATAAACTATAAGTTAAAATAAAATAAAATAAAATTGAAATTAAAAAAAACAAAAGAAGCCCTCAGAAATAATATCTTAAAAAAATAAAATCAAATTTTAGAGGTAAAATTACAAGGAAATCTTTTAGGTTTAAAGCAAAACCATCTTGAGGTCTTTTATACTCTCAAAGGGACTACGTTTCTCTTTATTCTGCTGTTTAAGAGAGAGAAGCAGCAGAAGCACTGCAAGAAAGGAAATGAGGTAAGGTAAGCGAAAGTCTACCCTGTGGAGTTTATTTCCTTCAATTTAACAGGCAGTAAGGAAACATCTACTATGTGTTGAGCACTAACAGAACTGCTGAGGATAACTTCCCTTTTTATGCAGAGTAAAACCGAATCTACACTACTACTCCATCTGACCTGTGTTCCTGCTCCAGATATCCATCCACTTGGCTGACTTCCTCACCCTCTTCAAGTCTTAGTTCAAATGCTACCTTCTCCATGAAGGTACCCTACCCATTCACTTAAAGTTTTGACCTACTCCCTACCTCCAGAACTCCCGATTTCTTTACCCCAATTTACTTTTTCTTTTACCCTTAGCACTCACCACAATGGAATAATTATGTAATTTGTTTATTACCTAGGTTTTTTGTCATCTGAGGCCTTTAGCTACAATGTTAAATCAATAAGGGCATGGATTTTTTTTTAGTATTCTATTTATTGATACATCTCAAATACCTACAGCTGTGCCTGGCACTCAGTCATTAATTGTCAGTCTAATGGATAAACTCGCTTTCCTGAACACCTGACACAATCTGGACACTGTCCAGAAGAATACACAGAGTCATCGAAATGGCTACAAAAACGATCATCTATAACACAGTGAAGGCACACAGTACAAAGTTTAATACTTAGAGAATGGTGAATTCTAGATCGGAGTTAAAATAAAAACACTGACTATATTTTAAAAAATCTTGCTAGTAAGGGGAAAGCACATTGCAGAAGTATTTAAGTCCCGGAGTTCTCACTGATTGTATACTTACTAACAGAGTAACTGCAGTTTCCAGTACATGTAGGAAAGCAATAGTTTAAACACAAATAAAGATACTCACTATGTAAACTTACAGTATTAGTCCACATTTAAAGATTTACTCAATATTTGAATTTCTACTCACTCTTCAAGGCAACCTCTTCATTTATATGTTGGTTTCTCTAATTTTCCTAAGTTTACAAATATAGCATACTTGAAAGCTACATGAAATTACAAATCTTGAAACAGAAAGCTTCACAAAGTGTATGAAAGTGATGTAAAATCAAATCACACACAAAAAATTTCTAACTGAGGTAGCGAGATAGACCAATGAGGATTAAAACATGAAAGGTGATTATGAATAGAATATTAATCGAAGATTAATAAATCCTTAGAAAATTTGAGTAAGCCCTTAAATTTTACAAAAAGAACACTCTTATTAATCCTACTGAAAGAGACAAATGTGAAATGAAGGATGGCATAATGTGCTATTATAATTTTGTCAGAATAACCTTCCTAAAAATCAGTATTTGATGAATTACCAATTCTGATAATTAGCTTACACTTGAAATTATATCATAAATTTTGCTGAATATTTTAGGTTTCATTTTTCAACACAAAAAGCTGATCAAACTTTTTCCTCTCTGGTACCCACACACAACACCACCACTACCATCATCATAGTAGCTCTTTTTCTATTCTTTCTATTCTCAAACAGGTCACTTCAAATGGTCTCTTTTGAGTGTGTTTTGTCCTCTTTAAGGATGAAAAGCAAATAAAGAGAAATATGAAAAACACATGGAGAGAAGGAAAGAAAACAATTTTCCAAGCAAAACCCTAGAGGGAAGACTGGATCAATGTCTCTTTAATAAGTTATGCCTATTTTAGGAACTCATTGATAATAATACCCTAATAGTAGGGGACTTTAACACCACAATTACATTAATGGACAGATCATCCAGGTAGAAAATCAATTAGGAAATGATGACTCTGAGTGACCCACTGGACCAGATGGACTTAAGAGATATATTCAGAACATTCCATCCTTAAAAACAGAATACAAATTGCCTTTAAGTGCACATGGAACATTCTCCAGAATAGATACTAGGTCACAAATCAGGCCTCAACAAGTACAAGAAGACTGAAACCATACCATGCATATTTTCTGACCACAACACTATGAAACTTGCAGTCAACCACAAGAAAAAATTTGGAAAGGCCACAAATACATGAAAGTTAAATAACATGTTACTAAAGAATGAATGAGTTAACAAGGAAATTAAAAAAGAAATAAAAAAACACACAGAAACAAATGAAAATGAAAACACGATGGTCCAAAACCTTTGGGATGCAGCAAAAGCAGACATAAGAGGGAAGTATATAGCAATACAGGCTGAACTCAAGAAGCAAGAAAAATCTCAAACAAACAACTTAACCATACACCTGAAGGAGCTATAAAAAGAACAAACAAAACCTAAAGCCAGCAGAAGAGGGGAAATAAAAAAGATTAAAGCATAAATAAGTAATAAAGAAACAAAAAATAGAACAAATCAATGAAACCGGCAGCTGGTTCTTTGAAATTAATTATTAAAATTGATAAACCCCTAGAGTGACTTATTAAAAAGAGAAGAGAAAGGACCCCAAAGAAATAAAATCACAAATGAGAAAGGAGAAATAACCACTACCATAGAAATACAAACAATTATAGATGAATATTATGAAAAATTATATGCCACTAAATCAGACAATCTGGAAGAAATGGATAAATTCCTAGAAACATATATACTACCAAAACTGAAACAGGAAAAAACTAGAAAATTTGACCAAATGGATAACCAGCAAAGAAACTGAATCAGTAATCAAAAATCTCCTGCAAACAAAAGTCCAGGGCCACATGGTTTCACAGAGGAATTCAACCAAACCTTTAAACAAGAGTTAATATTTATTCTTCTAAAACTATTAAAAAAATAGAAGTGGAAAAAAAACCTTATAAACTTATTCTGTGAGGTCAGCATTACCCTGATTCCAAAGACCAAAGACTCCACTAAAAAAAGAGAACTACAGGCCAATATCCCAGAGGAATATGGAAGCAAAAATTTTCAACAAAATGTCAGCAAATTAAATCCAAAAGTACATTAAAAGAATCACTCACCACAATCAAATGGAATTTACTCCTGGGGTGCAAGGGTGGTTCAATATTTGCAAATCAATCAACGTGATACACCATCTAAATAAAAGAAAGAAAAAGAACCAGAACCGTATGATCTTCTCAATAGATGCAGAAAAAGCTCTTGACAAAGTGCAACATCCGTTCATGATAAAAATCCTCAATAACGTAGGGATAGTTGGAACATACCTCAACATCATAAAGGCCATATACAAAAACCCCACAACTAATATCATGCTCAATGGTGAAAACTGAGAGCTCTTCCTCTACAGTTAGGAACAAAATAGACATGTTCACCCGCACTACTGTTATTAAACATAGTACTTGAAGTCCTAGCTTCAACAATCAGACAATAACAAGAAATAAAAGGCATCCAAATCAGCAAGGAAGAAGTCAAACTTTCACTATTTGAAGGCAACATAATACTCTATGTAGAAAACCTTCAAAGACCCCACCAAAAATTGCTAGAACTGATCATGAATTGAGCAAAGTCACAGGATACAAAATCAACATACAGAAATCTGTTGTGTTTCCATATGCCAAAAATGAAGCAGCAGAAAGAGAAATCAAGGAAATGATCCCATTTGCAAATGCACTAAAAACCATAAGATACCTAGGAATAAACTCACCAAAGAAGTAAAAGATCTGTACACTGAAAACTATAAAACACTGATGAAAAAATTGAAGATGACAGAAAGAAATGGGAAAACATTCCATGATTGTGGATTTGAAGAACAAATACTATTAAAATGTGTATACAACACAAAGTCATCTACACATTTAATGTAATGCCTACCAAAAAACCACCAGCATTTTTTTTGCAGACCTACAAGAAACACTCTTAAAATTTGCATGGAACCACAAAAGACTCCAGGGACCCAAAGCAATCTTGAAAAAGAAAAGCAAAGCTGGAGGCGTCAAATTCTGAACTTCAAGTTATATGACAAAGCTGTAGTGATCAAGACAGTGCGGCACTGGCACAGAAACGGTCACACAGATCAATGGAACAAAGTAGAAAACCCAGAAATGGACCCACAACTATATGGTCAACTAAACTTTGAAAAAGCAGGAAAGAATATCCAATGGAAAAAAAGACATTCTCTTCAACAAATGCTGTTGGAAAAACTGGATAACAACATGCAAAAGAATGAAATTGGACCATTTTCTTGTACCACACACAAAAATAAATTCAAAATGGATGAAAGACCTAAATGTGAGACAGAAAACCATCAAAATCCTAGAGAAGAACACAGGCAGCAGCCTCTTTGACATCAACCATATCAACTTCTTACTATATATGTCTCTGGAGGCAAGGAAAACAAAACCAAACAGGAACTACTGGGATTTCATCAAGATGAAAAGCTTCTGGACAGCAAAGGACACAATCAACAAAACTAAAAGCCAGCCTTCAGAATGGGAGAAGACATTTGCAAATGACATACCTGATAAAGGGTTAGTATCCAAAATATATAAAGAACTAATGAAACTCAACATCCAAATCCAAAACAATCCAGTGACAAAAGGGGGAGAAGACATGAATACACATTTTTCCAAAGAAGACATCCAGATGGCTAACAGACACATGAAAAGATGCTCAATATCACTCACCATGAGGGTAATACAAATCAAAACTACAGTGAGATATCACCTTACACCTGTCAGAAGTGCTAAAATTAATAACACAGGAAACAAAAGGTATTGGTCAAGATACAGAGAAAGGGGAACCCTCTTAACGCTGTTGGGGGGAATGCAAACTGGTGGAGCTACTCTAGAAAACAGTATGGAGGTACCTTAAAATGTTAAAAATAGAACTACCCTATAATCCAGCAATTTCACTACTAGGTATTTACCCAAAGCATACAAAAATACTGATTCAAAGGGATACATGCACCCCAATTTTTACAGAAGCATTATCAATAATAGCCAAATTATGAAAAGAGCCCAAATGTCCATCAACTGATGGATAAAGAAGAGGTGATACACACACACACACACCAGAATATTACTGAGCCATAAAAAGAATGAAATCTAGCCATTTGCAACAATGTGAATGGAAAGAGAGTATTATTATGCTAAGCAAAATAAGTCAGTCAGAGAAAGACAAATACCATATGATTTCACTCATGTGGAATTTAAGAAACAAAACAGATGAACATGGGGGGAAGAGGCAATGCAGAAAACAGACTTTAAGCTACAGAGAACAAAGTAAGGGTTGCTGGAAGTGAGGTGGGTGGAGGGACAGGTTAAATGGGTGATGGGTATTAAGGAGGGCACTGGTAATGAGCAGTGGGTATTGTATGTAAGTGATAAATCACTAGATTCCACACCTGAAACTAACGTTACACTGTACGTTAACTAACTAGAATTTAACTACAAACTTGAAAAAAAAAGTTATGCTTTTAATTTAAAAAAGCATAGAAAATAAATAACTTTACATGATAAAAGCTGAGGGGGCAAGCAAAATGTTTCCTTAGAGTCTCTGGCAAACGGTGCAATTTCTCACTTGGACCACAAGATGGAGACACCAGTTACCTGGAAGGCAATAAATATAAAAGGAAAGAAATTGCTTCTTCAGTGTTAAAAATCACAAAACTAATTAAAAAATTATATGTAATCCTAAGACATTTTTTAAAAATGGAAATTTATTCTAACAATGATATAGTGAAGTTTGCTCTGTGATTCTGAAGATAATTCTCTATCCAACTCCATTGCATTGTCATTTCTCAAAAGCAAGAATGTCAACTCAATTTTGTAATTCTTATGGAGTAACTAACACTTAGAAAGCCTTAAAATAGCAGCTAGAATGAATTGCTGAACTGAGTCCTACTCTGAAAAGGGACAGGGCTGGTAAGGAAAGTAACAGTTTCATCTGATTTATAGTGAAACAGAGAAACTGGGCTTTACACAAGTATTTTAATACAAATGGAGTTCATCACTGAATACCCTCGATAAATCAACAAAAGATTATTATTTTCTTATTTGTTATAATTCTTCCACAACTATGGTGAATCATGACAAGTGCTAGGAATAGGGCCTAATTCACAGTATTTAATACTAATGATCATTATTGCCATTACTATTCTGAGCATAAAGCAATTATAAAATCCTTAAAGCCTCTTTTCTCTTACATATATTCAGCCTAAGTTATAAACAGATATAATATAGCCTAGTCACTCATTCATTATTAGTTTCCATTTCGGCTTTTAAAAAAATCCCATATTTCCCTGCCAGAGAAAAGCAGAATTCAAGATTAACGATGCTTAAGTTCATTTTAAAGCCTGTATAGAAGATTGACAGGTAGGTCTGTGAATACATTTCATCCTTCTGCTTTTCTCATAGATGAAAGTATTACACAGATGTGGTTCTGCTGGTATAAGATAGGAATGCAATCAAGGACACGGACAATGTTGGTATTCTCTGTTCACTAAAAGAGAATTCAGTGTTTAAGTACATGCATGCATACACATGTAAAAGCAGTGAATTTGGTTAGCTAGCAAGTGAAATAATCTCAGAGGAAAACACAATTAAGTAGTGATATATTAAAAGGAATATCAAAAAATTAAAAGTCCAAACTTCAGACCACCCTGAGAAAACCTATATAAAAAGTTCATAACTATTATCTTATATTCAACAAAATATTTTATTTTTTAAGTACATATACTTATTTTGAGAGAGAGCAAGTGTGACCACGAGTAGGGGAGGGGCAGTGAGAGAATCCCAAGCAGGTTCCATACTGACAGCACAGAGCCTGAAGTGGGGCTTGATCCCACAAATCGTGAGATCATGAACTGAGCAGAAATCAAGAGTCAGATGTTTAGGTGAATAAGCCATCCAGGAACCTCTCAACAAAGTATTTTAAAGTAAGTTTAACTTCTTCTAGATATCCCTAAACGGAAAGCTGTTTTAGTTATTATCATAAAACATTTTAGGGTATCTTTCATTTGATGATGCCCATGGTAATGATTACATTGTCATCTCTAACAACTCAAGACAGAATATTGCTTACTGTTCTTTGGGGCGCCTATGTGGCTCAGTCAGTTAAGTGAACAACTCCTGATTTTGGCTTAGGTTATGGTCTCACAGTTTTGTGGGTTTAAGCCCCACACCGGGCTCTGCAATGACTGTGGGAGTCTGCTTGGGATTCTCTCTCTGCCTCTCTCTCTGTCCCTCCCCAACTCATACTGTTTCTATCTCAAAATAAATAAGCTTAAAAATTTTTTTAATAAAAACTAAAAAAAGAATATTGCTTGCTGTTCTAAAAATTATATGCATTATTATTTTTTTAAGTTCTTCATCAATTCTTCAAAATATAATTGCCCCTTACATTATTATTCATTAAGGACTAGGAAAAATCCACAGTGTCATTTTAAAATTCTTGTCTTAAGCGATAGTAGTTTATAAAGCAGTAGTGCAGGGTTTATTTAGAAGAAAAAATATAAATCCAATTATTTTAGAGAAAAGATTCTTCCTTCAAATCAGCTCAAAGAAAAATACTGAATAAACTGGCAACCTACAATTATTTTAAACAATGCTGCCACCTGCTGGAAAGATCCAAAATGTCTTCATTTCCTAAATTAGAGTAAATAACACATGAAAGAGGTATATCAGTCTTCCAATTGCCTAATGAAACAAGACACATCATATTCAATAATTCTGACCATCTGATTTGTCTGATTCTTAATAACTACATCTTAATCAAGTACTAATTCATTATAATTTTTAGTATATTTATAATTTTTCTTAATATTTATTTATTTTTGAGAGAGAGAGAGAGACAGAGAGACAGAGCGTGAGCAGGGGAAGGTAGAGATATAGAGAGAAGGAGAAAGAAAATCCTAAACAGGCTCTAGGCTCTGAGCTATCAGCACAGAGCCTGCAGTCTTTAGCATATTTAAATGCTGAGGCATTTAAATGTTGAGGCAACATCATCAAAAACAATGCAACTCTATAATCATATGAAACAGTAGATGATGAAGGTTTTGAATTTTCAGATGATGATATCTTCATCCTTAAAAAAAATAAGCTGAGTATCTTAACAGAAGTTTGAGGCTAGCAATAAAACTAAATTTGGAAGGTCTCTGACTAAGCTAAGTCCAAAATAGAAGCACGCTAGAAAAGTTATGGAAAAGATACTCTTATTTATAATGACAGCATTTTAGTTCCTGAAGAATATTTGGCTGTTTACCATAAATTTTAAAAATATATACCTTAATCACCTGGTTTAAGATTCTATAAAACAACTTTATTTCCTGTACCTTTTAAAATCTTGCTTTGCTTTTTTTATAATTTGGGTCCATAAATATCTCAATTCATCAAAGAGCTGTTTTGAGGACCTACTCTATATATAGCTATATGGGTGTTGTATAGATGTGAAATAGAGTTGGCACATGATAAATGATAATTATCATTGATTTGAGCATTACAAAATGATTGGAGGCTATGGTAAGTTCAGAACAAAATAGGATAAAAATGTTTTTAATTTGTGTTACAGATTAAACATGTAAACTTCAGTTTAAAATAGCCATTGTTTGGGGTGCCTGGCTGTCTCACTCAGTGGAGCATGCAACTTTTGATCTTGAGGTTGTAGGTTCAAGCCCCACACTAGGGGAAGAGATGACTTAAAAATAAAATCTTTTTAAAAAATAATAAAATAGTCATTGATTTATATTTACCTTCTTTATTTTTCAAAATATAAGTGGAGGGGTGAAACTACACTGGAAAATAGCTAAAGATAACCATCAAAAGGCCAGAAACTGAGACAAATAGATCTGAAATACATAAAACAGGTATGTTTTGCATAAAACAGTGTTGAATAAATATTTGCCACATGATGAATTAATGAATGGTGCAGGATGAATTGGAAGGCAAACTAGGAATGCTGACTGGCTGATGAATTAGCAGATATACAAGCCTCACTGGAAGCATCTCTATACATTTTCCCAAAAAGAAGTTCTGAAAGAACCTCAAGGTTAGAGTAGCAGAGTTGAAAGCACAGGGCAAAAAATTGGTTTAAAAAAAAAACACCCCAAAAAAAGGTAGTAGCAGGCCTGAGATCAAAGGTGGAAAAAAGACTCTAACCTGATACTGACATTCTTAAGATTCTAACTTGCAGGGGCTAAAAGTAAAGCATTCTGAGTAATCACTATTGTTCTCCCAGAAAAATTTGACCAGAGCCCTATGGGAAGCCACAGGCATATGGCATTCACACAGGTATCACTAGGTACAATCACTTTCAAGTAAAATGAGAACTATGTTGCAAAAGTCATCTAAAGAGGGTAGTCAGAAAAAAGAAAACATAAACAGAAAGAAAATAAAATAAGATGACTGAAGTAAGACTAAATATACCACTTACTACAACAAATATAAATGGGTTAAGGCCATATCATTAAAAAAAATTTTTAAGTTTTTTTTTTCTACATGCACTCCCAAAAACTCAGGGATCTGTGGGTAAAAAGGGGTAGAAATCAACATAAAAAGACAATGTACAAATTACAAAAGACTTAAAAACATATTAGCAATCATAATGTAAAGACTTTGTTTGGAGCTAAATTTATAGTAACTGCAAAAATAAGTAAACAAATCAACATGACCAGGGAAAACCAAAGAAATGTGAAAAAAGTATATTTAATGATGTTAAAAAATTGTTGATTTCTATATGAACTATGGTTTTATTGTCATATTTAAAAAGAGGAGTCTTGTGTTTAAGAAACATATACTAAGATGTTTACAGATAAATTAACATCATGTTTAGTGTTTGCTTCAAAATAAGAAGAAAGATGAGTGGAGGAAAGGGAGTAAATAAAATTTAGCCATGAGTTGGTAACTGTTGAAAATGAATGATGGGTACATGGAAGTTTGTTTTATCCTTCTCTCTACTTTTTATGTCTGAAATATTTCATAACTCAAGAGTCAGAAGTAAACTAAAAGATAAATAAAACATAAATGATTTTCAGGTTAGAAAATCCAACTACTGTAATATTATTTTTAAAAAAGGAAACACATAGAAAGAGTATAAAATACCCTTTTATTTTATTTTAAGTTTGTTTATTTATTTTGAGAGAGAACATGCATGAAGGAGGGGCAGAGAGAGGAGAGAGAGAAACCCAAGCAGGCTCCATGCTGTCAGTGCAGAGCATGATGTGGAGCTTGATCGAATGAACTCTGAGATCATGACCTGAACCACAACGTAGAGTCGGATCTTAACCAACCAAGCACCCAGGTACCCCTAAAATATCCTTCAATTTTAATTAAAATTCAATTTTAGATTGACAAACCTCAATTCAAAATTACTACTTTTAAAGTTTGATTCATACCTCTTCTGATTTGGCTTCTCAAAAGTGTTTGAGAACTCCATATTTAAAGGACGTTTTTTAACCAAAAAGCTTGACATATAAAACTCAGTGGATAAAAATACATGTGGTGTATATATATATATATATACATACATTGGAATTATTACTCAGCCATCAAAATGAATGAAATCTTGTCATTTGCAAGGATATAGATGGAACTAGAAAGTATTATGCTGAGCGAAATAAGTCAATCTGAGAAAGACAAATGCCATATGATTTAACTTAGATGTGTAATTTAAGAAACAAAACAGATGAACATAGGGGAAGGGGGAGAAGAGGGGAGAGGTAAACAAACCACAAGAGACTCTTAATGATAAAGAACAAACTGAGGGTTGACGGAGGGAGGGAGGTGAGAGATAGGCTTGATGGGTGATGGGTATTAAGGAGGGCACTTGTTGTGATGAGCATTGGCTATTGTATGTAAGTGATGAATCACTGAAATCTACTCCTTAAACCAAAATTGTACTGTATATTAACTAAAATTTAAAAAAAGAAATATAAAATTCAGGAAATGTTGGGGTGCCTGGGTGGCTCAATTGGTTCAGTGTCTGACTCTTGATTTCAGCTCTAGTCATGATTCCAGGGTTGTGGGATCCAGCCCTGCGACCCGCTCTATGCTGAGCGTGAAGCCAGCTTAAGAATCTCTCTCTCTTTCCCTCTTCTCCTCTCCCCTGTGCGTGCTCTCTCTCTAAAATAAAATAATTCAGGAACGGTTATTATAAATAATGTATTTAGCACACTGATAATATATGTGAGTCTAAATATATCCATATAAATTAGAAAGTATACAAAATAAAATTTGGCAGTGAATGCTTTCATGATAATCTTAGCAAAAATTTTTCTTTGCTCATAAGTTTCATTAAGTGTTCAAATAATGCTTCATTTAAAAACTGAGAACAAAATGAAAAATCCTTTGGAATGTAAAATTTTCTAATAAAATGTTGAATAGATTTATTTCATAATTATTTAAATATGACAATTCGAAAATCACTAGTAGCCTAGTATAAACAATTCACTATGCAAAAAGCCCTAATGAGGGTTATACAGTTTTTAAAAATGTATTCCAAAAATAAATCTCCCTACCATGCTTGATGAAACATTTGTCCTGGATTCTGAAAGAAGGCATCAATGTTACCTACTGTCCATTGCAATCCCTGCCTTGGCCCCCAATCAATTCTGTTTTGGAAACATTAACTAAACTCATTATTATGAAATTATGAAAAGTAACAGAGTAGATACAGCTCTTAAATGGCTGCATTCAATCAAGTTTTAATATATTTTTTTCAGAATGCTGAAAAGTAAATAACTATTATCTGATTCAGCTCCCTGGTAAAAATCATGTACGTTTTCAGGTTTGAGTTCTATTAATATAAATATCTACGCTTCTTATAAAATAATTGATCTTCAGATTAGATTATAATCCAATGTCCCTTTCAGGACAGATTCAAAGGTCATGAATGTCAGCCAGGTAGTTTGGATCTATTTCTTCTGGACTGAGAAGCTACTAAAATGACAGAGTTCCTAAATACCTATCTCTTAATTTTATATTACTATTACTCTCTCCCTACTTGAACAAATATCCCTACAGTTTTAGCGATCACCTACATAAAGGTGGCTTCCAAATCTATATTTTAATCACTAACATCTTTGGAACTGGAGATCTGAGTATACAATTGCCTGATAACAGTTGTCCTATTTTAACAAACAAACTCCATTTATCCTTTTACCAACCTCCCGTAAAGCCTACTTCTCTATTTGCATTTGTCCCTATTACCCTCCATGTGCATGAATCAGTACACCACAATCCATCACCTCTTCAAAATTAAAACAAAATCATCTTTGGCCTCTCTTGTTTTTCCTTCCAACAGTCTAAGTCATTATCAAGTTTACAAGTTTTGCTACATCAAAACTCTTCTTTCCATTCACAACGCTTCGGTCTCATAAGATCTCTTTCCAGGGTCAAGGTCAATCTAGGAATGCTCCCACTAAATAGCATTTCAGCTCCTCCCTCTCCGCTCTAGCTCACCTTCTACTGGGCTTCCAGATTCATTTCTCCAGCAGCTCTTATCATGTCACACGCTTTTCAATGGCTACCTACCAGCTACAGAATAAAGTGTCTGACCCTATCTCTCCTCTCACTAGAACAGCTTTCTCTAGTTCTTCTACCCTGAAGTCCACCAGCATGGGACTACCTTCTAATCTCTGTGGTATTTACTACCCCTTCCAAGTCCTGACAGAGAATTTTCTTAAACCACTCTTTCTGAAATTGTATTTATCATTCAAGTTGCCGATCAAATGTGTCCAGCTCCTTATCTCCCTAAAGTCTCCCAGCTACAATTAAACACAAGGCGCTTTCTTCCTTTTCTAACATAGCTCCAACTGTCTGAAAAGTTATTTCTTATAAAAAAGGTAAACATTTCCCCTCTGACCTGAGTTCTGATTTAAAGGTCGGCACAGATAAACTTAATCTTTTTCTATACAACAATCTTCCAAATATGTGAAGCTGCTCCTAAATCTTCTCTTCACAGGATAAATTTCCTCAAGACTCACAGCTAATAGTCATAGATATTATTTCTAGAAATTTTCATCATTTTTGCTACCCTTGTCTGGACACTCTAGATGTCAATTATCTCTCCTAAAGTGTCATGTCCAGAGCCAAACACAATACTCCAAACTTTGTTTTCTGCAAATTATGCATGATATTCATCTTCCTTCCCCAACTTGGACATTCATAATGTCTATCAGCAAATTAACAACTCAAAATAGTCTTTCAGTAATAAACTTGTTATTTTTAACTGGGTGCAGATATTGAATAAATGTGCGAAAGATAAAGGTGAAAATAATAAAACAAGGTTCAAAGAGGTTCTAGTCAGAATCGAGTATACAAAAATTTACCTTAGAAAGGAAGAGAACTTCTTTCGAAACATGAGATAAACTTGAAACTAGATTGATAAAAATCAAAGATACTATAAATAAAAAGGTTGCAATATCAAAGGAAATTTCTAGACAAAGTTTATTTGGGGAATCTTTTGCTAAGTAATCCACCATAAAGCAAGCAAGCTTTCAATAAAAATACACTGATTAATATCTTTTAATTAAAAATGCCAACTAATAATGCTATATTCACAATGTTCTTATCTTGAAATGCCAATATGCTTTTTTAAAAGTTAAAATTTCAACAATCAATCCTAAACTTAAATTCAGCTTACTGGACAATACTAAAGAGATTTATTTTAAATTGCATAACCATCTTTGCTCTCATTAAATAATATCCTATGTAGTTCTTTAATGACTACCACACACTTTAATGGCACCACACAAATTAAGTGAATTAAATGAAAAAAGTCATGCCTCTAGAGTTCTTAAACACTCTTCAACAATGTTAAATGCTCAACAATTTATTCAATTGAAAGAAAATCAAGGAGACCTCTAAAGTATCATCTTTTATACAAAGAAAATAGAAAGTTCGATGATTCATTTTCTGAAAACTTGCTTTAAAACAAACTAAAGATCTTTCCCCTTGATTTATAGTGGAAGACTTAGGAAATGTGTAATGATATTGACAGAATATAGAATGTATCTGTGCCATAGGCCTAAATTATCTAAGAACTGAATGACACAGATATATTATATAGAAGCATACAATAATTCTCCTACATCATCAATAAAATCCTCATTTTCTCACAACCAAGACTACATGAATTGGAAATATCAAGCTGATAAAGGTATAAATTTATAAGCACTTTGGAAAACAATCTGGTATTATAATATGGTTGAAGACCAACGTATCCCTTGACTCACAAATTATGTTCTTAGGATACACATGATTTTGTTAATTTTAATCTTACTTCAATGATACTATATCTTCACTGAAATGATACAGTGAAGTTGATACAAAATTATAATAAAACCTTGGTTTGTGAGCATATTCGTCCCAGAAACATGCTTGTAACCCAAAGCACTCGTACATAAAAGTGAATTTAAAGAACCATTGACTCAGTTGTGATCATGTGACATTGGTATCACGTACTACTCATCATTGTTTATCATGTTAAAATTTTTTAGAAATGTTTGCTCGTCTTGTGGAACACTTACAGAACAAGTTACTCCCAATCAAACGTTTTACTGTATTTTTAATGGTCACAAAATTTGAACATTTACTTCACTAAAGATCTATGGATGCCAAATAAGCACATAAAAAGATTCTCAACATTCTCAGTCATTAGGAAAATGAAAATCAAAACCACAATGAGACACCACTATGCAACTAAAAGAATGGATAAAATAAAAATAAATACTAACAAAAAAAAAAAAAAACACCTGACAATACCAAATGCTACTGAGGATGTTTAACTAGAATTTTCTTAACATTGCTGGCAGGCAAATAGTATAGCCAATTTGGAAAAGAGTGAGGGAATAGTTTCTTACAAAGGTATGTACACATGCACACAACCCAGCATAATCACTCCTATGTATTACCCAAGAGAAATGGAAAAGGAGTCACATAAAATCCTGTATGGGAATGTTTATAGAAGCTTTCCTCACAATCATGAAAAACTAGAAACAACCCAAGTCCTTCGGCTAGTGAATGTATAAACTGTAGTAAACCCATCAATAAAATACTACTTAGCAATACAAAGAAACAACTACCGACACATGGATGAATCTTAACTGCACTATGCCATGTGAAATAAGCTAGACCTGAAAGCATACATCCTGTGTAATTTCATGTATATGACATTCCAGAAAAGGCAAAATTATAGGGACCTAAAACAGATCAGTGATTGCAAAGGGCTGGTTATGGGGTGAGGGAATGAACTACTAAGGGGTAGAGGGAATTTGGGGAGTGATGGAACCATTCTAAGTCTTCATTGTGTGGTAGTTATGGGACTCAATACATTTATCAAAAATCATAAAACCATACACCAAAAAGGATGAGTTACTTGAATAAAAAAAAAAGTCAACTGAGGTTCTGCATATGTTTTTAATGTTCCTGACAACTTATGGAAAAGAAAAATCTTTCCTTCTGCTTGCAGTCTGTGAAGAAAGACTATCAACATGATAGGTAGTTTCTCTGTCGACTTAAAAAAAAAAAAAAAGACATATTCCTTGCCCTGACAGAGTTTAGAAGCTCACTTGGGAAACAAGTCTAAGACGCTCAGTTACATAAAAAGGCTAGGCAAAACAAATGAGTGATAAATCATAGAAAGCACTTTACATGTGCTCTAAGAAAAATAAGGAAGGACTAACTCCCTTTAACTAGAGTTAAGGGAAATGAATGGAACACAATTTTGTAAAGGTCTTAGCGTTTCTCAATACAACGGTTATTATCGTCTCTAACTTTCAGATGAGGAGAGCGAGACTTGGGAGGACAAATAATTCGTCCGTGTTCTCTCAGCTATTAGGTGTCAGGACTGAAATTCTAATCCAAACCCTTCTGATCCCAAAACCTGAGATCTTTTGCATCGCGACGATGGAACATCGAAGAGCTTTTTACGGCTGCTACGTGACACGATAACAACGGACAGGAACGCCCCCTAACTTTCCAAACTCTACTACTTCGCGTGAATCCTAAGAAACACCATGACTAGTGCAATGATCTTAAAGTGAGCTTCACGGGGTTTTGGAGTGCAAATCCGTGGGGGAAAGTAACATGAAGCCTTGTGAGGATCTCTTCTCCACGGTGTGCAGAGAGCTACTTCTGACACGTTGGAAGAAGGTGACGCACCCGGCCAGCGCCGGAGCCGCTGGAAAGGGTAAACGCCAAGAAAGGAAAAAGCGGAAGCGCTCAAGATACACCTCTTCGATTACATAACGCCAGCCTGATCGCAAGGAGGGCACAGGAGGAGGAAAAGCTACTTTCCTTCCTCTCCCAAGTCTCTCTGGTAAAAGACCTCCGCAGACTTGTCCCTGTCTGCGTCGCCCAATGACCAGGACCAGGACCGGGGCGTCCTCAGCTCGCGGACTCTCTGCGCCAGGAGGACAGCTGTGCGTGCCCGGCGGTGCTCTAGCGGGTCGCGTGGGGGCGCACCACACCAAGGCGCTGCAACCCAGGGACCGCCGGCACACATTCTGCTGGGCCGCAGCGCAAAGCTCTCAGCTCAGAGTGAAGGGGTTGGCGAGGTGAACGAACTTGCGTTGTCCCCCTAGGTGACATCACGACTGTCGCACACTGTGTTAGTTGACAAGACGCTCTCACTTTCCCCTTATTTACTGACGGAGCAACCGCTGCGCTCCCTGTCATCTCACCTCTCCAGTTCTTGTATTCCGGAACATAGTAGTATTTGTTCCCGAACCGATCTGTGCCGACTTGCTCCTTCGCTTCCTTTGACAGCACTCTCCATAAGGCACGCAACAAATCCTGAGACCAACCCATGCAGTCGGCCCGGCTTTCAGCGCGAATCTCAAACGGATCCGTGGGGACCCAAACATACACGCTCTCCAGCCGCGCACCCCGCCCACCAGCTTTATCCTCAGGCCCTTCTAGTAACGGCACTCACCATTGGTCGGATGTCCTCTGGCGTAACCAATGGAAGACTCCACTGGTACAGCCTCTGCGCTCTGTCATGGCGGCGTCCAGTGTTCAAGCAGATGTGAAGGAACAGGATGTTAGGGTTTTTGTCAGCGCGACAGACGGGTTTGGACGACCCTCTTCGCCTCCGGAGAGCGGAGTCCACACGGAGGTAAAGAAGACCTTACTTTTCTTTCCTCAAACAACGCATTCAAATATGGCACTTGGCAGTGTTAGTCTTGCCTCTCACTTTCCCGCTTCATTAACACTTTACTTCCACCAAAGCCTTTAATCTTTTCTTCTCCGTGGCTAACGAAAGTAAGATACCTTCTACATTCCTGTAGGCAGGTGGGTGCGCACGCAGAAAATTCTTTCGCTTTACCTTACTCCTTCTTCCTCACATTACGTTTCCTCCGCAGTCTGCCAAACAATGACTCTCCAAGGATTCCTATTCAATCAGTCGACGTCTTTAGTGAGCTCCCACTGTGTGCCAATCGTTATGCTAATGGCGGAGGGTAGGCCAAGAATTGAACACAAGTTTAGCACGACTGGAGCTGACAGACTAGGGGGCCATTGACAAGAGATGAACCTGGAGATGTAGTACGGGGTTCAATGAGGAAGAAAGAGCCTTATGTGCTTGGTGAAGAGGTATAAAGACGATAATAAGGTGACAACTATTGGATTTTTGTCATCTGCTTGGAGAATGGGTTGAAATTGAGAGCAAGCAGTGAAGGTCAAGTTAGGTAACTGTTCTAGTTGTACAGGAGAGAACAGATGGAAGTCTGAGCCAGGGAAGTAGAGGTTGAGTCAAAGACAGTGAAGATATATGAAAAATATTTAAGAAATAAAATCAACGAGCTATGGAAATTATTTGGATATATAACAAATGATGAAAAAAGAGGAGTCAACAATGATTCCCAGATAGATGCTTTGTATAACAGAGTGAATGATGATGATATTCATTTAGATAAGGTTTTCCAAAGGGGGGAGCAAGTTTTACTGTAACTTTGCCCTTACTGATTTTTTTCCATATTACTTTCTCTTTTTTTAAATTTTTTAAGTTTATTTATTTTTTGAGAGACAGCGACAGCATGAGTGGTGGGGTAGAGAGGGAGAGAGAGAGAGAGAGAATCCCAAGCAAGCTCCACAGTGTCAGCTCAGAGCCTGGTGTGGGGCTCAAACTCACAAAACCATGAGATCATAACCTGAGCCAAAATCAAGAGTTTGACTCTTAACCAGCTGAGCCACCCAGGTGCCCCTTCCTTATTACTTATGAAGAATCTGTGAATATTTTCACTTGCAGAGAGGAAGACAAACTTCATTATATATATCTGATGCTCAGAAGAAATTGAGAGATCTGTAATGTGAGATAGTATGTGAAGTGATGTGGAAATGAGATCACCCAGGCACTATTTGTAGAGTAAAAAAGGCAGTTCAGTGACGAAAAATCTGAGAAAAATCAACATTTAAAGTTAGGCTGGGGGATGCCTGGGTGGCTCAATTGGTTAAGCCTCAAACATCCGCTCAGGTCATGATCTCGAGTTTGTGAGTTCGAGCTCCACTTTGGGCTCTGTGCTGACAGCTCTGAGCCTGGAGGCTGCTTCAAAGATTGGGTCTCCCTTTCTTCTTGCCCCTCCCTCGCTCACTCTGTCTCTCTCTCTCTCTCTCTCTCTCTTTCTCTCTCTCAAAAATAAATAAATATTAGGGGTGCCTGGGTGGTTCAGTCGGTTAAGCGCCTGACTTTGGCTCAGGTCATGATCTCATAGTCCATGGGTTTGAGCCCCGTGTTGGGCTCTGTGCTGACAGCTCAGAGCCTGGAGCCTGCTTCAGATTCTGTGTCTCCTTCTCTCTCTGGCCTTTCCCCACTTGCTCTGTCTCTGTCTCTCAAAATACAATAATAAAGGCATTTAAAAAATGTTTTAAAATAAACATTAAAATAAATAAATAAAGTTAGGGGGAAGGAGACTTCAAAGAGGAGTTGAAGGAAAACCAGGGTTATGAAGTGTCGTGTACACTAAAAGAAGACTGTTGAAGGTGGAAGCCAGGAAATGTGTCAGTTGCTGTCCCCAGTGTCCTTCTTTGCTCTCAGTGGTTCTCCATTCCATTACTGTATTTTCTTTATTCAATTTATTACTACTGAAATTGTCTTATGTATTTATTTTTTATTAGTGTATTGTTTTCCTAACCCCTTTGAGAAAAAAGACATGAGAAAAGAGGCCTAAGAAGAGTTTGTGTTAAGTGGATGGCATTATTCGAGAAATATGAGGAATTAAGGAGGAATTAAAAGTATACATTATATCTAACCAGCAGGGTAGTCACTGATGGCCTTGGGAAGAGTATTTTCAGAAGAACTGTGGGAATAACAATAAGATTTCAATGAGTTGGAGAATGACAGAGGAAAGGAAGTGGGAACTGCCAACATTAATGACTTTTTAGTTGTTGACTCTTTATAGAGAAAAGCAGAGTATAGTTACTTACTGAAAACTGATAGATATGATTTTTTCTAATATCCCAAAAGAAGAACTCACTGCTATATTAGTTACCAGTGGATGGGTAACAAAGTACCCGCAAAATTTTGCAGCTTAAAACAACAAAAGATTTAAAGTAAAGCCTTGGTTTGCCAGCATAATTCGTTCCGGAAACATGCTTGTAACCCAAATGTATGTGAAAGCAAATTTCCCCATAAGAAATAATGGAAACTCAGATGATTTTTTCCACAACCCAAAAATATTCATATAAAAATGATGACAATACTGTAATATAACACAAAATAATAAAGAAAATATAAAACATAAAGAAAAATAAACAAATGAACCTGCACTTACCTTTGAAAATCTTTGTGGCTGGGATGAGGGAGACAAGAGAGGAGGGTTATTGTGTAGGACGACTTTCACTTATCACTAATCCTGTCTTTTGGCTCAATGGAATCTTTTTCCTCATGGGAGCCACTGTATGCTCTCACATGAATGTTGAGTGCAGTACAGTATTAATAAACTCTTGTCATATACTGTATTTAATGAAACTGGCAATAAGGTAGCAGAGGAAAGGGTCTATATCTGTAGGCAGCCAGACCCAGAATGAAGCAAAGCGTTCCTAAGCTTACTCTTATATGGAAAAGCAAAGGACTATCCTACCCTACCACAACTACAAATAGAAAAAAGTAATAAACTATTGTTATGCATGATAATAATCTTTTGCCTGTTTTCCACAAGCAATTTATGTGTTTTGTGTTCTAAAATGTTGCATCAGCTTTATATTTAGTATTATGCTTTTAGAAAGGGAAAATATGTTTCAAATACTGCATGTAATTTTAATCAGTAAACATTAAATCTTTTTTAAGTAAACTGATATTTGATTAGTTTTAAACATGATCAAGGTTGCATCCACTGATGTCCCCTTGTCCCCAACCCCAATCAGTGCAGTGTAGACAGCATTTCCTATTCAGCTCATTGATCCACTCTAATAAAAGCATATAGACATATTCAGAGTTTTTAATTGCAATGATTCCAAGAACTCAAGTTTTATTTCAATGATTGTAAAAACTCAAAATTTATATTTATCAAAATTTGTCAGTCTTCTCTGATAATTTGGCTTGTTTCCACCAAATAGTTCTGCAATTCTTCCATTATGATCAGTAAATTAAACATTGGAAAGTGAATGAACTTGCCTCTTAGCCTTTAATTTTTGTGAGAATAACTGTACTTTTAAAAACAATGATTAGCATTTTTTAATCTAGTAAGTTCAGAAGTCTTACATAAGAAAAAATTTAGACCATGTCACCTACTGAGGGTCTAAAACAGTGGTTTTCTTCAGAGTCTTTTAATTTCAAATAGTCTTTGGTCTGAGGAAGCAATTAAGTAAAGCTCTTTGTTAAAATTCTATGACCTAATTATTCTGATTATGCCATTTTATTAAGATTTATTTTTTTTAATTTATTTATTTTGAGAGAGAGAGAGCATGCACACACACAAGCAGGGGACAGACAGAGAGAAAATCTCAAGCAGGCTCCCTGCAGTCACCACAGAGCCTGATGCAGGGCTCCAACCCACAAATCGCGAGATAATGACCTGAGCCAAAATCAAGAGCTTAACTGACTGAGCCACCCAGGCACCCTAAGATTTATTTTGTTTTTAGAGCGAGAGAGAGAGCATGAACAGGGAAGAAGGGCAGAGGGAGAGAGAATCAGAAGCAGGCTCCACTCTCAATGCTGAGCTTGACATGGAACTTGATCCCACAACTCTGGGATCATGACCTGAGGGAATCAACCAGCTGACTGAGCCACTCACGTGCCCCTGATTATGCCATTTTAATATGAGCTAATGAAATACAAATGCAGAAAGAGTTGCTATTCTTACAAAAACAACATAGACACTTTTGAAATAATCCAAACAAATGGCTTAACGTAAAATGCTGTTCAATAAGTTATGATTGAGAAAGTGTTATAAATAAAAGACTTGGGGAAATATAAAAGATGAACAGTTTTTCTCAACTTTGCCGTAATACAGCAATCACATAGGGTCTTTAGGAAAAGTATTTGTTCCAAAGTTCCAACCCTAGAGATTCTGATTTAATTGGTCCAGGACACTGGGATTTCTTGAAAGCTCCCTAGATGATTGTAATGTTTAGCCAGGATTGACAACCCTTGCTGGAGAAAGATTCCATATTCAATTGCTTTGCATATGTTGGAGATTCCATATTCATTTGCTTTGCATATACCTTAAATGTTTATTCAACTAAAACAAACAAATTAATTAAAATATTATTTGGGTAAATACAAAAATACTGATTCGAAGGGGCACATGCACCTCGATGTTTATAGCAGCATTATCAACAATAGCCAAACTAAAGAAAGAGCGCAAATGTCCATTGACAGATGAATGGGTAAATAAGATGTGATTTATATGTACAATGGAATATTACTCAGCCATAAGAAGAATGAAATCTTGCCATTTGCAACAACATGGATGGAGCTAGAGTTTATTGTGCTAAGTGAAATAAGTCAGAGAAGGACAAACACCATGTGATTTCACTCATATGTAGAATTTAAGAAATAAAACAGATAAACATGGGGAAAGGCAAAAAATAGAGAGGGAAGCAAACCATAAGAGACTCTTAACTATAGAGAAGAAACTGAGGGTTGATGGAGGGAGATGGGCGAGGAATGGGCAAAAGGCACTTGTGATGAGCACTGAGTGTTATATGTAAGCGATAAATCACAAAATTCCATATCTGTAATCAGTGTCAACATATATATCAACTAGAATTTAAATAAAAACTTGAAATCATAAACAAGTTAACAAAACATTTTTAGAAATCCCTGAAAATCGTAACTATGGGTATGATTTATAAAGGGAAGATGATACCGCATTCTGTTCAGCACATTTAATTCTACTTCAAACTATTGCCATATAAATATTCAGGCAGGCATATAAATATTCAAATAGTTCTTCCTTTGTGAACTAGTGCACATGTATAAAACTAATTGTGCTAGCCAAATCTATGGAAAGTGACTTTAATAATCAGTGGAGAAAGTTACCATTATTCTGTGGTATTTAAATTTCTTTGTCAAACATTAACCTTTTATTGTCAGTCATAAATATATATAAAAAATAGTAAAGTTTTAGTACACTGTAATATAAAACATTAGAAACATTTTGAACTACAGTTATCTCTTTATATTAAAGAAACCAGGTAGGCACCTGCACGGCTCAGAGTGTTAAGCGTCCAACTTCTGACTTTGGCTCACGTCATGATCTCACAGTATGTGAGTTCAAGCCCCGTGTCCGGCTCTGTGCTGACAGCTAGGAGCCTGGAGCCTGCCTTGGATTCTGTCTCCCTCTCCGCCCCTCCCCAACTCATGCTGTTGCAAGCTCCCATTCGTGCATGCTCGCTTGCTCGCTCACTCTCAAAAGTAAATATTTTAAAAAAATTAAAATTTAAAGAAAAATAGGGTGCCTAGATAGCTCAGTAGGTTGTGTCCAATTTTTGATTTTGGCTCAGGTCATGATCTCACTGTTTGTGAGTTCGAGTCCCGTGTCAGGCTCTGTGCTGACAGCACCTGTTTGGTATTCTCTCCTTCTGCCCCTCTATCTGCCCTTCTCCCCTGCTTGCCCTCTCTCTCTCTCTGAATATTCTCATTGTATAACTTATAATACAAGTTGTTCATCTTTTCTGTATCTTGACTGATTATCATTCTTTCTAAGTCTGAATCAAATTCCAACATTTTATCCTTTGCATTTCAATGTCATGAAATATCTCTGAGGGTTGTTTTGTTTTTTGTTTTTTGTTTTTTGTTTTAATAATGTGAATGTTTTCACCAGTGTTGTTTCCTCTAGGACATCTTTAGCCTTTTCATCACAACCAATTTTCCTAATTTATTTGGGTAAGTTTACTCACCTGCATTGATTTCCTCAGTGTGTGTCTTTAGACATTCTCAGGTGGCAGCAGTGGCAGCATTTCCACAGTCACCTACTTCTTCTGTAACTCTGTTTACAGTCCATTTGAGTTTTACTTCCAGCATTACCACTTAGCATTTCTTTGGTGCTCTTTCATTTTATTGGCCAACTCTCTCTTATAATTACCCATTTTTATAAAATTTCTTACAGGATTATCTCAGAAGCATAGAACTTTGCAGTTTGTATGTGAACTGAACAACAAATCCACACTAACCAATCACTTACAGACTTTGAAAGAAGTAATGTAAATTGGTCATGAACTATGATATGCATGTTATTTTTGTAGTGATTATTATATTGTAATGCATATTATATTGTAAACCCCATCAGATAATGTTATACATTTTGTTTTCAACTGTCAAGCATAGTATAAGGAGAATTGTCTATTACATTTACCTAGATATTTATCATTTCTTTTGCTCTCTCTTCAATTCTGATATACTAAGTTTCCTTCCTGTATCATTTCTCTTCTGTCTGAAGAACTTTGTTTAGTTCTTCTTTTAGAGCATGAACCAAAATTCCTATCATGCACATGCATCTACCTAACATGTAGCAAAACTCCAGACTCTAAGATATTCATCACAATGCACCTTGTTTACTCCACAGAGTTTAGGCACAGAGTTTAGGCACATTATTCCTATCCAGAAATAATGGGAGCCCTCCTGAAATCCCAGAAGCAGACAAAAGCCAATCTTGTAGCTAGAGCTTTCTATGGATACCATTCTCTGGCCTGCTCTATTAACTCTTCTTTTGCACACCGTGCCTCCTTCTACACATACCGTATCCTCATTTCCCTATCGTATTGCCCCCCTACTTAACTTCATTTAACCCCTCTTAGTTTAGTAAAACTTCAGTCCTAAAGTCTTTACTTTGGGCAGAGGTAGGCTTCTATACACAGGCAGGGATTAGATTTGCCTAGAATGATAATGCAGATCCTAACCAGGTTAGGGAGGTACTCTTAAGTGTGAGGACTGATGAGCCCAGGCGATGGGGTGTTGGGGGAGGCAGAAATCAAAGCCCAAGCCTGGTGAGCAGCATTCTTTTTGGGGATGGGAATGATATTGGTGATAGGAGATTGGTTACATATAATGATATTGATCAAAGAAATATATTCATAATAATGAGAGCCACATTTCTCATTGTTCAGAGAAAGGAACTCAAGGAAGGGATGATTACCTTTGTTCATGTTTGTATATTATTTTACCGGTTACAAGAAGCACACATTAATGATATAATGTGAAAAATCATCAAACAGAAAATATTTTAAGAAGAAATGGAAATTTCAAGGAAAATGTGAAAAATTATTTTCTGGTGACATATTGAAGCTCAGAGATAGCAGAACAGCATAATGGTCTGGAGAAAAAGTATCAGAGTTCAGATCCAGTTCAGCCAATTATTAGATGTATGACCTTGGGCAGATTAGTTATGTCTTAGCTTTATAATTAGGAAAAGCAGTTAATAATATAACCTACCATCTAGGAAATCTACCACTTCAGATTACCACTTATTACACTTATTATTGCCACTAATTACAGGGTCAGTGAACAACAGGTTCTTAGCTGTTACTGTTACTGATCAAAGTCATACAACCAATAAATGTTAGACTGGATATTTGAACCTAAGGCTAAACTTGTTCCAGAAGACAAAGCCACATGTAGATCTTTTTTTTTCCTAATTATTTCTTAAATTTTATTTAAATCCAAGTTAACATATCCATGTATATCTTTAAATCAAACATTTGATATTGCTAAAATGGTTACCAAAATGTTTACAATTATTAATACTGCTACTGTTAGTGCATAAAAGTATCAGTTTGTATCTTTTCTAGCAGTGTGCATTGTTATTTTTTTTAAAATAAAACTGCCAATTAGACTAAAAATTTACATGTGAGTTAGCATCATGTTGATCAATAATGAATTTAGAAATCATTCTGGTTAAATTAATGTAAATGTTCCTTAACATCCAACAGATTAAGACAACTTCTAATAGGCACTTACTGTGTGCTAGTCATTGTGATGACCACTTTTCGTATATTAACTCATTCAATGTTAATATCCTCTCCAGAGTAATGATAGTTTACAGTTATGTAATATTGGAAATTTCATTCATCTTAATTTTTAAGACTACTTGTCAATTATTTTGACTTTTAGATATTTAATTCGATTTTTAAAAGGGTGCTTAATGTTGAATAGAACATCATCATCATGTGTTTCTACCTAAGGCCTAAGAAACCCAGGAATTTTTTTAAAATACTGTCATTTAGGTGCGCCTGGATGGCTCAGTTGGTTAAGCCTCCGACTTCGGCTCCGGTCATGATCTCACATCCGTGGGTTCGAGCCCCGCGTCAGGCTCTGTGCTGCCGGCTCAGAGCCTGGAGCCTGCTTGGGATTCTGTGTCTCCCTCTCTCTCTGCCCCTCCCCCACTCATGCTCTGTCTCTGTCTCAAAAATAAATAAAACATTAAAAAAAATTTTTTTTAAATACTGTCATTTAAGCTTTTGTCCACTAGGTGTCCTCAGTTAAGTTTAAGATATCCGAATTTAACTTTTGTTCATGAACATTTATTTCAGTCTGTGAATACCTTAATAAACTACATCTGTTATTTTTTAAGCTTCTTTTTAAGTTTATTTATTTATTTTGAGAGAGAGAGAGAGAGAGAGAGAGAGAGAGAGAGAATCCCAAGCAGACTCCACACTGACAGTACAGAGCCCAATGTAAGGCTCGAACCCACAAACCATAAGATCATAACCTGTGCCAAAACCAAGAGCTGGATGTTCAATCAACTAAGCCACCCAGGACCCAGGTGCCTTAAAGTACACCCTTTAAATGAAGTTTAAAATAATGCTTCAGGAGAAATTCTATACATATAATTGTTAGTGCTGTTGATATTTTTTAAATTCATGTAAGATCTTTAAAAATCTGTAAATACCTTTGAATATGTGGTAGAAGATTTAAGCATTACTTTCAGTTTTTGTACTATATGTAATTCTGGTGAAATAAGAATGTTTTTAATGTTTAAATTACTTTTGTGTTGTCTTATCTTCTTTCCCCCCACCTTTCTACTTTTATATTTTATTCTAGGGTTTTGGGACTGGAGTTAAACAAAGACAGAGATGTTGAAAGGATCCATGGCAGTGGAGTTAACACCCTTGACATTGAACCTGTTGAAGCAAGATAGTAAGTTTATTACACTTACACTTTTTTTCAAAGTGAGATGCTGTCAAGTCTTGCTTTTTGATTACTTACATTAATGTTCATAAAAATTAGTAAAATTTCTAAATTGTAGCATTTTAAATCTGACATTACTAATTTTAATAAACATAAAACATTATACCCTTAAAATGTTGCCAGGTAAACATTTCCAAACTACTTTATTTTTTTTTTAAGTTTATTTATTTATTTTGAGAGAGAGAGAGTGTGTGTGTATGTTGTGCATGTGCCAGCAGGGGAGAGGCAGAGAGAATACCAGGCAGTTTCTGTGCTGTCAGTGCAAAGCCAGATGCGGGACTCAGTGTCACAAATTGTGAGATCATGACCTGAGCCGAAGTGAAGAATCCAACGCTAAACAACTGAGCCACTCAGGTGCCCCAAAACTACTTTAATATAGAATATTCATTGTGAAATCAGCAGACATTGAAACTTTTTGGTTGCAGAAGGCTTTTAAGTGCTGGAGTGTGTGTCTTAAGTGCCATTTTATTTATTTATTTTTAAATTTGTTAATGTTTATTTATTTTTGAGAGAGAAAAAGAGACAGTGTGCAAGCAGGAGAGGGGCAGAGAGAGAGGGAGACACAGAATCTGAAGCAGGCTCCAGGCTCTGAGCCGTAAGCACAGAGCCCGACATGGGGCTTAAACTTAGGAGTCATGAGATAAGATAAGTCAGATGCTTAACCGATTGAGCCACCCAGGTGCCCCTCTTAAGTGCCATTTTAAAACAGAATTGCTAAATAATGAGAGACTCTTAAATTTAGAGAACAAGCTGATGGTTTTGGAGGAGAGGTGAAGGGGATGAGTAAATGGGGGATGGGCATTAAAGACTGCACTTGTTGGGATGAGCACTGGTAAGTCTGACTGGTAAGTCATGAATCACTAAATTCTACTTCCAAAACCAATAGTACAGTATATGTTAAGCAACTTGAATTTAAATTTAAAAAAAAGAAAAGGGGTGCCTGGGTGGCTCAGTTGGTTAAATGTCTGACTCCAGCTCAGGTCATGATTTCAGTTTGTGAGACCGAGCCCAGCATTTGACTCTGCAAGCAGCCTCTGCCATCAGCCCAGAGCCTGCTTCAGATCCTGTCTACTCCTCTCTCCCCGTCCCCTTCTCCCGAGGACGTACTCTCTCTTCCAAAAATAAATAACCATCGAAAGAAAGAAAAGAAAAAAAAAGAAAATACAAATATGAAGAAAAAACAGAGTTGCTACTCTAAAGGAGTCTAATGGGAAAACAAATACAAAAAGTGAAAGTATATGTTGGAGAATTAAGCTTGAAGAAATCCAGACCTGTATTTGAGCTCCTCCTGTCTTTAGCACCTAGCAGCTGAGTGACTTTGAGCAATTTACCTAACCTTTTTAGTTCTCAGTTGCCTTAGCTATGCAATGCCAACAATAATAGCTACGTTACAAATTTGTTGTAATTTAATTGAACTTATATGTGTAACATGATTAGCATAGGACCTGGCATATCATTAGTGGTAACCCCCACTCCTGTTTGTCAAAAGCATTATCACCTACACTTTTACTCCTTTCAGTCCATTCTCCACACAGCAGCTGAGCTGCTTTGAAAAATGCAAATAGGAACATGGCATTCACCCACTTAAAACTCATCTTGATCCCACATTGCTTTACAAGAAAGTTTCAAGTTTCATGTGGTCTGTAACCAGAACCACTGTAAAAGTAACTAAAGTTTGTTGTCATGTTATGTTTAGCATCACCCCAGAATTTTTATATTAGAATGAAGTGTTATTATTATTTACATTAAAATAAACCAGATAGGTTTGATACAATTGTTCTTAATTTTCAGCTACTTGTCATAGTTCCACCTAGTCATATATGGGAAACATGTACAGTGAACACATTCTCACTTTAACGCGTGGTTAAATCTAAAAGATGATCAGTGATAATTCTTTCCTTTGTTCTGAACTTTTTCATATGCAACATAGTACCTCCCATTCAAGGTCCGCTGTGGGCCATTTGCTTATAAAATAATGACATGAACAGCAAGTGATAGCTGATTTTTTTTTTTTTTTTTTTTTGGTCATGGGTGCTGGTGGAAAATATATTCAGTACTGCTTCTCCAGCCCACCATTTGAAATAGAGATCACTTGTCTGATCTGTGACATACATGAAGCCAGTAGGCTACCAGTTGACATGGTCAATGAGAAATATGGGTAACTACAGATTATATGTGCATAAAATATGTGTGAAAAACACAGGCTGAGAAGTCTTTTTGCAGAGCATATTGAGAAAAGATTCTCACTCTAGTGTTTTTCCCTAGTGCATGGTAAAAATCTGTTACTATTTCACATGTTTGCTAAGACTTGTGTTTTGCACTAAACCCTTTTGACAGCAAAGAAAATAAAAATATATGTTTAATGGAAAGTTAAATTTTCCATAAATTCTTGTCTTTCTCAAGAAAATCAGTGCACATGTAATTTGCTCAAAATACTTATTAATATTTACCAATCACCATGAGAGTTGTAGTGATATCACTGAAACCAGAGTATATACCGGAGTATACAATGTGATAAAGAAGGATTTATGTCCAAAGTTAGGACTTACTTTAAGAAATCTACTTGAAAATAATGTTTTAACAAGTACAATTATATAATGTATATTTGCACATCATTCTGTGAAGCTTGAATTTTTTTTGAATCTTCTAATTTCTTCTAAGTTAATTTTGTTAATTTTGTAGTTGTTAACAGTTATAAATGTTTTCCGTATACACACTTAGTTAACTACAAAAGTTTTATAGTGAACACATTAGCATGGCATTACTTGCTGTCTGTCTTTACTACCCATCATTGATCAGATTTTTAGAACTGTCTCAGCAAAGAACTTTGAAGAACTACTTTTAAATTAACCTTATTGTTCTACAAATTGCTATTGAATTTTTCTTAAAACAATTCTATAAATCAGTGCTTCTTGAACATGCTCCTTGTTTGTGAAACCTTTATAACTGGTGTACAACAAGATAAAGAGCTTGTACCAGAATGCAAATTTCATATATCACTAAGCACACAATTTAGATGAGCTGAGATAATTTTGGTAGCAAGACTTTCTCATTGAGGAGAGAATTGTGTTCATTTCTGGCACAAGATCCTTATTTGCATGTTAAATAACAAACTGAAGAGGGCAACATAAAAAAATGAATGTATAATACTTACAACAAGTATAATTGATCAGATATCCCCCAAAACCACAAAATATGGATGAGTGGGAACAAATCACTGATGATTAAAAGTTCCATGTGGTATCAGCATCTATGTCAGAAGAAACAATGAAAGCCAGTCTAATAGACCTGATAACTCCAAAATAATTAAGAGTTAGTTGAAAGCTAATTTGATCATAATGGATGACACTGGAGAGGATGACATATTCCCAGTTATTAAGGGGTTCACAGTAAGACTGGAAGGGGCTGGGGCAGTCTGGGCCCTGTAATCTCTCCACCTAATCAACTTAAGATCTCCTAAAAGAACTGTGAGAAACTGCTTGGAATTGAATCCAAATTGAGCCTTAGAGAGACAATAAAGGAGGAACTCCTTGGAATAGAATCCAAACTAAGCATTAGAGAGACCACAGAAACTAAAGAAAAAGATGGCCTAGATAAAAATGGGGGAGGTGAACAGAACCAACAATTCTCTGAAAGTGAGCTACCATGTTTTGAACCATCTTATAAAAAAAGAGGAGGATATTCTAGAGATACAAAATTTAAATATTATTCTAAACCAGGCCTCCCTTCTGACAGTTTAAGAAAATTTCATAAAAATATGAACAAAAGAATAGGATTAAAATCAAACTCCATTCAGAATTAGTGTAAGAACAAAGGGACTAAGTAATGCCCTTAAAGACAATGTAGTTGTGCCAGAAAGGTATACCCACAAAACAGATGTAAACTCTAACCTAATATTTCAAAACTAGCTAAAAGTCATTTTAAAAAGATACAAGATGTGAAAGAATAACATAAGTTGGAATTAGGAAAACTCATAAATGAGATGAATAAACTCAAGAAAAAAATAGAAATAAAAGAAAAATGTTTCAGAAATGAAAACTAAAGCAAAAGGTACATAAGCAAATGAATACAAGAGGTAATACCTTAGAAATAGAAAGTAGAAAGGGGGAAATTTTTAAAAATCAAAAAGAAATGGAAAAAGACAAAGGATTGAAGATAGAGGGACATACTTGAAAGATAAACAAAGAAGAACCAGCGTCCATATAATAGGAATTCCCAGAGATGAAACACAAAGGAGAACAGAGTAAATATTAAAACTATAATCCAAGAAAACTTTCCTGAAGTAAGTCACATCTGAAACTACATATAAGGGAAAGAAAATTATATTTTAACTAAAACTGATTTGGGGCTTTATACCCAAAGAAATGAAGTTTCTTATCTGAGATCTTCAAGGAAACAAAATGTGAGTCAGGGATTGGATATCCAGCCAGACTGATTTTCAAGTACAAAAGAACAGACAAATTGTTGGTAACATACAAGAATTCAGGGACTATTGAACTCATTAGGCCCTTTCTTAGGAACTTACAGAGAGTAAAATTAGAGAACCAGAACGAGTAGAGAGACAGCAACATGAGGGTTGACTATGAGTAATAAGATTAACAAATGGCAATACTTTATTTGGATATATAAATCCATAGATTTCTGTCTTTCCTGCTAGATTGTAGACTCTGGAAAGACAAAAACTATGCCTGCCTTGTTTCCAGTTATGCTAGCAGGTGCTCAAAGTTGAATGAAGTGAGTAAATGTGTTTTTAATAATAGAGGGAAGGAATCTAACATTTATTGATCCTTTATTTTTTGTGAGGCAGTATAAAACTCACTTGCATATAATATATTGTTATGACATCTTTATGATTTAGGTGAAAATGCACCCTTTTTCACAAATGTTAAAAGGCTTAGTAACTTACTTAGAGTCAGTTCCTCAATAACAGCTAGTCTCTCTGATTCCATTTTCCTTTAGCACACTTTTAACTAGGATATTAAGAATGACTTCATAATACTTTACTTAATTAAGATAAATCTTTTGCCATCTTGTTTCTACTGTCCATTCCTTTGGGAATTATAAATGTAAACTTGAAGTCATCACAGATTGAATCTTTCTGTATTCATTCTACAAGTTCTAGATTGAGAAATTTTAGTTTTTTAAAGTCTTTGTTAATGCAAATTTACTCTCTATTTGTGGGCATAATACCTTTGGGTGTTTAGCGATCATTAATTTTCAAAAATATGTAATAAGTAAATAAGGTACATAAAATGATAAATTAATGTAAACTTTTTTATTATTAGCATGTTATCAGGTGGTTCAGATGGTGTGATTGTACTTTATGACCTTGAGAACTCCAGCAGACAACCTTATTACACATGTAAAGCAGTGTGTTCCGTTGGCAGGTGTGTATTAAAAATATAATTCATGAATTTATAATCAATTTAGTACTTTTTGCATCAAATACAAACCATAACAATACCAGTCATGTGATTGTCTCAAGCAGATTGTTCAAATGACATTTTTTACAACACAAATTATATTTTTTCAACTGATATTAATAGAACTGAAAGATTAAGGACTAATGGCTACAAGCAGTAAATGTATTGGCAGTCCCTCAACAAACACACACCTATGCACACCTATATGCAGGTGCCTTATCTCTCTACTTAAAGCTGCCAAACTTAACATATACCTCTCTTTGTCATTAGTCTTCTGACTATTCTTTGTTGGCTTTCCAGTCTTGTGAGAATTATTTTTAAGCATCTGGAAAGATGTTTTGTGACTCTTGTAATTTGTTAGTAATGGCCACTTAATTCTTTTTTGTCACCTGTATGTGATCCAATATTGAGCACCGCTTTGAATTAACAGAGAGAATGGGACTGGGAAAATGCTTTCAAGAGGAAAAACTTCATGAACATTAATGTCAGCAACCACTCTGTATTAATGCTGTTCCCAAAGCACTTGAGTAGGTACATAAGTCCGTGCATTATTTGGGGGGAGGTTTACGACTGTTTCTTGACTCTGGTGCTTAACTTTGGAAATAAGGATTTGGGAAGCTGTTTCTCTGAACTTCAGATTATTTTTTTTTAAGATAATTATACCTGTATACTTAATATCTTTTAAGAAGCATGTTAAAAACCGTAAAGCCACTCTGTAAAATAATATAGTTATTAGAGTCGCTTGGTATAGATAACACCTCAGATAGTCTGAAACTTGGTGTCTAAGAGGCCACTTACACTATTTTATGCTCTCACTCCACTCTCACCAAAAAAACAAAAAACAAAAAAAAAAACACCTAAATTCTAAAATGTAAGATCATCATATTAACTCATTTAATTCATTTCTCTTCTTTTATCTTAGCTAACATTTTAACATTATTTAATTTGTTATATATTACAATAGTATTTTCATACATACCACATGTATCTAATATTATTCCTGAGGAACTATGATCAACTTTATGGTATATAAAGTCAAGTAAATGCTTTATGTATCAATTTTGCTTTACCGTGATACTCTTCTTGGATTCAGTCTCTGTCCTTAAAACCGTAACTTTGAATGTAAATGGGCATACAGTGAGCATGTCTACAAAATGAGTTAAAGTAGCATTTTATATCCAAAGACTTTATAATCTAACTGTACAAAATAATTTTACTAAAATTTTTATTAAGTTAATGTGGCTCAGATTGTTGATATTTATTTTTGTGTTACCTAATGTGTGTATTCATTAAATGTGAATGAGAATAACAGGTCATACATAGTAAGATGATAATATAATATTCTGACTTATTTTAAAAGTTAAATTTAAAATGTAAATGAGCTTTTATTTATAATGATTGCATTAAAGATTTATTTCAATATAACCAGAAAATCTTGGCATACATCAAAATTCTTAGTAGCAAATAGAAATCAATTCTGCTTATTTTAAGCAGAAATTTAAAAAAATTTTTTTTAACATTTATTTATTTTTGAGAGACAGAGAGAGACAGATTATGAGCAGGGGAGAGGCAGAGAGAGAGGAACACACAGAATCGGAAGCAGGCTCCAGGCTCTGAGCTGCCAGCACAGAGCCCGACGCAGGGCTCAAACCCACGAACTGTGAGATCATGACCTGAGTCAAAGTCACATGCTCAACCGACTAAGCCACCCAGGTGCCCCAAGCAGAAATTTATTGGAAAGATATTTAGTATCTCATGTAACTGGTGGGAAGGTGGGAGAATCAGTGTGAAAAATGAGCAGAAGGTAAGTGAGACTAAGTGAGACGAAAAGAGAGACAATAGTCAGGATCACACCACAGTAACAGTTTAGTCTGGGTTCTGTTACATGTCACCAACACAGACTCTTAACTCCACAACTATGAATAATTGTTAAATATCCCTGGGTTTTGCATTACTAGCTGGAATTTTAGAGTCCCTGTTAGGTTTGAGGAAGCTTAGGATACATGTCCATGCCATTACTGCCAAGGGAGAGGGAAAGAGAATATCTAGAGTCCCTAGCTTTCTGTTACCAGAGGCAATAAAACAAAGGAGATGTCCCCCAGATAGGAAGAGTTTGGATCTAACTTTTAGAAAAGTTCTAACTATCCACTGAACAGCCAAAAAGGCAAGTATCTACTACACAACCAATATATAATCATCCCTTTCCCAAAAGGTGATAGATCCTCAGTCTACTCACCACATCCAGCTTGAGTTTAAGATAATGTCCATTCTTCCACTAGTTTTACATGATCTTTTATCAAATTATGCAACCTGTGGACTCACTTTATAGTTAACTTATATAAAAAATGGAGGTAAGAGGAAAAAAAAGGAAAAGTAGTTAAAATATATAAATTATACATGACATAGAAAGGAATTATGGGTAGACACTTCAGTCCTTGTATTTTTGCAGCTTTCTCAAAGCCAGAATTCACACTTAAAGGCTTTCCTCCTTTGTGTTCTCATTCATTCAGGTGGTTAAGATCCTTTACCCTGTATTGTGATGCAAACCTTCATCTTAAGGAATCAGAAGTCATGATGTCCTATCTGCGTAGGATTTCAGTAGTCTTCTGTTAACTTTTGTTAATTTTGTTATGGAAAATTTCTAGCATATACAAAAGAAAAGAATAGTATATGAATATGAACTAGGTACCCATCATCTAGCTTCAGCACCTATCAATCATAACGAATCTGGTTTCATCTTTAACCTCACCCACCCACTGGGTATTATTTTGAAACAAATCCTGGAAGCCTATTATTTCATTCATAATTGTTTGTTTTTTTATTTTCAATAGTGAGAGAGACAAAGCACAAGCAGGGGAGGGCAGAGAGAGAGAGGGAGACACAGAATTGGAAGTAGGCTCCAGGCTCTTGAGTTTCTCTGCACAGAGCCCGATGCAGGGCTTAAACTCTGAAACCGTGGGATCATGACCTGACCTGAAGGCAGGTCCTGAACCGACTGAGCCACCCAGGTGCCCCTCATCCATAATTGTTTATATCTCTAAAAAATAAAGACTATAAATATAGTCATGATACTATTATCTCACACAATAATTCTTGATATTAAATATCCACCCACTTGTAGTTCAAATTTCCGTCATTGTGTGGTAAGTGTTACTTAACAGCCAGTTTGTATGAATTAAGATTTAGTAAAGTGACACATGTACTGTATTGATCACTGGTTCAGTGTATATCATGCATTCTTTAGTATATCACCCTCATAAAATGGTGGTGATATACTACTGTAGCTGATACCATAACCCGAGTCTTCAACAGATCTTGCTTCTATGGATGATAGGTTAAAGAGTGCCACCCTGGAAATCTACCTAGGTTACATAAGAGTGCTGCCCTGGAAATCTACCAACTACCAATCTACCTACTCTACTTAGGTCATTGAGTAAGTTACTTGATCAAAAACAATATTCTGTCAGATACCATGGATCTATGTGAGGCATTCAACAATTCTAAGAGTCATAGTACTAATAAAGCAGTATTTGAGAAAAGCAAATCCAAAACCAGAATAGGTATCTCTTCCAGTAAAGAAAATCACTGCCTCCTCCAGCAAGAGGTCCAGTGTAGCTAATTCCTCTATGTTCAAGTACAGAAATAGGAAGTTCCCCTTTGATAAGCCTAAGTGGTAAGCAGGCCTCCATATTACACTAGAGAAGACTGAAAGTAGAGGTGCCTGGACATTCTTCTTTGTTGGATAGCTGGGATATAGGCCTGTGATCTAGGTTTGGCCATTCTTATTGTCCTGCTTGAGACTGCTACTTGTTAATATAGTATCAGTTTTGTAATTCATTTAAGTCATGTATTCCTAAAGTTTGATTGCTGTTTTGTAGAAACCATCCTGATGTTCACAAATATAGTGTGGAGACTGTACAGTGGTATCCTCATGACACTGGCATGTTCACATCAAGCTCATTTGATAAAACTCTCAAAGTGTGGGATACAAATACCTTACAAGTGAGTACATTAAAACCTTTCTAAATAGCTCTGTAGGTTGAAGGAGAATCTATAGGTTGAAGGAGAATTTGTAAATGGGGGTAGTGATTTTACTTTATAGAATGATTATGAATATGTTGATATATGTATACCCAGAACAGTGGTTAGCAAAAAACAAGAACTATTATTATCATCTTTATTATTTGAAAACTCTTGTCTAGTGATCTAAGAAAGAAAATTGGATTTATCTTCTATTGACCTAAAACCGTAAAGGAAAAGAAAGTTACTAATACTGCTTAGTAAAGGTAGATACAAAATAATGACAGACAATTAAAAAGTTTTTGTGATAGTTGGTTAAATTTATATTTCTAGTGCTAACCTTTCCCTGAGCTCTAGTCCCATATTTCTCTACCTGTCTACTGAACCTCTCTTACTTGAATGTGGGATAATCTCAAATATAACATATTCAAACTGAACATGATTGCTCCTCACATCCATGTACTCTTCAAATCTTTTTTTTATTTTTTTAATGTTTTACTTATTTTTGAGAGAGAGAGAGAGACAGAGAGACAGAGAGAGCAGGGGAGGGTCAGAGAGAAAGAGGGAGACACAGAATCCAAAGACAGGCTCCAGGCTCTGAGTTGTCAGCACAGAGCCCGACGTGGAGCTCAAATCCACGAACTGTGAGATCATGACCTGAGCTGAAGCCAGACGTTCAACCGACTGAGCCCCCCAGGCGCTCCTTTGTACTCTTCAAATCTTAGCAATTTTTCCTTCAAACTCTCCTATTTTCTTTTCTATTTCTCTTACTAATATTGTACATCTAGACTACTACTCAAAATTCCTAAGTGGTATCCCAACGTAATATATTGCTTCCCATATTCTCTACCCCAGAATTAACCTTATTATAATGTGGCTTCATTGTGTCTCTACCCAAATCCATGAGGGATTTTCATCGTCTAAGTTTGGCCTGGCACTCTAAATTCTCCCTAACCTCAACCCCTACTCCCTCAACCTTAGCTTCTCCCTCTTTTCAGCCTAAATTATTTGTTGTCTCTAAATTGATCTTTTGTCTTCTGATCACATCTTGATTGTGTTATATTCCCTGCATCAAGTGTTTTTCCCTGTGCAAACTTTTTCTTTTCTTAATTGTCTAATGTTTGTATATTTTAACCAATATCTCCACATTTTGCCTCCTGCCCCCCACCTTGGTAACCACCACTTGATTCTAATTCTGTGAGTTCGGCTTTTGTAGTTTCACATACTAAGTGATAGCATACAATAATAGTCATTCTCTAACTTGTTTCACTTAGCATAATTCCTTCTTAGACATGGAGAGCATAATGTCTCTCCATGTTGTTTGTCATAAATGGTTAGATTTCCTCCTTTCTGGTGGCTGAATAATATTCCCTTGTATAAAAATTCCACATCTTCTTTATCCCTTCATACACAAATGGACACTTAGGTTGTTTCCCTGACTTGGCTATAGTAAATATTTTTTTTTTATAATTAAACACAGAGTATTTTTTATCTTTCAATTGGTTTGCAAACATATGTCCTCAAAATCAGTCAAGTGAAGCAAATCCATGCTATAAGTCAAGATTTTATTCATTAGACTTTTATGTTGTGTGCTGTTGGTGGAGAATTCTGGCTGGAGGTCAGGTTAGATTATTACAAAATTAATTTACTCCAAAGAACACTTACCCAGTGGGCTTTCTTATCATATTTCCAGTGGGAAAGAGGGAGTAATGATGCCCTGCTTCTCAGGAAACTCTTTTGGATGGCCTGAATGCATGGAAACTTACTTTCATGGAGATTATTTGAACGTGGCTGGAAGTCAAGTGAGGGTGCCTACAGAGATGCACATGGGGCTGAAAACTAAAGGGTGGCAGCATTATGCATTGCAAAGAACCTACACTGGGAGTCTTAAGATCTGGATTCTGAGCCTGGCTCCTCTCCTCACTGACTGAATGCTCCTGGGGGAAATCTCCTTACCTCACTGAGTGTCAATTTTTATAGCTCTGAAATGAAAGTAACAATATTCGATTTGCTTTACTCCCAGAAATGGTGTGAAGTTCCAGTGTGGTAATAAATGTGAAAGTCCTTCATAAAATGTCAAGCATTATACAAATGTGAATTGCTGTTCCTGATGCTGTAAATATTAAATAAATAAATAAAATAATAGTGCAGTGAACATGGTGGTGAAGATATCTCCTCAAGATAGTGATTTTGTTTCCTTCAGATATATATATACCTAGAGGTAGGGTTGCTGGATCCTAAGGTAGTTCTCTTTTTAATTTTTTGAGAAACCTCCATACTGTTTTCCACAGTGGCTGTTCCAATTCACATTCCCACCAACAGTGCACAAGGGTTCTCTTTTCTCCACATCCTCACCAGCCCTTGTTATCTCTTTTCTTTTTGATATTAGCCATTCCAACAAGTTTGAGGTGATAGCTCACTGTGGTTTTGATTTGAATTTCCCTTATGATTAGTTATATTGAGCACTTTTTCATGTATCTGTTGACTATTTGTATGTCTTTGGAAAAATGCCTATTCACTTCCTCTGCCCATTTTTAAATTGGATTGTTTGTGGGTTTTTTGGCTATTGAGTTGTAGGAGTTCTTTATGTATTTTGCATATTAACTCCCTATCAGATATATGATTTGCAAATCTTTTCTCTCATTTAGAAGGTTGTCTTTTTGTCCTGTTGATAGTTTCCTTTGCTGCACAGATTTTTTGTTTCATGTATAGTTACGCCTGTTTATTTTTGCTTTTGTCACCTTTGTTTTTGGAGTCAAATCCAAAAGATCATGTCCCAGAGACTAATGTCATGGAGCTTACTGCCTTTGTTTTCCTGTAGGAGTTTTATGGTTTCAGGTCTTATATTCAAGTCTTTAAGCTCTTTTGAATTTATTTTTGTGTATGGTGTAAAAAAGTGATCCAGTTTTATTCTTTGGCCTGTTACTATCTAGTTTTCTCAATACCATTTCTTGAAGAGACTATCCTTTCTGCATTTTAGGTTCTTGGCTCCTCTGTTATAAATTAATTGACCATATATGCATGAGTTTATTCCTGGGCTATCTATTCTGTTCTTTTGATCAGTGTGCCTCTTTTTATCCCAGTACCATTCTGTTTTGATTGTTGTAGCTTTGTAAAATAGTTTGAAATCAGGAAGTATGATACCTATAGTTCTTTTCCTTCTTTTTCATGATTGCTTTAACTATTTAGGGTTTTGTAGTTCCATATAAATTTTAGGATTTTTTTTGTTTCTGTAAAAAATGTTCTTGGAATTTTGATAGCACTTGTACTTAATCTGCAGATTACTTTGAGTAGTATAGACATTCTAACAATGTTTATTCTTCCAACCCATGAGCATGGAATATCCTTTCATTTATTTGCATCTTCAGTTTCTTTGATCAATATCTGATAGTTTACAGTATATGTATCTTTTACCTCCTTAGTTAAATTTATTTCTAGGTATTCTTTTTGATGCAGATATAAATGGGATTACTTTCTTAATCTCTTTTTCTGATAGTTCATTATTGGTGCATAGAGACATGACAGATTTTTATATATTGATTGTATATCCTGAAACTTTACTGAATTTGTTCATTAGTTCAAAGAGTTTTTCAGTGGAGTCTTTGGGGTTTTCTATACATATTATCATATTATCTACAAATAGAGACAATTTAAAATCTTCCTTTCTAATTTCTTTGCTTTTATCTTTTTTTCTTTTTATTTTGAGAGAGAAAGAGCGTGCATGTGTGCACACGTGCAAGAGAGGGAGAAGCAGAAAGAGAGAGGGGGAAAGAGAGAATCCCAAGCAGGCTCTGTGCTGTCAGTGCAGAGCCCAATGTGGCGCTTGATTCCACAAACTGAGATCATGACCTGAGCTGAAATCAAGAGTTGGGTGCTCAACCAACTGAGCCACCCAGGCACCTCTCTGTGCTTCGTTTTCTTGTTTCATCACCCTGGCTAGGACTTCTGATACTATGTTGAATTAAAGTGGTGAGATTATGCATCCTTGTCTTGTTCCTGATCTTAGAGGGAAAACTTTTAGCTTTTGATTTTTGAGCATAATGTTAGCTGGTGGTCTTGTCGTGTGTGTGTGTGTGTGTGTGTGTGTGTGTGTGCGTGTCTGTGTGTGTATTCTTTATTATGTTGAGGTACCTTGCCTCTGTATCTAGTTTGTTGAGGGAAAAAAAAGCATACTTTATAATAAAAGTCAATACACCGATTCTTCAAAAATTCTTAACATACAAATTCTTTAATTTGGTAAAGGATATCTACTTTTAAAAAACATACCTATAGCAAACATTATATTTGTTGGTAAGTTATTGAAAGCTTTCCCTTTGAGTTATCTCTGCTATCCCCTGCATTGAACATTATACTGGAAGTCCTAGGAAGTGCAGTAAGGCAAAGGAAAGAAATAAAAGGAATTTAAACTGTCATTCACAGATGACATGATTATGAGCATAGAAAATCCAAAAGAATCTCTAGCCAGTTATTAAAATTAACATGACTAAATTTAGCAAAGCTGCTGGATACAAGGTCAGTTGCATTTCTGAATTTTAGGCACAAAGAATTAGAAAATTTCAAAAGTATTATCATTGACTATTACATCAAAAATCATCATATACCTAGTAAAAAATTGGAAGTGTTCAAGACCACTCAACCCCACACAGAACACTGGAGAATATTAGTGACAGAAATTAAGATTTAAATAAATGGTGGGATATGCCATATTCAAGAATTAGAAGACTCAAAGGTGCCAGAATAGCTCATTTGGTTGATTTCGGCTCAGGTCATGACCTTGCGGTTCATGTTGAGCCTGCTTCGGGATCTGTGCTGACAGCATGGAGCCTGCTTAGGATTCTTTCTCTCCCTCTTTCTCTGCCCCTCCCCTGCTTGCTCATTCTTTCTCGTTCAAAAATAACAAACATTAAAAAAGAATTAGAAGGCTCAACATTGTAAAGATACCAGTTTTACCCCTGATGATCTATAGAATCATTGCACTTCTAATCAAAATATTCACAGATTCTTTTATTGAAGTTGACTAGCTAAGACTTACCATAAATTACCTACACTCATTAAGGTGGTATGAGATCAGTACAAGTGAAAAACAAAAACAGTGGAACAGGATAATCAAGAAACACACCCGTGTACTTGACTGCATGTACAGTCATTTGTTTTATGACACAGGTAAACACTGGAGTGCCTTGGGAAGATGATGGCCTTTTCCATAAATTGTGCTGGATCAACTAGGTATCTATTAAAAAAAAACTAATCTTGACCCTTACACCACACCACACAGAAAAGAAATCTACCAATTTCAGGTAGATGACAGGTGTAAAAATATTAATAATAATAATAAAGCTTATAGGAAAATATCTTCATGACTCAAGATAGATAAAAACACAGAAAGTTTAAACCAAAAAGAGATAAATTGATAAATTCAACTACATTAAGATTAGGAACCTCTACTGATGAAAAAACATTAAGAGTAAAAAAGTAAACCATGGAGTGGGAGGAGATGATATATCTGACACATGCATATATCTGAAAAAAGACGTATACAAATTATATTTTAAAAATCTACAAAAATTAAAAGACTGAAAGCCCAATAAAAAACTAGGCAAAACATTAGAATGGACACTTCAAAAAAGAGGATATCTAAATAGCCAATTAATAAAGGCATTTGTCTTTATTAGTTGAGCACCTGGGTATTTTAACCAAATCCACAATGAGATACCCCTTTATACCCTCCAGAATGGCTAACATTAAAAGGTATAATAACAATAACAAGTATATCTATTGGTGATGAGATTACAATTGGTACACATATTTGTTATCAACTGAAGCCAAATATGTGGATATCTTGTTACCGAGAAGATACACTTTTAAGTATATAAATGCATACATATGTTCACCAAGGGACATTTACAAAAATGTGCATAGCAGCACTGTTCATGATATCCAAAAACTGGAAATAACCCAAATGTCCATTAACAGTCCAACGAAATCTGGCAAATTTTACATTGGAATGCTGTCCAGCATTGACAAGGGAACACTCACTTCTTTATCAACAAAATGTATGAATTTTACATAACATTGGACAAAATAACCAGACACAAAAGAGTACCTAATATATATATTCATATGTGTGTATATATATATATATTCATATGTATACATATATCCTATTCAAAAATAGACAAAACTAATCTAGAGTGATAGAGGTCTGTATGGTGGTTGTCTTTCTTGTTGAGGGTTGAAAGGGGGTCTAGAGAGCCTTCTAGGGGTGTTAGTAATGTAATGTTCATAATATTCTATCTTATAATGCAGGTGGTGGTTACTTTGTGAAAATTCATTGAACTGTACACTTATGATCTGTATACTTTTCTGTATGTTTGTTACACTTCAGTTAATGGTATGGTTTTAAAATTAATAAGCTATACATTTGCATTTTCTTTCATTAGCATTGACTTCTTTAGGATGTAAATGTGTTTGCCAACTCAAAATAGTATTTCATGAATTCATAATTGTATCTGAAATAGACAAAGCATTTTATTGATGAGAACTTTGAAAGTATTCAATAAGAAATAAATTCTTGTACAAATAATTTCTTGCTAGGTACAAAGAAAAATAAGAAAGTCATAACTGTCCTTTTCCACATCCTCTGTCCCTGTCACTAATTACATACCTATCATACCTTTACTTCATCTGAGTTTTCCATACGTGTGTTTTCTAGCTTGAGCCTATGATATGGCTTAAAGGGATATCTTCTCTAGAGTCTTCTCTATAACACTTTAGAATAGAGAACAACTTTTTCTCACTCTGATTTTCTTAGAATTTTGCATAATGGGACATAAATCAGAAAATAGAGATGTCAGTATCCAGGCCATGTTCTTTAAAAATGAGTAAAATTCTGGGGCGCCACTAGAAACAAATGTTCATAATGTGCAAGTTTTGTGTGGAGTTATGTTTTCCAGAGAGTGGAGTTGCTGGCTCATATGCTAAATCTATGTTTAACCCTTGAGAAACTTTTCCAAAACAGCTGTACCATTTTACATTCCCACGAGTAATTTATTAAGGTTCCAGTTTATCCACATCCTACTCAACACTTGTTATTTTTGATTTCAGCAGCACTTGTTTCTTTCTGATTTCATCAATTGAAAAACGTATGAAATGGTCATTTCTTTGTGGGTTTGATTTGCATTTCCCTAAAGGCCATCCTTGATTTTTCACTACTCCTGATAGCTAATCAACTTGCAATTTCTGTCAATTCTCTGTCAATAACCTCTCATATCTATTTATCCCATTGCCATTAGTCTCGTCAAGCCAGGATCTACTGACTCCTGCCTGAATTACTACAACCTCCTACCTGCTCTCTTTGACCCTCCTCTTGCCAACTTCTAACCAATTGGCAACATACCTAAAATGCCAATTTGATGTTTTCATTTTTTGCCATTGCTTAGACTCTTTAAAAGCTTACTTTTTCCTAGGAAAATATTCAGCCTACTTAATAATATTTATAAGGTTACTTAGCCCCTCATGATACAGACACTGCCTACCTTTCTGGCTTTGTCTCTGGCCACTGTCCTTTGGTACTCTAGTCATACTGAACATCTTTCAGTTTTTAAAATGTCATGTTTACTGTTACCCCAAAGAGTTTTTTCATGCTGTTTCCTCAACTAGAACTCTCCTCCTCCTTCTATGGACTTGGCCAGTTTCTACACATCTTTCATCTCCCTGAAAAGCCCGAGCACCACTGGCTCTGGAAAGACTTCCCTGAATTCTCCATAGGTTAGGTGGTCCTACTAAAACACTGTACACTTTCATTGTTATAGTCCCTTTTGGACTTTACTGTTATTTCTTGTTTAATGATTTGTTTTTCTTGCTAAACTGAAGCTCCTTGCAATAGGGCAGGGACAATGTTTATTTTGCTTGCCAATTGAAACCCCAGTTCAAACATGTAACAACTGAATAAATACTGTTGAATATATTCAAGAATATTATTCATTTAAAAAATTAATATTTATTTACTTATTTTTGAGAGAGAGAGAGAGACCACAAGCAGGGGAGGGGCAGAGCGAGAGGGGGACACAGAATCTGAAGCAGGCTCTAGGCTCTGAGCTACTAGCGCAGAGCCCAGTGCAAGGCTTGAACTCATGAACAGTGAGTTTGTATTCAGAATAACCAAAAAGTGAAAACACATGAAATGTTCATCAACTGACAAGTGGATAGCCATAAAATTGAATATTATTCAGCAATAAAAAGAAGTGAAGTACTGATACATGCTACAATGTGGATGAACCTTAACAACATCATGCTAAATGAAGTGAAAGGAGAAAGAAAAAAGAAAACATTATACTAAAATGAAAAAAGGAAGAAAAAAGAAAACATTACATTAAATGAAAGACTGCAAACGACCACGTATTGTATAATTCCATCTCTATGAAATGTCAAGAAATAGGCTAGAGAGACAGAAAGTAGATTAGTGGTTTTCCAGGGCAGATGGTAGGGAGAAATAGGAGTGCCTGCTGATGGGAATGGGGTTATTTTTGAGGAGATAAAAATACTCTAAAATTGATTTTGGTGATGATTGCACAACTCTCTGAATATACTAAAGACTGCTGAAGTACATACTTTGAATGAGTGAATTGTATGGTATGTCAATTATAGGTCAATAAAGCTGTTATTTAAAAAAAAGAATGATGCTCAGATTTACTAACATGGGCAGTTGGGGAGATTATATTGTTATTTACTAAGATAAAGAAAGGTTGGGGTGTTGAGTTCAGTTTTAGATTTGTTAAATTTGAAGGATTCACAGAAAATCCAAATGAAAAGAATCCAGGAACTGAGCTATACATACCTGCTATTTAGGAAAGTAGTCTACACTGAAAATACAGACTTGTGTCACTACCAAGTAAGTGGCAGTTGAAGAGAGAATATGTAGAACAAAACCCTGAGGAAGACCAAGATTAATAAGACAGAAAAAGGAACAAACAAAGCCTGCAAAAGACAATGAAGAGGAGTAGCCAGAGCGAATGTAAGAGGAAAATCAGGACTATATGATATCCTGGAAGCCGGCAGAAGAGATTGTTTTAAGGAAGATGGAGTATTCAGCATTTTGCATGTTACTGACAGGTTAGATAAGATGAGGACTATGCTTGATGACAGCAGGTATCAGTGATATTGGAAGAGTAGTGTGAATTGGAGTAGTGGAGATAAAAATAAGATTGCACTGAGTTGAGAAATATGTGGGAAATAAGAAATCACAAATGGCCAAAATTTGGATTTGCAGAAGAAGAAAGATTAACTAGGAGGAATTTAGAATGAAAGGTTTTTGTTTTACTCTCTTACTCTTAAGATAGAAGAATCATGGGGGCACCTGGGTGGCTCAGTTGGTTGAGCGTGGTACATTGGCTCAGGTCATGATCTATCAGTCTGTGAGTTCTAACCCTGCATCGGGCTCTCTGCTGTTGCCACGGAGCCTGCTTCAGAACCTCTGTGGCCCTTTCTTTTTGCCCCTCCCCTGCTCCATCTCTCCTTTCTCTCTCTCTCTCTTTCCCAAAAGTAAACATTTAAACATTTTATATATATACAAAAAAAAAGAATCATGAACATTTTTAAATGCTGATCAGACTGAGCCAGTAGGAAGGGAGAGTTTATAGATATCCTGGAGACAGAGGAGATAATGTATAGAGTGAGATTTCTGACAGTGCTAAGGGGGATCTGAGCACAGGTAGGGATAGTAACTTTAAATATGAGGAAGGATGGTTTTTCCATGATTACAGGAATGAAGAAGGAGAAAGGATAAATGGAAGCAAATGTGTTTGTAGGTTTGTTGATAAGACACTAAGAGAATTCTCATTGAATGATTTCCTGTTTTCTCTTGGTAATGAAAGGTCAGATTGCTGGTTACAACTGACCGAGTGGCCATGTTTTGGAAAATGGAGAAGTTTGAAAGAGCTGTAAATATTGCAGAGAATAGTAGTGAAATATAATAGGACTGGCAGTCAATACTGAAAGCCCAGTTGAGATGAATAATCTTTTATAGTGATGCCAGTTTTCCCTACAGGAAGATTCTCTTCTCTTGAGTAGAGCAGAGGTCAGCTTACTAAGCAGCCCATAGGCCAGATCTGGACTCATGGCCTCTTTTTGTAAAATAAAGTGTTATTGGAACACGTAGGCTTATTTGTTGTCTGTGGCTGCTTTGACACTACAGTGACAGAAATGAGTAGTTGGAAATTACAGAAATGAGTAGTAGTTCTTTTTTTTCTTTTTTAGTTTTTTAAATCTTTATTCTTGAGAGAGAGAGAGACAAGGTGTGAGCAGGGAAGGAGCACAGAGAGAGGAAGACATGGAATCCAAAGCAGGCTCCAGGCTCTGAGCTGTCAGCACAGAGTCTGACGTGGGGCTTGAACTCACGAGCCGCGAGATCATGACCTGAGCCGAAGTCGGACATTCAACCGACTGAGCCACCCGGGTGCCCCGAGTAGTAGTTCTTAAAGCCTAAAATATTTACAGTCTGCCCATTACAGAAGTTTGTTGACCTCTGATGTAGATCATCCTGGATATAGGTTCAGAGAAAGCAAACATTTGGAGTCATCCAGGATTGAAGTTGAAGATACTGGCAGTTGAAGTATTGAACCTTGGAATCCAAGCTGAAGAAGCAGGGAAAAAAGGAGGAACTAAAGGGAGTTCTGGGGTTTATTTGGATGTCTTAGAAGTAGTTGGGAAAAACAGAGGTGAAAATGATGGAAGATTGTGGTCATAAGTAACATACATGAAATGTATGGTTTCGAAGGAAGAGCAAGTCTAGGTGAAGATGGTGTCTGGGGTGTGGGACTGACAGGCAGAGCACTGGCTAGATCACCTGTGTACATGATGAAGTTCTCCAGAATGGAGTGGACAAGATGATGGTGAGCCCGTGGCTGTCTTTTCTTAACATCTGGAATTTACTAGAGAAAAACTATTTTTCTCACTAAAGGGATAAGAGTGTTATAAATACCAAAGGATTTTAAATTAATAGGTTTTTGAGGGTATCACATTCCTATGTTTAAGTCAGATAAATTGCTAACAGTCGTTTAAAAATTGCTGACAGTCTAGGGATAAGTAAATATAAAATTAACTGCTTTGTGATTATAATTAGAACTTACACTTTTTAAATGTCTTTTGATTATCAGACTGCAGATATATTTAATTTTGAAGAAACAGTTTATAGTCATCATATGTCTCCAGTTGCCACCAAGCACTGTTTGGTAGCAGGTTTGTACCTGTACTTTTTTGCTTTTCAATATATTGAAACTTGCCTCCTTCTAATACCTAGTTCCGATTTGACATTTTAACCCAGACGAATATCACAGTTCTTTAAAGAAAAAAAAACAAACCTAAGTATATGCGATTATTTACTTTCGGTTTTACAGTTATTGTATAAGTTGGGCACTGTGCTAGTGGCTAGGATTCAAAGATTAAGAAAGCACATTTCTGTTCCCTAAGGAGTTACTTTTCACCCAACAACATTTCAAAGATTTTACATGAACAAAGTTTAGCAACTTTTCAATTCAACACAGTACAAAAATAGAAATTATTTCCTTTACTCTAAAACTGTTATTCAAATTAAACATCCATTTTTATGAAAGTACATGCAACAAAAATTCTCATGTGTGAGGAAGAAAAAATGTTTTTCTGGTATCAGACACCAGGTCCCTGTGATTCCCTTATTTGTGTGATACTGCACGAACATCACCTCAGGATGCCAGTTAGCCGTTTGATCTGTGAAGAAGAGTTGGACACTGACTTGTCTCTGAGGTCCACTTAGTCTGTGTCCAGAGTTTCTGATTGGAAACATATCTTTATTATGGAAAGGTTAAGGTATTAAAAATTTATTTGATATAATAAAATATCCTGGGATTATACATACACATTGTAGTAATAGAAATTTCCTGGTTTTCATATTATAGTATGGTTACCTCATATAACAGCCATTGGAACAACATGAGTGATGGGTACACAGGCTCTTTCTGTACTATCTTTGCCACTTCCTATGAAGCTATAATTACTTCAAAATTAAGTGTTAAAAAATAACACAAGAATAGGGTTCTTTTAGTACTAAGGTATAACTGCAATTAAATTTTCTAATTATAAGCATTAAAAAATGATTTGAAGTATATTTTTAGCATACTTGTTTTAGATTTCTAGGTGGATGCAGTGAAAATGTTATGATTCGTAACAGTAGTTTCTTATTTCCTTTTGGTGATGATTTATAATAAAATTATCTTAAACCATTTTTGTTTTTGTTTTTACAGTCGGTACTGGCGGGCCCAAAGTACAACTATGTGACTTAAAGTCTGGATCCTGTTCCCACATTTTACGGGGTATTTTTTTTTATTTGAAACAACCACTACTTTGAGAAAACCATTCAATAAAAAGAAACATTACTAACAATGTATTCTTTGTAACTGACATGACTGATGTATTTTGTGCTACTTGTTAAAAGTCAACAAGGAAATAAAGATCCTTCTGTGCATTATTCTTATAAAACTGAACTATTGAGGAGACATTTATATAAACAATGGCCATAGGGTAAGCTCAAAGGACATGAAAAGACTAGCTGAAAACCTTGTCTTATTTCTACATTAAAAAAATTATTTATGAAACTTACATTGGTATATTTATCTTAAGAACATTATCTTATCTAATATTGTTCTGGCTAACTAAACATTCCTAATATTTAGGTGCTTTTTTCCCCTCATTGCAACTATTTTAGAAAAAGGCAGTAAAATAATATTTTGGTTAAGATATATTAATTTAAATACTTTTCCTACTTTATCAGTATTAGACTAAACAATGAAAAGATGGGATGTAACTGAGAAATACATATTTTTATTCATCTCTGGAAACAATATATCAAGAATAGTTGGTGAGATGGATAGCATTTGCTTTACATTTATAATGAATCTCTAATAATGTAAGGTAGATGACAATATCTAGCTTGAATAGTTCATTTAGGCAAAAGTGAATTAAGATGCTGAAGTTATCCTATGAACTTATCACCTGTGCTTTCTAGAAAAAAATTTTTACACAAATGCTTTTTACAATGATGAATTTAAAAAACTTTTTCTATTATAACTTTCTGAAAAGTTAGAAACCATTTTTATTCTCTAGAATGTTTATCTTGATATGGTTTGTTGCAGTGGTTTTTTGTTGTAGATATAAGTAAATGAGCTTGAGATCTATGATTTATTGATGCATTTACTTTCTACTCTAACAGCTGTATTAAAAGAGAAATACTCTCTTGCTCTGACCTTTCCAATGCAAAACCGGGCCATTTATAATAAGACACCATGTGTGAATAATGTCCCACAGACTTCATATTAATATTTAAACATAGATTACTATAAATGTGAAAAAGTGATAATCATATCAATTTACTTTTAATAGTAGTCTTTACTTTCTTCAAAATCAGACATATTTAATTACACTGTATCTTGGTTTTGCAAGTATTTTACAAGACTTTTCATACAATTGTATTTACAGGTCACAGACAAGAAATATTGGCGGTTTCCTGGTCACCACGTTGTGAATATGTCTTGGCAACTGCAAGGTAGCATGCAAATTATTTAGTTTTGAAGTTAAAAAATAATGATAAGAATTTTGAAAACACTACTTATATATGATGCATATTTAGTTGTTAATTAGGTCCTTAAAATAATTGAATTTTTATGTCATATTACCATAAGAAATCTTCCTTCGCATCACTATCTTGAAGGTGCTCACCGTTTAAAACAGAAAATAAGAGAATCTCTGTAACAATGCAAATCTATTAGTACTACCTTTAAAACAACCGTGTTGTGTCATTTTTTCTACAAAAGTATAAGACTATTAATTTTAAAATAATAGCATTTCTATTCATTTCCTTTAATACAGAATTATTTTGAATCTGATTCAACATTTATTTGTTGATTCATTTTGCTAATATGTAATGACTGCCCACCCTGTGCCAAGCAGTTTAGTCCCCAGAGACTGTTAATAGTTTGCATAATGCAATATTGAAATCTATGCTTTCTGAAGTAGAACAAGTCTAGAATGTAGCTGTTAAGTAGGCTGGCTAATGAGGTGTGAAGGTGGGGAGCTAGATGATGGTTGTGGGTCCATGGGAGGGCGATTTCTTTTGTTTATGCCTAATTTGGTTTTCCTCAACTCATAGGGAAGGTAAGAAAGAGGATTTCAATTCTCAGAGTACACCAGGAATTTGAGTCAGAATGAGAATGGACCTAGTAATCAGTGGTAGGAACCAGATATGTCCAAATCTTATCTACGTCAGAAAATACTTAAATCCTCACACTCATCCCATTGCAGACCTTCTCCAGCTGGAAAGAAAAAAAACCATTTTGAAAATAAGAAATGCTATTTTTTTGCTTTTTATTCTAGCCTTTAGCTAGGTTTGATGGTGATCTGTGAAAAGAATCAAGATTATAGGAAGAGATAGCCCTGTATCTATGAAAAAAAAGATTTATAATTTAGAAATAGGCTTTTAAAATGTATTGGGGTTTTTTAAGTTTATTTATTTATTCTGAGAGACAGAGAAAAAGAGAAAGAGAATCCTAAGCAGACTCTGTCCTGTCAGCTCAGAGCCCGACGCAGGGTTCAATCCATGAACCATGAGATCATGACCTGAGCTGAAACCAAGAGTTGGACACCTAACTGACTGAGCCACTCAACTGTCCCTATAAAATGCATTGTATTGCTTTTTCTAATTATAGGGGTCTGGATAAACCCAGTAGGTTAGAATATTGTTGAGGTCTCTTTTGAGAACATGATAGCATCAGTTCTGATTTATATTTTCTTTAGGAGTAATTTAGAAGCTGAAATTGATGGGGCACTTGGGGGGCTCACTTGGTTCAGAGTCCGATTCTTGATTTTGCTTTAGGTCATGATCTCTCAGTTTGTGAATTCAAGTCCTGTATCAGGCTCCACACTCACAGGACAGAGCCTGCATGGGAGTCTTTTTCTCTCTCCCTCCCTCTCTTTCTATCCTCTCCTGCTTGTGCTCTCTCTCTCTCTCTTTCTCAAAAAAAAAAATAGAAATACAGATCTTTAAAAGAAACTGAAATTGATGTGTGATCTTGATATTTTGCCTGTCTTATCACTTACTTGAGATAAAATATAAGTATCTGATTTCTAAGAGACATTAAATTTAGTTCTTGAATATGTGGCAAAGATAGATTTGAGTATTGGAAGCGAAATATAAATATCATTATCCACCTTAATTTTTTCATAAAAAAGAAAACACCAAATTCATGCCAAATGAATTCTTAAAAGTAAAATTAGTTACTACTTGATTGTCTAGAAAACATTTGAATAATGAACAATAGAAAGGATATAGTGACAAACTTGCTAAGGAATGGGCTCCAAAGCTGTCCAGTTTTAGAGGAGGAACATGTTCATAAAAAACAGCAGAATTAAGTCCTTGTGATCTAAAAATAGGTTACCTTTTTTTCCCTGTTTTTCACTGCTTTTTGCTACTATTGACTTTGAATATTAGATGAAAAGGCAAAATATAACAATCCAAATTTATAAATATATTTGCACCAATATACTGAGACCTCTGTGTTCCATAATACTGGAAGGGCTAGGTGAAGAGTACAGTCACTGTCCTACCTACATATGTCAGTGTAACATTTATTTCTTCTTAGTGCTGACAGCAGAGTAAAATTCTGGGATGTCAGGAGAGCATCAGGATGTTTATTTACTCTTGATCAGCATAATGGAAAGAAGTCACAAGCTGTTGAATCAGGTAATGAATAATACATTAATATAGAAACATGCCAATGATAGTATTTTTATATTGAAAATTTTGAATTGAAACTAATTACAAATTACAAATCTTATAATTTAGAAAATGTCAAAAGTCATTCATAGTAAATCAATTTCTGAATGTACATAACTAAATTATGATTGTTTTTCTTCAAGATACAAAGAAGCAGGACATTTCATCTGCTCCTAAATTTTCAAATGCAGAAACTTTTCTGAATTAATTTGTTACTTTTTTTTTTAGTGAGGTCAACTAACACAAATTCAGTGCCACTTAGGAAGCTACAGTGAATTGAAGGAATAGTAACATTTTGTGGCCATTGTATGAGAATAAAATATGCAAGTTGTGTTAAATGTGTCAACTGCTATCCAAGTGAAAAAGTACCTCAGTTGCATTTTTCCAATAGAGTTTAATTTCGTTATGGAATAAAATTCTGATCTAGAATTCGTTACACACCAGAAAAATCTTAGAATGAACTATATACAATTGTATGATTGTTTTAATAATCTTTTTAATTAAATTAGACTGTTGAGAATTATGCTTTTTCAAAGTTGGTCATTTTGTTTTTTTTTTTTTTATTTATACTTTATTGTCAAGTTGGTTTCCATATAACACCCAGTGCTCTTCCCCACAAGTGCCCCCACCCCCCTCCATGACCATCACCCCCCTTCCCCTTTCCCCCTCCCTCTTCAGCCCTCAGTTTGTTTTCAG
>CM053572.1:40245917-40392806 GCA_028646485.1 Cryptoprocta ferox | reverse complement strand
ATCTCTTCCCGTTTGAATTTTGGTAGTGCATGTGCGTTTAGGAATTTGTCCATTTCTTCCAGACTGTCCAGTTTGTTGGCATACAATTTTTCATAGTAATCTCTGATGATTGCTTGTATTTCTGAGGGATCAGTTGTAATAGATCCATTTTCATTCATGATTTTGTCTATTTGGGTGTTCTCTCTTTTCTTCCCAAAGTTGAAAGCTTTGGTTGAAACTAGAACAAATTTTGGTTGAAACTAGAACAGTTATTCTTTCCCTATTAATTTTTTTTTTTTTTAAGAGCACCTGGGTGGCTCAGTTGGTTAAGCGTTCCGACTTTGGCTCAGCTCATGATCTAGCAGTTCGTGAGTTCGAGCCCTGCACCAGGCTCTGTACTGACAGCTCGGAGCCTGGAGCCTGCTTTAGATTCTTTGTCTCCCTCTCTTTCTGTCCCTCCCCTGCTTGTTCTCTCTCCTTCTCTCTCTCTCAAAAATAAATAAACATTAAAAAATATGAGGGTGTGCCTAGGTGGCTCAGTCAGTTGAAAGTCCAACTTCAGCTCAGGTCATGATCTCTCTGCTCGTGAGTTCAAGCCCCATGTCAGGCTCTGTGCAGACAGCTCACAGCTTGGAGCCTGCGTTGTATCCTGTGTGTGTCTCTCTCTCTCTGCCCCTCCCCACTTGCATTCTCTTTCTCTCTGTGTCTCTGTCTTTGTCTCTCTCTTTCCCTCTTTCAAAAATACATGAAACATATTTTTGAGATCTAAAAACATTTTTGTCTTTTATAGTTTATTGTCAAGTTGGTTTCCATGTAACACCCAGTGCTCATCCTGGCAAGTGCCCTCCTCCATGCCCATCACCCCCCTTCTCCTCTCCCCCTCCCCCATCAGCCCTCAGTTTGTTCTCAGTATTCAAGAGTCTCTCATGGTTTGCCTCCCTCCCTCTCCCCAACTATTTTCCTCCCTTCCCTTCCCCCATAGTCCTTTGCTAAGTTTCTCCTGTTAAACTTATGAGTGAAAACATATGGTATCTGTCCTTCTCTGCCTGACTTATTTCACTTAGCATGACACCCTTGAGTTCCATCCACATTGCTACGAATGGCCAGATTTCATTCTTTCTCATGGCCATGTAGTATTCCATTGTATATATGAACCACATCAATAAAACATTTTTAAGAAAGTATTTTTAATAATAAATACTAGTATTATTGCTTTTTAATAATCTGAAATGATTTTTAGATTAAAAATAGAATTAGTATAAAAGAAATTTCAAAGGGGTTTATTTTAAAATTTTAATGTCAGGCTATGCATTTAATTGAGTTTGATAGCGTAGCTTACTTACTCCCTTAAGAAAAATTATATTTGGCAAGATTTTTTTTTTTGGTTTTCCTGTCTTTCTCTGTTTTTGTGGTTTTAATTTATATAGCTTATTGTCCTCAAATAATACACAGGGATGAATAATTTTAAATATAATCAACTTGTATATTTTAAGTAATTCAGAGAGTTCTCCTATAATAATATGTTTAAATAACTATATCAACAAGCATTAAGTGTGTACTGAATACAGGAACAGATTAACTGAATTGTATTTTTCATTGCAGCCAACACTGCTCATAATGGGAAAGTTAATGGCTTATGTTTTACAAGTGATGGGCTTCACCTCCTTACTGTTGGTACGGATAATCGAATGAGGCTCTGGAATAGTTCCAGTGGAGAAAACACACTAGTAAGAGGCTTTAAGTATCTCCAACCTTTTGAATATAAATTTAAAAAACTGATCTATGACATACACTTAGTGTTCTTCTGTAGATTTAACTCTTTTCTTGTCTCTGAATCACCGTTTTCTTTTTATATTTTTCCATTATGTGAACTAATAACAGCCTATCACACTCCCACTGTGCATAATGGGAGTGTGCCATATCTTTCAGGTATGTTGGAGAAGAAAAGATTGAGAACAATTGATATAAGTGAGACTTAAAAAGTTAAATAGTCAAATTTTATACTATATATGACTTGTAAAAACAGTCTAAAATGAATGTAATCTTACCAGAACATATAGTACTTTAATATTAGACTATTTAAATGTTTTCAATGTGCTAGATTCTTACTTGGTATTTAATTTCTAACAGTCTGTTAACTTTATGTTATGGGTCTTAACCAGGTATACCTGTGGCTTACTAACTTTCAGAATAAGCTAATAAATTTGTAATTTGGTGGTAATAGTAATAGTTAATATTTATTAAGAGCTTATATGTCAGATATAGTACTAATAAAAGTTAACATTTAATATATGTGCTGAAGCATATAGGGTCTTGTTTAATCCTCACATCAATATTATGAAAGTAATTACTGTTATAATTCCCATTTTACACATGAGAAAATGAGACATAAATGGATACATAACTAGTGTGAGTTAAAACAGCTAAAAAGCAACTGAACTTGACTCTAGATTCCACTTTTACTGCAACAATGAATTACCAAACCACTTAAAGCATTTACTTAATGCTTTAAGGTAGGTATTGATAGTAATCATATTCCTTTCTTTTTTTGTTTTTGAGGTCATTTATTAATTTAAGTAATCTTTACACCCAACATGGGGCTAAAACTCATGACCCCAAGATCAAGAATCACATGCTCTTCCAACTGAGCCAACCAGGTGCCCCATTTCATATTTCTTTCTTTAATCATCCTTTCTAGCTAATTCCCTTTCAGATACTCTTAAATACCACTTTTATTACTAAATTATAATTTAACAGTAAGGTCAAAATTGTTTGTACTAGATTACTAGATTGCTAATCTCTCTTGTACTTTATGAAGTACTTCTGCTTCTCCATCATATCTCAGACTAGAAACTCAGGCAATTCAAAATTTAATTTAAAATCTTCCATTCATTATACTGGTACCATGTTTCTAATCAGGTCACACCTTTATTTTCTCAATTTATGTATTTGTTTAATAAATATTAAGCACTTATTTACCAGGCAGTATTATACAGCAGCAGACAAAACATAGGAAAGTCCTATCCTCAAGGAACTTAAATTCTAGGGAGAAGAAGAGAAACATCAACCATCACTCAATAAATAGATGGATGGATAAAATATATTTTAGGTGTAGCAAGTGCTCTGAAGAAAAGCAAAATGAGGAAAGTAGCAAAGAAAATATTGGGAGGTTGGGGTTGCAGTTTTACATAGGGCAGTCAGGGTATGTCTCACTCAGAAAATGATGACATTTGGCCTGAAGGAAATCATCAGGTAACTGGGAAGGAGAGCATTCCAGGCTGGGGAAGGAAGAAAATACAAAGACTGTGAAGCAGAAGTATGCTTGGGATACCCAGGGAACATCTAAGAGGCTCTTGTATTGAAACAGAAGAAGCAAGGGGGAGAAGAATAGGAGATGAGGAACAGAAGAAATAGGTACCAGAGGATATAGGCTTGTAGGCCTTTGTAAGGGCTTAGGCTTTTTCTCTGGGTGAAATGGAAAGCCACTAAAAGCCTTTGAGTGAAGAAGTGACAGGGCCACTTTGGAAAGGTAGGTCGGCATGTGTATCGAAGGTGAATGTAAGTATAAATGTATTGAGTGTGGGTGTGTGTTTAGTTAATGTGACTTTATTCCATTTTTCTCTCCTTGAAGATGATACTCATACCTTATGGGTTTTTGCTAGCAAGTCCATTTCACGAATAGTGTCTTTAGAATGTAATACATTTGAAAATTGATTTGATCTAAGTAAAAGATGACTAGAGTAGCCCAGAAACTCACCTTCAGGGGACATTGGTCCCAGGAACAGTGATTCTCAGGGGAAACACTGTTTTCAAATATTTAAAGCACTGTCTGACAGAATTGGAAACCAATTTCAGTCCTACCATTTAGTAATTTGGGACATTAGTTTACTTAAGGTAACATTTTAAAGGACTATGATCAGAGTTTCAATGTCTCCATCTTGTAGAGAGGGGTTATTATGTGCCTAAATAGTAATTTTAAGGATACTAGAAGAATGTCAAAAGTAGTACTGTACCTGTTAAATAGTAGGTATACCATAAATAACTATTTTTATTGTATAATATTGCCTTATTAGGACCTTTGTTAGTTTATAGAACAAAGATATATATGGGCTGTGTCCATTGGCAACAAGAGAATTTGTACCATTAAGATGGTACTCTTAATGGTATAACCTCTTCTCCCATTTTAGGCTTTTCTTTTTGTTTTTTCATATATATATATTATTTTTTAGTTAACATAGAGTATAATATTGGTTTCAAGAGTAGAATTCAATAATTCATCACGTATATACAACACCCAGTGCTCATCATCACAAGTCCCCTCATTAGTACCCATCACCCATCTAGTCCATCTCCCACTCACCTCCCTGCATCAACCCTCATTTTGTTCTCAATTGTTAAGTCTCTAATGGTTTGTTTCCCTGTCTCCTCTTCCTCCCCCTCTCCTCATATCTATTTTGTTTCTTAAATTCCACATATGAGTGAAATCATGTGGTATTTGTCTTTTTCTGACTGACATCTCACTTAGCATAATACGTTGTACTCCATCTGTGTCGTTGCAAATGGCAAGATTTCATTCTTTTTGGTGGCTAAGTAATATTCCACTGTGTGTGTGTGTGTGTGTGTGTGTGTGTACCACATCTTTATCCATTCATCAGTCGATGGACATTTGGGCTCTCTCCATTGTTTGGCTATTGTTGGTAATCCTGCTGTAAACATTAGAGTGCATGTACCCCTTTGAATCTGTATTTTTTATCCTTGGGGAAAATCTTTATGTTTTTTCTTATGCTTCCCTTTTGCTCTTAAGAGGGATTCATCTTTTACATCTCCATTATCCTTTTGCTCTTCAGTAGATACTTCTAAATCTTAAAAATAAATATCAAGAAAAAAGACATAAGTTAAATAAGAAAAGTTTATTTAATCATATCCTAACTTTAAGGTTGTAAATACATTTGTTTTCTTCATAAAATTCTGAGCTTATTTTTTACTCTTTAATTTTTTAAAGGTTATTTTGAGAGAGAGAGGAGGGGAGGAGCAGAGAGAGAGGGAAAGAAAGAGAATCCCAGGCAGGTTCCACACTGTCAGCATGGAGCCCAGTTCAGGGCTCAAACTCAAAAACATAAGACCTGAGCCAAAATCAAGTGTCGGAAACTTAACTGACTGAGCCACCTCAGTGCCCCTGAACCTTATTTTTTAATGTTGTCTTTGAGTAATTTTCTTTACTTTTGATCTGGGAATTAGATATTCTGCTTCTTCAGAGATATTTCTCTTCCTCTTCCCCATTCTGACTAAAGGTTCTGGACCTACCTCAATAGCTTTTGCTGCTTTTGTTTTGTTAATGTGGTATATAAAAACAACATTGTCACATTTTCCAAACAATCTAGCTGTGAGTAACCTTTTTGGGAAATAAGTCTTGTGATAAATTATATATACATATGTCAAGAAATTTTTACTTGGAATATTAATAAAATTAAATTTAAAAAGATAGAAGTCCCTGGGTGGCTCAGTCAGTTAAGTGTCCAACTTTGGCTCAGGTCATGATCTCATTGTTCATGGGTTTGAGCCTTGCATCGGGCTCCATACTGACAATCAGAGCCTAGAGCCTGCTTCAGATTCTGTCTCTCTCTCTCTCTCTCTCTCTCTGCCCCTCTCCCACTCCTGCTCTCTGTGTCTCAAAACTAAATAAACATTGAAAAAAAATTTTAATTTTAAAAAGATATGTAAGTGCATGCTTCTAGTAGATGTATTATTACTTATATCTTCTGTACAAATACTATTGTGAACCTATGTTTAAAGGTTAATTTCTTATTTTTTAATAAAAATGAGATTAAAAATAGAAATTCTTATGTTTTCTTCTCATACCTTAATGGATTATTTTGCAGGCTTCTTGAGGTGTGTGAACTTTACTCTGGAAACCAGTGCCTTAGAAAACCTAACAAGTACTTGCAGGGAAAATTTACAGAGAAACAGTAAATTTTGTTTTGGCCCAACAAAAGAACAAAAAATTTATAGTAGCTATTCCGGTGTTGACTGTTTTTGTTACTGGTACTATCATTCACTATTAGCAGTGTCTGAAACTGGGTATCTATCACTTATTCTTCCCTGTCCCTTATCCCACCTTTTAAATCAATTAGACATCCCCTTAATTCTTCCTTCTTCTTTTTTTTTTTTTTTATACCTGTCTTCCCTTCCTGCCTCACTCTGGGCCCTCATGATTACTCCATTTAATTACTCTAAAATTCTAACTTGTCCCAAATTTCTCTCCCAGTGGAAGTTTTTCATTGTTTCCTGTATACTTACAGGTTATTAAAACCGAATGCTTTCGCCTTTTGTGCACAAAGCCTTCATAACTTTTATCTGCTAACTCACCAGCTTTATGTCTTGCCATTTTCCCTTTTTTTCTGTGTCCACACTGAACTCCTCAGAGGTCTTGAAAAATACCTTGTTCTCTTGCTCTTCCATTCTGCTGCACAAACTCCAGTCTTTGCTTTAGGATACTGCTCTTCTTCCTGTCCTAGCTGCTTCTCAGTTTTCAGGATTCATCTCAGGCACAATCTCTCTTCAACTCCTTTAGACTAGCTTAGGTGCCTCCAAGTACCCAGCACCTACTTGTGTTAGAATGCACTATGATCATCACTTCATGGAATGAGGGAAAAATAATATACAACTATGTGGCATAGTGGTTTTTTATTAGTGTAGTCTAGATTCACTTTCTGATTCTGTCATTTGCTGGCCCAAAGACCTTGATCAAAATACTTAATTTTTCTAAATGTTTCTTTTTGTGTAATAATGCTGACTATCTCATAGTATTGTTTTGAGTATGACATGAAATAACACGTAAAACATTTAGCACATTGATATTTACAGCAAATGTTGATGTTCAGTAATGTTACCTATCATTATTATGATTATGCTGATCATTGTTTAATAATAAAATGAGCTGCCTTCTAATGGAATCTGTGTCACTGTAGGTATTCATTTAGTGACTAGATGTATATATTTTCTGGAACAATAAAAGGAATTCATAAGATAGGGAATTGGATTTGCTATCATCCTATCCAAAGTCCCATATCATCCTCCCCTCTCAAAATCTTTTCAAAGCCTGTATGTATCACCTTTAGCACATCATAGCCAAAAGTAGCCTCTTCCTTTACAGTACTTTCATAATAATATACATCATGCTATTTATCAAACATTGCTTTTTATAGTAAGCATACATAGTCAAAATATGGAAACTTTAGACGATCACCTAGTATAACATATGACACATACATGACCATAGTAAGCAATAATGAATTATAGAATCCTCCTTTCCTTAATCTGTTACTAGAACTTTATTCCACAGGTATTGAAAAGATACTGATAATTTTTAGTCCACAAGTGATTTGACCATGGCAGTGATTTTTGAAGATTAATGGGATAGTAAGTTGCAGAATGGTTTGGAATGGGGATGCCGGAGGCAAAGACGTGTCAGAGAGCTGGTTCAGTCTTTGTGCCATTCAACACTACCCAGTTCATATTTGAGAAGGAATATAGTTAGGTCCTCTGATGAATGTGAATAAGGTTATCACAGTCTAGCAGTTCAAAATTTTTCTAGCAGGAACAGAGTTTCTAGTAGAAAGATGAGTGGTTTTTTTTCCCCCCACACTCCTTACTATATGTGCAACTATTTGTATAATGACACTATAGTCTACAAACAGTTGCACCTATAGGATCAAAAGATGCAAATGAGAGAATGTTATACTTTTAAATATATATAGGAATTAATAAATCTAGGGACTTATGATACCTTTATGTTCTAGGTGCTCTCATATGCATTATTTCATCTGGTTTTTCACAGTAACTCTGGTAAATGATGTTATTTCTATTTAACAGATTACAATTTGGAGGTTAAATCATTCATTATTCATAATGGGCAAAAAAAAAAAAAAAGAAAAGGAGGGGGTAATTGAGTGGGTACGTTTCTACAACCCAGGTCTACTGACTATAAGTTTAATATTCTCATGTTTCATTCTGCCACTGCTGAGGTGGGCTATGCTGAATGTATATACTTATCTCTGTCCCATGTGAACCTGAAGGGTTGGTAAGGCAAGTATGGTATCCACACATTATCAACATATGTCCAGTTGGGCCTCAGTAATTTTTAATATAGAAGTTCTCCCTCTCTCTTTCTCTCTCCCTCTCCCTCTCCCTTTCCGTCTTCCTCTCCCTCTGTCTCCCAACTAACCTTTCTAAGAGAAAAAGGTAAATTATTGTCTGTCTAAATTCTAGTATTAGCCATAGGAAAGGGAGGTGATCTTCATGCTCATTATTCTCAAATGATTAGCTACTTGTTTTATACCTACCCTAAACTGCTAAATCTAAATTATCAGCAGGAAGTAAGCCTGACTATCAATTTCTTTAGCACAAAGCTTCTCAGACTTTGATGAGCCTGTAGGTTACCCAGGGATCTTGTTAACATGAAGATTCTTGTTCACTAGTATTGGGATAGGACCTGGAAGTTTGCTTTTCTAACTGCTGAGGATGCTGATGTTGTTGGGTTTGCACCTTTGGCATACAGTTGCAGCATTTTTGTTTTTGTCCCAAATACAAAATTATTTACATAAAGTTGCAGTTGTATACACACTATTTGTGTGCTGTGCTTTCTTTATACTTCAGTTTTATCCTTACTTCCTGCATAATTTTTATAGTTATGGTTTTTAGTTACTATATAAACTGTAGAGTTGTTATATTATTAGGGGTTTACATCTATGTTTAGTTATCTTGCCATTCTAGATAATACTGCATTGAATTCCTCTGGGCATATAGGTTTTTGCTGTTTAATTATTTCCCTAAGATAAATTCCCAGGAGTAGTTACTTGGTCAACGGGTACGAATATCTTTCTTGTTTAATGGGTACAGAATTTCAGTTTTGCAGGATAAAAGAGTTCTAGAGATTGATGATGATGATGGTTGTGCAAGAATGTGAATGTAATGTCACTTAACTGTACACTTAAACGTGGTTAAGATGACAAATTTTATGCTGTGTGTACTTTACCACAATTAAAAATGTTTTAAAATAGGGCCACCTGGGTGGCTCAGTCAGTTAAGTGTGAGACTTGGGCTCAGGTCATGATCTCACACTTAGTGGGTTTAAGCCCTGCATCGGGTCTTCTGCCTATTAGCACAGAGCCTGCTCCAGATCCTCTGTCTCCCTCTTTCTCGGCCCCTTCCCTGCTCTCTCTCTCTACCCCTCTCCTGCTTGCTCTCTCTCTCTCTCTCTCTCTCAAAAATAAATAAAACATTAAAAAATGTTTTAAAATAAAAAGGTGATTCTCCACCCCCCCATAAAGAACATCTTTGTGTTTTGTTACATAATACATCATTTGGCCTTTTAGAAGGAATAGCCTAATTACAGTGCCACCAACATGTTTATCTCACTTTATAACAGTACACAGTATTTCATGTTTTTTTTTTTAATTTTTTAAATGTTTGTTTATTTTTTGTGTGAAAGAAACAGAGCGTGAGCAGGGGAGGGGCGGAGAGAGAGGGATACACAGAATCTCAAGCAGGTTCCAGGCTCTGAGCTGTCAGAACAGACATTAAATGTGAACATTTGCTTTTGTGGATTTTTTTTTTACTATTTGTATTTTCCTCTTATGTGAAATGTACATTTATGTCATTGGCCCTTGTTTCTCTTAGCACATTGATCATTTTCCTTAGATTTAATACAGCCCCTTTTATGGTATGTTATATTTTAAGTAAATATTTCTTCTAGTCTTTGTTGTCTTTTTAATTCAGATTTAAGAAATGGGTAATACTATGATTTTACATCCTACAGGTAAACTATGGAAAAGTTTGTAATGACAGTAGAAAAGCGTTGAAATTCACTGTCTCCGATGGCTGCAGTTCAGAGTTTGTTTTCGTGCCATATGGTAGCACCATTGCTGTTTATACAATTTACTCAGGAAAGCAGATAACTATGCTTAAGGGACATTATAAAAGTGTTGACTGCTGTGTATTTCAGTCTCATTTCCAGGTAAGAATGATACTTAAGGGAATTTAAAATGTTCAGTTAGCTAGCTTGCCAGGCTAGTTGTATATAAAAGAGTAAATAGTGATTTAAGTCTGAGGAATTCCACTTTTAATCCACGTTTGAGCTAGGGTTTATTTAATGGAGGATAACATAGGATAGAGTTTTAGATAGTATAGGATATTTGTATGAGTCAGTATAATACTGTGTAACTTGACTGAAATAAGTCCTTTCTTTGCATATGGGCTCCATTTATTTAGCAGATGAAAATCTCTCGCAAATTAAAATAATGTCTTGTAGTCAGTCTTTTGGGAAAAGCTGGAATACATGTGTCTAATCTCAAAAGACAGTTTTTGTATTTTGATTTATGTATATGTGAGTCTGTCTCAGATTTTCTCTTTTATTTTCTGCCGGGGCTAATCAGATTGCTTTTGAGTTGATGCATCTTACATAATTTCTTAAATACCTATGGCTTTTGTTTGTTTAACATTGGGACCTTTTTCTTTCATCTTACCAAGGAATCAGGTTTTTTCAGAAAATATTTGCACAAATTACCTCCTGTATTCCTTTATGAGTCTCTAATAGAGCAAGTATATTGGTATTTCCCTATTTTATAGGTAAAGAAAATGAGGCTTATAAGAATTAAATACTGATAAAATGAAAATTATGGGTTATTGGAGCTAGGAAGGACCTGGTAAAGCTCTTAATCACTTATTCATTACTTAATTTGTGTCTGACACTACAGTAAGATATACAATGCTTATTTTTCACCCAGCACACATCAGTATGCCAATAGCCATTATTAAAATATTCAAATACATAGCTTAGTGTTTGTTAAAGAGCTGTTGCACCAAGCCCCCTAAGTTACCTGTAGATTGCTGCCTTTCCTGAGGCTTCCTAGATTATACCTCAGCCCAGCAACTAAGAGGGACCTTCAGGACCCTGCTCTCACTCTATGGCTATTATCTCTTCTGATTGGTCAGTATCCTGATGTTAAATATTTTTACTTTTTACTTTTTTATTTTTAATTTATATCAAAGTTAGTCAGCATATAGTACAATAATATTTTTAAGAGTAGATTCCACTGATTCATCCCCAATATATAACACCCAGTGCTCATCCCAGGAAGTGTCTTCTTAATGCCCCCTACGCATTTAGTCCATCCCCTTATCCACAACCCCTCCAGTAACCTCAATTTGTTCTCTATATTTAAGAGTCTCTTATGTTTTGTCCCCTTCCCTGTTTTTATATTCTTTTTGCTTCCCTTCCCTTATGTTCATCTGTTTTATATGTTAAATTCCTCATATGAGTGAAGTCATATTTCATTCTGACTTATTTTGCTTAGCATAATACCCTCTAGTTCCATTCACATTGTTGCATATGGCAAGATTTCATTCTTTTTGATTGCCGAGTAATACTCCATTATATATATATATATATACACACACACACACACAACACATCTTCTTTCTCCATTCAGTTGTTGATGGACATTTGGGCTCTTTCCATACTTTGGTTATTGTCATTAATGCTGCTATAATTTAGTTTTACTTCTGAGAAAAGACTAAAACACCAGAGAAGTGACATGACTTGCCCCAACCTGCAAGTAATTATTCATAGAGTATGGTTATCTATTCAAAGAAATTCTTAGAATACTATACCTCTCTTCTTGTCCAGGGTCACATAGAGATATAACCAAGATTTTAAACCAGGTATCCTGACTATAAATTATTGCTTTCCAACAAATCAGAACTTCCTAATGGGTGTACCATTAATGGAGTAAAAGTGCCAAGATACTGATTTCCCACCAGTTCCTGGAATAGCTGAGACAAGCCTGGGACAGCCAGGAACCTGGGACAAGTTGCCCCCTGACTCATACCCCCGACTCATTTCTCTAGATATTGCATACTCAGATTTGAATCTTTGCACCATATCAGAAAGCTTCCAACTCTTATCCCATTACATCTATTATGATTTTTGAAAAGGAAAATAATTATGTCTCAAAAATAAAATAGGATAATACGTTGCATCCATTTAGCAGCAGAACTCTTTTCCAAATTAAATATTACACAGAATTTACTATCTGAAGACAAAATTGATATTTATAGTAATTCTATCAAATATAAAAATCTAACAAGATATATCTAACATCAAAATAGATAATGATAGGGGCACATGGGTTGCTCAGTCGGTTGAGCATCCGACTTCGGCTCAGGTCATGATCTCGTGGTTTGTGGGTTCAAGCCCCATGTCGGGCTCTGTGCTGGCAGCTCAGAGCCTGGAGCCTGCTTCCGACTCAGTGTGTCCCTCTCTCTCTCCTACTCCCCTACTCATGATCTGTGTCTCCCTCTCTCTCAAAAATAAATAAATGTTAAAAAAAATTCAAAATAGATAATGATAATAATACATTATACCCATTGACTAAAATAGAAATCCACGAATCCAGTCAGGTATAAGTAAGTAAACTAATAAATTGGAAGTGTAATGAGGAGTGGGATATTTACATAGTTCCAGAGTACCTCCCAACAAAATATTAATTGCAGAGGTAAAATGTGTAATTTTACCATGAAGAAGCCTGACATACATCACCTTAATTAAATAATCAAAATTAATAAACCAGTTACATGATATTCCTTCTGTGATAGTCCTGGCAAAGATGCATCACCCTAATTTAATCATGAGGAAACAAGAAAATTTGAAGGACATTTTACAGAATAACTGGTGTGTATGTTCAAATCTGTCAAGGCCAGGACAGCCAATGGGAGACTGAAGAACTATTCCAGATTAAAGGAGAGTTAGGAGCCATGACAACCAAGTGCAGCATATGATTTTAATCTGGACCCTTTTGCTATAAAGGACATTTATTGAGACAGTGGGCGAAACTTGAATAGAGTATTAAGAATTACCTGGCAGTAATACATCATTGTGAATTTTTTAATTTTGTTGGATGCATTGTAATTGTATAGGAGAATCTCCTTGTTCAAAGGAAATATATACTCAACTGTTGAGGGTTGACAGGACTCATGTTGTCAACTTAGTCTCACATGTTGAGTTTTTTTTTTTTTAATCTAATTTCCCAAATGAACACCTACACTTATTCCCAAAATTTCAGTATTTCAAATTTTTCCATTCAACTGGAGTCATTTTATCAGTCATTTTAATTTAAGTGCTGTCTCTTGTAAGCTCTTTCTTGAACATATACAGAATTTCCTTTATCTCCACCAGTGTGGCAATGCTTAACCCCAAATTGCCTTGTAAGCTCATCTGACCCAGTTATTTTGGAGGTGTGTGTGTGTGTGTGTGTGTGTGTGTGTGTGTGTGTGTGTATCTTGCCTTCTCAGAAAATTAAATTGATGGAGGGCTCTGAACATTTGAAAATATCTTTGCATCATCCACAGTTAGTATAACTATATATTCTAGACTTAACAATGCTGTCAATAGAATTTTGTTCCCTTTGGGAAGTTTGATTATGTATAGCTAAATCTAATTTACTTTAATATTTTTACATCTGTATTTCCTATAAATAACTTTATTATCTTATTTTCCATTTATCTAGAAACTTTCCTTTTTTTAAGAAAAATGTTAATTGTACCATGCTTCAAACAGTTTTTGAGATGAACAGTAATAAAATAAATAATTACACAGCAGAGCAGGAAAAAAGTTTACTATTAGAAATGTTTGTATAGATGGACTAAGGCTTCTTCCACCACCCTGCCCTTTTTAAAATATTTTCCAGGGTTACTTCCAAGAAAAAATAAAAGCACACCTGGTGGAAGGCCCAAGAAAAGTATGTGTAGAAATACAGAAATAAATTTGTGTGGAAGAAAACCACTTTGTCATTCAGAGTTTTACAACCACTTATCATTTTGCTGTTGTTTCTTTTTAGACCTTTTCTCCTTTACATAGCCTTTTTTTTTAATTGACCTAGTGTTTTACATCCGGGTTTTTTGTCCCCTTCACACTATGACTCTTTGGTTTAAATCCTTCTTTTTTCTGTTGATATTGAGTATTTTCTCATGTTATTAAGTATTCTTAAAAAGCAGATGTAATGGTTATATAATATCCCATCCTATGAATACAACATAAATTTATATATAAACCATTACACTACTCTGGACAATTATGTCTATATTTTGTTATTTTAAATATAATACTGCTGATATCCTTGAATTTCATGCATGTCTTTGGCATGACTTATTAGAAAAGCATACACAAACTTATGACATGTATTGAGATTCTCTTCTCCAAAAAGATCATGCCAATTTATACGAGAGTATCTATTTCACTGCCCCATAGGAATGTTTTTAGTACTAGCAATATGACATTTTCCTTAAGTTCTTAAATTTTTTTAATGTTTTTATTTATTTTTGACTGAGAGAGAGAGAGAGAGAGAGAGAGAGAGGGAGAGAGGGAGCATGAGAAGGGGAGAAGCAGAGAGAGAGGGAGACACAGAATCTGAAGCAGGCTCCAGTGTCAGAGCTGTCAGCATAGAGCCCAACACAGGCCTCAAACTCGTGAACTACAAGATCATGACCTGAGCCAAAGTTGGATGCTTAACCAACTGAGCCACCCAGGCGCCCCATTCTTTAAGTTCTTTTGGGGAAGGGAATGAACATTGTTCAGGCATGTGTAAACAGCATATTTATAAAGACATTGATATAGACTGCATCAGCCCAAGCTTCCCCTTATAAAATACACTTCTCAATAAGCATGGCATATGGTTCTTAAAGCTCTTCTGTTGAACACTAGCCAGTTAGACAGCTAAATAGTGAGCTAAATAACATTTTTTCTGAACTTCTGGCCCATTAGCTAGAAACTCATATGGTTTCTTTATTGATGTCTTTGTTAAAACTCATTTATTGACAGAGAAGGACAAACTCTTGATTCTATTTTTTTTCTCTGTCTACTCTGACCCTTGAAATAAGTGGATACTACGATTGATAAAAACCACTAGGTTGTTGAATCTTCTTGTGAAATTTTCACATTAGCAAGCTCTGACATATCCTAAAAATATTTTAAAATACAGAACACGGCATTACTGCATCGTAAGTAAGCAAACAGAGGGCATCAGCTCAGTTTCTTTGGAGAATAGAAATACAATTAATCTAATTGGTCTAACGTAAGAATTAATACTTTAAATGGTGTAGTTCATTTCAGATTGGCACCAGCTTTAAACTGACCCACATGTTTCCTTTCTGTGTTATAGGAACTTTATAGTGGTAGCAGAGACTGCAATATACTTGCTTGGGTACCATCCTTATATGAACCAGTTCCTGATGATGATGAGGTAAGTCATATTTATACAAATTATACAGTGACTGCTAAATCATAAAGAAAATAGTTTTATTAATTTACTTCCTATGAGAGAGACTTTTAAAGCATTTTTTCCTGTTTTTAGATTGTGAAAATAGTTTGCCTATTTTAACAAATTTGGAAAATCCAGAAAAATATTCAAAGAATGACAAAAATTCCTGAAGTTGAATTACTATTAACACTCTTTTTTATTTCATTCTTGTTTTTTCCTATGCATATGTGGTTTTTTAAACATAGTTAATATACTTGGACAAATGACTTGGCATTCTACTTTACTCAATGAGTTTTTTCTGTGTCATTAATAACTCTTTGTAAATTTGTTTTTAATAATATAGCATGCTTTCATCTGTATATCACAATTTACTTAAATATTTACCTATTAGGAGACATTTCTTTTAATCATTATAAACAAATAAAGCTAAATATCTGTTCATAAATGGTTTATATTTCTGATTGCTTATTTGGATAAATTCCTAGAAGTAGATTTAATTTCTTGCGTTACCATATGTGACATTTTTAAGGCTCTTTATTCACACTCTCAAATTTTACCAATTTACACTCCTACCAGCAGTCTGTTAGTACCAATCTTAGAGCATAAATTGGTACAAATATGACCTATGACCGTGGGAATAAAGAGCCTTAAAATGCGGTAGGTAGAGGTGCCTGTATGATGCAGTCGATTAAGCGTCCATTTCTTGATCTTGGCTCAGGTCATGATCTCACAGTTCATGAGTTGAATCAGCTCTGTGCTGTTGGTGCAGAGACTGCTTTGGATTTTCTGTCTTCCCTTCTCTCTGTCCTTCCTCCGCTTGTCTGCACACGCATGCGCTTGCTCTCTCTCTAAATAAATAAAGAAATAAGATTTTTAAAAATGCAGTAAGTAAACAAAGATGAATAGGACATGCTTCCTGGTCTTAAGTAGTAGCCTTGGTATTTTTTTACTCTGTATTATGCTGTCCAAAAGTGGTATCTTTCCCACCAAAGATTATTTTACTAAGCGCTGTTAATCATCTCTATCTATCTTAATTTCTAGGATATAAAAAGTCAAATATCTAAAACCAATATTTATTATATAATTTTTTTAAGTTGGAAACATAAATAATTCAGTTAGAAACACGTTGAGTTAATCTTAATCTAAGTCATAGTACAAAAACAAAGCATCTTAAATGGAGATGAAAGTTATTGATAGAGTAAGTTTAAAATTCTAAAAACAGGGGCCCCTGGATGGCTCATTCATTTGAGCGTCTGACTTTGGCTTAGGTCATGATCTCACAGCTCTTGGGTTCAAGTCCCATGTCAAGCTCTGTGCTGACAGCTCAGAGCCTGGAGCCTTCTTCGGATTCTATGTCTTCCTCTCTCTCTCTCTCTCTGCCCCTCCCCCTCACGTGCTCTGTCTCTCTCCCTCTCTCTCTCTCTCTTTCAAAAATAAACAAACATTTAAAAAAAGTTTTTAATTCTAAAAATATTTTTCATATATTTAGTTCCTTTATGAAAACATGACTGCCAAAACCACATAGAAATGAGTTTTTATGGGAGTAGTTGATGCCATTTAGCAGCTATCAACAAAATATATTTCATACCTAAATTTGCAACTGCGGTTGTTTACTGCAGTGGAAAGCCTGTGAATTATTTTCTTTTGGCCCTAATCCAAATGAAAGAGAGGAAAAACACAATGATGAATCTTCAAGCAGCTGGCTAAATGCTGTATGGATATTGTCCGATTTCATCACATGTCTAATTTGGTTTATTATGGCTTTGATTAGTTTTAGTGTACAACTGCTTTTAAATGACTGGATATTCTTCTGTAGCAAGCTTAATATGGCCAAATACTTCGGTTTAGCCATTTATTTTGCATTACTTAATTACTGTGTCCTGCTGTTTGGGAATTACTGTGTATATTAAATTCAAGTTAAAACACTACAGGCTATGTTAGGAAGTATAACAATCATTAACCAAATGAAAACAATAAAAATAAATTAAAAGTAAATTTATGACTTACATATGGAGAAAGGATATTAGAAGAAAACTAAATTGCTTAATTTATAAAGGTAATCTTTGAGTCTGGTGGTTTATTTATTTATTACTATGTAGTTGTAGCGATAGTTTGAATTCCTCATCTAGATGGACTTTTGTATATGGGAAATTAAACTGATGTAGAAAAGCAAAAAGAGATGCATAAAAAACAAGTTACCCTTATATTTAAGTTTTAGAGCAGTAAAACCTTGTCTTTTTAAACTACTGTTTACACTCCTTAAGACAGCCATCATTCTCATAAAATGGTATGTGCTAAGATTATTTTCATATAACTTTAGTTTGAAAGATTCCTGTGAATCTAGGTAAACATGATTGTGATCATGGTTCAGATCCCAGAAGAGAAGTCCATCTGCACCAGACCCTACTCCTCACGTGTATATAACTCATATTTTAAAGTGTTTGTATATCAACTATCAAATAAATGATGCTGCAGTTTCCCAGAAGTGTGCAGTAACACACTTCAAAACAAAACACACACATACACACACACATTCACTTCATCTTCAATTTCAGGCATACTAATAATACTACTGGTAACTGGGTTTGAACCCAGTTCTGCCATCCATTATGGATCAGGGACAAGTTTATGATATTTCCAAATATCAGAATCATCAAGCAAAATTGTTCTTCGGTTTCCTTTCAAATCTACCCTTGAGATTAGATTATTTCCCTATCAACCAGGATATAATCCCTTGGCGGGGAGGGGGTTTCTTTAGTTCTGCCATAAGAAATTGAAGGGCATCAAGTAATAGGGACACGTTTTATGGTCTTACACATGGATCTATGTATTATTTGAGTGGCAAGTTGTTTTATTAAATTCTGAAGACTCTGCCTTCCTTTTGCCCTCTTTTCCTAAAACTTGGTCATGGTCAAGGCAAGCCTATGTAACTCCTAATCATTTTTTCCTGCCTGAGATCTATAAGGCAGCTAGCTACATTATAGTTTAAACCTGACCTCTCATCAAGAATCTTATTTTATTTTTTTAAGTTTGTTCGTTAATATAATTTATTGTCAGTTTAGCTAACACAGTGTATACAGTGTGCTCTTGGTTTTTAGGTTAGATTCCCGTAATTCATCGCTTACATACGACACCCAGTGCTCATCCCAGCAAGTGCCCTCCTCAATGCCCATCATACATTTTCCCATTCCTACCCCCCATCAACCCCCAGTTTGTTCTCTGTATTTAAGTGTCTCTTATGGTTTGCCTTCCTCACCCTCTGTTTGTAACTATTTTTCCCCCTTCCTTTCCCCCATGGTCTTCTGTTAAGTTTCTCAAGTTCCATATATGAGTGAAAACATATGATATCTGTCTTTTCCTAACTTATTTCACTTAGCATAGTACCCTCCAGTTTCATCCATGTTGTTGCAAATGGTAGAATTTCATTCCTTCTGAGATGCCAAGTATTCCACTGTATATATAAACTACATCTTTATCCATTCATCAGTTGATGGACATTTGGGCTTTTTCCAAATTTGGCTATTATTGAAAACGCTGCTATAAACATTGGGGTACATGTGCCTCTATGCATCAGCACTCCTGTATCCCTTGGGTAAATTCCTAGCGGTGCTATTGCTGGGTCATAGGGTAGTTCTATTTTTAATTTTTTGAGGAACCTCCATACTGTTTTCCAGTGCAGCTGCACCACTTTGCATTCCCACCAGCAGTGCAAGAGAATTCCCCTTTCTCCATATCCTCACCAACATCTGTTGTTTCCTGAATTGTTAATTTTAGCCCTCAGACCATGTGAGGTGGTATCTCAATGTGGTTTGATTTGAATTTCCCTGATGATGAGTGATGTTGAGCATCTTTTCATGTGTTTGCCATCTGGATGTCTTCTTTGGAAAAGTGTCTGTTCATGTCTTCTGCCCATTTCTTCACTGGATTATTTGTTTTTTGGGTGTTGAGTTTGGTAAATTCTTTATACTTTTTGGATACTAACTCTTTAACCAATATGTCATTTGCAAGTCTCTTCCCCATTCCGTCGTTGCCTTTTAGTTTTGTTGTTTCCTTTGCAGTGCAGAAGCTTTTTATCTTGATGATGTCCCAATAGTTCATGTTTGCTTTTATTTCCCTTGCCTTTGGAGACGTGTTGAGCAAGATTGTTGTGGCTGAGGTCAAAGAGGTTGTTGTTTGTTTTCTCCTCTAGAGTTTTGATGGTTTCCTGTCTCACATTTAGGTCGTTCATCCATTTTGAGTTTGATTTTTGTGTATGGTGTAAGAAGGGGGTCCAGTTTCGTTTTTCTGCATGTTGCTGTCCAGTTCTCCCAGCACCATTTGCCAAAGAGCTGTCTTTTTTCCATTGGATACCCTTTCGTGATTTGTCAAAGATTAGTTGGCCATACATTTGTGGGTCCAACTCTGGGTTCTCTGTTCTATTCCATTTGTCTCTGTGTTTTCATGCCAATACCATACTGTCTTGATGATTACAGCTTTGGAGAAGAGGCTAAAATCCAGGATTGTGATGCCTCCCGCTTTGGTTTTCTTTTTCAACATGACTTTGGCTATTCAGAGTCTTATCTAGTTCCATCCAAATTTTAGAATTGTTTGTTCTAGCTTTGAGAAGAATGCAAGTGCAGCTTTGATTGGAATTGCACTGAATGCGTAGATTGCTTTGGGTAGTATTGGCATTTTAACAATATTTATTCCTTCGCTCCATGAGCATGGAATGTTTTTCCATTTCTTTGTGTCATGTTCAATTTTTTTCATAAGTTTTCTATGTTTTCAGCATACAGATCTTTTACATCTTTGGTTAGGTTTATTCCTAGGTATTTTATCATTCTTAGTGCAATTGTAAATGGGATCAATGTTTTGATTTCTCTTTCTGTCTTTTCATTATTGGTGTATAGAAATGCAACCAATTTCTGTACATTGATTTTTGTATTTTGGGGTGCCTGGGTGGCTCAGTTGATTAAGCATCGAACTTCAGCTCAGGTCATGATCTCACAGTTCGTGGGTTCAAGCCCTGTGTGGGGCTCAGGGCAGTCAGCTCAGAGCCTGGAGCCTGCTTTGGATTCTGCATCTCCTTTTCTCTCTGCCCTTCCCCTGCTCACGCTCTACGTCTTTTTCTCAAATAAATAAACTTTAAAAAAATCATTAAAAAAGAATCTTACTTTATTTTAATAGTCACACAGTACATAGCTGTTTTATTTACCAGTTGGTAGATACATACAGTTGACCCTTAAACAACAAGGGGGATTAGGGCACTGACACCCACCCCCATGCAATCAAAAATCCTTAGGTAACTTTTGACTCCTCCATAAGTTAACTACTAATAGCCTACTGCTGACCAGAAGCCTTACCCATAAAATAAAATGGTCAGTTAACATATATTTTGTATATGTTTAATAAACTGTATTTTTACAATAAAGTAAGCTAGAGAAAAGAAAATGTTATTAAAATCATAAGGAAGAGAAAATACATTTACAATACTGTACTGTATGGGACGCCTGGGTGGCTCAGTTGGTTGAGCATCTGACTCTTGATTTCAGCTCAGGTCATGATCTCCCAGTTCATGAGTTTGAACCCTGCATTGGGCTCCACACTGACAGTGCTTGGGATTCTCTCTCTCTTGCTATCCCTTTCTGTCCCTTCCACACACTCTCAAAATAAATAAATAAACTAAAAAACAAAATAATACTGTACTGTATCCAAAAATATCTGCATATAAGTGGATTTACATAGTTCAAAGCCGTGTTTTTCAGGGGCAACTATAATCACTTGCCGACACAGACAGCCCTATACTCTGCCTGTAGAGACTTTCCAGTAATGGCCAGTAAGAAATTTTGAATATATCAAGGTGTATATGGGGAAGATAAAAAGTTTGTTCTCCTTTCCCATTATTTGGACCTGGAGTAGATCCACTCCAAATCAAGCTTCTCTGTCTCCATAACATTTACAGTGATCTGTCAGTAGAACAGGCAGCCTGGTGAGGTATAAGTGGATATGTTCAAGCATGGAAAGGATGTCCACTAGGAGATGTTATAGAGAAAACTTAAATAATACATGGTAGCTATACTGCATCTGTGAGTCTCAAATAGTAATATCAGTACCATACCTATATACAACATTCCTACTATGGCTTTTAGTTACAAATGTGTTTTATTTGTGATGTTTTTAGCAATAAAATATAACTAATAATAGTACTGTAATGTATTTATATTATTCTTTACTACTATAAATAGCAAAATTTATAGTGTTTGTGTATTAGTACAGTATTTATCAAAATTGATCAGTATTTCATTTCAATTTTCACATAATTATTTTGGTTTCTTTGTTCACCGTTATAACTAACTTAAAATAAAATGTAATTTTGCTTCTCTTTTGAGTCTTCAAATGAAATTTAAATGTCTAATAGGTTATATCTTGGGCTTCCATAGTAGAGTTAGGAGGCATGATCCAAGTGTGGTTTACCGACTTAGGGACATTTTGGGGAGATATCTAAGGCAGAGTTAAAGGCTTCCAAAGATAGAGTATGGGAGAAGAAACCACCTAACCCCCAAGGACAATACATCTTTATTTATTTTTTTAGTTTTAGTTCCAGTATAGTTAACATGCAGTGTTATGTTAGTTTCAGGTGTACAGTATAGTGATTGAGCAATTCTATACATTACTCAGTGCCCATCATGATAAATGTACTCTTAATCTCCTTCACATATTTCACCCATCCCTGCATCCACCTCTCCTCTGATAACCATCAGTTTTTTCTCTACAGTTAAGAGATAAACATCTTTAAATAATCTCTCACTAAATAATCTAACTTAGTAGTTAAATTATAAACCCAGGAAAATAGGAAGTTCAGTGAACATTTGTATGAAAAAATAAATAAACACACTTCGGTGTGCTACAGTCATTGACCGCAAATCAGTGGATTGCTGATAGATAGCTGAGGCTTGGTAATAGTTTTTTATCTGGACATTTGGGATATAATGGAATTTTGTTTCTACAACTAAGTGATGATAGCCAAAATGACCTATAGCTTTAATAGCCATAACGCATACTTAAATTAATATGTTATTTTCCAACTACCCTGGCTGATACTTGGGGAATTTACTGGAAATGCAGTTTTCTACTGTTATCATTGTTTAAATTATAAGATTCTAAGTCATCATATCAAAAAGGCAATGAATATGCTTAGACACAGGGGTTGCTCTTAACATAAAACATTGCTGTATGTTGTATAAGGCACTCTCTCAGGTAATTTAAGAGTAGCCTTGGTGCTCATACACTGTTGGGTTTGGGGTCTCAAGACATTTGTAGCAAATGTAAAAGCTGCAGAATAAGACAAATCTGGTTCATAATGTGCAGATATTTAAAAAACGAGATCTTCTTAAAATCCTTGAGTCATTTGCCCCCGAATAGGAAGGGAGCCATTCAAAAAATTTCCTCAGAAAGTGAATGGATTTGAAATGTCACAGATAATTAATATTCATCTAGTTGCTGATTACTTTTATTAGGTACAGCTCTAAAGTTGTAAGAATACTGTAATTTTTTTTTGTTTTGTTTTGTTTTTTTTGAGAGAGAGTACAAGTGGGGGAGGGACAGAGAAAGAGTGGGAGAGAGAGAATCCCAAGCAGGCTCTGCACTGTCAGCACAGAGTCCGTCTCGGGGCTCAGTCTCACAAACCGTGAGTTCATGATCTGAGCCAAAATCAAGAGTCATACGCTAAACCAACCGAGCCACCCAGGCGCCCCTATTTTGTTTTAAATAAATACCATCCAAATGCATGTTATCTTTAAAAGAAATCTTTCTGGGAAACCTATGTGCTAATGACAAACGTGTTACCATTTTTAACACATTTTTCATGAACTTCTGAACTACTTACCAGCTATTTAAATAAATAAATAAATAAACCTCACTACTTATAACGCACATTAGTTTTTGGACCAAAGATGGTGTTAGTTTGATGAACATCTTATTCCCCTTATATGGATATTTGCTTATTTATAAAGTCAAGTCCATCCAAACAATAAAATGTTGCCAATATTAATGTTTTGGGCTGTCCAGTCAGACTGTAGACCCGAGTCCATTCTTAGCCACATTGATGTTAATATGCTGCCTTCTCCACATAATTCCAAAGAGGTGCAGAAACACCTTAAGCAATAGCAACATCATGGTATATACATAAATTCATTTATGTATATGTTTGTGAGGTGACTACTTTGAAAGAAATACAGATAATTTGGATAAATTCTGGCCTATTTAAAATAAGTTACATTGCTTTACATTGTATGTGGGGTGTTTCTTACATTATTTCATTTTGAATTAACAATTATGTTGTTACTTTCAAAATAATAAAATTGCTTTTCGTTTGATATATTCCATAACTATATTGTGAGCCTAAAATTATGAGGTAAGACAATCAAATTTTCCTTTCATCTCCCCTTTTTTAGTCTACAACCAAATCACAATTAAATCCAGCATTTGAAGACGCGTGGAGCAGCAGTGATGAGGACGGATGACCATCAGTCCTGAGTACCTCTCTGTCTCTATTGACGAAACTTTTAAAATGCAACTGTTTTTTGTTGGTATTGTTTTCTTCTTAACTCTCCAGTGACAGCTAAATTAGCCCTGAATTTGGGTGATTTTTCTCCCCCATAGTTTAAAATGAGGTTATTATTTCCATGAAATCCTGAAGCAGACTTTTATATAATTTATTTAATCAAAACATGTCTCCTTGATCTCATTTGCTGTGGCCTGGGGCAGCCCCTGGTGTTATAGTACTCCCTGTGTACTAAATCCTCTCTACTGAGACAGGTCCTGGCAACCCGCTGCCCACCCCCTGCCCACCCCGATGTGGGACCTTGAGCACACTGTAAACCATCAGATGCAGTCTCTTTCGGAGGATGACCAAGTAAAGGTTATCAGCACTGACTTTCTCCTACTGGCTGTACCATCACCTTGTGCATTTTCACTTTCAAGGATGCTTTTACTTAGGATGGTCATATTTTATCATCTACTCTTCTTGTGTAATAACCCACAAGTGATTATCATGAAGCTGATCTTAATCCCTTTCCTTCTGATTCTCATCAGCAGACTAGGAAAGAAAGTTTTTATAGCGTGAATAACAAGGGTGCAAGTGTTGAGTTTTTGAGTGTGTTAGGCCTCATATCAGACCCTTCTGGCCAAATGTTTTACATACATTTACTTTATAGTTGATTTTCTTAAAGCCTGACCTTTATACTCTCATGTTTCCCCCCTTGGTGAGGCTGTATATGATCTTTGAGAATGCTATTAAAATTGGAATTTTTTTTTAATTTAAAAAGAAATCTTACTCTAAGCCACAAATAACTGTATTGCTTCTTTCTAGTTCTATAAATATACCTGCTCATTGTAAATAATTCACATGACATTTGATCGGTCACCTGGAATCCTATCACCCTAAACGTACCACTGCTAACATTTTGGTGGCTATTCTTGCATGCATCTTTTTGTGACATAATTTGACATAATAGGATGTTTGGCATGTTGTTGCTATCATGGAAATTCCTCTCCTCCCACATGAGCACCTCTCTCCCCATCCCTGACAACAGTCCACATTATTAAACAAGTATGTGTATGTTCTTTCACATTACAATCCTATATGAACCTATATAGACATAGATGAGGAAGTATTTTTATTTTGCAAAAATGGAATATATACAGTTCTGTCTTGATTTTTTTTTCAGTTACAGCTCATAGAAATCCTTGTCATTTGGTATGAATAAGCATGTTATATATTTTTTTGTTGTATTCTTTATACTCTGGCCTTTGGGGCCTTTATCCTGGTGACGCTACCCCTCCCAAGACTAGCTAATTCCTAGGGATAACACAGGACTCCCCTGGGAGCCTGCCTTTCATATACAAACTAATCCAGAGTCCATATCCCCAATCCCCATACACCAAGGCAATATTCTTCCTGCCCTAACTCACCCCAGGGCCACCCCTGTATGCCAGAGTCTACTGAAATTATTCAAACTACCCAACACTAAACTTAGTGCACCTACCCTGCTTCACTCAATCCTTCCCACAAAAAATCCAGTAAAGGCTTTGAGCCATTCTCTGCCCTTTCCTTTGAGAGGAGACCTCCTAACCAACCCTGGCCCTTCCCCTGTGGCCCTGCATAGCATGGTGTGCCGGGTCTCCTGGTTTAGGGATTTGTGAGTATAAACTTCTTGCCTCATGACCATCTTCTCTGTGTCTGTATGTCTAACTATACCTGATAAGAACAAATCCCAGATAAAAATCTTAACACAGTTGGCACAGCAAGCTGGGTGGCTTGACACCAAATGGAAATGGTATGTCCTTAAACTGCTCATGACTTACTGTTTCTGACAGTCAGTGGCCCCTGCCTGAAAGGCACCCCTGATTTTGGTGTACTTGCAGCTTGGTGGCTACTTCATTGTCTTGTTTTTTTGTTGGATATTGCCCTGATTCCCCAATCTAAAGGGAGCACTTGATGTATTTCCCCACATGGGTGTACCACCCAGAGTCCAAGACAGAAAGTTCCCTACAAAGGGGATTAGGGGTGACCACCCTCCTAGTGCCATGGGAGTTGAATCCACTCTCTGGGTAGCACCGACCAGCATTGAGGCCATCTGAGTCATGGAGATGAAAGTACCTGCTGTCTGGGACCTTATGAGCTGTATCCACTTGCTGCTGTCTCAGGTGAGTCGTTCCTGAAACCACTGGGGTGTAAGAGGTCTCATCTCTGGAATTCTATAAATATACACTGTTTAATGAAAAGGGAGAGGAAAGGAAAGCTCATAAGAGCTGCTGCTTATCAGGGCGCCTAGGTGGCTCAGTCGGTTAAGCATCTGACTGCGGCTCAGGTCATGATCTCACAGTCTGTGAGTTCGAGCCCCACATAGGGCTCTGTGCTGACAGCTCCGAGCCTGGAGCCTGCTTCAGATTCTGTGTCTCCCTCTCTTCTCTGTCCCTCCCCTACTTTTGTTCTGTTTCTGTCTCAAAAAAAAAAAAAAAGAAAAGAAAAGAAAAAAAGAGCTGCTCCTTATCAGCATGCAAAGGGTCTCATGCTCAAAACAAAAAGTGTTAAAGTTGATGCCACCATTGTTCTCCAAGATGTGGACTGTAGCTCCTCTAAGGTTGATTGGGACATCCTGGACAAGGGCTCTGCGGCCCACTCAGGACCACTGGGAGCTTATCAGGCAACATTTAAAAGATTTTAAAAAAGAAAGAAAAAGTTTAGCTGCCTAGAAATATAAATCCTTCTAAAAGATTCTGTTTTTTAAAAGGTGGGAGTGTGAAGCAGGGACTGAGTTTTCTGTGCACTGGCCTATCCTAGGGAAAAGTTGCCTAGAGGCACCTGGACCCTGCTTTTCCTCTTACCAGCCAGAAAAAGAAAGTGAAGACTGAACCGTCAAGAGGGTAAAAGCCTGAAAAAGGGAGAAAACAAAGGGAAAATGGCTGCCACTATAGGTAGTCACAAGCCCAGGGGAAAAAACAGGGACTTTCAGTCTTAGCTACTAAGCAAATACCAGTCTAGCAAACATGCTGGTCCTAGATTACCTACTGATTTAAAAACAAAAACAAGGTGTGCTTGGGTGGCTCATTCGGTTAAGCGTCTGACTCTTGATTTCATCTCACATCATGATCTCACGGTTCGTGAGTTCAAGCCCCACATGTGGCTCTATGCTGACAATGAAGAAGAGCCTGCTTGGGATTCCCTCTCTCTCTCTCTCTCTCTTTTTCCCCCCTCTCCCCTACTCACTTGTGCATGCTCTCTCTCTCAAAATAAACTAAAAAATATTTTTTTAAAACAAAAACAAAAAAGCAAGTCCTTAAATACAGAGAAAGTAAAAGGTACTTAAATAATACATACATATATCTTAATAAAACAAAGTTTTATAATCCAATTGGAAATCCAAAATTTATATATTAAAATTAGTATACTGAAGAATTTATATAACACAAATATAAAGAGGACACCTTATGATGGATTACTCCAAACAGTAGTGCTGTGATCCCATCTATTGGCTTTCCCATACCCAATACTAAATATTATTAGGATTAGTGATTCTATTCAAATACTAGTAAATATTTTGCTCTTATAGATTTGGTCATTGTGTTCTGTTTAGTGCCTGTTTCAACAGCCTCTCAGCTGTAGTTTGCTGCCTCCTTACAGGGACACAAGGAGCCTTTTCCAGGCTACCCATCAGGTACCTCTACAGCTTTTCCTTCTCAAATAACTCCTTTTCTAATTCCACTCAGGTAAATGGACTCCTGAAGGGTCTCTGTCTTGCTCCAGGCCTTATTCTCTCTTAATTCAAGGCCCTTTGGCCAAATTACATCTCACACCAACTTGGAAAAGTTTTCCATTACCCTTTCCTATATTTAAAGGGAGATGTGTCTTGCCTCCATGTTTATAAAATTCATTATTTATGAGGCCCTTTTTTATAATGTCTTTGCCTATCTTTATAAATTGTTTATCAGTCCACTATTCCAGAAAGGCTGAAGGCCATATCAAGGGCGCGTACTCTTCTGGGACCCATTAACCAGATTGTTCATGGACCAGGGATCTGTTCATATAATATGCGACTTATTTAAGCCTAAACTTCCATCAGGAAGTATCAGGTACTTTCTGTATCAGGTACAGCCACACAACTTACTGTTGACTGTTGGTCTTATGATCACTGGTCTGCGTGATTTCATTAATTTACAATATGGAGATACAAACCCAGTAAATAAGCCATTGTTTTGACCACCACCCCAACAGCCCAGAGACCACCAAAATTATTCAAACCATCTAATCCTAACTTTATTCACTATACCTACATGCCTCATCCATTCCTTCCCACAAAACCTCAGGAAAGGCTCTGGGCCATGTTCTGCCCTTCCTCTCTGCCTCCTGACTAGCCACAGTCCTTCTCCATGTGGCCCTTCATGGCATGGTGTGCCATGTCCCCTGGTTCTAGGGATCTGTGGGTATAAACTTTCTCCTTGGTGACAGTCATTTCCATGTCTGTGTGTCTTAGAACAAACCCCAGGTACAAAGTTTAACACACTAAGTGATTCTTATGTGTACACACATTCTTGTGAATGTACAATTTTTTTCAGCCATTCCCCTATTTAGGGCCACATGTACAGTAGTAAAGATTATGAACTGCACTATGTTTTCCTTAGGCGATGTATTTGGGTGATATCTATAGTTACTAAACATCTTCTTTGCCTCTGGTAGAGGAAATGATCATTTTGCAGGGTGTAGCATTCTTGGGTGGCAGCCCTTTTCTTTCCTTAGTGTGCAACTATTTGTCCACTTTCTTCTAGATCCTATTATTGAAGTGAAAACTCCAAAATCACTTGGATTTTTTCCCATTTCTAGGGAACTCATTCTTTATACCTGGAAGCTTGTCATCTGTGAGATTTTCTTTCTTCTTATCCTTAGAGTACCTTAATTTTATCAAGATATCTGATAAGTTTTCCTCTCCCTTCCCTATCACTTCCCGGCCCTCTTAAGAGCTTTTTCCATCTGAAGCCTCAATCCTTTTTTCAGCTCAGGGATATTTTCTCCTAATATTTGTTTAATTGTTGCTTCTCCTCCCTTTGTCCCCCTTCTCTAAATTACCTAAAATTGCATGTAAAGTCTACTTTGATCTCTCCTTCATAGTCTTTTCCTTCCTGCTTGCCTTTTTTTTTTAATCCTACAACAGTGCCTGGCATGTAGTAGGTGCTCAGAAAATACTCGTTTTGTTATTTCCGTTGTATACTTGGAGATTTTGCTTTGAGGTCACTAATTCAGGCATGACTGTAATCATCCAAAAGAGGCTTTTAAATTATTGCTTTGTTCTCTTCTCCACCTTAAACCTTTGTTTTGTTCGTTTTTAAACATTTGCAGAATATACTGGAAAAATATGAGAGCTCCATGGAGGCTTCCACTTTAGACTTTTGTTCAATTGATATTTGTCCAGACTTATTTTTTTTAACATTTATTCATTTTTAAGAGACAGAGAGAGACAGAACATGAGTGGGGGCAGGCATAGAGAGAGGGAGACACAGAATATGAAGCAGGCTCCAGGCTCTGAGCTGTCAGCACAGAGCCCGACGCGGGGCTCGAACCCACAAACTGCGAGATCATGACCTGAGCTGAAGTCAGACGCTTAACCGACCGAGCCACCCAGGTGCCCCTATATTTGTCCAGACTTATTGACAGTAGACATCAATGATCCTATTAAAAAATACTTAGTTTATGTAACAGTATGTGTCTTTTGGTCATGGAGGGTGCTTGTGTCATACCATGTTTCAAAAGACACGTAAGCCAGTTGTTTACTTCCCCTCAAGTTGATCCCACTTTTAACTGGAGTCATTCCTGATACACCCATGAAATGCCTAGTTTTAAAAAACAGAGAAAGAATAAATACACATGTTTTATTGACAGCGCCCTACACCTGTGTTTAATAGCAAGCCTGAAAATAGCATCATAGATAAGCTCTTACACTATTAAGCCTTTTCTTTATATTTAATTAAGGAAACACTGTAATGGGGGGAAAAAGAAACCTTTTCAATGGAAGCATTCTTTCTGTTCAGTTTATATGAAAAAGTCCCATTTAAAATAAATGAAAACCTTTGTTTTCTTAATTGTTTATTTATTTTTGAGAGAAAGTGAGAGCACAAGCAGGGAAGGGGGACAGAGAATCTGAAGTGGGCTCAGATTCTGACAGCAAAGGGCTTGAACTCGCAAAGCACAAGATCCTGACCTGAGCTGAAGTTGGACACTTACCCTCCTGAGCCACCCAGGCACCCCATAGGTAAAAACCTTTAAAGAAAGCTCTGAAGACAAACACTTTAACTGTAACAATTGTATTAACAGATAAAAGTAACTTTAAAATGAGGACTCCGTGGTGACTACTATGAACATTAAAGAATGGTAAGCTTGCCAAAATGTCATTGTAATGGTTTCATAAAGAAGTAAATAATAATCAGTGGACTGGAAATCAGAACACCTGAGTCTTTAATCTTAGTTTTATTACCAAGTAAACATAGGAATTTGAGGATTTTTACTTCCTTTTTCTTATTAGTTAAAAAAAAAAGGAGACAGAAAACTGAAATAGAAATCAGAAAAAGAGTATCTGTAATGTCAACCAAAGGTCCAGTCTTCAACTAAATCTTCATTAATGAGTTTAGCCGACACTCTCTTTAGATAACACAAACCAATTTCTCACAAACACCTGCCCCCCCAAAAAACCTTCAGTCTCAAACATCTATTGTGCCTACAGTCCATGAAGAGAACACTAAAATGTGTCCTGTGGCTCAAACCATGGTAGTACATCCATTTCACAGTATTCATTGCTACATTCAAGACATGTTCTTTTTTTTGTCATTTAAATGTGACCCCCGCTGAATTATGAAATACACATATGTTGTATGACTTACACAAACTGCCAGCATGGATTTAAGTTTTGTAAAATAAGTTCAGTATTAGCACTCACTTGCCAGAGCGCCACTCTGCAGCCCTATAACCACTTCACTCAACACAAAACTAATCTCCTGATGTGTCCATTACTGGCACGATGCTATTCGTGCTATTCACAAAAGCTATTCAAACACTTGAAACCTTCCAGACATCACAAATGACTATAGCTAATAGGGTAGTACTTATATCTTTTATATCTGTATTCTCATTGGTGGGGGTGGGAGCTGAATGATTTAATCTTTTCATGTCACTTCGTACTATAAGTCCTTTCACCCCCAGCCTCAACATGCTAAGAAATGTTATACCTGTTTAAGCTTAGATCTGCAAAGTGGTAGTTTCTATGCAGGATGCAATTTCTGCTGCAGTCTTTTTTATAAACCCATCCCATGGGGCGCCTGAGTGGCTCAGTTGGTTGAGCGTCCAGCTTCGGCTCAGGCCATGATCTCGCGGTTTGTGGGTTTGAGCCCCGCGTCAGGCTCTGTGCTGACAGCTCAGAGCCTGGAGGCTGCTTTGGATTCTGTGTCTCCCTCTCTCTCTGTCCCTCCCCTGCTCACGCTGTCTCTCTCTCTCTCTCTCTCTCTCTCTCAAAAATAAATAAAACATTAGAAAAAAATTTTAAAAAAAACCATCCTTGGCAAAAGTTTTTCATGCCAATTTTTTTTTTTTACTTAATACATTTTACACCATTAACACTGTTGTAATTCCAGTCCTTGTTTGCAGTCCATTAAGTTTTTCATCAAGTTAAGTTTGTCCTTAACATGTCTTTGCTATTTGCTATTCTGGTCATACTTCTTACTATGGTTTGTTTTGTAACCGCTTCTTAAGTCATGTGAATTTAATACAGTGTGCACTAATAGTTAGTATGCACTATTTGTGACGGAGGGATAGTCCACTTCCACAGTGACATATGCTCTCCTACTACTCTTGCAACTCATGGCTGTATCAGTCTTTCATCTTCTCCTTTTTAGTGGAGAGAACAGTGTGATGTGATGATAAATGGTAACTCCTGGACATTGTTTGGAAGACATTCAGTAGTTGTGGCAATTGTGGTAAACCTGAGAACACCTGCCCAATGGTGGCAGCTTTTATGAATTAGGATTAGATTTGCCTGAAAGCCCAAAATAGCATAGCTTAAATAAAATATAAATCCATTTCTTGTTATAGAAATCCAGGAAAGCAGTCTTCAGCTTGTATGCAGGTTCCACAGTCATCAGGAAGCTAGGCACTTTCTCTCATACTGCTTTCACACCCTCTGTCTGCAGCTTCCCCCTTGTAATTCCACATGAATTACAAGTCGCCCCAAAATATATCCATATTAATTTGTGTCATGCTTCTGTTGAGGCTATCAGAAATGAAGTGATTCAGTGGTCGCTTTAGCAGCATATAAACTAAAATTGAAACAATATAGAGGGGCACCTGGGTGCCTCAGTTAGCTGAACTTCCAACTTCAGCTCAGGTCATGATCTCACCATTTGTGAGTGAGTTCGAGCCCCGCATTGGGCTCTATGCTGACAGCTTGGAGCCTGGAGCCTGCTTAAGATTCTGTGTCTCCCTCTCTCTCTGCCCCTCCCTACTCATGCTTTGTTTCACTCTCTGTCTCTCAAAAATTAAAAAAAAAAAAACATTACAAAAAAAAAAACCAAAGCGTATGCACCATTTTATATTCTCAGTAATGTATGAGAATTCTAATTTCAATTTCAAAAATCCTTTCTCATGGAACTTTCATTTTAATGGGGGTGGGGAGGGGACAGACAATGAATAACATTAAAAAGAAAATTTGTATAGTGTGTTGAAGGTACTAAGTGCTATGGAGAAAAATAGGGACGTCTGTGTGGCTCAGTCAGTTGAGTGTCCGACTTCAGCTCAGTTCATGATCTCATGGTTCATGAGTTCAAGCCCCATGTCAGGCTCTGTTCCGGAGCCTGGAGTCTGGAGTCTGCTTCAGATTCTGTGCCTCCCTCTCTCTCTGCCCTTCCCCCACTCACACTCTGTCTCTCTCAAAAATAAACATTAAAAAAATTCTTTTAATAATAATACAGGGTAGGAGTAAGGGAAATGTTAAGGAGTGTCTCTGAGCAAAGACCCAAAGAGCAAGTCACAGAAGCACCTGGGAAGGGAGGCTTCCAAGCAGAGAGAACAAAACAGAAGCTCTGAGGCAAGAACATGCTGGCCATGTTCAAGAAATAGCAAGGAAATGTGTGTAGCTACAACAGAACAAGCAAACGGGAGAGTGTGAAGAGAGGACAGGGAGGTAATGAAAGAGGTATCATACTGCCAATGAAATTGCCAAGTGTTCTCCAGCAAATACCAAAGAGAAGTCTAAGGAAGAGATAACCGTTTCCTGCAATTCTTACTAAATCAATCTTTAAATTTCAAGGCTATTGAATCAAAAGCCTACCAAGGACTTTCCCTGGGAGGTGGGGGGGTGGGGGGAGCTGCTCTTAAAATGGACAAATGTTAATCTATGTAAACAGTACTTACAACAGTACCGGGCACATACTGTGTGGTGTGTTAGCTATTGATATTAACACCACAAGACTGCAAACAATCTCAATGTTTATTGACAGGAAACTGGTTAAATAAATTATGGTTGACTCATACAATACACAAGTAAAAGGTAAAGAAATACGTTTTCTATGAATATATCTCAAGACATACTGTTCAGTGGGAAAAAAATAGGTACAGAGCAATGTGTTCAGGATTTAATATTTGTATTAAAAATAAGAGAAGCAAGAATAAGCTTTTTAAAAAAATTTCTTGTAAATCTATAGATGTATATCAGAAAGGCATGGATGGGATAAGAGGCAGAGAGAGATTTTTCACTGTATGCCTTTTTGATATGAAAGGCATGTGAATGTATTACCTGTTCAAAAATAAAAATTTTAAAGCAATTCCAGATAGGTTAAAGATCAAATTTTAATAAGAAAAAACCTAAATTTTAGAAAAGAAAAATAAGTATATTTATGACTTCAGAAAAACGGCAGAATGCACAAAGCATAGGGAAAATATTGATCAATTTGACTACATTAAATAATTTTAAACTTAAAGGGGCGCCTGGGTGGCTCAGTTGGTTGAGCCTCCAAATTCTGCTCAGGTCATGATCTTGTGGGTTCGAGCCACATGTCGGGCTTTGTGCTGAGGGTGTAGAGCCTGCTTCGGATTCTCTGTCTCCATCTCTCTCTGCCCTTCCCTGCTTGCTCTCTCACAAAATGAAATAAATAAACATTAAAAATTTTTAAACTTATGAACAACAAAAATTCTCATAAAACTAAAATATAACCCTTAGATTGAGAAAAGATATTGTAAAACACAACTGACAAAATTAGCACAGATTAACAAGAACAATAAATAACTCCATGCAAAAATAAGCAAATGACATGAAAAAGCAATGAGAGAAGACATCTCAATGACTAAAAAATATGAAAAGATGTTTAGTATTGCTAGTAATCCTGAAAATGTATATTAGAACAACACTGGGAAACCATTTCACACCCACCAGACTTGCAAATGTCAGGTCTAGGAACATGGGATGTTGACTATGATTTGGGAAATGTGAACGATTCTATAATGTGATAGGAGTGTGAATTAGCACCACTTAGGAAAGTAAGTCATAGTCCTCAACTGCAAGCAGAAGAAACTAAATGACTAATTTAGACAGAAAATGTGTTTATGTTTAGTGAAAAAATATTGAGAAGTTTTACAGATTTCCACAAAACTTGGATAAACAGGCTTGGAAAAATTAGGAACAAAGAATACTCTGCTGACAACTCAAAGCTAATTCCATGCCAGTGAATCAGTCTGGGGACCCATCCATGCCTCAGCACGCACAATTTCTTGTGTCACTAGCTTCAATGTCAGCATCCTGAGTGGGGGTAGGGAGTAGGGGCTATCTGCCTGGCCCAGCTGCGGTCACAGCCCTGTGCTCTAGCTGCCCAAGGGGCTGGCAAACTATCACACGCTGCAGCTTCTGTAACAGGGGAGTGATTTCTGCCTCCTATGAAGTCGTACAATAGGAACTTCCTCAAATATAAGTGAAGAAGGTTCAGATTCAGGGCAGCCAAAAAATACCAAATGTCTTTAGAAGAGAACAGTCTGTTCCATGACCAGCAATTCCATTTCTAAGCAAACCCTAGACATTTTGCTTTATGCGTACAAGAAAATATTTACTCATATATTCATTGCCACATTGTATCCATAAGGGAAAAATAGGAAGTAACCCAAATTCATTCATTAGCAAGTAAATGGATAAATGGTTTACTCATACAATAGAATACTATATAGTAATTAAATGAATTAACAAGATCTGTATGTATCAACATGAGTAAATCCTCAAAGAAAGTGGTGACTAAAGAACACAGTTGCAGAAGAATACACACTATGATACTATTTACATAAAAATTAACCACATATAAAATTATAGTATATATTTAGATAGGTATGTAATAAAATTATAAATACAGAAATTATACATAGCTACTTCAGCACATACTTTTGGGGAAAAGAGAGGGGTTAGGGTAGGTTTTTTTAAAGTTTTTTAGGTTTATGTATTTATGTTCAGGAGGGGCAGAAAGAGAGGGAAAGAGAGAATCCCAAGCAGATGGGGATGGGGGGGCTCAATCTCTCAAACCATGAGATCATGAGCCACCCAGGCACCTCTATGGTAGTTTTAACTATAACATTTTAATCCTTAAAAACAAAAAAGGAAATTTGAGGCACCTCGGTGGCTCAGTTGGCTAAGGGTCCAACTCTTGATTTTGCTCAGGTCATGATCCCAGCATTGTGGGATGGAGCTCTGCATCGGGCTCTGCACCGAGCATGGAGCCTGCTTGAGATTTTCTCTCTCTCTCTGTCTTTCTCCCTCTGCCCCTCTCTCCCATTTGTGCTCTCCCCCCCTCTCAAAATAAATACAATAAAAAAAAATTTAAGGCAAAATTGGAAAATACTAATATCAGCATAGTGAACACTGTCAGTTTTACCCAGATCCTCTTTGATCCCTAATGACCTCAATAAATCAGTTGTACACAACTTTCTGACTCAGTTCTGCCTCTGGGGAATCAGATAAGACCATCTATTAACACAAGCTCCTAATTCCCCCAACATATGCCCATGACTCTACCCTCCCTTTGTTTCCTATGGGTAAATGTGCATGTCCAGATCTAAGGTCAAATTCTCTACCTGCGTACCAAATCCCACTCCACTTACATACTCTAGGATATAACTGCAAGAGTTGTCTTCTTCAGTGTTTTATCAGCTTTGCCTTCTTTACTAAAATTTTCCAAAGAATACAAACATACTGTAAATGCCACTATCTTTAATGACAAACAACCAATAAAAATTATCTAGATCCAATTCCACTTCCTGACATTACTCCATGTCTTTGCTCCTTTATACCACAAAAATCTTTGATAAAATTCTCTAAATTTGTTTTCTCCAATTTCTCTCTTCCCACTTACTCTTGAAACTCACTCAATTCAGATTTTCATTCCTTCTATTCCTCCAAACCTGTTCTTGTCACAGTCAAGCAATGATTTTCATCTTGCTAAATCAATAATTTCTGGTACTCAGTTTACAGCATTGGACACAGTTGATCACTTCCTCCACATTGAAATGCTTTCTTCCTTGTTATAATACCAATTGGAATTATTGTTTAGCAACTACTCATTCTCCTCACACTTCTACTGTGGGGACTCCTTTTCAAAGTTTCAGTCAGAGGACATGACACTCTATGTGGAAAAACCCAAAAGATTCCACCAAAAAACTGCTAGAACTGATACATGAATTCAGCAAAGTCGTGGGATATAAAATCAAGGCACAGAAATTGGTTGCATTTCTATACACCAATAATGAAAGAAAAGAAAGACAAATCAAGGAATGGATCCCATTTACAACTGCACCAAAAACTCCAAAATACCTAGTTGTAAACCACACCAAAGAGGTGAAAAATCTATACACTGAAACCTATAGAAAGCTTATGAAAGAAATTGAAGAAGACACACACACACACACACACACACACACACACACACAATATTCCATGCTCATGGATTGGGAGAACAAATATTGTTAAAATGTCAATACTACCCAAAGCAATCTACATATTCAATGCAATCTCTATCAAAATAACACCAGCATTCTTCACAGAGCTAGAGCAAACAATTGTATGGAACCAGAAAAAACCCTGAATAGCCGAAGCATCCTGAAAAAGAAAAGCAAGGCTGGAGGCATCACAATTCCAGACTCCAAGATGTATTACAAAGCTGTAATCATCAAGACAGTATGGTACTGGCACAAAAACAGACACTCAGGCCAGTGGAACAGAATAGAGAAGCCAGACACACAAATATGGCCAGCTAATCTTTGCAGAAAAGAATATACAATGGAAAAAAGACAGTCTCTTCAGCAAATGGTGTTGGGAAAGCTGGAAAGCAACATGTAGAAAAATGAACCTGGACCACTTTCTTATACCATACAAAAAAAAATTCAAAATGGATGAAGGACTAAATATAAGACAGGAAGCCATCAAAATCCTAAAGAAGAAAACAGGCAACAAGCTCTTTGACCTCGGCCGCAGCAACTTCTTACTCAACATGTCTCCAGAGGCAAGGGAAACAAAACCAAAAAATGAATTATCATCAAGAAAAAATGTTCCACATGGCGAAGGAAACAATCAGCAAAACTAAAAGGCAACTGATGGAATGGGAGATGATATATGCAAATGACATATCAGATAAAGGGTTAGTATCCAAAATCTATAAAGAACTTATCAAACTACACCCAAAAAACAAATAATCCAGTGAAGGCGGCAAACAGATGGCTAACAGACACATGGAAAAAATGCTTAACATCACTCATCATCAGGGAATTACAATTCAAAACCACGATGAGCTGTACCACCTCACACCTGTCAGAATGGCTAAAATTAACAACTCAGGCAACAACAGATGTTGGCAAGGATGCAGAGAAAGAGGAACCCTTTTGCCCTGCTGGTGGGAATGCAAACTGGTGCAGCCCCTCTGGAAAATAATACGGGGTTTCCTCAAAAAATTAAAATAGAGCCACCCTATGACCCAGCAATTGTAGTTCTAGGTATTTATCCAAGGGATACAGGTGTGGTGTTTCAAAGGGGCACATGCACCCCAATGTTTATAGCAGCACTACTGACAATAGCCAAAGTATGGAAAGAGCCCAAATTTCCATCGACTGATGAATGGATAAAGAAGATGTGGGCTGTGTGTGTGTGTGTGTGTGTGTGTACATATACATATGGGAGAATATTACTCAGCAATCATAAAGAAGGAAAGCTTGCCACTTGCAACAACGTGGATGGAACTAGAGTATATTATGCTAATCAAAATTAGTAAGTCCGAGAAAGACAAATATCATATGACTTCACTCATGAGGAATTTAATGTACAAAACAGATGAACATAAGGAAAGGGAAGCAAAAGAATATAAAAACAAAGGGAGGAAAACCATAAGAGACTCTTAAATACAGAGAACAAACAGGGTTGCTGGAGGAGTTTTGGGTGGGCGGGAATGGGCTAAATGGGGAAGGGGGATTAAGGAAGACCCTAGTTGGGATGAGCACTTGGTGTTATATGTAGGGGATGAATCACTGGATTCTACTCCTGAAATCATTATTGCACTATATGCTAACTAACTTCGATGTAAATTTTAAAAACATAATTAAAAATAAATAAATAATAGAAAGCTGAACAAACTGAAAAGTCAATGCTTCTTTTTAGATCTGTAAAGGAAATGGGGTCACATGGCAAACTGCTGCTCCCAAAATTGGAGAGACAGGCAGAGACAGAGAATCACAACTTATCAGAGCAGACAAGCCACAGACTGGCAGAAACTATTTGCAAAAACATATCTTCTAAAAGACTGTTATCCAAAACATAAAAAGAACTCTTAAAACTCAACAAAATGAAAATAATCTGATTAAAAATTGGACAGGGGTGCCTGGGTGGCTCAGTAGGTTAAGTGTTCGACTTCGGCTCAGGTCATGATCTCGTGGTCCATGAGTTTGAGCCCCGCATTGGGTTCTGTGCTGACAGCTCAGAGCTCAGAGCCTGGAGCCTGCTTTGGATTTTGTGTCTCCCTCTCTCTCTGCCCCTCCCCTGCTCATGCTCTGTCTCTCTCGGTCTCTCAAAAATAAATAAACATTAAAAAATAAATAAATAAAAAATAAAATAAAAAATAAAAATTGGACAAATACTTTAATAAGTGCCTCACTGAAAAAGATATACAGATGGCAAATAAGCATATGAAAAATGTTCTATGTCATATGTCATCAAAAATAAATAAAAATTAAAACAGCAATGAGATACCACCACACACTTATTAGAATGGCCAGACTCGAGAAGATTGACAACACCAAATGTTGATGAGGCTATGGAGTAACAGGAACTCTCATTCATTGCTGATGAGAATGCAAAATGACACTTTGAAAGACAGTTTGATAGTTTTTTACAAAACTGAACATAAGTCTTAACAGAAATTGTGCTCCTTGGTATTTACCAAAAGGAGCTGAAACTAATGTGCACACAAACCCCTACACGTGGGTGTTTATATAGCAGCTTTATTCATAATTTCTAAAACTTGGAAGCAACCAAGATGTCCTTCAACAAGTGAATGGGTAAATAAACTATGGTTGATCCAGATGGATTATTATTCTGTTTTAAAGAAACAGCTATCAAGCCATCAAAAGACATGAGAGGAGATTTAAATATGTATAAGTGAAAGAAGCCAATCTGAAGGCCTACATACTATATGATTTTAACTGTATGGCATTTTGGAAAAGGCAAAATTATGGGGAACAGTAAAATGATCAGTGGTTGTCAGTGGTTGAGGAGGGAAGGATGAACAGGTGGAGCACAGAGATTTTTAGAGCAGTGAAACTACTCTATACGATACTATATTGTAGATACAAGTCCTTATACATTTCTACAAACCCATAGAACATACACACCAAAAGTAAACACTCATGTAAACTATGGACTTTAGGTAGTAATGATTTGTTGATGTAAGTTCATCAACTGTAACAAACATACCCTTCTTGAGGGGAATGTTGATAATGGGAGAGGCTGTGCATGAGTGGGGCAGGGGGCAGATGGGGAATCTCTTCTCAATTTTGCTCAATTTTGCTGTGAATTAAAACTGTTCTAAAAAAATAAAATTTCAGTCAGGGGATGTCACTTCTCTACTAAAAAAATGCTTCCCTTAACTCTTTGACCTCATTTATTACTAATATCCTCACTTATCCCATTTCAACCACTCTGGCCTCTTTCCTACTCTGTGAACATGAATATCCCAGGCACCCTAATGCCTCAGGGCCTTTAGCCTTGCTGTTTCCACTGACTGGAATGCTGTCACCTCACCTCCTTAAAATTTTGGCTCAAATGCCTCCTTCCAGTGAGGCCTTCCCTAACCACTTTAACATTGGACCTTCCTATCTCCAAATCCCCTACCCTTCTCTTTAGTTTTCTTCATCACAGTTATAACATGAACACTACATATTTTATTTATTCATTTACAGTCTCCAATTAGAATGGTTGTACATTCAACAAGAAGAGAATTTTTTCTGTGTGTTATCTTGTGTTTTGAATCTTCAGGGCCTGGAATATAGCAGTACTCAATAAACATTTGTTAAATGAAAGAATCCATTTGGCATCCTGCATATTTGAAATTTCTTATAGATATTTAGAGACAGACTATCTAGGAAGATAGACTCAAAGGGAACTACAATTAAGCAAGTGTCTCCAATTCACAAAGGACTTCCCGAATCTACTAAACTGTATTTATTCCTCTTTTTATTATGAAAGCAAAGTTTATCTAAAAGGAAAGAGAAATCTTCAGTTCCCTTGACTTCAACATTCTCTTAAACTTGAGCTTTCATGTGTTTTGCGTTCCTTTCAATGGTTACTATGTGGGTTCACAACATTTCATAAAACATTCAAAACCTCTTGTTCAATCCAATAGGATTAGTCATGGAAGGCAACCGGTATGGGAGGAAAATATGCTTCTGGCCCATTGAATGTTCTCCCTACCCAACATACCTGGTGGTCTGTATCCTTTGTTCATTCCACGCTTGAAACTTACAGCACAAACTTAGACGTTTGTGATGAGCTTGGCTCAGGACTGCAACCTATCAGGCTATGTTTCAGGTTTCTAGAAGACAACTCAATTCCCATTCATGGTTTTGCTTTCTAAGCATGTAACTTCTTCTATTTTGCCTCCCAGCTACCGATGCCCTGATTCCAAAACTTAACAAAGGTTAAGAAGATGGTAACTAGATACAAGGCCAGAAAAGTTAAAAAGTAATAGAGCGCGCACACACGCCTGACATTCATCCTCACCTCACTCCCCAAGCCCGCAGTAGCAGAAAAGGAGACATCAGTTTGCTAGACTTTGTTCTCTGCAGTCTCTGATGTGAGTAATCAAGAAAAAAGTTAACTTAGATTTTATATTTGCTCTCAACTGCTCTAAACCCCCCTCCCCACTCCCCAATATTTGCAATTTTAGCCCAGTTTCTTACTAAACAGGAATGGAGTTGACCCAAATTGGGCTTCTCACCGTAGTTGGGCCTGGCCTCCATTTTAGATATGAGTAAACTCTCCGAATAGCTTTTTCAGGAGCGAGCATTCCCTCTTTTCACCTTCTCCACTCCAGCGTGACCTCGACCAGGTTTTCTCATTTCACATTTTTCTACAACTCATTCCTGAGTCATGCATGACGACAACTTTCACACTATTTATGTTACGCCTCGAGATGACCTCAGGGGATGGCATGCGTGCTCAAAAAGAAACGTTAACAGTCCAAAGGCCAGAACGCACGCCCGAAAGTGGCTCGCCGGGCTCTAAGGGTCTGGGCGCGGAGGCGGCCGGAGGCGGGGCGCTCGCTCCCAGGCCGGCGGCTGGCTCCTCCCTCCAGCCCCTCGCGGGTACCTGGCTGCGGCGGGGGCGGTGCTGCGCGGCGTCACGCGGCGGGGTGGGAGAGCTGGCAGGTGACACCCTGGCGGCCTCCTCTTCTTTTCCAGCTCTGTCCACGGCCGGAGCAGCAGGGGCCGCTGTGAGGAGCTCTGCACTCGCGCCGCCACCCGCCGCCGCCCTCTGCTCCCGCTCCCGCCTTGCCGCTTCGGCTCCGGTCTCTGTGGGGTGAGTGCGGGACTCCCAGCCCCTGCGCTGGGATCAAACTTTTCCGGGGTGCGGAGAAGAGGTGGGGGAAGGGAGAGAGACCCCCGCCGGCAGGAGACCGGAGCAGCCTGATGGAGGAACCTGGGCGCAGCGCGTGGCGGCGGGATCCGGGTGCCGGAGACCCGGGAGCGTGGCCAGGCCCTCCCCGGGCTGTGTGGAGGCGCTTCGGAAGTTCTCGAACAGCGGCCTGTGGGAGCGGAGAGCGAAGGCCCTTCCCGCGGGAGGGCGGGGCCGCCGCGCTCACCTGCAAGCTCACTGGGAGCCCCCCGCTGCCCCGGCATCCCAGAGGGCGGGTGATCCCGGGCCGCCCCGGGGCTTTGAGCCTCCCCGAGCGCTCCCTCCAGGGTGGGGACCCTGCTGCTTTGAGCGGGAGGGCAAAGGTGCTCTCCCCTGGGACTGGGACAAGGACCTCTTCGACCTTGGCCACCGAGGTCACTTTCCCAGCTCCGGGATCTGGCCTCCCTAGCCACCCCTCCCACACAACCCTCACTCCCACCCCCATTCTCGGAATTCCCGAGCCCATTTCTTTCTGCTTCCTTCCCCTCTGGGGCGCTTTTGTGTCCTTGAGGCCGGAATGAACTGGGGCGGGGGAAGGGGGGGGGGCGTTTGCTGCACTCGGAGCGGGGAGCTGCCTCTTTGGCTCCCTGAGCTGCACGGTGTCCCAGCGGCTGCTACTGGTTGAGGAGGGTGATGAGTACTGAGCCACAGAACAGGTCGTGCTGGAGATGGAGATGGATGGGAAAGCCTGTTGTTTCATCTTCCAGGGTATGGTTGGTTGGGAAATTGGCTTTCCCACCCCACCCGTCTGGTTGGGAACTTGGCCTCCCCCGCGACCCCATCAATCAGCTGGTTCAAACTTACCGGATGCGGAGCGAGCGCTCCTTCGAGCTCCTGGGGAGCCGCGACAGGAAGGATCCGGTCTTACCCCTGTCCAGCTCCCTGTGTGGTTGGAGAAAAAAGTCCCACTCCGACTCAAGAATAGTTGTGGGGAGTCAAGCCTTTTCCCTCTTGCTGAGCTATCCCCTCGGAAAGCATTTTCACTTAACCCTGTGCTCTCAGGTTACTTTTTGTTTCACAACTCGCATTTTTTGTGTAACTGCCTTGGAAGAATCAATCCATACTTTGTGATTGCCTTTGCCTTCTTACTGCTCGCTTGCTTATTAATTCCCTAACTTTGTAGTTTCTGCTCCTGCTCCTGGCCAGAAATTGTTCTCTCTGAGGTCGCCAAGGACTAGAAAAAATCTTTTCCCGTCAACGGCAGCCATTTATTTATCCAATGTTTCTGTGCCAGGCACTGTTCTAAAACCTTTCATTAACTCTTAATCCTCACCACGAATCTTTGAGGTAAAATGATTATGTTTTCTCTTTTTAGGATGAGGAAACAGATACTTGGTATCTTGCTCAGCGACACACAGTAGTAGCTGGAGGGATTCCAACTCGGGCTCAGGACTAGCACTGGGGCCCTGAAACCACTGTGCAAACTGCCCACCTAGAGTTCCTTTCCTCCTCCTTATTTCCTAAAGTCCTGAGCTCCTTGAAGCATCAATGACCAGGTTCTCAGTCTCAGATTCCCTCTTGGATGGCTTCGTATTAGTTTAGGTTCTTTTAAATTTTTATTTATTTATCATTTTTTAAAGAGATTTCGCAGAACCTTTTTACTTTAGTTATCGCCTTTAGTTAGCTGACTTAAGATTCTCTGCTTTCCATGTATCTTATTCAGTTTTAGAGAAGCATCTGTCCATTTATATTGTAATATTCATTGTGGACCTGCCCTGTTTTGCCTCAAAGCATTTCTCTTTAACATCATTTATGTCCTGGGGCCCATCATTATCCTAGTCACTCAGGTGCAAAATTCAGCCATCCTGTCTCATATCACCTCTCTCCCAATCATGATATATCTCTTCAACTTCTACAGTGTCTCTTCCTTCTAGCTTTCATGGAGCCTTACCCCCTACCCATCTCCTCTTCCCCAGTCTCCTCCTTCACTACCTCTGAACACTCATTTATCACTTATCATATGTCACTTTCTCCACTTGGGTATCTTTTCTTATAAATGTTCCACATCCACAAAAATTTTGTACGCAGCTTGGGACATTAAATCTTCAGGCCTGACAATTAGTAGTTGCTTGCTAAATGTTTGTAGAATATGATGCAATATGAATTAAGGTGGCACACAGGTGGGCCGGGTTTTACAGGGTGTGAAGCAATTTGCCTTGGTAGACATGGAGGAGCTGGCAGGCATCCTGGAGGGGGAGGAAAGCCTCTGGTGACTTTGTTGCTGCAGCTAGGAGGAACCCAGTTATCCTGACTAAGCACTACAGTTAGAAGTGTAGAAGTAGAACCATATCTGCAGAGAATTGTGAATCCTGTTCTCACTTTAGCAAAACAAGTCATGAAACCAACCCCAGTAAGTTACAAAAAAGCCATCTTTTATTGTAAAATATAACACATACCTAAAAATGCATAAAACATGAATGAGATTACCACAGTACACATATTTAGCAGTAGAATGACTATCTTATTCTGGTGGTAGATATGATGCTAGTGGGATGAGACTGCAGACACACCTATTAGGAACCTTTTCCCAAAACCTCTGTATAAGGTAATGTGAGTCTGGACACAGTCCCCAGAGGAGGTGTCTGGAAAGAATTGGCTGTGCTTGTGTAGGTTAGAGGGTAGAGAAGAGAAAACAAGGAAGCTACCTAAATGTTGAGAATAGGGAACCAACGAGAGTTTTGAGCCACTGAGCATAATTCTACCAAAATGGATGTTTTGCAGTTTTGCCTTTGTTTCTCTCCATTTTTTCAATGTGTGTTTTCCTACATTATACTATGTATAGAATTTTAGTATTCTGTGTTTTTCATGTATACCTGGTAAGCATTTTTCATGTTATCTGATTTTCCAAACTCATATTGTTTGTGTTATATTCCAGCAGTTGTAACGTGATTTCATTAATTTAGCCTCTATTGTTGAACCGGTGCATTCAGCAACAATTATAAACAATCTAAGTTGTAGCAATACTTGTCTTGGCGGATATGTCACTTTGTAAACTGGGGTTTGTTTCTTTATGACAGACATTGGAATGTACGTAAAAGAAAACCTCTGTCCTCAGGTAATTTGTAGTTGAGTGTAAGAAATAGGACTTTTCTGAATTTGTTTAATTGTTTATTCTCCTTGGTGTCCTATGTGTGCAAACATCAGTTTTAGGATATGGAAGAATGTTATTTACCACACAAATAACTTTGGAGACTTTGTATATATATCAGCATATTAAATTGAGAGCTAACCTTGAATTTCAGTACAACACAAAGAAGCATGCCACAAATACATTTTAAGAGAGGAATGTATCTCAGATGTGTTTCTGAGATATTCATCCAATTTGGACCACTCACAAGTTATGAAAAAGTTGAAAACTAATGCAAATTTGGCATTTTATATATAAGGCTGATCTTCTAAAAAATTGAGATTTCTAATTATTCCTAATTTAATTTAATTTAATTAATTTTAATTAATAATTTAATTACTTAAATATATTAAAACACATGTTGTTACATTGGGAAGTAAAACTATCCATTTGGTTCATGACAGAAGTAGCTACACCATCATAAATATTTCTAAACAGGCTATTACTCTGATGCACTAAGTTACCATATAACATATAAGTCTGTCAGGTGAAAGGCAAATTTTCATGTCTCTTGAGAAGCAGCCTCACAGCCCTCAAACACCAGCCACCTACCTTCTTTGTCCTAATACAAGGTGATAGAGAGAAATCTAGCCCAAATTAGAGAATTTCAGAAGTTGTATATTCAGTAAACATTTAAATGAGCATCAGTTTTGTGTCAGGCAAAGCAATCAGCAGAATGCTAAAGCCATCCCATCTGTGGGATGCAGAGAGGTTAACAATTCCAGTGCAGTGTGATAAATTGTGAGAAACATGGAGTGTTGGGGAAGTCACATGGAGGAAGGTAAGCCAAATCGTGCTCCTGAGCTGAAAGAAGAGTATGAGTTAGGGCAGCAGAGAAATGAGATGAGGACAGGAAATCAAATTCAGGCTGAGAGAATGCAGATGCCGAGCTTGAATTGGAAATACTATAAAATAACTGCAGAGGACAGTGGGAGGTGAGGTGAGGTTACTGAGAGGACCCGAAGAATTTGGAGTTTATCCTAAAATCAGTGGGGAGCCATTGAAAATATGCAAGAGGGTGAGGGACCCGTTCACATTTGAATTTTAAAAGCATCCCTCTGGCATTTGCAACTTCACCTTTCTGAAACCTCTCCTCTTCGCCCTGTTGGAGGCTCTCTCTTCTCTACCTGATAGCTATCTCGGACCTCATTTCTCTTTAGAAAGGACAGCCACCTTCATGGCTTCCATTTTATATCTTGATTCTGTTTTGTTTGCATAACAATTTTGGAACAGAAAATAAGCCTTCATGGGTGTCCTTGTGCTGTGTGTTTATAAAATACCCAAGGTTGCATTTAAGTTTTAAATCTTTTATTGACACTTACGAGATGAAACGTTTTGGCATCTTTTAGGCGTCAGTAATAGTTGCAGGAAGGCACTTTACATGCACTGGCTCAAGAATCCTCTGAAGCTGGCAAGGTATGGTAAGCATGGGTGCAGGAGAGTGAAGAAAGGTAGTCAGTATACACTGTTGGAAGGATACCGCCAGGATTTGAACCCAAGTAAAATTACAATGTTTAGCCTCTTCCCACTCTGCATATTGACTCTGTGGATGATATTTTAGAGGATATATGAGACAGTAGAGTTCTGATATTATATGGTACTTTGGTGAGGGCATAAGGGCAACCATAAAGATAAACCTGATTTAGACTTTTTAGGGTTCAGTGGTAGAAGGGAAAACTAGAAAAAGAGGGTTTGGCCAGTAGCTCCTCATCTAAATATAGCCCCTCCTCCTTCCTGTACCAGCTTTCTGAGTTTTGTCTTAATAGCACATTTGTGATTTATTTTTTTGTTAGAATCAAATGGCAGAACAAGAACAGAACAGGGATAGTAAAGGCTGCTCCTATTTATTATAATTATTATAATTATGATTTTATTTTGAGAGAGAGAGTGTGCATGAGCAGGGAAGAAGGGCAGAGGGAGAGAGAGAATCTTAAGTAGGCTCCATGCTGTGCATGGAGCCTGATGGGGGCTCAATCCCATAACACTGAGATCATGACCTCAGCAGAAAGCAAGAGTCAGACGTTCAACCAGCTGAGCCACCCAGGTGCCCCTAAAGGGTGCTCATATTTAAGGATGACAGCCCTGGGTCTGTCCAAGGGCTTCTCTGCCCACTCGCCTTCTTACCTGACTTTTTCTTGCCTTCTCTAGGCAGACAGTGCTGTGTTGGATTCTGTGGCTTAAAAAGATTTGTATCTCAGGAGCAAACAAATAAACAAACTAATGCTCATCTCACATTTCAATCCCTCTGATGTTTTTCATTCATTTAGCTAGAAGGCACATGCTTATACTTCCAGTCTCTGAAATTCTAACAGGTGTGACTTTAACTTGAAGAAAGATGGGAGGCAGAAGTAACATTCCTAGGAAACCAGAGTCCAGATACTGATTCTTCAATAGCTTAGTGTGAGTTCCTGAGTAAATGTACAGTGGAATTTAAAAAATAAAGCTGCAGGAACTACTATTCATTGTTCAAAGGGAGGGGAAAAATGTCTAGTAGATATATTTAACATTAAGTATAGCTAATATTTCCTTAAAAATACTAGGTTGAACATAGGCACTTGCCATTTGCTCTGTGCAAAAGACAGATATTGGCAATTGTATATAGTTTATCCTAATACAAAGACAGTCCTTTTGACATCTAACCATTTGAGCCAATCAGCCAAGCCTACACTCTTCCTTTCCCCCAGAAAGAAGGCTGAGTGCAGCCCATTCATTTCTACAACTGCTGGGTTACTGGCTCTACAGTATTTATCATAAACCTGTTGGTGGCAGTTACATTTGTTGTTATGATTAGATCATTTAAGTATCAGTAATACTCGTGTAAACCTATGAAACATGAATGCAAAAGAAAAGAGTATTAGTGCTTCTGTGAAAGGAGTGTTGAATTTTTTAAAAAATACTTTGTAATGCTTATTTTTGAGAGAGAGAGACAGAGTGTGAGCAGGGGGGAGGGACAGAGAGAGGGAGACACAGAATCTGAAGCAGGCTTCAGGCTCCCTCCCAGCTGTCAGCACAGAGCCCAACACGGGTCTCGGACTCGAACTGACTCACAAATGGTGAGATCATGACCTGAGCCGAAGTTGGAGGCTTAACTGACTGAGCCACCCAGGTGCCCCAGAATGTTGAATTCTTTAGAAAGAGTCCATAAAAGTGAGCAACTAAAAAATTGGGCAGAAAAACTATAAAAGATTGGAGAGAAAATTGTGAAAATTTGGAAGAAAATATCCTGATCTTTCTTTACAAGTTTGTTTTGTTGTTTTGTCTTTGTTTTTTAGTTTTCAGTCTACTTAGAAAATGAAAACTAGAAACTGTAGAAAATAAATTCTGAGTGTGGTTCATACAAGAAAAATATTGAGGAATTCTTGAAGGGAAATCTTGGAATTACTTTGGGAAATTGGGGAATTAATGCATATTTATATGTGTTAAGGTAAAGTAAATATTTATGGTGTGTACACAATTTTTTACTTATTTAAACAATTTTTTTATTAACTAACCAGAGCCAGTCAAAACTGCTGATGCCCTTAGTCTAACTGTAATAGTTTATGCCATAGCATAGTGAGTAGTCATAAGTTTTGCCTCTATGGATATTCTCTGGGCCTACTACATTACCAAAATAAAACTTTGCCATTGGGAATACGAAAAGCAGGGTACATGTAGATTTTTTCTTTGCTAACTATATCATGCTCATGGCATATAACTCATATTTATTATTTTGAACTAGACTTTTAGCAACCCTGTAACATTTAAGTTTATATTAATAATGTGAACCAATATATAGAACCTAGAGCTGATTTCCACTTCCCTTAAATGACTTCCATAAAAATTGAAAGCAAAAACTGGAAAAAAGAAAAAAAAAACATAGTATAGCATTAGCTAGAGTTTATTAAAGTTAATAAATTTCTTAGTGTTGCTAAGCTGACAAGTTGAATTAGGCGAGGTGTAACTTATTCTAGGTTCAAATACAGTTATAGCAGTACAGTAATTATTTTCTTCTGAAGCATTACAACAAGTTAGTGAAAGAAGACCAAACTTTAAAAATACAAAAAATAAAAATACATTTTTATAATAATAGCATTTATCGAATATTTGGTATATGCCAGGCATTGTAAAACATTTTATATATGCCTTATTTAATCTGGACAGCAGCCCTACTAGGGAGGTCATATTATTTTCATTTCCTAGACAAAGAAACTCCTGCCATATCAGAGTTAATTAATGTGCCCAGAGTCATATGGTTAGTAACAGAACTGGGAATCCCGTCCAGTTTAGTTTGAACTCCAGCGCTCATATGCCCATGCTCTTACCACTTCATAAGGTAGTACTTTTCATCTGAATTTCTAATATAGGGGTTTTGTTGTTTTGTGGTTTTGGTAAGCAGTTTATTGGAGGGGTGATTCTAGACATGATCAGCAGAGAGAGGGTGAGGAGGCAGCCAGGATAGGATGTGTTAGTGAAGATGCTGCTCGTGCCACTGTGGGCAGCTGGGCTTCCCTCGAGCAGGATTACACCTCAGAGTTTCCTGGCACCTATGGGGAGGAGGTGGAACCTTTGTTGGCACATGAGTGTGGAGATAATTTTTTAATGACATGTTAAAGTGTTTTAACCTGGAAAGGACCTTAGAGATCATTTAGGCCTCCTCTTTGATGGATGGATGAGCAAACTAAGGCCCATCCAGGCCAAGTCTTTCGCCAAGGCCGCTACCCTGTTTATCATCCTGGGACCAGAAACACATTCTCCTGATCAGAGTCTAGGTGCTTTTCTGACTTAATTATTTTTGCTTTGTTAGCCCTAATTCTGATTGGCAATTGCATATAGTTTATCCTAATACAAAGACAATCCTCTGGACCTCGAACCATTTGAGCCAATCAGCCAAGCTTCGTTTCCTAGAAAGCAGGCTGCCGTTACTACTGAATTTTGAAGTTCCTAAATGACCCCACCCCATCTTTGTCTACAAGTAACAACAGTGATTACTCCCTACACTTTACTGTAGAATATGAATGGGGAAAGTATTATGTTTCCCCTGTGTTACATGAGGGAAACCTGAAACTCAATATAATGTCCTTAGGCCCATGTATGTTAAAACCTAACCCCAAACTAGAAGGAAAATACATTCTCTTAGCAAAGATGACTAAATCATCCAGGCCACGCCCTGTCTAACAGTGCTACCTGTCTTCATTTTCTTTCCTTAGCCAAGTTCATTCCCTTTAAGTGGCTGCCTGACAGTCTTAAGGAAGTAGGCATTTGTGGGGCTGGGTAGGGGGGGGTGAGTTAGTGCCCACTGCTTCGCTGGGCACCCCCCAAAAAATCTGCCAACTCCCAACCTTTGGTCTTTCATCAGTAGACGGAGGAAGGACTGTTGTTAGTTATCTTTTTATTAACGGGCAAGTATGGACTATGGCAGCTGTCGCTGCTCCTCCTCCTCCTGCCTCTTTGCTTTTATATGTCAAGAAAAACTTTTTGCACATATCATCTCAGTTCTTATTACAACCCTGTGTGACGTGCGCTCTTAACTCAATTTTAGAAACCAAAAATCTGAGGCTCCGAGAAATTTAAGTGGTTTTTGCCAGGGTCATTTGGTTGGTGAGTGGTAAACCTGGATCTGTAATACAGACATTCTGACTATACATCCTGCCACTTGCTGTATTTGGCCTTTGAGTCTATTTCCTCATCTTTAGAAAAATACCATGGAAGAGAGCAGATAATATGCTTAGGAAATAAGACAGTTGCAAAGTTTCCATGAGATAATGTATAATTTACATTCTACTTTTTTCCAAAAAGATTCGAAGTGATCTCAATAAATATATTAAGATCCAAGCCTTCAAGGGGGAAATGTAGGTAATGTAGTTGTGTTAAACAGAACACTAAATTTTAACAATTAGCTGGGAGCGCATATTGAAAAAATAAGAAAACGTTTCCACAATTCTAATGGTTTGGTTTTTTTTTTTAACAATTAAACAAAAATGTATAAGGTAATATTTTTCCCAGAAATGAATTGTAGAAGGTATTTATAACATTGGTTCTTATAAAGAGAATCCTGAATAACTCCATTTATAATACTTGGAATAACAGTTTTGCTAAAGATGCAAAGATATTTTTTACATTAGCATTGGCTCTTGAAAACTCATTTATTATAGATGTTAATGAAGGTAAACTCTTCGAAAGTATTTCTCCAAAGTCTCGAGCGCTGGACTAAAAAGGGCTAGATTATCATAGCGATAGACAATAACAACTCACACAAGGTAGAGCAGGGCTTCTTAACCTAAGGCTGGTCCATGGATGGAATTCAGAAGGTCCAGAACTCCCCCAAACATCAAACTTGTTTATGCAAGTGTAATCTTCAGAAACATGGCCCGTAGCACTATAGTCTCACAGGATAAAAGCTATTGATTTAGGAAAGACATGAAGTAATATATTTAAAATGCTGATGAAAACTTAACTGTGTGCATGGAAAAGTACTAGCCTTTAATGTTGGAATTAAGCATATAATGTTGACCTGAACCAACTGTCTAGACTTTACCCATGTTACAGGGATGCAGTTAGTACAGATTGAAAAAAATATACCATCTCCTGCATGTATGGTAGTTTTCATTTCTGTTGTCCTAGTTCTCTAGGAAAAAAGGCTTCTATTTATTTATAAATGGAATGTTGCCTATTTGCTTGGGCTAGACACTGGAGATGTAAAAATCTAGAAGTCATCTCTCCTCATTTCTCTCTTTATCTTATGCCCACATCCAAATTGGCAGCAATTGTGTCAGTTATGTGCACAATATGTATCCTCAATCTATCTACTTCAGTAAACTCCTAATCCTACTGTCTCGCTACAGTAAGTTTTTTACCAGGCAACCAAGTTAATTTTTAAAAACATAAGTCAGATCATGTCACTGCTTTGCTTAAAAGCCTGTGATGAGAGTTTTACGTTTTGCAAGATGTGGAATTCTAGAGGTAGATTGTGGCTGTGGTTGCAGAACAATAGGAATATACTAAATACTGCTGAGCCATATGCTTTAAAAAGACTAGGATGGTAAAGCTTCTGTTATGTGTATTTTACCATAATTTTAAAAAAGCAAAAGAAATAGTCTACTGTAACAAAAACAAGCCTGTAATGATTTCCCTAGATGGACCTAGAATAAAACCGCTCCTTTTTAATTTAGGCTTCCAGACCCTATGTATCCACCTCCCCGAGGCATCCAGCGTCTCTCTCCTCCTTGGGCTCTGCTTTCTGTTCCTCCAACTTACTAAGTTTGTTCCTGCCTCCAGGCCTTTGCCTTTGTTGTCCCTCCAGGAGTACTTGCCCTTCATATCTACTCAAGTGTTCTAGATCTTTCTGATAACCCTTGTATTGTTACAGCCCTGTGCCCTTGGTGACCCCGTCATATCACTCTGTTTTGTTTCATTTTCTTTGGAACTTTTGCCACAATTTGTCCTATTTATGTTTGTGTTTGTCTTTGTTTACTTATGTGTCTTTCCATACAAGTAAACTGCATGAGAATACAGATCTTGGTATATCTTTGGTCTTGACAAGGATGCTTGGCACCCTATGCTTGAGCATAGTAGGTGCTCAAATATTTATTGAATAAATGAATGGAGACATGAGCCCTTCCTGCAGGGACCTTGCAGTTTCTGATAGTGACTCTCAGTCTGAGTTAAGACTGTGAGCAAGGTCTTTGAGAGCCTCCCAGCTAGGTCTCACATAGAGAGTGGGCAGCTAGTTCCAAACCAAATAAAGTGATGTGGTGATGGAGGAGGAAGAGAGCATGATGTCGGGGGCAAAAAAGTCAAAATCACTTGAACTCTTTTCTCTCATTCAAGGATGGAGAGAAACTTTTCTTCTCTTCTATCACCATCTTTACCTAAAAAACAAAAACAACCCCACCCAAAGAGAAAAAAACAAGAGAAAACAAAAATGTAGCTATGTATCAATATCCAGGCATGAACCCTACCCAAGCCAAGCTTAAAATGAAAATTGTGTACAATATTGTATATTACATTCCCAGAAATGCCAGTTCCTCTGGACCATTTGCTCTTACACGGTCCATTATGAGCACTCAGTTGTAGTATTCAATAAGACTGTCTTGCCAAAGTGAGTCCATAATCTTACCAGTATATCATTCCAGAATTATCTTCTTCAGCATGTACTTCCTCAGTGACCATAAAAATTTAGCCTTTCCATACTGCTGTCAACCTACAGGCCATTTTATAGATAACTGGAGTTTCATGTTCATATTTTTCATTCATATTTTTCATGTTAAACATAAAAGGAACTATAGAGATTTATGATATAGACAGATTTTCTGTGCCTGATGTGAAAAGTAATACTTTCATATAATCAGAAAAATCAGATTATTTTCTGACAATAAAAAACTGTATGCTGATTATAGAAAGTGGAAAACAAAACAAACAACTTGTAACAAAAACACCCATCACCTATAATACCACCAACCAGAAATTATCTTTGCAAACATTTTAATAAATTGCTTTGCAGCTTCTTAAAGGCCCTTTTTAAAATGTGGTTGAAGTTTTTCTTGAGGAAAAAATATTGAGAACTATTTAATGAAGAACAAGAATCATTGAGCATACTTTAAAAAATAAACCTTTACAAGTATTTGCAACATGCAAATTTTATTTCTTCCCTTTAAAAAAAAACTCATATTATGGAATTTTCCAAACATTTATAAAAGGAGAGAACAATATAATGAACTGGATGTACACATCATCCAGGCTCATGGCTAATCTTACTTCATCTGTGAATATTTCAGTTTATCTTCTAAAGATAAGGACTTAAAAAATGACTATAGTATAATTATCACACCTTTATAATCAAATAAATAATTTTTATCCTTTTAAAGGTGCATGATAACTTTTAAAGAAAAAAAGGGCAAAATCCTGAGCATCTCTGAATAACTTATTCCTGTTTCAGTTATTGTGAAGGTTTGTCAGAGAGAATTCAGGAAACAGCAAGAAAATCTCGTTGGCCATGGAGAGTAATTGATCAGGAATCAGGGTATGAGAGTACAGGGTAAATGAAGTCCAGTTATGCAAGTCCATGATCAGGAATTACAGCTTGGTTCAATAAATTATAAATTACTGGAGGGTTCTAAAAAGAGAAGAGACCTGGTCACAGTGCTTTGAGCCAGGCCATTCAGTTTGCTGGCTTGTCACACTGTTAGATGTGAAAGAGAGAAGGTTGACCCATCAAGCAGGACAAAACCTAGATGGGTGTGTGCCTCTATGGATGGGAAGGGCTGAGAAGGGCAGAGAAATGAAGGAAAAGTGGAGAAGAAGGTCTGGATGAGTGAAAGATAGAAGGTCAAGGTTTGAAGCCTGGAAGCATGGGTGGATTGTGGGGCCAAAACTGGTCTTGGGGAAACTGAGTTGGGAAATGCTTTGTTTGAGATTCTGGAAATTTCCTTATTTCTGTTCATTGGTAATCATTGCAGGTGAAGTGAACAAACTACATGCTTATTTACTTTGAGACTTGTAAGCAAGGTGGCCTCTTCTAAGCAATTCCTTTATGAAGGGACAGTTAGAATTTGTGCTTGTGAAATATTTCAAAGATCAGGTGGTTAAAACTCATAATGGTAGATAAAGCGGGAAGAAGTAGAATTTCTCTCTTGCCTCCCTCCTCCTCCACCAGAAGGAGACGCCGTGGAAATTTAAGTATTTAATATTTAAGTATCTTGTTTAAAACTAATTAGAAAAGTCTTTCTTTGTTTACCTAGAAATATATTTGTAAATATTCACCATGACCACTTCTACAGGGCAGTCATTGTTTAAATCTTGTATTAATGTAATTTCTGTTTGCTGATACTGAGCTATTGTTTGAAAGGGCCATAATTAGAGAGAAACTAAGCAGAGAAAATAGTGTCCTGAAGTCCATTGAATAAAGTTCTGTTTTATCTTTAGGGAGAGCCTCTGGTGTTTAATTGTAGTCTTTTTAGCATTATTTTAAATAGTCCGACATTATTGGTTATTTTATTTCCTCTCCCAAAGCAGATTAGGGACAGCAAATTAGAATAAGTAGGATCTTATAGAAATGGGAATGCTGGTATCAAGCCAAGTGTGATGGTTAAGAAGGGAAAAAATGGGAAATCCATTAAAAGCAGATGCAGGTCTTCAAAATGCCTGGCAATTTGGAACTTTTTAGTGTAGGCAAAGGTCATACCTCCAGCCCCGGGTAGTCACAGAGGGTACTGTTGTGATACCATTGCTTGCAGTTATATCCCTGAATTATCCAGGAAAGTTCAGTGTATAAGATGATTGAAATCTTTCAAAAAATGTTTTACTTTTTTTTTCAGAAGTACTTTTTAAAGTGGTTACACCTAAGGATAAGCATTTCTGTTATATAAAATATTTACTACTGTGGAACATTCGTTCTAGTGGGTAAGGCTGAATAAATTAATTGTACCCATAAATAGAAAGGGAGGATGAATTACTTTAATCTTACTATTAGTTACTTTTCTTATCCACAGTTTTCTTTGAGGGCAACTTGTTTTTCTTCTTTTTATGGGTCTGTCTGTATATTTTATGGATGTGTATTATTATATATTTTATAATACTTTCCTTATGTTCAAATATATAATTGAAAAGACTAATATGATTATTGTGTTCTCTATGATTCATCAATCCACATGACCTGCCCACTCACTTCTGGGTACCATCTCCCTCCCCTGTTGGAACTCGTGCTATAGTCCTCTTCCCACCTGGGCTGAATTTGTTACTGTAAATTCTGGTTTGTCTCAAAGGCAAGGTGTTTGAAACCAGCTGATTCCCACTCTTCCTCTTTTTCTTATAATTATTGGTTACTGCTTAAAAGAGAAACCCCTTACTGGGTATTACAGCCTTTCTATTCTTTCCTACTGTTAACCACACTTTCATCTCTGTCTTTTATCTTTTAAACCATATTCCATTGTATTCACAAACTCTCTTCTATCCTCCCATCACCTTCCAAACGTGACTAAGTATGGCTCTTTCCTCAAACCCCATATCTGTACACTGCTTATGAGAAGTTTCATCCATTCATCCACTGAACAACATTTGAGTGTCTGCTACATCTCTGGTACTGTCTTGGTGCTAGAGAGGCAGCAATGCACAAAATGGGTAAAGATCTCTGCCTTTGAAGCACTTATATTCTAGGGTGTTATGGAGGGGGTGGGGAATCACACAGTAAGCAAATAAGTATAGAATATTGGTAGATTGTATAAAAATAATGTTAAAACGTGCTATAGAGAAAAATGAAGCAATAAAGATGGGGAAGTATGTGTTAGTGGGGTGCTGAAAGTGACATTTTAGCAGAGATCTGAAGGAAGTAAAGCCACAGCCATGGCAGATTATCTTCAGGAAGAGAATTCTAGAGTTGCTTGGGTGGCTCAGTCAGTTGAGCATCCAACTTTGGCTCAGATCATGATCTCATGGTTCATGAGTTCGAGCCCCGCATCAGGCTTTCTGCATTTGGTGCGGAGCCTGCTTTGGACCCTCTCCCCCCTCCCCATCCCCCGCCCTGCACCTCCTCTGCTCATGCTCTCTCTCTCTCTCTCACAAAAATAAAAATAAACTTTAAAAAAAAACATTAAGAGAGAGAGAATTCCAGGTGGTGGGGATAATTTTCAAATGCTTTGAGGCAAGATCATTCTTGATGTGTGCAAGGAATGCCAAGGAGTCCAATGTGGCTAAAGCTAAGAGAAGAAGTGGGAAGGAGGAAAGGTTAGAGAGGTAGTCAGGACCCAGATCATGGAGGGCCTTATAGCCCATTGTAAGAATTTGGGCTTTTAATGTGCATGAGGTAGAAAGACATTGCCATGTTTTAGGCAGAGAAGTGATATGAGTTGGGTATTTTTTATTTTGTTTTGTTTTTTTCTCCAATGTGAAGAATACATTGACCGAGGACAAAGGTAAAATCAGGAAGATCAGTTAGGAGGCTATTGCAGTAAATCAGATAAGGAATGACAGTGGTTTGGACCACTATTGGAGTGAAAAGTGGTTGGATTCTAGAATATATTTAGAACATAGAGTTCAGGATTTGCTGATGGGTTTGATGTAGAGGTGAGAGAAATGGAAGCTTTCTCTCATATTGAAACATACTACATGTCTAAGGTGGACTGGCCAGATTTCCCCTATCTTCCCCTTGCCATGTTTAATGAAACTGTTACTTTTTCACTTCCATGATAAAACAAAACTCTCCTTTTCTGAATATCTCCCTCTCAGGCTTTGTGCTCTCTGCCCTTGTTAACGCCCTTTGTTCATCATTTTCCTCTTCAGTCCTGCAATGCATTGTGGACTTTGGCATCTGATTAGTCACTTCTCCGTCCCCACGCATGTTGTTGCTCTGGGAAACTGCAAAATCCTTTTTGACGCAAGTGTGCGAGGATGTCACACAAAGTTCCTTGCCTTACCCAACTGTGATAACCTCTTCAACACTGTAACTACCTGCTTTCATCACCATTCTCTGAGCCTTATCCTCTGAACATATGCTGAGAAGAAATTACTATCCCATCTTCCAACCACATTGTCACTCTCTTCAGCTCTTTTACACTTCCCTGTCTTCATACTCGGAAGGACCTTAGTTTTTCCTCAGTTTCTCAGCAATATACTTGTTTCACTTTCATTTGTATCTAGCAGAGCACCAACTTCAAATTAAACCTCCAGTTGTCCTCTGCACATATATCCAGGTAGCTAAACAGTACTGTAGAAAATTGGGTGAAATGGTGACTCTCTCAATTCGTGATTTCTAATCTCAGCTTCACTCGGATCAACATTATTTAATCCTTCCACTCAGTGGCTCTCAGCCTTGATTGCATGAGAGAATCCTTTGGGAACTTTAAAAAAAAAAAAAAAACCCAATGCCTCAGCTTCCAAGGCTTATTAAATATGAAATTTTGGAGTGGAACTCAAACATCAGTATTTCTTTTTTTTTCAGTTCTTTTTTCAGCTCTTTTTTTTTTTTTTTTTACCATTTATTTATTTTTGAGAGACAGAGACAGGCAGACCATGAGCAGGGGAGGGGCAGAGAGAGAGAAGAAGACAAAAAATCCGAAGGAGGCTCCAGGCTCTGAGCTGTCAGCAGAGCTCGACGAGGAACTCGAACCCACAAACTGTTGAGTTCATGACCCAAGCCGAAGTCAGACACTTAATTGACTGAGCCACCCAGGTGCCGCATCAAACAATATTTTTTATTCTTCCATTGTGCAACTATGATTGAGAACCGCTGCTTTAAATTTGCCCTTGAAGGATTCTCATTTTTCCATTCCTCTCACAAGCTATCCTGTTCTTCCCATACTCTCCAAAACTACTCCACTGAACCCTATTTTATGAACTCTTGGCCTCATCTCCTACTTTGCTAGAAAAATTGAAGCTTTTGATGCTGAATCTCTTTTAATTTTTTGTCCCCAGTTAGTCAAGTTAACATTTAATTAGGTCCTAGTGTGTGCCAGGCATTATGCTAGACATTGAGCATAGAGGATGAACAGGACACATACAGCCCATGCCTTCGTGGAGTTTACAGTTTAGTGCTGCATACAGATGGATAAATTAGGCAGTTATAGTACATGGTAAATGCTGTGGTGAGGCAATAAGGTATTATTGGAACACATAGGTACGGCCCTAATTCAGACATGGGCCCTGAGGAAAACTTTCTTCTGTCTTATTAAACTCATCTACAATTTGCTCTCCTTTCTCTTTTCCCCTTGGAGAATGAGGTGTCACCCTGTTCCAGTAGAGGAAGAGCACCATCTGGTATCTGTCTCCCTTCTCTCCATTTCTCCTCCAGACCTTCATTGGTTGTTCTTCTTTGTTTCTGTCTATTATTTCTTCCTGTCACTCTAAACATACTTAAGGTTTTACCAAAATGATACAGCTTGATTTTACATCATCTTTTCTCTTTTTTTGCCTCTCAAACAGGCCTCTTGAGAGTAGCCTATCCAATGTCTTCTGTTACTCACCAGCTTTTATATTTTGGCTTCTGCCTCATCAGTCAACTTTATCCTCCCAAAGTCACAGGGGCTTCCAGTTTGATTTAAGTCAGTGGAGACCATTCAGCTCTGTCACACTGGACCTCTCTATGCATATGGCTGTTTGTTACTGCTGCTTCTTCAGAATTTCCTCCACATTTCTCTCTCTGATTCTGCATGTTCTAATTTCTTCTGATGTCATCTTCCTTGTAAGATTCCTTCTCTCAGACTACCACTTATAATGGATGGTATTCTCTATTGGTTTGTCTTTACACTACTGTTTTTCTTCATTCATCCATTACTGTGGTTTTAATCACCATCTAGGTGTGAAAGCTTCCAGAATCTGTATCTTCCACCTCGACCTTTCTCCCAGTCCCAGTGCCAAATAGCACTCTCCAAGTGCCTATTTGGCAAAGTGCCTATTTGGCATCTCCACCTGAATGTTCCATAGGTTTGTCACGCTGAAATTTACTAATCTTTGCCTCTTAAACCTGTTCCTCTTTGTGTGCTCCTATTCTCATCTGGTGTTGGAACCAGAGACATTTGGCACTCAAACCACATTAGAAACTTGAGTCATGTTACCTTGTCCCTTAATCCTGTCTAATGAATCACTTAATCCTTCTTGTATTGCCTCATAAATATTTCTTGACTTCATGTCTACCACACTGCACATCACCCAACTATCTTTACCCTTGTTGAAGCCTTTAAGTATCTCTCATTGGGTTGGTTGTAGTTAAATCCTAGTTGGTGTCCCTACTCTTAGGTTCACCCCTTCACATTCATCCTTTACACAGCTAGGCTACTACACTGGTTTGAGACCCATCAGGGACTCCCTGTGCCTGTAGCTAAGGCTAGCACACTGCACTAAGGGGTTGCTTTTGGGATAAGCTTTGGGGGGTCAGGGTGGTAAGACATTGGCAGCATTGCCTGGTTGAAATCCTTTACATAATTATGCTTCTGCATAATATTTTACTTTTGAAAGTTTTCTCTTGCCTGTGCAACATCTTTTCTTGCTATTCCTCATCAGCACTTCTTTCTCAGTTCATTTTCGCATTCTGATACCTCAAAGTGCTCGATTCCTCCCCGTACTAAAAGCAGCTTAGATCTCATGTTTTTCAGGAGGCCTTCTTATCATTCATGTCTTTATTGATTTATTCACTGATATTTATCGGACATCTGTATTGTTTTAGGCAGCCAGTAACATATCAGAAGGTGAGAGATGAGAACATACCTGAGTGCATTAGAGCAGTGCTTTTCATACTGTCTATGTTCATGGACCAGTTGGGTTTTTTTGTTTGTTTTTACTCTATCATGAACCAATAAGTTGTCGTGTTGCACATAATTAAAATGTAGTTTGCATCACATGTGACTCACCACACAAACTCAACAACACCCGAACTGGTCTACATCTTGTTTAACCAGTATCGCATACTTGGATGTCACAGCAATGTCCAGTTGCTATAAAAATTTCTAAATGCTTATATTTGATTTCTGAACTTATCTGGATCCAGACAGGTAATACACCATTGTTCATTAGCACCAGTCCACAGGCCATGTTTGAGAAGCATTGCTCTAGAGGGTTGCTGTAGATATCATGGTGGAAGAGGGGACAGCTTTACAGCAGGGCCTCAGAAGAGACTAGACACTTTTCCTGAATGGTTGAGCTGTAAGGGAGTAGAGATCCTATTAGAGGAGGGCAAAATCTTAAAAAATGAGATCTGCTTACCAGCTAGATGAACATGGCTTTTTAGTGAGGGAAAATTGGAGCAGAGAGAGAGGGCAGTTGGAGCAGCCTGGTTCTGGTAAGTCTAGAGTAGTAGGCACATAATGCAAAGGGACTGCTATAAGGTAAAAGATGAGACTGGAGTTAAGGGTAGATTTGGTTAATTTAGCAAATACTTTCTAAGAATCACCTACATAGCAGATCCTTCCTAGGCCCTGGGATTAGAAGCTAAGGAGAGACAGTTTTTGCCCTAGTAGGACTTAAGAAGGTTGCTAAGGATAGCCAAGGAGTTAGACTTCTACTTGCAAGCCATTTTCAAAGGATTTTTGAGCTGGCACACAGCATGATCAATTTAATCCTTAGAGGGGTGGCTCAGGTGGATGGTGGGAAATGGATGACTATTGAATCAGGAAAGTTAGTTGAGAGGTAAGTGATCCAGGTAAGAGATGGTAAGTATCAGGAAGGCACAGTCAGGGGATGAGGGAAGGAGTTGGGGTGAGGAAAAGAGAATGGGACTTTTATGGGAAATATTATTAGGGTGGTATATATCACAGGTCTTGAGGGGTCAGTGGAGTTTAAGATGGCTTGCAATTTCTGATTTGTTATAAGGTTGATAGTATAACTAATTGGGGAAGGGCTTTTTGGATGGTGAAGGAGTTACAGAAGTGATAAGTAAACTGTCTGAGGCCAGTTAGATGCCTGCTTTCTGTATTCTTCCTTTATAATTAATGGAAATATAAGAATTAATAAACAAGCATCAATAATACTATGCAATAAGTACTGTCAAAGATGAGACAAATTATTATGAGAACACTTCCATGAGACACCTGAACCTGACTGATTAAATCAGGGACGGCATCTCAGAGGAAATGATGTTTATGCTGGATCCTTCCCAATAGGATGCACTAGTTGTTTAATTGTTCTTCCTGCTTCCAAACCACACCCTGAGTTACCCAGCCCTGGACTTACCACCCAGTTAATCTTTACAAGCAGCCCTTTGGTTAGGACATTCCCTGGTTGAGAAACCTTTAATAACTCCCCGTTGTCAACAGAACTAACTACACAAAAATTTTTTATCCTGGCTTTTAGTGCCTTCACAATCAATACCACAATCAGTACCACCATTGGAATCTACCTTTCCTGTTTTGGTCTTTATTTTGTTACCCTCCTTAATTCTATGCATTACCAAAAAGACTAACAAACATTTTGGAAACACACAAGGAGCTTTTCTATAATTTTATACAAAAGCAGGATTTTTGTTTTGTTTTCTACTATATCACTGGCACCTAAAATGGTGCTTGGCATATAATAGATACTTAAGAATATTGATTGGATATATATGCACCCAACGTAAGAGCACCAAAATTTATAAAGCAAATATTAGTAGACCAAAAGGGAGAAAATGACAGCAATACCATAATAGTAGGGGATTTTAACATCCTACTTCATCAATGGGTATATTAGACAGAAATTTATTAAGGAAACATTAGCTTTAAATGACACATTAGACCAGGTGGACTTAATAGATATATGCAGAACATTCCACCCAAAAGCAGGACTTAATAGATATATGCAGAACATTCCACCCAAAAGCAGCAGAATTTACATTCTTCTCAAGTATATATGGAACATTTCCAGGATATATCACATGGTAGACCACAAAAGAAGTCTCAGTAAATTATAGAAGATTGAAATCATATCAAGCATCTTTTCTGACCACAATGGTATGAAACTAGAAGTCAATTATTAGAAGAAAACTGGAAAACTAAAAATACACAGAGATTAAACAACATGTTACTGAACAACTACTAAGTGTTAGAAGAAATCAAAGGAGAAATTTTAAAAAACCCACCTAGAATGAAAACAAAAATACAACCTACCAAAATCTGTGGGAGGCAACAGAAGCAGTTCTATGAGGGAAGTCTAGAGTGATACAGGCCTACCTCAGGAAACAAGAAAATCTCAATTTAATTTTATACTGAAAGGAAGTAGAAAAAGAACAAATGAAGTCCAGAGTTAGTAGAAGGAAGGAAATAATAAGGATCAGAGCAGAGATAAATGAAATAGAGACTAAAAAGGCAGAAAAGGTCGATGGAATTCAAGAGCTATTTCTTTGAAAAGATAAACAAAATTAAAAAACTTTTAACTAGATTCAACAAGAAAAGAAGAGAGGGTGCAAATATTCAGAAATGAAAAAGAAGTCACAACTCATACCATAGAAATACAAAGGGCCATAAGAGACTTATGAATGTATACACCAACAAATCAGACAGCCTAGAAGAGATAAATTCCTAGATATTTACAAGCTTCCAAGACTGAATCAGGGAGAAATAGAAAATCTTAATATACTCATTGCTAATAAGGATATTGAATCAATAATCAGAAACCTTCAATTAGACAAAAGTCCAGGACCAGACAGCTTCACTGGTGATTTCTACCAAACATTCAAAGAAGATTTAATACCTATTCTTCTCTAACTCTTCCAGAAAATTGAAGAGGTAGGAAACCTTTCAACCTCATTTCACAAGGCCAGCATTACCCTGATACCCAAGCCAGACAAGGATATTACAGGTTAATATCCCTTATAAACCTAGATTCAAAGATTGTCAGTAAAATATTAGCAAATTGAATTCAAGAATACATTAAAATAATCATACACTATGATCAAGTGGAATTAATTCCAAGGACGAAAAGATGGTTCAACATCCACATGTCAATCAGTGCAATATACCATATGAACAAAATGAAAAGTAAAAAATATATTATCATTTCCATAGATGGACAAAAAGCATTTGACAAAATTCAACATCCATTTATTATAAAATCTCTCAATGAAGTGAGCATAGAGGGAACATATCATAACATATAAAGGCCATATATTAAAAACCCATAGCTAATATCATACTTAACAGTGAATAGCTGAAGGCTTTTCCGTCAAGTAATAAGACAAGGATGCTTACTATACCCACTTTATTCAACATAGTATTGAAAGTCCTAGCCACATCAACTAGTCAAGCAAAATAAAAAGTATCCACATTGGAAAGGAAAAGTAAAACTCCCACTCTTTGTGGATGACATGATACATATGTATAGAAAATCCCAAAGGCTCCACCAAAAATCTGTTAGAACTAATAAATGAATTCAGTAAAGTTGCAGGATACAAAATTAACATGCAAAAATCTGTTACATTTCTATACACTGATAACAAAGTATCAAAGAAATCAAGAAAATGATACATTTACAGTCGCATCAAAAGGAATAAAATATGTCAGAATAAATTTGACCAAGGAGGTGAAAGACCTATAAACTGAAATGTGTAAGACTTTGATGAAAGAAAGTGAAACAGTTACAATTAAATGGAAAGACATCCTGTGTTCATGGGTTGGAAGATTAATATTGTTTTAAACTGTCATATGACCCAAAGCAATCTAGGGATTCAGTGCAATTCTTATCAAAATTCCAATGAAATTTTTTTCAAAACTAGAGCAAATAATTATATTTGTGTGGAACTACAAAAGACCCCTCAACGAGTTTATCTGCTTCTCTGCCCAAACTTTTGAGTACTGATAATGTTGCAGAGCTCAAGCCAAGCAGAAATGTAATCTGAATTAGTCTGGTGGGTCATGCATATATAGTGTTAAATTTTCCAGAGGCCTCTGATATTAAGGAAAAAAGTGAAGTGAAAGTCATAATGAAAGAGTAGAATAGTAAGGAATGGAGTAGATGGCACAGATACTTGTTTTGAGGTCCTGCTTGACATGGAAATGACAACTCTTAAATCTGATTGAAGGGCAGGCCTGAGTCTATCCTATAGAGAGAGTGTTAATATGTACTCTCATGTCATGGGTACTGGGGGTGAGAAGCACCCATTTACTTAAACATGTTGTATCCCAGTGAGAAAAACCTAAGTTCATGGAAGTGGCAGAGCAATTCCAGGTGTGAGTTCAACCCTATGCTGTCTTGTGTTTATGAATTTGCAGTGTGTCACCTGTATCATCAAACAGACTGTGGCACAAGATAGTTCTAAATAGATATAAAAGTCACTAGGAAGTCCCAGATGCTACAAAGCATGCTTAACTTACTAACCACATCTTACTTAAACAAAAAAAAAAAAAAGTCAAAATTAGTTTATCCTGAGCACATATCACCAGGACACGCAGCACTTGGATGGATGGGCTCACTGTCAAGAGCTTCAGTTCATATTGGAAATGTCACTACAGAGAAATCTCTTTAAGTCATAGTTTCAGCAGACATTGTTTCTCAGAGTTAACCCCCTTTCTTCCTTGTGGAGTAACCACGATTCTCTCTCATTTCAGGCTCCATGTGCTTCCCCATGTGTCTGTGGGGTTGTGGTAAATGCAGTACCAAGTACCCTAAAGAAACCACTAGAGTCCCAATCCTTTCTCAGTGCATGGCTTAGGCGTTGGCAGGTGGTGCAGTTCTGGGAAGGGACACTTAAAGAACTTCTGGGGAGCATTGGGAGGGGTTTTAAAGCACCTGAAAAAGAGACATATTGGAAGAGACTCTTTGGTCTGGATGAAGGTGTATGAGAATATGATAATTGGGATGACTGCCACCATCTTTTTCTACAAAAATATCAAAACAGAAATTCATCAACCCAGAAGACATTTTGCTACCTTTAGACCTCTTTTTCTATAACTCATCCTCTTAATGTTTAAGCCACTTTGAGTTGAGCGTTCTCTTGCAGACAAAAACCTCTTCCCTGATACTATAACATTCCTATTTGCAAAACAGAAAGCTAGGTGGTTAGTTTCTGTATTTGATATTTGTGGTCACTTTTGTTTGCCTAAAAGACAGGGCTTATATTCTAATTATTTGTGATTTACTAAAACCTAAGATGTGGCAATGATTTTGTCTTTCACACGTTTGGAAGCCTAAGCTTATTTTGCTCTCAGAATACGAGGTTACTTTCCTTACACTTGGGTGTATGTGCTGATTAGAAGATCTCCCACATTTCACATCTCTTATGGATGTTTTGCAACCCTGGAGAAAACATTCCAGTATTGATTGTGTTTCCCGTTGTTGCCCTTCTTGACCCAGATCTATCATATCCTGGTAACATTCATTAACTGAATCCTTTGTCACAAATTTTATGTTCTTTCCTCATGTTGTGGGTGGCATTGGTTTATGCATCATTAAGAAAAGTTCCCAAACCTGGCCCATCACCATAATCTCCCCAAATACACTAATGAAATCCAGATCTCTCTGCAAGTAATTTTGATTATCAACCAAGTCTGGCAACCACTGATATAAAGGATATAAAAAGGAAAAAAATTGTAATGACATGATTCTATACCTAAAGTAAATGGTTCTAAACCTCAACTGGCAAAGACAGCTATGTAAGAGCAAAATTTTATTTCTTTATATCTTAATTTTTATTTTTTAATAAAGGTTTCTTTATTCTTTTGGGTGTCAGGAACCTATTTCAGGGAGCTCTAAATATGGCCACCCCTCTCTGTACCCCTCAGCAAGTTAGAATAAGTTTGTGTGATACCAAGTTACTTGGAAGGAGGAGCCTTTTAGTCCTTGATGTCCTTCATCTCCCTTGCCATCCCACGAGTTATCCGGGATCCCATCAAGTCTCTGGCCACTTCTCACTGCAGGTCTCTGTTGTTGCTAGCTGCATGACTACATTTTCTACAGCTCTTCTGTAGTTCTTCTGGGTCAGTCGAGGGTACTCAGAAGTGTTTCTGCTCTTCCTGCTCCACTCCAGAGTAAGAGAAGCTCTCTGCCTGCCCAGGGCCCCATCAGCCACCTCTTCCCTCTCTAACCAGGAACTGAGCCTGACCACTCCTGCTGTCAGTTCCCATAATCCTACCTGGCACCTTGCCAGGGTTCCTTGCCCTTCTCATTGAGATCTGTACTAATTGCTTTCTCTCCAACTCTTCCTCAGTCAAGCCTGAAGCATGCTCTTCTGTGCGAGGAGGCTTGGAAGCCTCAGATGTTTCCTCTCAAATCTCTGTTTCTGTCCTTCGGTTCTTCTGTATGGCTAAGTGCCTAGGCTTCTGTAACTCAAAAGCTAGGATAAAACTTTCTGTCCCTTTCCTTTCTACTGTTCTGTTTCACTCCCAAGACAATTTATCCAACCTAGTTATTGAATAGACCTGGCAAAAAAGTAGGGAGAGTAATAAAGGAAATCCCAAGGAAAAACATAAGTGTATATGTGTGTGTGTGTGTGTGTGTGTGTATAAAACATTAAAATGAAATGCTAAATCCTGTGTGGTAGGTGTGTGAAATGTATTTTTTCTTCTGTTGTGTGTGTGTGTGTGTGTGTGTGTTAATAATATTGTAGCTCTGTCGTCGTTGGAAAGCATTTTCCACTGAGTCTATTTCACATTCTAAATTCACTTTCTTTTGCTTGGAGTTCATAGTAGATGATAGAGAAAAAGGATTTGAACTAATATGCTGGAATGTACCCATATAAATGAGTGTTTCCTGTAAAACACTCACCTCAGGCTACTATACATTTATTCCACTAATATTGCTGTAGCAATATTTCTGGATTTTTTTTTGAAATCATCTTCATGCTACAAACCTGTAAGTTGAAAATGTTACTAGTAAATTATGATTAAAGCTACTCCATTGCCCCCTTTCCCACCCCACTTATTAAGGTGGAGTTCAGCTTCATCCAGTTACCTTCAGAACCATTCTTAAGTTCTGATTGGTTATGAGCTTGATTTTTCTGAAGTAGTAGAGAAAGATTTTTCTCCCTTAAAGCCATTAGAATGAAATTCTGAAAAACTCTGACATCAGTTTGTAAAGAAAAGTTCAAAACTTGTTTTGAATGGGGTCACTGAAATAAATGTATCATTGCTAAAGTGATAATTCTGAGGTAAACTACTATTATTTGGATGAATCAGTGTTGGTAGTTTAATTAAAACCCGTGGTTCTGCAGGTGCCTGGGTGGCTTAGTCAGTTAAGCGTCTGACTTTGGCTCAGGTCATGATCTTGCAGTTCATGAGTTTGAGGCCCGTATCAGGCTCTGTGCTGATAGCTCAGAGCCTAGAGCCTGCTTCAGATTTTGTGTCTCCTTCTCTCTGCCCTTCCCCTGCTTGTGCTCTCTCTCTCTCTCTCTCTCTCAAAAATAAACATTAAAAAAATTAGACAAAGTAGTGATTCTTAACTGGGGATTGGCAATTTGGCAATTTCTGGAAACTTTGGCTGTCTCACCTGGGAAAGAGGTGTTCCTGGCATGGGAATGCCAAGGTTGGTGCTAAATATCCTACACTGCCCAGGACAGCTTCCCACAGCTAAGAATTGTCTGTCCCAAAATGTCACAACAGCCAAGGTTGAGAAACCCAGGTTTAAACAAATTATTATTTTATAGTCATTTCTCACATTTTAATATGCTTAAAAGTTTCCCATCCCCTTCTTCCAGCCTCAGGCTTACTAAAGCATTGAGATGGAGCAGACTCAGGCACCCTTCTGTCCAGCACTTAGAGTTACAACCTCTTTAGCGCTTGCTTTCTGTTTACATACAGAGGATGGGGGTGGGGTGGGGGAACCAGATCCAGAGAGGAAACAGACCAGGAGGGGAATACACAGGAAACACACAGATTAATATCTAGGTGGACGTTTTCCTAGCGGTCTTTGAATTCTTCCTGAGATTTTTACTTCTTATCTCAGCATTTTTTCTTCCCAAGACAACAGGAGCACAGACTTCATGTGAACTCTGGTTTTCCAGAGTCATTACGCAGAGAGAGTCTGTGTGACACTTTGACCTGAAGACCTTTTACCACTCCATGTGCTGAGGTCCCACCGCCTGGTTCTGACTCACTGCAGAACCTCCCCTGTCCCTTTCTAATGAGTCAGGCTTGAGTGCCTTTTCCTTTTGCTTTCCAAACCCACTCTGCTCTCCTCCCTTGCAACACCATCTGCCTTTGAAGGCACGTTTCCCTCACCTGTTCTCTGATGAGCAATTATGATTTCTGTGGAATAGCTTAATTTGCCCTGTTCCTCTCTCCTCCCTGTTTTGTACAAAGGTAAAGTTTCAAACAACCACCTTAGCACCTTAGTATGAGCCTGCACGTGGCTTTCCACAGGAAGGTCACCTGTTCTTAACCCTGCTGTCCTCATTTCCATCATAGACCCCATCCATATGCTAGTACCTTCCTATATCTCCTTTTGTGTCTTCAGGCAGCATGTGTGGCTAGCCAGATCACTGCATGCAGGTTTGTCCCTGATGAATTTCCAAATCAAAGATCAGTGGGAAGCCCAGAACCTCCCAAACATCCAAGAGAAATGGAAAACCATATGGCCTTGTTCATCGATCATAGACATGCCTTAGGAAAGCCATATGCCTACTCTGCCACTCCTTTCCTTCAGAGAAGGTGTCCTCTACATATTTTACAGGGTTTGGATAAATCTCTACATGGGAGGGTTCCCCTGGAAATGGTGGACCATGGTTTTAGATTCCTGGACTCCTGATAGGTGCTTCCTATCAGAGGCAGCTCTAAGGTCCCATCCTCATCTGGGAGAATGCCACCAAGAAGTTCTCTCAGATGAGTTCTGCCTTATGATAGTGCCAAATGGATGAAGTGATCAGATACCTCAAGCATCCCCTCCTGGTTCTGGTGTTATATTCATGTTGTGCTGACATAAGCAGCTTGTGGCTTCCCATAGTCTCCAGGTAAGCTGAGGGAGGGAAGGATCTTTTATTGGCAACAGGTACACTTTTCACATTTGAACTTGACATCTTTTATGGAGGCCTCAAGAAGCTAGTCTGGGTAGTTTCAGGCCCTTCTTTACCAAATCACCCAGTCACCATGTGATACTGTCAAAAACAGGGAGCAGAATTCATGGGTCAGTGGTAGGCATTGGTATTCTAACACCAGTCCTCTATCAACAAGTTCCTGTTTCCTGCCACATAGTTTTGAGGCCTTTGGGGTTGGGCCCCTCGTCTACCCCTTGTCTCTTCCACCCTTACTGGAGGTGTGGTCGTTTGTGTACCGTTTTTTAGTTTTAAGTCTCTGCTTCACCTACATGAGAACCCTGATTTTTGTGGCATCACTAGCCCTGAAATGTTACACTATTGAGCATTTTATTTTAATTAAAACAATTTTTAATGTTTATTTTTGAGAAAGTGAGAGGGAGAGAGAGAGAGAGAGAGAGACAGTGCAAGTGGGGGAGAGGCAGAGAGAGGGAGACATAGAAGCCAAAACAGCCCCAGGCTCTGAGCTGTCAGCACAGAGCCCAGTGAGGAGCTTAAACCCATGAACTGAGAGATCATGACCTGAGCCAAAGTTGGACGCTTAACTGACTGAGCCACCTAGGCTCCCCTGTTTTATTTTTATTTTAGAGAGAGAGTGAGCAAGGGAGAGGGACAGAGGAAGAGAGAATCTCAAGCAGGCTCCGTGCTCAGCACAGAGCCCCACACAGACCTGGATCCCGCAACCCTGGGATTATGACCTGAGCTGAAATCAAGAGTTGGATGCTCGACTGAGCCACCCAGGTACCCTGAGCATTTTAAATTGGTTATTAAGGGCCCAGTTCTGCTGTCAGCTAGAAGATATCTCTGTACTTTCACCACATAGAGTAAGTTTCTTCTCATCTCTGTGTTGTCTAGCAATCAAGTGTCTGTGTTATATAGTTAGGGGTAGGGGGGAGATGCCTGAGTCTAGTCTAGGAGTAGCACTACATCTTTGGCAGGAAAACCCAGACCGCCCCAGATTCACTTGTTAACAGTTTTATAGATCAGTCCCTACAATGTAATATTGGCATCCAGTCTATCACTGTCTCAGCTTAGAAGCTTCTCAGCAGCTTCTTGTCACTTCTAACAAGGGAAAAAATCAGGTTTTCTTTTCATGCCCCATCCCTACACAATTTTGGACATCTCTTCTCTGCTGGTGGGCCCACTTGTTGGATGTCAGGTTACCTACAAGTAGGAAAGCATCAGTGAGTGAGTCCACAGTCCAGGGATTTGGGCTAATGGATCCCTTTCTTACCCCACCAGTCCTCTATCTCCCACCCGCTTGCAGAAAACATCTGCTTCCCATGCTCCTTCCTATCCAGTATGAATTGCTCCTCTGAATACCTTCCCCACCTCCCTTCATTTCAGTCTTGTAGTGTTTGGGATTAGAGAAATCAGCTCTATTTATTGCCCATGAATATTTCTGACCTACATTAGACTGGTTTCTTGAGTTTTTGTGCTTTAGTGAGGTTGGAGAGGAAAATATGCTGCATGGCATCAATGGGGAGAAAAAAGAAGAGGAAGGAATTGCATAGAAAACAAAATACTTTGAAATGTCACCTTACCATGTGCCATATATAATTAGAATCTTTTACTCTGGTTTTGAGTAATTTAAACAATATCATTTTGGCAGTTAATCATGAGAATAATAGCTTGAGGTCTGTTTTATCCATGGTTAAGGAGCACAGGCAGGTAGCCTTTAGCATGATCTGATACACTCATACCAAAACAGTTGGAAAACATCAAGGGAAGAATCATTATAATCTATAACATACCAGCTTTTAAAATGAAAGTAGTAGAGTTTTCTCTAGATTTGTTGCATAAAATTCCATTCAACTCTAATAGGTAAAGAGTTTGTCCAGATAAAGGACAACTTATCTCTGCAAGTGATGATGTCTCACTTTGATAAATGTTCATCCTTTATCCAATTCTGTGCTCTAAACTTAACAAATATATATAATCTTGTATGGTCCTCAAAACCAACCCTGAGTTTATCTTGGTAGGTTGTAGAATCACTATATTACAGATTAGGAAATTGAGCTTTCAGTTTCTCAGGATCACACAGCTTCTAAGTGGTGGGATTCAAACCAAGCCCTTTGTGACCATAGAGTCCCTACCTCTGACCCTACACCTTACCTTCATTATGGAACTATCCATAGGAAAGCTAGAGTCCAGGCTGATTCCAGCAAGACCCCTGGCATCACCACAGCCAATCTTGAGTCTGAATTCAGCTCAAGGATACAGAATATATCAAAGCCATGCTAAGATACTTACCTGAACTTGGAGAGATTCTCTGGAGGGAAAGAACCCTCAAGGAAGTAAGATAAAAGTCTCTCTTGTGTGTATGTGCATTTGTGTATGGATGTTTAAGTAGGAATGTCCCAGTGAAGATGCAGCTGATCCTGTTCTTTTTTTTTTCCTTGAAAATATTTCAATTCTTTATTTTTAGATAAGTAATATATTCACATTAGTTAAAAACCAAACAGTATGAGATCTACCTTCTACCCTTGCAGCCCAGTTTGTACCATTCCCTTAACCATGGATATCTTTTCAGAGTCTGTTTTGTGCTAAAATAAATACATGCAAATTTATATTCTCATTCCTTCCCTCCTTTTTAATATGAAAGTCAGTCATTTAAAAATTATGTACTTTTCTTTGTTTTTTTTCACATAGAGATTTATCATGGTTGTCTCTCCATATCAGCACATGGAGAACTTCCTCATTCTTACTTAGAATAGCATAATATTTCATGGTTTAGATGTATTATTATTTATTAACCAGTCCACTTTTAATAGACATTTGGCTGATTTCCAGTCTTTTACTGTTACTAACTGATGCAGTGAATAACCTTGAATATATGTCATTCTGTATAGTGCATGTGTATCTGTAGGATGAGCTTCTAGGAGTAGCATTGCTAGGATAAAAAATACGCATTTATAGTTTGCACTGTTAGTGCCAAATTGCCATTACTAAGGGTTATGCTCATTTGCACTCTGACCAGGACTGTATGAGTTTGCCACAGTCCTGTCAACACGTTTTTGGATTTTGACCAATCTGATTAATAAAAATGTTTGGACTTTGATCCATCCATTGCAATAAGATATTGTAGGTTTCTTATATGATTAAAATTAAGCCAGTTTCCATATGTTTAAGAGCCATTTGTAGTTCTTTTCCAATGAAATTTGCCATCTTTTTCTTGGCTTATAGGTCTTTTTCTTATCAATTTCTTGGAATTTTTTATCTAATAAGGAGAGTAGCATATGTATATGAACTGGACATATTTTTTCCTGTTTACCATTTTTTACTTTTTACTTTCTTCCTCTTGATTTTCACATGGCTGAATTTGTTAGTCTTCTCTTACATTTTTTGGATTTTAAGTCAAAGTTAGAAAGTCCTTTCCCACTCCAAGGTGAGAAAAGTATTCTCTTTGCTGCCATCTAGTACTTTCATGGTTCTGTTTTTCTTATTTAAATCTTTTTTTTAATGTTTATATGTATTTTTTTGAGAGAGACAGAGACAGAGTGCAAGGGAGGGGCAGAGAGATAGAGGGAGACACAGAATCCGAAGCAGGCTCCAGGCTCGGAGCTGTCAGCACAGAGCCCCACATGGTGCTTGAACTCATGATCCGTGAGATTATGACCTGAACCGAAGTCGGGTGCTTAACCCACTCAGCCACTCAGGCACTCCTATCACACCATTTTTTGAAGAACTGCTGGCAATTCAATGCCCATTGGTTTATGATGCTACTGTTATCATATGCCATATGTCTTATAATATATTTATATATGTTATATTCATTTATACTCTAAAATGGCTTTATTTCACAATGCTGGAAGAAAGTTTGAAATTTCCTGTTGTAGCCATAAAGGACTTCTTTTTTTATTGTGATAAAATTTACGTAATGTAAAATATACCATTTTAACCATTTTTAAGTATAAAGTTCAGTGGTGTTAAATACAGTTACATTATTGTGCAGCTATCACCATTCACCTCCAGAGCTATTTCATTTTCCCACTATATGACTTTGAATCAAATACACTGTTCATTTGGTGACACACCACCCACTTGTATGATGTATGCTAATTTCAGAGAAGTTAAAATGTGGTAGAGTGTACATCTGAGAATTTACAAAATACAGTTCTAAAGTCCTAACTGTATTTGATGTATTTTTGGATGTTCTGCTCTGTTCCATTGGTTTGCTTCTTCATGTGCCAGTGTCACATTGTTTTAATTATTGAAGATTTAGAATATCTTTTAATATATAATAGAGGTAGTTTCCCCTCACTGGTCTATTTCTTTCTTTCTTTCTTTCTTTCTTTCTTTCTTTCTTTCTTTCTTTCTTTTTTCAGAAGACTTCTTTTTCCAACTATTCTTATCTCTCCGTCAAGATAAACGAGTCATCTTTTCCTTGGTTATTGTGAATCTTTTTTCCTTACCTCTTTCTACTGTATTCCACTTAATTGTAAAGACTTGCATATAGAAGACCTTATTATGCCTGAATTTCAGCTGTAAGTGTTGGATCAGAGTAGCTTCTCTGAAGGTTTGTATATCTTCTTGACTTTCTTCTACTAGGGTTTTATTTTCAGAATTGCCATGGGAGGTACAGTTCTTTCCTGATCTGTGTGGTTGCCATAAAAGGGAGATGCACTTATGAAAGTTCTTAGAATCATTTATTCCTTTTATATCTTTTACCTAGAATGTCAGCCTTTTTCAGCAAAGTAAGCATTGATCTTATAATGATGAAAAATCTTAAATGTTTGCCACTGTATCAGGGTTTAATGTGGTTCACTAATGCATTTACCCTCGGTACAAGTTGGTTGTTTTGCCAAGTATTCCTATTAAATATTTAGCACTTATAATATTGTTTTATTAGAATTTGGCTTTATTTGCATTTATAAATCATAAACTCATGATTTCCCTTTTATTTTACTTTTATTTTACTGAAGAATCCATTGTAAGAGCCAGTAAATCCTGTGGAAAATGGCCTTCAGTGATCTTACGTCGAGGACTGTGCGTCTTTATGATAACTGGATCAAAGATGCTGGTAAGTAACCAAATTTCCTACTTAAGGCACATCTTTCCTTTTATATCAGATTCCTATATTTAATAGGATTTCAATGAAACAGAATGAGAGACTACAATTTAACACTCCCTTGTAGACACTTCAAATATTGATTTTTATTACTAGTTAATGAAAGGGAAGTGTCAGTGTTTTCATTACAAATATGTACCAAGAGCTACACAGATGTTTATTATGTTTATAATAATGAAAATAGCTTTAATATCCACTGAAAGAAATTGGTTAATAAATGATGGTACATTCCAACTCAGTGATCATTAAAACTGATTTTTGAGGCACAGTGCTCTTAGCTTGATTCTGCTTTAATCCTCCTAAGGGAAATAGCACTTAATGCCATCAGTGATAAATCTTGAATGGGAGGGCCAGCACCATCAGGGGTGTATCAGAAAGGTCAGGGAATTTTCATAGGGTAATTTCTGAGTAATACTGAATTTTCTGCCTTCTTGCTTTGCCCATTTAAAAAAATAAAAATCAATGTTCTAGAAGAATGGTTAGTGCCAAATCAAGCTTAAATATGTTAAATGAAAAACAGGTTATAAAACATCAGTACATTTCTTTTGTGAGAACACTCGTCTCTGTGTGATGGGATTATGGGTAGTTTCTATTTACTTATCTACGTTTTATTTATTTATTTTTAAAGTTTATTTATTTTGATAGAGACAGAGCAGGGGGAGGGGCAGAGAGAGTGGGGAAACAGAATCCCAAACAGGCTTAGCGCTGCCAGTGCAGAGCCTCAAGTGGGGCTTGAACTCACAAAACCACAAGATCATGACCTAATACCACAAGACCATGACCTGAAACCACAAGTCAGACGCTTAACCAAGTGAACCACCCAGGCGCCCCTACTTATCTATGTTTTATACCGCACAAATGTGTGTTGCTTTTATAATCATCACAAAACGTTTTTAAAATATAAAAAAGGTCGAACAATTTTTAAATAAACAAGGAATCAGAGTGTTGTAGAGCTGAGTTGGACCTAGGCATCATCAAAGAACTAACTCCTCATGTTAGAATGCAAGATGTTGAGGGGTGCCTGGGTGGCCCAGTCAGTTAAGCGTCCGAGTTCAACTCAGGTCATGATCTCATAGTCCCTGGGTTCGAGCCCCGCGTTGGGCTCTGTGCTGACAGCTCAGAGCCTGGAGTCTGCTTCAGATTCTGTGTCTCCCTCTCTCTCTGCCCCTCCCTGCTCGTGCTCTGTCTTTCTCTCTCAAAATAAAAAAATAAATAATAAGACATTAAAAAAATTAAAAAAAAAAAGAATGTATGACACTGAGGCTCACAGATGTGACCTTCCTGAGACTGTGGTTAGTTGTTGGCAGAAAAGACTAGACCTTTTGTTTTCTGATTTTGATTGGTACTCTAGTATTTCACATTTGAACTATTTTACACATATTCACCACCATCACCACTTTAGATTAGTTCCTCCCTGTCATCCAGAAATCACACGTTCACCAAATGCAGGAAGAAACAGTATTACCCCTTGGCATTTAACACAACTGGAATTATTTTCCAATTTATGCAGATTTCAGCAAAGTTACACTGTCTCATGGTTGTCATCTTTCTCAGGAGACTGCTAAAGAACAATTTTATTTCACTAAAAAACGTCCCAACAGGTCTGCCCTTGAAGAACGCCAAGGGTTTTTTTAGTATCCCATAAATAGAGCAGCTTCAATCTGGCAGGGGGAGGGAGAATGATTATTTCCATATTTCTTCCTTTTTTTCCCCCGTATTTTTTCAATTTATATAATAATTCTGAGAACATGCAGATTTCTTGAGAGGTCATTCTTCTCTGAAGGTTTACAGGAGCTCTCATAAATTCAGTATTTAAGTTCTAATTTTTTTGTCTTGTTCTAATGACTTTCACTTTATTTTTTAAAAAATATTAATATTTTTATTGCTTTTCAAAGTAGAGTTATATACCTTGCTACCTGAAACCTCATGATTTGAACTTGGGAGCCAAATAGATTTGGGTACATTTTTTGAAATGGACTCATTTGGAAGCAAAAGTCTCTTGCTATCCAGGTCTTGCTATTCACTATACCAAATGCAGGAGCTCGTGAGATTCAGATAATCAATATCCTAACTCAAGAGCCAAATCAATTTAGATGATCATTAATACCCATTTACAGCTAGAAGTATAAAAGGTTTTTAAATGAACTGCTTCTGAATTCCACTTGGACTTTTGTTCATGGAATGACTCTGTTTTTTATTAGGAATACTTACATTGAAAAGCTGAGTAATATGAGGTCAGAATAAAGAATGATAAAGGCCTGGAAGTGGTTAGGGAGAAAGGAGAGAGAATTTGGGGATGTATAATGAGAAGACTTAGATTTAATTTCTACTTCAATGGACAGGCTACGTGGTCTTGAACAGAGTACTTTCTGTGTTAAATAGATGGTTCTTTTTTAGCAAAACAGAGGTGAGAATGGTACCTACAAGCTACCAGACAATATACATCAAAGTGCTCTGTTACTTAGGAAATATCTTAACACAAGTGGTGGTGGTTGTTATAGATGATAGAAAGAGTACTTTCATTTGAAAACACTTTTAATATAGCATATGCTTTTTTCAAATGTCTCTTTATATTTTTTTTTAACTAAGGGACTACAGGGTTAAAATGTTTTGTGTTAGATTTACATCTTTATGAGAACACTATCACGTGTAACAGGATAAGTTTTTTGCTTCTGCTTAGTATGATATTGATCTTTGAGAGCCATTAGAAATCACTCCTGGCCATCTCAGTCCAGTTTTACTTTGCTTGCCCTGGGAAGGTCTGAACCCATGATCAGGGGCCAAGAATTTCAAGTGTATTCTTGGCTCTGGCCCTATTCCTGAGTAGCATTTGGGAAACCTACTGTTATTCTTTGGTTTTCCGATTGCTAGGGAAGTGGTGAGACTGCATAATTATTTCATGTGGAAAATTCCACAGCTACAGATTTAAATATGATTTAATTAACACTAAGTTGTAAAAGGATTTATCGTAATTCTTAGATATGAAATGTCAAATTTTGAAATAATGCTTTAGTAGCATTTTGGACCGTAGAGAAATGGAAACGTTTTAATGTTCGAGAAGTAACTTTCCTTGTGTTTGATTAGTAACAATGGCTTTTCAAACCTAGTTATGATCTTTTTACAAGAAGATGGAGTAAGAATAAACTTGCTGCCATTCTGAACACCTAGTTTTTCACCAAGTGCTAGAGGTACATGTTTGCTTTTCCTTCCAGCTTCTTCATCTTGTTGGTGCTTTGAATTTTAAAGGGTGTACTTGAGCTAGTACATGGTACTTAAGAAGAGAACTCTGTCTTATGAGTAGTTGATGGAAAAGCTCATTAAAATTCTATGTGTGTGGCACTTCTACTTTCCTTGTACTCTCTCTCTCTCTGGAACACTCTTAAAAAACATTATTAGCCTCACAATAAGTCGGAACTGCAGTAATAACTGGGGTATGGATTTCAGACAACCTGCCTTCCCATCCTCTTATTTCATCTTGGCTCTACTCATGACACTTAAACCCAGCCCTGATGCCAAATAGAAGGTACATGAAACACTCTTACCCTTAGCCTGTTGTCTCTGGGGAAAACAGAGCTCACTTCACTCCCAAACCTTTTATAATTTGTGGGATCGCAGAATGAATCTTTATCATCACAGCCTTTAAATGTCATCAAGCAGTCCCCTCTACAACCCCCCCTAATCAAGTCACCATCTGTATGTGACTTATAGATGTCTTGTCACGGGGATCCTCTACCTTACATGGAAGTGGGCTTCCTATTCAGAAAGGTGTAACTGTCATTGAGAAAGAAGGCAGGAAGAATGAACAGTTGTCAGTATTAACAATAGCCAGAATCATGAACAGCATATTACAGACTTTGAATTTTATTTGCTCAGTAGGGAGAGGTGATTAAGGCAGAGAAATAAGCTGAGCAGAACTGTACTTTTAGAAAGTGAACTTGGCAGTTGTATGGAAGACAAGATAGAGTAAATTGGATCCTGAGCAGGGAAACCACATAAAAGACCACTACAGAGCACCTAGTAAGGGATGTTGAGGCCCAGGTGTAGGTTAAAGAAGCACTAAATGCTTGGTTCCTAACTCTGACAATTCACCATGGTCACCTCAGCAGCTATGGATGCCTGGGACCCATGCCCTAGGATTCTGATGCGGTTGGATCAGGGTCATTTTTTGACCATTTGATTTTTAAATACCGCAGAGGTGATTCTGCTATGCCAAAAGAATTGATATCTGTTGTAATAATATCAGTGCATAATTACTGAGCCCTCAGGTTGTGCTAGGCTCTTTACATACATTAACTCACTAAATCCCCTATGAGTTATATGCTGCTTTATGCCCAATTCACAGATGAGGAAAGTAAGCACAGAAAAGTGAAGTCAGTGGCCCCAGATCACATGAGTCAGTGGGAGAGCCCAGGGTCAGAACCCAGGCCCACTGACTTCAAAGCTTGCTGAAATAGGATTTAAAAAACCCCAAACTTGGCATATTACTTTAAGAAAATAGCATGAAATTAGCTAGTTTTTCTTAAAAGATACAATGGTTTGTTTTTTTTTTTTATTTATAAAACCTGAAGGTTACACATAGGATTTTAATAGAAGTGTGTGCTTAAAATGTTAAATTACAGGAAAAAATTATTTATTTTAAAGTTGGGTTTTTTTTCTGCTTCCTGAGCCAGCCCAGAGTGCTTTTCCTGGCTTGTTTTCTTTCTACTGCTACCAGAGGAAGAACAGAAAGATGATGTCATTTGGTATTTTCCCCCCTGATGAGTCAATAAAAGAATAAAATAAAATATATCTTTAGTTCAGGAATTCCTTTACCAACACACACAAAAGAAACCTAGTTTTCAGCCAGACCTGTGGTGTCTCTTAAGAACAGAAACATTTTAAACATTTTTAAGTTTTTTAAAGTTTTATTTACTTTTGAGAGATGGAGAGACAGCGTGAGCAGGGGAGGGTCAGAGAGAGAGGGAGGCACAGAATCCGAAGACAGGCTCCAGGCTCTGAGCCAGCTGTCAGCACAGAGCCGGACGCGGGGCTCGAACCCACGAACCGCGAGATCATGACCTGAGCTGAAGCCGGATGCTTAACCGACTGAGCCACCCAGGCGCCCCACATTTTAAACATTTTAAATGACTTAAAGAGAAAAAGCAAAAAGTGAAAATCATCCATACTGCCACCATCCAAAAGCAATAATGTTATCCTACCAGCAGGCTTCTTTGGTACTAGTTTTAAGTCTTTATTTCATTGGAGATAAAATCTAGTCATATTCCTGGGGCTTACGATGTTCCTCTAAGCTTCAGATTACCCACTGACAAAAAATTCAACAAAGTTTGACCAGTTCTGATTCTGTCCCTTAAGTCCCCATTTGTGTGACAACTTTTATTTACGGACACTTCCGTAGTGAATTACGGGCCCATGGCTACCATTCCTTGTGTCCCTTTACACTGCACATGGTACCCAGTTGTCCTGAGGAACTTGTTGAAGGGAAGGATGGTCATTAATAGAAGCAACAAAAGACTTCAGTGCTGTGAACCTAGAGAGCTGATTTCAAAACTTTTTCTGACAATATGAGGAAAAAAGATTTTAAGAACTTTGTATTTTTATGAATGTCTTTCAGCAAACTTTTGTTGCATTTCTATCTTGTGCAGGATACTGGACTGAAATTGTTCCTGCTGCGAGCATCAGAGACTTCCTTTTATTAAATCCAGTGACACTTTTTAGTCTACATTTTACTTTGTTTCTCCTTCATTTTATCCTTTGACTCCTTCCAAGGATTAACTCTTCCCTTGGCCTCCGGATAGCCTACTTCTCTGGTTTTCCTTCTACTTCTCTGGCCACTCCTCATTTTTTTTTTTTTTTTTTTTTTAGTTTTCTCATGTACCATTTCTTCTGTGAAGATTGAGTCCTAGGGAGCGCCTGGGTGGCCCAGTTGGTTAAGCATCCAACTTCAGCTCAGGTCATGATCTCACGGTTCGTGGGTTTGAGCCCCACGTCGGGCTCTGTGCTGACAGCTGGCTCAGAGCCTGGAGCCTGTCTTCGGATTCTGTTTCTCCCTCTCTCTCTGACCATCCCCTCCTCGTGCTGTCTCTCTCTCTCTCTCAAAAATAAATAAAAAACATTAAAAAAAATATGGAGTCCTAAGGATTCTGACTTGAATTACTCAGGCTCCTTACTCTACCCACTTTCTTAAGCCACTTGCACAGCTCTGTTGTTCATCTTTTATGTGATAATGACCCCAAATAGTACATCCCTGGCCCAGATCTCTCTCCTAATTCCGGATCTAAGAATCCAGGTGCCTATAGAGGTCTCCATAGATATGTTTTACAGGTGCCTCGGTGGCTCAGTCTGTTAAGCGCCTGACTCTTGGTTTTGGCTCAGGTCATGATCTCATGGTTCATGCGTTTGAGCCCCACATCAGGTTCTGTGCTGATAGTGCAGAGCCTGCTTTGGATTCTCTCTCCCTCCCTTTCTCTGCCCCTCCCCTGCTCGCTTGTTCTCTTTCTCTCTCAAAAAAAAAAAAAAAAAGCTTTTAGACGTATATAAGATATATATATAAATTGTATATAAGATACGTATATATGTGTGTGTATACACACAAACACACACACACACACACACACCCCATAGATATATAAGATACATAGATATTCTATGTATCCATAGATACATAAGATATTCTAAACATAAGCCACCTCTCCCTGACTACTCTTGCTCCATATCTTGTATTCCTAGGTTCAGTGATAGTACAATTATCTGAACAAAAAAACTTATTTTTTCTTAACTTCCACCTGTTTCTCGTTCCCTATGGTTAACAATTTACAAATTTTTATGTTTTCTATCTCTTTACTATATCTTAAAATGATCAGACCCTATTTATCTTCCTTTATCACTACCTAATTTTAAAAGTTTGATTCTGGTATATTTAACATACAGTGTTACATTAGTTTCAGGTGTGCAATAGAGTGATTCAATAATTCTGTACATTACTCAGTGCTAAGTGTCCTCTTAATCCCCTATCAGTTCCTAAGTTTTAATGGTTAAATTTAAAGATTTATTTCAGCAAAGAGCTCTTTCCCAAACTGTGTTCCACAATGTTAGTTCCACAATGTAGAATGGTATTCTACAAAATAGCAGTTTGAGGAATGGCCAAATAAGTTTAAGAAATGCTGTGTACCACCGTTCTCATCTTGGCAGTTCAAACTGAACATGAAGCACTAAGAAATCCTGCAGAAAAGCAGTTTGCTTGTTTAGCATTCCCATTAGCCTTACCCTCCTTTTTTGTGGACAGATTTTAAATGTCTTTCTTCCTTGAATAGATTGGGCCATGTTTGTATAGGATATGAGATAAGGAACAAACTCATTTTTCTTCCAAGTAATCATTTTTGCTGTCAACCTTTGTTGAATATTCTCTCCCTTCCCTGCTTGTTTATGAGTCTTCCTTTATCATATATTAAATTCCTAAATATTTTGGGGTCTGTTTTAGAGCTGACTTTCAGCATTTTTTTTTGAAACAGAGCATCTATTGGTATTTTTTATCTGAATACAGAATACATCATCGTTAATAGCTAAACCCTGCCTTAATATAGCCAAGTATCAAATGTGAGATCTCCAGCAATAAAATTGAGGCCTAGTTAGTCCTCAGTCATAAAGTCTGCCGAAGAAATTTTTGCATTGGGTAGGAAGTCAGACTTGTAGGGATATTCAGTGTTTGGTAATTGGCTACACCATTATCAATAAATGAGCACGGGCTACAGTCCTCTCACCCCTCTTTTCCAATTGATATAAGTGATGGTGTTTAGTAACTAAGGTTAGTCAAGTGTCCATTTATAGTCAGATATACTTGGAAACTTGTTCATACTTCTCTTCCTTTGTAATGCTCTGGTTTCAGGAGGGGTTTTAGTAAAATTACACCTGAACTACTTAACGATTATAGAATTAATCACATTTTTTTAATTGTACCATTTTTTAGTTTAAAAATATTTTCAGGGTTGGGGCACCTGGGTGGCTCAGTTGGTTAAGTGTCTGACTTTAGCTCAGCTCATGATCTCACAGTTTGTAGGTTCGAGCCCCGCGTCGGGCTCTGTGCTGACAGCTAGCTCAGAGCCTGGAGCCTGACTTCGGATTCTGTGTCTCCCTCTCTCTCTCTGCCCCTCCCACCCTGAAGTAAATAAACATTAAAAAAAATTTTTTTAATATATAAAAAATATATTTTCAGGGGTGTCTGCATGACTCAGTTGGTTAAGTGTCCAACTCTTGATTTCAGCTCAAGTCATAATCTCACAATTGTTGAGATTGAGTCCCACATCTGGCTCTGTGCTGACAGTGTGGAGCCTCCTTGGGATTCTCTCTTTCCCTCTCTCTTTCTGTCCCAATTCCCCCCTCCCTCCCTCTCTCTCTCTCTCTCTCTCTCTCTCTCTCTCTCTCTCTCTCAAAATAAATATATAAACTTTAAAAAATATTTAAAAAAATAAAAATATTTTCAGACATCAAAACATAGCCATAATATTATAATTACATTGAAATAAAACATCATCATCAAGAATTCAACCGGTTTTTATATTTTCCCAATTATCTCTTAAGAGTATCTTTTTTTAATGTTTATTTATTTTTGAGAAAGACAGAGCATGAGCAGGGGAGAGGCAGAGAGAGAGGGAGACACAGAATCTGAAACAGCTCCAGGCTCTGTGCTGTCAGCCCATAGCCCGACGTGGAGCTCGAACTCATGAGCTGTGAGATCATGACCTGAGCCAAAGTCGGATGTTCAACCAACTGAGCCACCCAGGTGCCCCTTTTAAGAGTATATTTAACTTCTAGTTTGGTCACTTTTTATACTTGAGGCATTAAAATAATTACTCAAATGATTTATCCAATAATAATAGCCCATATTAGAAATAATAATAAAATGTTTGACTTTAATGTGTTATTTTCCTTTTTTTTCCTTTTCTACTTGAACAACATTCTAAATATATTAAGAATGCTTATGTTATATCAATTTTTCAATTAGTCTCTATATACATTGATCCTTTTTTTGTGGTCAGTTGGTGTTAAGAAACAGCACTAAAGGTAGAGAGCCAGAAAGAGTTCTAGCCAAGTCTGACATTTTTTCATTTTAAGATTTGTTGCTTCTTTGATCGTGCTTATAGAATTTTTGTTTATCCTTGCAATACAAGAACTTTACATGCATCTAGATTTTTTTAGTCATTAGTATTTACTTCCTAATACATGGTAAGTATTTTGACATACAGATTTAGTTTTGACTTTGATTTTTCAGAAAAATATTTTATGATCTATTTGAATATTTTTGTTTTTCATTTGTTTTTCTCCTGTTCAGGAATACCTACTATTTTTCCAAGTCTGCTATTGATTTGGCATATATATTTTTTTCTCAAATACTTTAAAAAATTCATTATTGAAGTATAATTGACATACAATGTTACATTGGTTTTAGATATACAGGATATTGATTCAGCAGTTCTTTACATTACTCAACACTCATCATGCTAAGTGTAGTTACCATCTGTCACCATATAGTATCATTACAACATTATTAATTATATTCCCTGTGCTGTACTTTTCATCTCTAAATCACATTTTATCTTGAGTTGCAATGTTTTAAAAAATGTTTACTTATTTATTTTGAGAGAGAGAGCACTTGAGTGGGAGAAGGGCAGAGAGAGAGGAAGAGAGGGAATCCCAAGCAGGCTCCACGCTGTCAGCACAGAGCCCAATGTGGGGCTCCATCTCACAGACTGTGAGATCATGACCTGAGCTGAAATTGAGTCTGATTGTTAACCGACTGAGTCTCCCAGGTGTCCCTCGAGTTGCAGTTTTTAACTGATCTAATTCTCGTGGTCTGGAATGAGCAATGACCAAGTGAATTTCTCTCTTCATGGTTTGAGGCCACTATAGTTTTTTTTTCCCCTCAAACTATCAGGTTGTTTAGCCTATTTTGGACACCTAGAACCCACACTTTAGGTATATAATGCTAAGGTCCCTTTCATTTCTTTGATTCTCTGCTACAGTATATTTGGAAATGTCCCATTTTCCTTGGGGAAAGAAGAAAGTTAAGAAACAGAAAACACAACCATATTTTTATATATAAAAGAATATCTGTATGGAGAAACTAAAAATGTTGCTATAGATACAGATAGATAGTGGAACTTTGCTGCGTGTCCTCTGTTCCCCAGATCTACTCTGTACCCTGTGCGGGACCCTGGGGAACTACCAATGTAGACTTTATCCATAGGGTTACTCTCCTCCCCTCTGGTTCTGATTGGTTTCAGCCAATGGAGAGCCCCAGGAAACTAGAAAGAGAGAGAGGAGAGTGGTATTCAGATGTTAATTTCCCAGTCGCTTCCAGAATTGCCTTATGCTGGCCCAGTCCCTCCACTGAAGGTTCCAGCTCTCCAGGCAGGCTTCTCCATTTGACTTCTGGGTTCAGGTAACCACTACCTCCCTTTGCCCTTTGAGGCCTGTGGTGGTAACAGCCCTATTCTTTCTAGCCCCATCACTAACTAACCCTGGTGATTTCCCTTTACACTCCCAAAAACAGTAGTGACCATTGACCAAATAGTCTACTGTCAACATTAGGATCTAGGTGTTTGCTTAAAGAAATGCTGGTTGCTGTCAGTTATTTCTTTGCTAAATGGACGTGCACTTCCATTTTGTTTTTAGATCCAAGAGTTGAAGACTGGCTCCTCATGTCCTCACCTCTGCCACAAACCATCATCCTGGGATTCTATGTCTATTTTGTCACTTCTCTAGGACCAAAGCTCATGGAGAATCGAAAACCCTTTGAACTCAAGAAAGCGATGATAATGTACAATTTTTCCATAGTACTCTTTTCTGTGTATATGTGTTATGAGGCAAGTGTCTTCAGTATTCTTAATGGGAGAATTTTGCCTGAGTCTTGCTGTTTTTCTGTCATTATGTGTCTTGTTATAATAATTATGATGACTCTTTGAGATTTAAGGAATTTTAGAAATGTAGCTCACTAGAGCAGGTATTTGCCAAAAAAATTGTTATGTATAGACCAGGTATAGAGGATCTCAATATATTCTATCTCACAAGTAGTGAGAAAAATTAACATTAAGTTCAGGGACTTGCACATAGTTAGTCTGAATAGATGATTGAATGAATCCATAAGTTTTAGTTTTAAGGAAACTCATACATGGAGACATTGAGTAACTTACTCAAAGTAGCATAGCTACTTTAGTATTAGTTACTGGAGGACCGATATTTGAATCCAGGTCTGTCTGACATCAGGAGCTCATCTTGACTCTGTAATGAGTTACCATCATCATGGTAGGAACCTCTGATGAGCTGTAAAATCGTAGACTGTTAGGTTTGATTTAGATGGACCTTCTAGGGATAGAGAATTTAGACTCATACAGAGCAGTACAGGAAGGAGTCTGTCCCTTAATTGTTACTTTGTCACTACGAGAGATGAAGATCTTCCAGAACTGAAGCACTAGGAGAGATGAGGATCTTCCAGAACAAAAGAGTAGACTTATGGATCATCTCTCACCCACTTTGTCTCTCACCCACTCTGCTATTAACAACCTTCACCCAGCCTTACTTACCTGCTTTTCTGTCCCTTGCTTCTTTTCCAATACTGGCAGTCTTCCTCATCTTCTACTCCTTAGTTACTTCTTTGCAGCATAGCTGTGCTTCCACAGAACTGGAACTCTCTAGGGGCCACCATGACCCTTCTGGCCCCTCTTGACACCATGACCTCTGCACATGCATCCCTCCTCCCTGATTCCTGCTGTGAATCCACATTACTGAGTCACCTTAAATCTGCTGGAGCCTCATTTCTTACTGGCCTCCCTGAAGTCTGGACTTACCTTGCTACCTTCTATTTCTTCTACTTTATTACCAAAATTAACTACCTTACTGTCCCTTCCAGATCATGAATAACTGAAAGGGAAAGAGTAATAGAGGTGGTCTAACCAGGTCATGAGAGATAGGAACTACCCTGGATAGCCTATAGGAGAGTGTTAAGTGCAGACCTAGAAGCCGAGAGACCAGGGGCCAGTTAATACCAGTTATGCTACTAAGAAGCAGCCTCATTTTAAGCAAGTTACTTAACCTCTCTGGGCCTTAATTCTCCCATCTTATAGAGTCAGGATTAAACCAGATTGTCTCGGGTCCCTTTATGCTGTGTCTGATTGTGCTATTCAATGTGATATCCCCAAATACATTTCTCAGGAAATAATTTAATTATAGCCAGTAAATTTGGTTTCCTATTTTAGCAATTACAATATAAAAGAAGTTTTGAAAATACCTGAATTTGGCAGTTTCTGTCTCCTATTAATCACTCATACTAGAGTTACTTATATGCCAGTTTTGGGCTTTATTACCTGCCAAATGAAAATTAACACTCATTCTTCTTGATTGCCTGAAATATAGACATATATGTCAGAAGCTCTGTAGACTGTTAAAATGTACTTAAACTTAATATCAGGAAAGCATTAGGCTTCACTCTCTGCTTAAACAAAGACTTTTGAAAGCCGGTCAGGATGTCATCTCTAGGACACCGAACACATGGTTTACTGGGTGTAGCACAAGTGCAGTAGGTATACAGAGGAAACACCTCCACTATGGATGTTAGGGAAAATATGAACAAGGTGAAAGGGAAATACACCAGATTAAAGGATCCCATGTGCCTTATTGTATACTGATGGTTTTGAATGTGTACTTGGCACCAGTCAGACATTAATAGAGAGAGACTGGTGAAGACCACCCGGGAGGCCATGTCATAGGGTTTCTCTTGTCCAATTCAGTGCTTATTTGCGGTAGGGTACGGTGAAGAGCCAGCATCCCGATTAAGTAAGTGGACTTTCAGTTTTAGTTGCATCAGTTAGAAGAGAGTCTGAATGGAAGAGAATATGATGCTCACTGACAAATCAGGATTTTGTAGATCAGGATTAACTGTTTTTCCACCACATTCCCGTGTTCCTTTGAGAAAAAACTTACTGACTTGTTTTTGTAAGTTATTTTTCTCACCCATAAAATATGTCTTATCCTTTTCTGAATCTTAAGATAATCTTTTTTAAGATTTCATAATTTACCAAGTTAAGAGTGAGATTAACTATCTTATGAATCAAGTTTAGAGTTAATATCAGAAAAGGATGCTATCATTTTGAACGCCACAGTCTCAATAGTTGTTTAACTCCTTTGTTTCTTTTTGTTTTTCACCATTAAAATATCATTCTGCTAATGCCTCATAAACTTTTGCTTTTAAAATTAATTTATGGTAAAGTTTTCATTTTAGCTTTAATATAAAAACAGAAACTTAAAATGTGCATACTGGCAGAAAATGATGTAACCATTATACTGAGAAGACATTCCAGAGAAGATGCTGGCACTTGAGAGAATAGGATGTCAGAGATGAGCTGATCATATTGTGAGAACACAAAGTTAAGCCAACCATTTAATATGGGCATTAATTTAAAATTAGAGCCCTTAGCTTTTCATTTTCAGATACTGTTTTATTTTTTTAATTTTATTAAAGTTTTTTTTTTTGAATCAGATACTGTTTTAAAAGAAAAACTTCCTACCATCATACTAAAAGAATGCCCATATAATCTTTGAATTGAGACTCAGATAACAATAGACTTTTTCTTCCCACCACTAGTCTACGATTCCTTCGTGGGTGTGCTGGAATTAAGGCATGCCAAATTGCACTCTTACTGATAGCATTTTTCTCTCTTGTTATGTGAATCCAAAGCTGAACTGATCTCTGAGTCTTATGTTTCATCAATCTTCATTTTAAGAGCCACGGACTACCTGTTCACGTTACACTGACAAGTGAAGGACAGGAAAATGCAGTTATGGCAGGCCTCTTATGAGTACAATGAGGAATCTTGGTTTGCCCATGTATTTATTGACTAATTGAGAAGACTGGAAATCACCAGAAAGGACTGTCTTCAGACCCAGTTATTCCCTTCAGAGTACACAAATATATTCGTGGGCATATATAGATGTACCTACCAGTGTTTACTGTTGAGGCAAAACCTCCCAATATTTTATTCTCCCCATATCAGAATAATCATCACAAGAAATGGACATTTGAATCCGAACACAGTTGATACAAATAATAGATGACTGCATAATTTTGAAAATTCTTGTTACTTTGATTACCAAGTGAGTTCCTAGTTTGTAACTGTTCTAGTCTGCCTTTCCCACCGTCCTTAGTGCTGGCTCAGCTGAGAATATGGTGAAGAGACACAATCAAAACTCCCTTTGTTGTAGCTGTTGAGCAAATGCTTCCTTCTTTAATATGCATGTGTTCTCTTACAGTTTGTAATGTCTGGCTGGGGTACAGGTTATTCATTTCGTTGTGAAATTGTTGACTACTCACGGTCACCTTTAGCACTGAGGGTAAGTTTCTCTTTGGAAAATCTCGTAACTCAAATTAAATGTTAAAACTTTTGAGATTCTAATTTTTAACAATGTGAACTCAGAAGAAGTAAATGACTCATTTATCAGATTACATGTATTGAGAAAAAACTAAAAATTATCAGAAGGCATCAAATAAAATCAGGTGTGTAGTTTTCTGTTAAATGAAAATTCGTACTTTTATTTTTTGACTTCCTGGACTTAAAAATAAAATTCATATCTGGTTCCTCAAAAAAAGTGAAAATAGAATTACCCTGTGATCTGGGAATTCCATTTCTGGGTATATACTTAAAAGTATTGAACACAGGGACTCTGGTATATGTACTCCCCTATTCACAGCAGCATTATTCACAATAGCCGAAAAGTAGAGGCAACTCACATGTCCATGGACAGATGAATGGATAAAGAAAACATGGCATATACCTACAATGGAATATTATTCAGCCTCAGTAAGGAGGGAAATTCTGACACATGCTGTAACATGGATGAGCCTTGAGGATATTACGCTAAGTGAAACAATCAAGGCATGAAAGGGTAAATACTGTATGATTCTATTATATGAGGTGCCTAGAGTAGTCTGATTCAGAGACAGAAAGTAAAATCATAGTTTTCTGGGGCTGTGGGCAGGAGGTGAGATAGGGAGTTACTGTTTAACAGGTACAGAGTCTCAGGTTTGCAAGATGAAAAGAGTCTTTGGATGGATGGTGGTATTGGTTGCACAACAACATGAATGTACTAACTGCCACCAAACTGAACACTTAAAAATGGTTAAGATGGTCAGTTTGGTTATGTGTCTTTTACCAAATTAAAAAATAAAATTTTCTTCAGTATAAAAAATAAAATTTGTATCTTTGTTTCTGTAGATGGCACGCACCTGCTGGCTTTATTACTTCTCCAAATTTATTGAGCTATTAGATACCGTGAGTATGTGATCACCACATTTGGTAAATGTTTGATGTTTAAACGGAAGCAATAAACTGCTAGAGTTCAACTGTCTGATAACTTTGGTTATCTCTGCACTTCAGGCAGACCTCCTATTATCACTTACCTTTTATAATCAGCAATTTTAGAGAATAGATAGGATAAGCGTATTTTTTTTAGTCTTTTGCAACTCCAAAAGTTTTTTTTATGCATATACCACCTGATAAAGATAAGCATGTAACTGGTACATACACTGCAAAGCTGTGCATCTTTATGGAGATGGATGACAGGTGATTTGGGAAGCAAGTTCAGGAAGCAAAGAGCAGAGAACATTGTACCTTAGGTTCTGTCAGTGTAAGCCGAAGCACTCTGTCATCCATTTTCCTTTAGTGGAAAATTAAAGGAAAGGATAAGGGGATAAATGCTTCAAAATTCGTAAATATAAATTAGGATATTACCCCTGGGATATCAGTAATTTTGGTAATATCAAAACTATCTCCAGCTGCCTTTCTGAAGTTTATGCTTACTAGGTATTCTCTCTTCCAACTTAAGATCCAGTTGAGAATCAGCTGTGAATGTGGGTGACTGGGCTCTGGGAGAAGCAAGTGCCATGGATTAGGGTCCATGATGAGAGGAGAAAGCTGTGTACTTCCGTTTTCAGAGTAGCTTAGGAAAGCGGGATGTTTATCATATCCTTGGGATATGTGGGTCTTAGTTATCTGGAACCAGTTCTGAGTCTAAGACAGAAAGTGTGTTCTATCTTCAGAGGATATACAAATATGTTTCTTGTAGCAAATCTCAACATGCTTCACCTTCTCACCTGAATAATCACATAATGTTAGAATTGGAAAGGACTTCAGTGAGCATAGAATACAGTGGTTCTCAAACTTGGGCATGCATTAGAATCACCTGGAGGGCTTGTTAAAAACACAGATGCCTGCACCTCACCCCTACAGTTCCTGATTTGCTAGGTCTTGTGTTGGCCTCAAGAATTTGCTTTTCTTTTAAGTACTCAGGTGATGTTATTGCTGTTGGTCCAGGGTTCACACTTTGAGACCTGTACTGTAGTTCACTGGTTCTCAGGCTTCATGGTGTAGGAGGATTAACTCTATTAGAAAACACACACACACACACACACACACACACACACAAAACCTGGGCCCCACCTCCAGAGATTTGGTGCCAAATGGTCTACAGTTAGAAACCATGCTTGGCTGTTTTTCAAAAGCTCCTTGGACATTGTCATATGCAGCCTGGGTTAAGAACCATTAATCTGGTCCAGACCCCTCATTCCGAAACTAAATTGAAGCCAGGAAGGTAAGTAACTTACCCAGAGGAATGCTGCTACTGTCTGGGGTCAGGATCCCTGAGAGCTGGTTTGGGGCTTTTCCGTTGCACCATGCTTCCTTCTTCCATGTGCATAAGCAAATGCATTTTGGCCTCATTGTTTCTGCTTTGCATGTTCTCAGTTCCATGTTCCATAAGAAAACTGTTGCTGCCTCTGTGTCCTTCCCTGAACCACATATTTCAAATCCTACTCTGGATACTTTTGTTTGTGCTTCTCTGTTTAGCCTGTATTTAGAAATCTGACTCAATACTGGTATTCTGAATTTTGAATATTTCTTGAACATTTAATTCTGCTTTTGAATTTAAATTTTCCCCTGCTTTTGCCTTCCTGTTCTCCTATTTGTAGAGTTTCTGCAAACCATGGGTACGTTCAATTTGGAGGGTGCCTTTACTGCTCTTCTCATTTTTCCTAGGCTCCTTTTTTTCCCCCTCATCCTGTTTCTATAAAACCCCTTGAGTTTTTCCCTTTTCGCCTTTCTCTAACAATAATATGCTAACTTTTGATTTGTTACAAATCCTCTTTCAGTTGGCTTAATCCCTTATCTAAATTGGTAGGATGTCATAGAGAGCAGTAGAGAATAATTTCTGTCCTAAGACTTGAGACTCTCTGCTTTCCCATATACTTCAAAATCCACATCGATGTTTTCCTACCAATAATAATTATTTCAATAATATTTGGCCATGTTCTTCACTTTCCATTTTTGATTTTTAAGTCTGCATTCAATTTCTTTAACACCTTTTTATTGATTCTCCCATGACTAGGCATCATACCAAAGTTCCTTCATACTGATTAGCTTTTGAGCTACCCCTTGGAGCATCAGCTGCTTCTTTGAGCATTCTCTAAGGCAGCCCTTTGAGTGCGAGTTATGATGTGAAATAGTTTGTACTTTGCCAATATTTTTCTAACAGTAGACAAATCATTGCATGGTTTTATATGAACTTGATTTTTTTTTAATTATTTCAGATCTTTTTTGTTCTGCGTAAGAAAAATAGCCAAGTGACTTTCCTGCATGTCTTCCATCATACCATCATGCCTTGGACCTGGTGGTTTGGAGTCAAATTTGCCGCAGGTAGCCAAGGGAGATTTGGGATCATGTGTAATAAATGATTACATTTTTGTATGTTGTGAAGACAAATTCTGCCCTGAAATGTGATTTAGAAGAAACTCAAAACATCAAAGAATTAATTTGATCACACTTCTGACTTTCATTATTACCTGAAACATAAATGTAAGACTCTTAACCATTCTCCACTCTTTAGATACACATGACTTTTAGGTACAGTCTTCTACTCATATCCTTTAGTTGTTTTGTTTGGGTTTTCCTCTTTTCCCATATAGTTCTATTAAATGTCATTAACTAAATAAACAAAAACAAAAAAAATGGCACAAGCTTTAGTTTCATAGATAGATAGTTAGATGTCTACTCCTAATATGTTTCCAGGAAGTTAGAATGTTTATCTCAAGTTCCAGTCTTTTTTGCATTCAAATTTGAATAACTGGTAGACATCTCATCCCCTACCAACTCTGTAAAGATGTGTCAAACTGTGGCCGTCCAAACTTTGTTAAACATCCTACCATATTAAAGGATATTGTTTTGATATTTTTTGAAGTCAGAAGTAGTTTATAGTTTAAATCAAAAGCTTGGCAAACAGATTCTTGTTCATTTGGTTTTCGTCTTATGCTTCTGAACATCTAGAATTGGGAAAAACAGGTTAAGTAATTTTACCCTATCATAAAGTGTTAAATAAATGATACCCCAAGGACATATACTTATTAGCAAAAATTGGTTGGGAGATTTATATATGTGAGTTTCTTAAATTTAAGGAATCTTCAAGGTAGACAATGCTTTAAAATTTCTGCAAATAGCTCACCTCTATTATGTATTCTGACTTTGTATGACTAAAAAGAGAAACCACAATTGAGGAACTCTTGTTAAGAGTTTTTTTATAATTTAAAAAAATTTTTTTTCTTGTTAAGAGTTTTAGAGTCTCTAGGCATGGGGAAAAATCTGCATGTCCCAGAACAGGAGAGGATATGAATAAGCTAGTGGCATGAAACACATACCAGAACCTAGAGGAGCCGGAAGGGCTGTCTCTACCATGGCCTCTGGGCATCAGATTTTCCAATATGTGAAGTATTTCCTTTCCCCAAACTGGCATGTGTATGTCACGGATTTTTAAAAAGTGAAAGTCGCTGGTTTTTCTTATAATGTATGTAAAAATGTAACACATTATAAGATAGTCTCATCTGTGTCCATTTCACAAATCAAGGATAGCACTATTATTTAGTCTCTATTATTGTACTTAACTTCATATGTTTTTGCTTTCTCTCACATGCACATCAGTTCTTTGAATAGTGATATTCATTGACATCTCATTTGTGTTGGCCAAAAATTGAAAAACACCTAACCATCCATTAATAAAATTGTTATGAATTCTTGTGTATATATAATTGTGAAATTCAAATGATATTGAGAGACATTTAGCTCATCTTCTCTTTTAAGCAGCTTGACTCCAAAATTATCAGAAACAGGTGTCTGTTGTATTTTAAAGTACGCTAGAAAAAGTTCTTTCATACCCTTATAATTTATTTATTCAAATTTCTCCTGAGATCGGAATATTACATCACAACCCTGAAAAATAAATATAAATTAAAAAAAGATTGGGAGGCAGTACCTCAAAATATAGTAATTTAGAGATACTGACACAAAAAATGGTTTCCCTATCCACCTTTATCCTTCTCTGTATTTTCTAAATTGAGTATCTGTTGGTTCTATAATGGGAAAAATTGACTTTATTTGAAGAATAGAGTTGAGCGCTTTTTTCCCTTGATTCAGGAGTAGAATTAAGCAATTTATCGCTTATATATAGCACCCAGTCTGCATCCCAACAAATGTCCTTTAATGCTCATCACTCATTTAAGCCATCCCCCCCCCACCCAACACCCCTCCAGCAACCTTCAGTTTGTTCTCTGTATTTAAGAATCTCTTGTGGTTTGCCTCCCTCTCTCTTTTTATCTTTTTTTCCTTTCTTTCCCCTATGTCCATCTGTTTTGTTTCTTGAATTCCACCTGTGAGTGAAATCCTGATATTTATCTCTCTCTGACTTATTTCGCTTTAGGATAATACATTCTGGTTCCATCTGTGTTGTTAAAAATGGCAAGATTTCATTCTTTTTGATTGCTAAGTAATATTTTATTGTGTATATATACACCACATCTTCTTTATCCATTCATCAGTTGGTAGACATTTGGGCTCTTTCCATAATTTGGCTATTCTTGATTGTACTGCTATAAACATTGGGGTGCATGTGCCCCTTCGAATCAGCATTTTTATATCCTTTGGACAAATACCTTGTAGTGCAATTGCTGAGTCATAGGGCAGTTCTATTTTTAATTTCTTGAAGAACCTCCATACTGTTTTCCAGAGTGACTGCACCCCACCAGCAGTTTGCAGTCCCACCAGCAGTGTAAAAGTGTTCACCTTTCTCCACATCCTTGCCAACATCTGTTGTTGCCTGAGTTGTTCATTTCAGCCATTCTGACAAGTATGAGTTGGTATCTCATTGTGGTTTTAATTTGCATTTCCCTGATGATGAGTGATGTTAAACATCTTTGCCTGTGTCTGTTAGCCACCTGGATATCTTATTTTGAAAAGTGTCTGTTCATGTCTTTTGAACAGTGTCTATATACTAACCCTTTATCTGATATGTCATTTGCAAATATCTTATCCCATTCCATTAGTTGCCTTTACTTTTGTTGATTGTTTCCTTCACTGTACAGAAGTTTTTTTTTTTTATCTTGATGAGGTCCCAACAGTTCATTTTTGCTTTTGTTTACCTTGCCTCTGGAGGCATGTCTAATAAGAAGTTGCTGCAGCCAAGGTCAAAGAGGTTGTTGCCTGTTTTCTCCTCTAAGATTTTGATGGTTTTGTGTCTTACATTTAGGTCTTTCATCCATTTTGAGTTTATTTTTGTTTATGGTGTAAGAAAGGGGTCTAGGTTTATTCTGTTCCATTGATCTATGTTTCTGTTTTTATGCCAGTACCATACTGTCTTGATGATTACAGCTTTGTAATACAGCTTGAAGTCCAAAATTATGATGCCTCAAGCTTTGTTTTTTCTTTTTTTAACATTACTTTGGCTATTTGGGGCCTTTTCTGGTTCCATCCAAATTTTAGAATTGTTTGTTCTAGCTCTGTGAAGAATGTTGGTGTTATTTTGGTAGGGATTGCATTGAATCTATAGATTGCTTTGGGTAGTATCACATTTTAACAATATTTGTTCTTCCAATCCATGAACATGGAATGATTTTCCATTTCTTTGTGTCTTCTTCAATTTCTTTAATAAGCTTTATGTAGTTTTCAGCATATAATTCTTTTACCTCTTTAGTTAAGTTTATTTCTAGGTATTTTATGGTTTTTGCTACTATTGTAAATGAAGTCGACGCCTTGATTTCTTTTTCTACTGCTTCATTATTGGTGTGTAGAAATGTCATAGATTTCTGTACATTGATTTTATGTCCTGCGACTTTGCTGAAATCATGTATAAGTTCTAACAGTTTTTTGGTTGAGCACTTTTCTAAATTCTGTCTTTGAGTCCATCGATAGGCTTCCATTTCTAAACAAGCATTGTTTTCGATAATGAAATTTTAAAAATGAAATTCCTGTTTTTCAATGTTACCCTGTTTATGGACATCAAACACGTTGTAGTGGGTTCATTGTCCACACCTTAATCCCCCTTCTGCTTTACAAAATGTAAATACTTTTCTCTTTTATGTTCCTTAAGTTGGCATTTCTATTCAGTTCTGCATGTGGAATCTGGTAAACACTTGTACACCTAATATCTATTTAGTGACAAGTACAGTGATGTGAGCTGAAATATTTTCAGAAATGTGGTTTGGCATTGACTTTCATCCCTAGAATGAAACTGTTCAGTTTAAACTGTTCTTTCAAAAACTTGAGCATAGCTGATCTCTATCTAGTATTTAATTTCCTGTTTCCTTGTTGTACAATTCTCTGGCATAATAGCAATCCAACTTTTCTTTGGAATATGATGAAAATATTTCTCTGGCAGGTTTTTATATTCATTTTGCACATATTCCCTTCCAGAGATAGGAAGAACTGTGATAATTATCCAGGTGAATCCTTTATTTTTCTAAACCAAAGGAATAAAATGTGATGGCACTAATTGTTATTCATTCTGAGATGTTAGCTTTTCCAAACTATTGTTGTAAAGAAGAAAGCAAGGTTAGAAAATACTTTATTAGGAAAGCCTTCCAAAGAAGATATGAAAAATATTACTAATTAAAATGTGACTATTCTCTGAACAAACTTATTAAAATAACTTAGAAAATAATCATAACTAGAGAAAGTAAGTTAATTTTGATAGCGATTTTGATCGGTAACCCTTACTAAACACTGTTAGTTACATTAATGCTTTATTAAATTCCTGTCCATAGAATCCTCATTTTAGGACATTTAAATGGTGAAAGATTCTGAATGGAAAATAGTCTTCTACCAAAATATGGGAGAGGTGTGTTAGTGAGAAAGGCTCAGATGTAGTTTGTTAATCAAAGGTGAAATAGATTTCCTGTGTATTCATATAATCATGAGACACAAATGGACTTGAGAAATATTTGGCTTATGCCTGTTAAGTAGCTTGACCCCCTAACCTATCAGAAATAGACAGCTGTTGTATTTTCAAATCACCCCAGAAAAGGTGTTTTCACACCACTATATTTATTCAAGTTTCTTTTGGGAAAAAAAGACTAATTTAAATGTAAATAATAAAAGGTGGGAGGCTGTTAATAAGCTGCATTAATTCAGTTTCTTCTGACTTGAAATTTATGATAATTAAAGAATTGGCTGAAATTTTAGTTACTCTATTTAGGAAGGGAAAATTTATGTAGCACAGTATAGCATAAATGAGTCTTTGGGGAAATATTTAAATTACTTAAAATATTTATTTTAAAAAGGTTATTTTAAAGGAGTACTTTAGCAGTGGTAGTATCCAGAAGTATCTAAAATTATAAATGATTATTTTAATTATAAATTATTAAAAAGTCATTAGTTTTTACTATGCAACAATTTTTGTTTTGCTTTAAAATTTCTGTCATACATTGTGTTTATGAATTTGGTCCTTTTTCTAATGTAATTGTTCCACATTTGTGAGGTTTTACTTTATTTCTGGAATTAAAGCATACTGGAATAGAGGCACACGGGTGGCTTAGTCAGTTAAGCATCTTACTCTTGGTTTTGGTTCAGGTCATGATCTCACAGTTCATGGGTTCAAGCCCCACATCTGCACTGAAAGTGCAGAGCCTGCTTGGGATTCTCTCTCTCTCTCTCTCTCTCTCTCTCTCTCTCAAAAATAAATAAACTTAAAAAAAAAGAATAATGGAATAAAGAAAGAATATTTTGGAGAAAAATTTAAATCCCAGATCAGTATCACTAAGCTGAATCAGGCTAAACATAAAGAATGCAGCTTCTTCTAGATGGTCCATCTTAGGAAAGATACCAGGGAAGAGTTTTTTTCATTTTTTGCCCCTACTATCAGCTAGTCACCTTGTTACCCCTTCTACGGTACTACAGGTCCAGCTAAAGACAATTGAAATGATCTTTGCTTCTGTTCCCCCAGGGTTTTTTTGTTTCTACTCTAAATTGAATGGGAGTGCCACTACAATAGGAGATGTAGTGGTTAGGAGAAGAAAACCAATATAGGAAAGCACAATTGATAATAATCAAATGGAAGCAGTCAACAAAGATGGCTTAACAATTAATAAATGTTTATTTTGGAAAAATAATAATTGTTTTAAATAATTAAGGCAAACTTAGCATAGCCTACTAATGAAAGCCAGTGGTTTTACTGCCAAAGTTTTGTAGCACAAGAGAATGGGTTGTGATGAGTTCATACAGTATAATACTAAAATACTGCACAGCAGTAAGAAGGCAAACTACTAATATACATAGCAACATGGATAAATCTTAAAAACATTATGCTGATTGAAAGAAAGGCTCAAAATATCTTGTACAATTCTATTTATATGAAGTTTAATAACAAGCAAAACTATAGTTTTAGCATAAAACTATACTTTGGGAGGGATATATTCTTAGAAGGGGGACATAGGAACTTATGTGATGTTGAAAATATTCTATATCTAGACTTTGGTGATGGTTATGTGGGTGTAAACCTATGTAAAAAATCATCATATTATACACTTGAGATTCATGTAATTATGTACATATGGCAACCCTCACTGAAAAAATGAATTTGATTACTATCATTTATCATATACCATGTTCAAAAAGTAATGCAACTTAATTTGTTAAAGTAAATCCAAATTATAAGACTATCTTAAGGTTAAGATATAACATTAAATAAAGACATGCTAATTTATTTTTAAAGATTTACATCTTGTATTTTACTGAATGAATGTTATCATCCAGCTGTCTCTAATTTAGTAGCTGTTTAATAAGATTGATGTTTTAGATGTTTTTCTTTCTACTAAAATTAAAGAAATAATTATTCTAAAACTCTCACTTTAGACAAAATGAATCTCATTTTAAGGAACAATGCCCCCATTTTATAATAATTTTATTTTCCAGGTGGTTTGGGAACATTCCATGCCTTTCTAAATACAGCTGTACATGTAGTCATGTATTCCTACTATGGGCTGTCTGCCTTGGGACCAGCCTTCCAGAAGTATTTGTGGTGGAAAAAATATTTGACATCACTGCAGCTTGTGAGTACTTAATTTTCTTTAAAGTCAGCTATGAAACTAAACTAGAGTCATTTCTCTTCCCTGTGAATCAGGATACTAAATAAGTAAAGAACAAAAGTTATAAAACAATAGGGATATAGTGTGTTTGGCCCCTATATTGCATACCATCCTTATCCTTTCCCTGTAATTTAAATTTTTGTCAAGAACTGTATTGAAAACAAAGTGTATGTGGTAGCCAAGAAGCTCAGACAGTTAAACCAGAATGTGTATCTTTATGCCATCTTTATACTATTTTATGCTTTTATATTAAATAAATATATTTATGGTCAAGATAATGTCAAAGTTATTTAAACCACAGTAGGCATAATATTAAATTAGAAGTTAGAAATTCCATATTCTAGATCTAAATGACTGAGGGAGGGAATGTAACTTTGAGAGCATGAAAGGTATAGAGTGATGATATAATATATATATTGACAGTTGACAACACTCTAAATAACCAAGTATAAGGAAACAGTGAAATAAATTATTTTAATTCTTACTTTGGAATATTATGGAATCAAGAAAAGTATTCACAATTGCTTTCTAAGGTTTCTTCTGACCATAAAGTAATATATGCTCACTGCAGAGAAATTAAAACATCTAAATAGCTGTCTTTTCTATACATATATATGTGTGCCTGTTGCATGATTTGCATTATACTGCATATACAATTTCACATTGGGCTTTTTTCCCCACTTAATATTACTCTTAAATGTTGTAAAAACTTTTCAATAATGTGGCAAAATAATCATATAGAAAAAAGAATAGACGTGTTTATTACTATTTCAAACATGTTGGTTATACAGAAACATGCCTATATCTAATGTTGAGGGTGTCACTTAAGCTTCCTAAGGTTTCATCTTGTCTGAAAAATGAGAGGAATAGCTACTGCATAAGAATGTCATAAAAGTTCCTTCACATAATTCAAGGAAAGGTGATGATGATAATAAACTATGTGAAAATCTTAACTATGGTTACAACTGGATAGTTTATAGGTAATTGTTATTTATTTTTATTTATAGATTTTTACTTTTCTAAAATTCCCACAGAATTCAAGTTGCCTTTTAATCGGGAGATGAAAGCTATCCAAAAAATCTGAACATTAGCCTGGAAGTGTTCCTCTTAAGACTGTATAATGTTCTAGAACGAGCCCTTGGGCATCACCAGAAGGGTGATCAGTAATGTTTCACTCCTTACAGATTCTCTGCTGCCATTGACAGGATGTATTTTTATCTATAACTATGGTTGACAAGTGGCAGATATAAGGACTCAGAGATGCTTTGGCTCCTCCGAAACTGATGGGGCTTTAATTAGAATATTTGTAGTTCCCCAGAATTGAAATACCTTGTCTAACAGCAAGACAGAATATTTGAAATTGAAATTACTCTAGAAATTTAGACCATAAGATAGTGGTCCCTTGTGCATTGCATCAGGCAAGGACTCAAGTCGGAGACGTGCCAAGAAAACCTGTTGTGATGGTCCTTTCTCTGGGTACAAAAGGTCTCTTCACCTCACAGCTCCAGGGCATTTATGTGGGGCCCTGCTGGAGTTGTAGAGTTTGGTGGGACTGAATAGTGGTTCCCAATTCCAGTCTGGATTCTGACACTATCCCACCCACTCTCACATCTGTGGAGGCTAGATAGATTTAAAGATAAAATTCCCTATCCAACAGGATGTTAAGTGTTTAAACATAAGCAGCCAAAGAATGCATTAAATAATTGCTCCATTGTAACCTCATATCTGAATAATATTTTTCATTCTTTCATCTGTTAGGTCCAGTTCATTATTGTCACCATCCACATAGGCCAGTTCTTTTTCATGGAGGATTGCAAGTACCAGTTTCCAATCTTTCTGTACATCATTATGAGTTACGGGTGCATCTTTCTGCTGCTCTTTCTTCATTTTTGGTACCGTGCTTATACCAAAGGCCAGAGGCTGCCCAAAACTGTGAAAAATGGAATCTGCAAAAACAAAGATCACTGAAATGCAAGCACAACATGAATCTATGAATGAGACTGGTATCTTACTTTCCTTGACAATCAAGAGCTATTTCCATGTGAAGTGCATTTTGTATATTTTTCAAAACCAAGAGCTTGTATTTTTATGATAAGTTATTGGGGTTTCTGATATCTGAGAGCCCAAAGCTCCCAGATAACAGTCTTCTGATATTTAGAGCCTAAAGCAGGCGGTTTTTCAGCAGCTTTTAAACCTAATCTGAAGGTTTTATTTAATACATTTTGTTATAGTGAAAGGAGGATATGAAACAGTACAGTACTTTTCAAAGAAGTCCAGTATAGATGAGAAATATCATTAGATATTTTGAGCACAGAGATCTATGCCGTACAATAGATTCCTTCTGCCAGGTCTGAAAACTAACTGTGGGCTCTGGCTTTTTTGCTTTTTGATTATATTCAGAAGACTATATATACTCTGGAGTTCAATTCCCATTCTAAAGAGCTAACACTGGTGAACATTAAGTGAATATTTGATACGTTGTTATTTAATACCACTAACAATAATTTTTAACGGATCTCTTTTGTAGCCACCACCAGTTTTGCTGATTGGACTTCCCTACAACACTTTTGTTGTATAAACTGTTTAAAAGCAACAGTTCTTTTGGTTAATACATTGATGCACTTGACTCTAAGTTTACGTTAATATTTTGAAAACAGGTGATTTGTCCTGTGGCTTAATGAACACTGTGCTACTACTGTTTTGCAGTTAACTTTGTATATTTCTGGAAAGAGGTGAAATTTGTCAGTGGAAAAAGTACTCTATGGTTCAATGGGAAAAATCCGTTTTCTGTTGTACTGTAATGTCACTTTCTCATATTGTCATGGTTTAAAGGATTATCTTGGTTAAATGTGTATTGGTTAGATGTGTGAATGTTCACATCATTAGCACACTGCAGGTACCCTTAATCATAAATAATTTCAGACCACCTGTTATTCACAGTTTCCAGAGATGGGTTGTAGTCATGAGTGAAGAAACTGGAGGCAAATGGTGGCATAGAAATTCTCTTGGGAATTTTTGGTCATGTAAGTCTTTCTTCATAAAGCGAAAAAGTTTAATAGTTGTTATAGATACACTGCATGGAAAGATGTTTCCCAGAAACATGAATTAATCAATAGCCTGGGTTTCTTTTTTTCAAATCTATAAACTATAACGAAGACCTAAAATTCATTTTGCCTACTTTTGTTTCTTTACAGTTGCTACTTCCTAAAATTCTCTTGTTCTTAATTTTTCTTGGTGGTGAACCCAAACTACTGGTTGATAGAGTTTTGTCCCAGAAACAATGATATTTGGACATTTCTGAATTTCTCCCTGTTTTTCTTTTTGTTATATTTATAGTTGAATTTGAAGGACCGCCTATGCCTATATGACTTTAAACAATTAGTACTTATGGGATGGGCCTCAGTTATGTAACACACAGTGCTAGATTGTACAGCAAAGCCTGAGTTTTTCATCACTAGTACTCCTGTGGTTCAATTTGTCCCCCCAGGCCATTAATCTCTTCTGTTACACTTACCAGGTTTGCACTTGCCTTTAAATGACCTTTACTGATTTCATTTGCTTATAATTTGAGAAGATGAGAGTTGATAAATGGGGGAAATAACTTATTTTTCTTAAACAAAGAACAGAAAGCAGAGCTAAAAGAGCAGCTATAATTTATTTCTCTGAGGTCTCAGGATTCCTTCAGTGTTTTCCTGTTTGGGCTCTTCATATCCAACCTGTGCTAAAAAGAGACTATGTAGTAGGTGCTGTTACACATGCACACAATTCCCAAGGACCCAAATAGGGTAAAGACCAAAAGGAGGCACAAATAAAAGACAAAACAGGAGAGTTTGGTTTTTGTACGTTTTCCATCCTGCTTTGTACAACCTCTCCTAGCCTCCCTGTTGTCTTTAAAATGTTTGACTTGCCAGAGAACTAACAGCAACATGTGATGGAACTGTGTTCTAAATTACGAGAATAGAAGTGGAGAACTGGGATGTTACATGAAGAGAAATCACAGCTAGCAGAAGTATTCTCCATGTAAACATCATTAGGTCAAAATGAGTATCACTGGATACAGGATTTGCATGGACAATGTTTTATTAAAGGGCTCTGTAGGTCACATAGATTTTCTATTGGGGTTTCTCCCACTTTTCAAGACTTGATTGTCTTTGGGTTTGCTTACCTAACAAATAAAGAGGCCAGTTACAAAATCTGGCTTATGACATGAAGCTCTATAAATCCTTGAAAATCTATGTCTGTATTATAAATCAATACAAATACAAAATTTTAAATATCTATTTACAGTCTAAATGGAGTTGAATTCTTAATGAAGTGGACTACATTGTTACCTAAATTAGAAAATTATGAGTTTACATTTCCTCAGTTATCTCTCATTTCTTTAAAAATTTTAAAGACTATGGAAAACTCCACGGATATTGTCAAAGTGTGTGTGTGTGTGTGTGTGTGTGTATTATAATAAATTTGTGGTATTGTGTGTACATGTGTGTGCGCGTGTGTGTGTCTTTTATTTTGGAATTTAAAGGCATATGTTTGCATGGGCACATGATTTTAATCCTGAACACTCATTTAACCGAAGTATTTTACACATTGGTTGCCCACTTGCTATATTCAGAGCCCCTGCTAGATATTAGAGTGATACAAAGATGTCTCTGACATAGTTGGAGCCTCCTGAAACTTACAGACTGACGGGGCGAGGTGGGGGATTATGTAACCAGGCAACTGGGTGCCATATGAGTGAAAGTTGTTCACTTAGAAAGCAGGGAAGGCTGTATGAAGGAATTAGAACTTGAGTTGTTCATGGAAAGAGCCTAAATGTCCATCAACTGATGAATGGATTAGGAAGATGTGGTTCATCTGTACAATGGAATACTACATGGCAATGAGAAAGAATGAAATCTGGCCATTCGTAGCAAAGTGGATGGACCTCGAGGGTGTCATGCTAAGCGAAATAAGTTAGATGGAGAAGGACAGATACCATATGTTTGCACTCATAGGTCTAACAGGAGAAACCCAACAGAGGACCATGGGGAGTGGAAGGAGGAAAAAGAGTTAGGGAGAGGGAGGGAGACAAAACACGAGAGACTCTTGAATCCTGAAAACAAACTGAGGGGGGAAGGGGAAGGGGGAAAGGTAAAGGGCTGTGATGGTCATGGTGGAGGTCACTTGTGGGGAAGAGCACTGGGTATTATATGGAAATCAACCTGACAATAAACTATAAAGTTAAAAAAAAAAACTGGAGTTGTGTGTTTAAGGGGTATCGAATTGCAAAATGGGTGATGGGTTAATGGGCAAGGTATTAGAAGTAAAAAGAAATAACAAATCAACCTGACACAAACAAATAAAAACCGCAAGAACAAAGCAAGGCTCAGGGTAAGGAAAGTTTAGGGAATGGCTAAAAGACCAAAGCAGAGGAAGGTTTTTTACAAGTGAAACAGAGAGATGAGGCCAGAAAGAGAAACGACCTTAGACCTTGGGGCCACGCGGCTGTGACATCTGAGCTTGATTATCCAGGAGAATGAGAGCATTCACTGTTTCTTGAGGAAGGTGAGGTTGAATCAAAGTGGTACCTTAAGAGTCATCTGGTGCTGTGGGGTGGAGTGGGAGCTTTAGACGGTCACTGGAGAGATAAATTCGTTAATTAAAGGTGAGAGGAGGAAAACCAGCATGTGTGACTAGAAAGAAAGGCAGATGTGAGAGAGCTTCTGAAGGGAGAGTTTCGTCTCGGCTGACCATGGATGGGATGGGTAGTAGGGTCCAAGGAAGCTGTGTGGTGGTTTGAATCTGAAGCCATGGGGCATGGATGTTAGATGCCCAGTGACCTTGGACAAGCCAGTTAATATCTCTCAACTGCTGTTTTCTCCATCTATAAAATGAGAACAATAGTACAAGTTCTCCTTCCTGGATTGTTGTGTGGCTTAAATGAAACAATGTATTTAAAAGCCCTTTGTAGTAATTGATAAAAATAAGACCATAAGCAGAGAGAATACTGACTCAGCAGATTTACATGGGGAGGAAAAGAAAGTTGAGTCCCTAGTTCAAAAGAGCACAAAGGTTATGTTTGTCTCTACTTCAGGTTCAGTAAGGTATGTGATGATTGTGGAGAGGATGGGATAAATGGATTGAGGTGAAATTCTATTTTTAAATTTTTAAAAGAGAGAGAGTGATTTGGGGAGGGGAAGAGAGAGAGGGGGACAGAGGTTCTGAAACAAGCCTAACGCGGGGCTTAAACTCATGAGCCGTGAGATCATGACCTCAGCTGAAGTCAGATACTCAACTGACTGAGCAGCCCAGGTGTCCTTTTTTTTCTTTTATTTATTTATTTTTATAATTTTTTAAACGTTTATTTATTTTTGAGAGAGAGAGACACAGAGCGTGAGCAGGGGACGATCAGAGAGGGAGACTCAGAATCAGAAGCAGGCTCCAGGCTCTGAGCTCGAACCCACGAACTGTGAGATTATGACCTGAGCTGAAGTCGGCCGCTTAACCCACTGAGCCACCCAGGTGCCCCCCCTTTTTACTTTTAAAGAAGCAGCATAGCAGGTGTCTTTATTCTAGCGATGACTTGAAGAGTGAAAATGTTGCATAAACTGCAAGGAATGGATGTGCTTAGGGATAGATACAGATTTCAAATATTTCCCAGCCTCCAGGAGAGCCCTTCTGAGGCTGGAAGCCATACACTTGTAGTGGTCCTAATTTGCATAATTGTGTTAGCTCATAATCATGTGGGCATGGAGAAGGCTTGCAGTGACCAAGATGGGGACTTGCAAGAAGGATGCCGCAGGACAAGGGAGGAGGTTGACAATGCCAGCAAGAATGGATGCAGTGATGCATATGAGAGCAGAGAGTGAGGCTCTCAAAGGACAGTGGTGCTTACCAAATTCCTTATGTGTCTCATGCAATAAGAGCCTCACAATATCCCTGTAAGATAGATACAGTGAGGTAGCAACAGATAGGGAAATTGATACTTACACCATTTACATAAATTGCCCAAGATCAGGAAATTATTGGGTGGTAGAGCTGGGTGTCAGACCAAATCTCTTTGATTTCAAAACTCTTAACCATCGTGCTATACGGCCAAGAAAGGCTGACGGAATAAGGGAGTGAACTGATTTGTAAGTTTAGGAATGATGAAAACCTAAAAATAACAGTTCCTTAAACAAGATAGAAATGCTTTCTCATATAAGGTCCCAGAGATAGGCAGCTAGAGTTGGGTTAGCTGTACTATAATATCAGAGACCCAGGAACTTTTTGTCTTGCACTTCTGTGTATGTGGCTTCCTTTCCCATAGTCCCCTCATGATCCCAAATGGATGTTGGAACTCCAGCCATTAATACACATTTCAGTCAGCATGAAGGAAGAAGAGGATAAGAGAAAGAATGTTTTCTCCATCTAAGGACTTATAACAAAAGTGATACATCATTGACCAGAATTGCTACATGCATCACATGTAAAAAGGAAATCTGAGAAGTATACTCTTTATCCTAAGAGACTCTATCAAGCTAAAGTCAGTATTCTATGACTCTGGAAGAAGGAGGTGAATGGGAGTAGTGGGGGCTGTAGTCTGTGGTCACCGTTTCAAGCTATATAGCTCTGGAAGTGAGTGGCTGATACAGAATGTGTATGGTGGTTATTGGAACTGAACAGACTGATGAAGTGTTAGGCATGGTGGTGGATGGTTTGACCACATGAATGTTGAAGAGCCTCAGAATGATGAAGAGTCTTGGAATGAAAACTAGCCAGATGATAAAGTGCTCTGGATATGAATATATCACCAAGAAGACAGTGGATGACAATAATGAGAAAAGCAATGTGACACAAGCCTCAAATTCTGGGCTTGTGCATGAATGGGACTCTTATTAAAAAATAATATTAAAATAGCTCAGATTTATAGAAAAACTGTGACGTTAGTGCAAAGAATTCTCATATATGCGTCCCCAGTTTCCCCTCTTAATAACATCTTCCATATGTATAGTACATTTATTACATTTGATGGGCCAATATTGATACTTTATTATTGTCTAAAGTCCATACTTCATTCAGATTTCTTTATTTTTTACCTATTGTCCTTTTTTTTCCCCCCTGGATTCCATTTAGCATACCACTACATTTAGTTGTCTTGTCTCCTTAAGCTCATTTTGGCTGTCATGGTTTCTCAGACGTTCCTTATTTTTGATGATTTTGACAGTTTGGGGGGAATACTGGGCAGGTATTTTGTAGAAAGTCCCCCAATTGGAGCGTATCTGATGTTTTTCTCAATTGAAACAGGGAGTATTAGTATTTAGGAGGAAGACAATAGAGATAAAGAAGTATTCTTAGATCATGGGTGCCTACTATCAATATGACTTTTCACTGTTGATATTAACCTTGGTTACCTGGTTGAGGTAATGTTACTCTTTTTTTCCTCCTTTTATACTTCATTCTTTGGCAGGGAGTCACTATGCACTTAAGGAGAACCCCTTCAGGGAAAAGTATCTACACAAATTATTTGGAATTCTTCTGCCTAGGTAAGTTGCCTTATGAAATGATTTACTTACATTAGTATGGATCGTGAATATCTCTTATCTACTTTGGGATGTAATCTAATACTGCATTACTTATTTAATTGCTCAAATTCTTCCAGCTTTGGCCATTGAGGGTTCTTCTGGATGGTTCCTGTGTCATTTTGACATATTCCCACTTTTTTACCTTCTGGCACTGCAAGATGCTCCAAGCTCATCTTGCATATTTCCTGCCCTAGTAATCCCGCCAATTCTTCCAGGGGTCCTGGTTCCTTTCTCTGGGGAATGGTATTAGAAACCATGAACTAAGTGTGCTCATTGCTACTGGAGTGTCTGCTTCTAGGCCCTCTCAGCTGACAGCAAGGAGTTTCATGTGTGTATACTAACTAGTGCATACACACATCCCTGTAAATATTTCTATATGTAACCATCGGTATATATATTAAGGAAAACATGAGTTCATATTGATATCTCCAGTTCTAATCTATTACCACATGGATCATTCTAGTCTGTTCCCCACCCCTTGCTTCTCTGTAACTCCCAACAGTAAAAAAAAAAAAACAAAAAAAAAAAAACAAAACAAAAAAAACCTGGTTCTCACATCAGCCATCTATTTACTTAATAGTTCAATTCTAATATATGCATATAGTAATTTCAGAATTGTTAACCGTACCACACTTTATCAACTAGAGTTCCTTTTGTTTTCCACTTACAGACTACACTCATTTTGAAAATTACTTAGGTCAGCACTTTTCCCCCTCACCCTCTTCAATGAGATTGTTTCATATATTTATAATACAGTTAGATTCTTTTGTTACCATTCTACATTCCTTCCTGGGACTCCCTCGCTTTCTAAATGATTTTTTAAATGTTTATTTATTTTATTTTGAGAGAGAGAGAGAGCAGGGGCAGGGCAGAGAGAGATAATCTCAAGCAGACTCCCTGTTGTCAGGGCAGAGCCTGATGCAGGGCTTGACCTCACAAACACTGAGATCACGACCTAAGCCAAAATCAGGATGCAGATGCTTAACCAACTGAGCCACCCAGGTCCCCCTCTAAATGATATTCACAATTTTTGCCTCTTTTAAGTTTGACTCTGCTCTAAAGCTCTTAGCATTTTGACAAATGAGCAGTGTCATATAGTCATCATTACAGTATCATACAGAATAGTTTCACAGCCCTAAAAAAATCCTCTGTGCTTCACTAATTCAGCCCTTCCCCACCATAAGCCCCTGGCATCCACTGACCTGTTTACCATCTCTATTGTTGTGCCTTTTCCAGAATGTCATACAGTGTGTTTTATTTTTAGATGAGTTTCATTTAGAAGCAGCATTTAAGATTCATCTATGTTTTTCTTGTGTCTTGATAGCTTATTCCCTTTTACTGCTCAATAATGTTCCATTGTCTGGAGGAACCTCAGTTCTTTCTTTCTCTCTCTCTGTCTCTCTCTTTTCTTCCTTCCTTCCTACTTTTCTTTCTTTTTGTCTGTCTGTCTAGAGGGTAAGTGGGAGAGGGGTGGAGGGAGAGAGACAATCTCAAGCAGGCTCCATGCTCAGCACGGAGCCCGATGAGGGCTCAATCCCATGACCCTGGGATCCTGACGTGAGCCAAAATCAAGAGTTGAGTGCTTAACTTGACTGAGCCACCCAGGCACCCACCCACTCACCTATTGAAGGACATCTTGGTTGGTTTTGTTTGGGGAGATTATTATTAAAGAAGCTGTAAACATTCATGTGCTGGTTTTGTTTTCAAAATCAGGAGGATAAATATGCAGGAGGACAGTTGCTGGATTGTACACTAAGACTACGTTTAGCCTTGTAAATAAAACTGCCAAAATGTCTTCTAAAGTGACCATACCATTTTGCATTCCCACCAGCAACAAATGGGAGTTCCTGTTGCTCCACATGCTCACTAGAATTTCATATCTTCAGGTTGTAGGATTATAGGCATTCTTATAGGTGTATTGTCCTTGTTTTGTCTCATTGTTTTATTGGTTTTTTTGTTTGTTTTGAAGTTTTTATTTAAATGCCAGTATGTAGTTAACATACAGTGTTATCTTCGTTTCAGGTGTACAATAAAGTGATTCAACAGTTCCCTACAACACCTGGTGCTCATCACAACAGAGCACTCCTTAATCCCCATCACGTACTTCACCCATCCTCCCAACCCCCTCCCCTCTGGTAACCCTTGGTTTGTGTTCTACAGTGAAGAGTCTGTTTCTTTCTTTTTTTTTTTTATTTTTTCATTTTTTTTTGAGAGATAGAGTGAGACAGAGCATGAGCGGGGAGGGTCAGAGAGAGAAGGAGACACAGAATATGAAGCAGGCTCCAGGCTCTGAGCTGTCAGCACGGAGCCCGACGCGGGGCTTGAACCCACCAACCGTGAGATCATGACCTGAGCCGAAGTCAGACACTTAACCGACTGAGCCACTCAGGCGCCCCAAGAGTCTCTTTCTTGTTGTGCTTAGTTTATTAATTTTAATGCATTTTTCCCATGACAAATGATGTTTAGTATAATCGAGTTCTTTTTATTTCTCACATGGGATGCCTTTTATTTTCTGATACTGACCAATTTCTATACATTCTCCAGTCTCTGTTCAAGTGGTTTTTCCTCCATGAAATCTTTACACATCTTGTTAGTCCTCCGAGCAACACCTTCCTCTTTTGATGTCCATTGCAACGTACTACAGTTATAGCATACCCATATCTAACTTACTCAAACTCACTTACAGATCCACAGTCTTTTCCTGTGATTATGAAACCCAAAAGCCCTGAAACCCGAAGTCTGAAAATTTGCAGCACACTTACTTGGTGGTGAAACCTGACTTGGGCGCTGAGAGACCATGTATCTTTTTATTCATCCACATAAAGTAACTATTAATATAGTTCACTACAGAAATGTGAACGTGTCTGACTATGGGGTGCTGCCCGAAGCCTGCAGTAACGTTATGTTAAATAATATGTGGTATTTGTATGACATAATCCCCTCAGAAACATTCTAGACTGCATTTAGGAATCTTCAGGGGAATGGAGGTGTTTTAATTTTCTAGGGACCGGTGGGGAATGGATCTGAAGAGGCTGAGTGATATCTTTGGCTCCTGAGAGCAGAGGGGAACTTCACTTTCCTTCTGATAGTATTTCTGGAGAAGTGGTACTCCAAGAGAAATGACTGCATGAGGCATTTGGTGAAACAGAGCCAGGAAGAGCCTGGCCCCGAAGGTCCTGATGTAGAAAGGAGCTGTTGAATCCATGAGGAGAGGGAGGGAAGATCCATAGATATCACAAGAGCCATCTCTAAAGTCAAATGACAAAAGGCATATGTCCACCTCACAGCCCACCCTCCCATACCTTGAGAAAACTAGAAAGAACTGAGGGTATATGTTGATTTTTTGAAATACAGAAGACTAAACCAGTAAGGAAAAGGCCAGTGTTAGAAATTTGGACTATAATAAAAAAGTTTTATTTTTTGGAGTCATGAGTTTGGGGACTAAAAATCATCTCTGACATATAGACGTAAAATTACATCTAGTCCTAACAGAGAGGATTTTATTCTTTGTCTTCTTTCCAGTTTATTGAAATAAACTGCTCCGGGTCTCACATCTTGGAGGCCTTTGAATCACCATTGGAGCCTGATGCTACCGATGGAGAACTCATTGCAGTTTCTTCTGGTTTCTATTAGTTCATTGCCGTGTGGTGTCCTGTGGATGAATGGCTTACATTATGGTACTTATCTGTGGGTTTTTCTCCACCTATGTACTGTGTATCTCTCCAGCTTTTTTCTTTGCACCATTTTGCCGGTGAATCAAGATAAATTCTTTCCACCATTCTCCTACTAACGGTAAGAGTACTCACAGTTGCCAGGAGAGAGGCTTTAAGACCCTGATTTTAGGAGTATGAATCAGTTGCATACCTACAGGCAAGGTAGCCCAGCATGGCAATTCCTCATTTAAAACACATTCCCTCTGTCATTATTTACTTCTTTCACTACAGAGCACTTTTCCACAAAGTGCAATATATTCTGTCCCAGTCAAATCAATGAAAGAGTTACTTTTAAGGGAGTAGCATTTAATTTCTTATCCCTGGCTACAAGAGGGAAGGGAGTGTCTGTTGCTGCTGGATGGTAGTGGTGATGGTGATGGTGGTAGTGGTGCCACATGTGATTGTTTTTCATACCTAGTGGCCTCCTTCCCCACCTGAGTAACTGTCTCTTGCTTCCCTCCTGGCTACTACTGACTACTGTGAACTGACTATGCAGACCCATCTTTGTCTCCTCGGGTGGAACACGTGCATCTCCACACTGAATATAACTACTGGTTTTAGAATCATTTGCTCTCTGAGCCACTCAGGCAGCCCTTGTTGTCATTTCTTAATAGGCTCTAATACTTTAGGGTTGTGACCTGTACTACAATTAACTTTATCTTATTTAACTCATTATGTACTTGTATAATTTTTCCTTCCTTTTCTTTTTTTTAAGCTTTACTGAGGTATAATTGACAAATAGGAATTGTACATATTTAAGGTGTACAACCTGATGTTTGTATACATTATGAAATCATCACCACAATCAAGCCAATTAACCTTTTATTACCTCACTTAATTACCATATTCTTTTTTGTGGTAAGAATACTTAAAAGATCTACTTTCTTAGTAAATATCAAGAATAAAATATAGTACTGTTAACTGTAGTCACCACACTGTACATTAAATCTCTAGAACTTATTCATCTTGCATAATTGAAACTTTGTACTCTTTGACCAATATGTTCCCATTCCCCACCACCCCCAGCCCCAGCCCTTGGCAACCACCCTTCTACTTTCTGCTTCTATGGGTTTGACTATTTCAGATTCCACATTTAAGTGAGATCTTGCAGTATTTGTCTTTCAGTGTCTGGCATATTTCACTTTGCACAATGTTCTCCAGGTTCATTCATGTTGTCACTAATGACAGGATTTCCATCTTTATTAAGGCTCAATAATATTCCATTGTACATACACATACCACATTGTCTTTATCCATTCACCCATCCATGGACCCTTGTTTTTTCGTTATCTTGGCTATTGTGAATAATTCAGCAGTGAACATGGGAGTGCAGATATGTTGCCAAGATAATGCTTTCACTTCCTTTGAATATATACTCAAAGTGGGATTGCTAGATCATAAGATAGTTCTTTTTAAACTTTTTGAGGAACCTCCATACTGTTTTCCATAATGGTGGTACTAATTTATATTCCTGTTGCTTTGCGCAAGATGTGGATTTTCTCCACATCATTGCCAACACTTATTATGTTTTGTCTTTTTGATAATAGCCATTCTAACAAGTACGCAGTGATATTGTTGGCCAGGATGTAACTAGGGAAGTTACTGAAATCAGAGAGCTAAAAGCTATCAGCAGAAGGGAAGGGAGGAGGAGACAAAAGCAGAGAAGGAATGTATTTTGTTTTGAAGAACCAACAGTTCTAGCCAAGGAGGTGCCCAGCTAGGTGTTTCGCCTGATAACACTTGTGAGGTGTTTTCTCTGATAGTCCCTTCTTACGTGAGTCAGTTAGAGCCAGATTGGAGCTGAGAACCTGCACAGAAGCTTCCCTGAGTTACCTTCAGTTCATGAAATTCCCTTTTAGCTCATTATAATACTGTGATTTCCTCCTATGTGCAGGGCTTTCCACCATTTTCTGAACGTATGCTATATGGACTAGAATATTGACACACTAGACATGCGCAATTGAAACTTAGTTCCTCAGTAATAAAATAAGTTCCTTAATATATATGCAAGCTCCCTGCCCCCACCCCCAATACACTGAATAAAAGTTTCCTGGACAAACCCCATAGGGAGACAGCTGCTTTGAGAGCTATCCCCAGCCTCTCAGCTCTCTTTACTTTTAACAAAGTAATAAAAAGTTATTTGCTTTCAATACCTCCTTGGGTTGTGCTCAATTTGATGCACCCCAAGTGGTAAAATTGAGTTCAATTACAATATCTCATTGTGGTTTGGGCTGGAATAATTTTTATTTTCTCACTTGGGGATTAAAAAAACCCTCATTTTTGTTAGTAAAAATAGTATTTTCCCATTTTAAGAACTTATACCCCAAGAAGCAAAGATTATTAAATTGCTAGAAACAATTTTTACTATAAAACATTTTGCTTGAAGTGCCTGGGTAGCTCAGTCGGTTGAATGCCTGACTCTTGACTTCAGCTCAGGTCATGATCTCACTGTTGATGAGTTCAAGCCCCACATTAGGCGCTGGGCTCTGCAGTGCAGAGACTGCTTGGGATTCGCTCTCTCCCTCTCTCTCTCTCTCTCTCTCTGTCCCTCTCCCACTCATGTGCTCTCTGTCTGTCTCTCAAAATAAATAAATAAATAAATAACTTAAACATAAATAAACCACTCTACTCTTTAAATCATTAGTGTATTTAATCCAATTTATATTATCAAGCATTAATTTTTAATTGATTTTTGGAAGGAATCTGATTCCCTTTTATTAACATTATATAGTAATTTCTACCTAATGTGTTTTTGTTCCCTTTGACAGGGTGAAATAAAGAAAAAACAACATCTGTTTTTCTCCAACAACAAAAAATGAGAAACTTAGATATTCTATTATCAAACAAATTATATACATTTAAGTATTTCTAGTTGCTTGGCCCTGAACTTTTAATAAAAATTCATGTCTTTAGGGGCACCTGGGTGGCTCAGTTGGTTAAGCATCTGACTTCAGCTCAGGTCATGATCTCGCGCTTTGTGAGTTCAAGCCCCACATCGGGCTCTGTACTGATAGCTCAGAGCCTGGAGCCTGTTTCAGGTTCTGTGTCTTCCTGTCTCTCTGCCCCTCCCATGCTCATGCTCTGTCTCTCTCTGTCTCTCGATAAAAAAAAAAATTTTTTTTAATTCAAGTCTTTAAAATACTGAGATTGTAAAATTGAAGAATAAAACCTGCTAGTCTAAAATATTTCAGTAACATCAGAATTACAGAATGTTCTTAAATTAACTTTTTCAAATGCATCCTTGTAGGGTATTTGTTTTATGGCTGTACATACGCAGTTGGCAACCATACATAAGACTGTCTTATAACCAAAGGCAATATGGGCTAATATGGAAAAAGAAAGAGACTGTACAGATAAATAACTCTTTACTGTTATACATGAAATGAGAAAATGAGACAGAGCATTACCATGGCTTATAAATGAGTGGGTGTGATTCTTCAGTTTTGTGAGAACTACATTTTAAATTCTTTCCCTCTAAGCAGTTGATGATTGATAATGTATTGATCCTTTACAGTTTCTCCCTTCCTCAGGTTTAGAATAAAAGGAGAAAACCTCATGCTGTTAGATGAGGCAGAAATGTGTGATTTGTATGTTTAGAGGTAGTAGAGGAAAGAAGGGTCTGTGCATCTGGCTAATTAAGGAAGCCTTCAAGAAAAACAGCAAGACAGGCCTATGATGATTTTCTTATTAAGATATCATACTTTTTTACAGCATTTACAGTGTGAAACTCCCAATGCTCATTGACCGATTGTAACCTTGTACACAATAAGGAAAATAAGCAATTTTGTTCTAGTTTAAGTATAGAGTGAGAAGAAACATAATTGTTTCCATTGTTTTGGTTTTTTCTCTTAATCCTTCTTTTTTATTATTTTTAAATGTTTATTTATTTAATGTTAATTTTTGAGGGAGCGCATACATGTGAGCGCGGGAGGGGCAGAGAGAGAAAGAGAGAATCTGAAGCAGGCTCTGCACTGACAGCAGAGAGCCTGATGCAGGGCTTGAACCCATAAGCTGATCAGGACCTAAGCCCAAGTAGGATGCTTTACCGACTGAGCCACCCAGGCGCCCCCACGATTCTTTCATCTTAACAACAAAACAGCAAAACAAAAACCTTTCATCCTATGACCTGAGCCAAAGCTGGACGCTTACCTCACTGAGCCACCCAGTTGCCCCTCCTAATTCTCCTTATAATTATATTATTTTTCCCACCTCAATTTAAAGGTAACATAGGCTAAAAGTAGAAAATGTGGAAAACACAAAAAGCCCAAATGGAAAGTGAAAAATCTACCATATTCTATTTATCGAAAGAAATCCACTGTTAATATTTTGTTAGAAGTTTCAGGGAACTATTGGCAAGTAAGTCTACATATCAATCAACTTCAAAGTCTCAGAAGTTTATAACAACAAATATCTATTTTTCCACTCATGGATCTGTGGGTTAGACTGATTTTGGCTGGAGTCAGTTGGGTTTGCTTCAAGCAACCAATGTGGATTAGGTCCCCTTCATGTGATTTATTTTGGAGACCCAAATAAGACTGAAGAACTGAAGGGTACTACAATTTTCCAGTGAGATGATATGGTGGATGTAAAGCTGGGCTGAGGAACAGTGGGTGGGGCTGTAGATGAAACAATATTGGCGTTTAGTTGATAATTACTGAAACTGTGAGTTTATTATATTATTCTTGTATTCTTGTATTACTCTTGTATATTTTTAAACTTTTACATAATAAAGAGCTAAATTTGTATCCAGGGTACTGCTTTTACTATTAGCAGTTTCTTTAAATCTACACACTGTAGATTTAAATCTACATGCTACATTCATTAATATCTACATACTGCAGCAATAGCAGTATAGCAGTTACTGTTATCTGGTAGCAAATACTGTATATTAGGTATCTAGTCTGTAATCCTGTCATGGTCACAAGCTGCTCTTAATATCAAAGGGCCCATCAAAGGCCCAGCAATTTTTATTGAAGTGCCTGACTTGTTATATTTGTTTGATTCATTGTATTTTACAGTAATAGATATAGAGAAATCTGTGGAAAGTGTTTTAATAGTGGACCCACCAGAATCACCACATGAGCCACTCTCCTAGCAATAATCACCCAGAGCAATTCTATGGTTTGTTTGTTCATACCCCATCTGCCACTGTATGTACTTCTATAGAATCCCGAAGTTTATTGGCACTGTAACTAGCCATTCCACTCTCCTGTTAAACCTCAAGAGAACCCCTGTTAGTGGGGACTGAGCAGAAGAGCCCTCTGCCTCTGACCCAACCCTACTCCATCCACTACTGCATCCAAGAAGAGAACAAGTCCTCAGTGAAGGGCTTCATCACACTCTTTTCCAGTCCGAGCTCTAAGGAACTCACAGCCAGTAGGGCCTTATCTCCTTTTTCCCACATTCACAATCCTATAGGGCATCTTCTTTGTCATCAAACATTATGGTTTGACATAGGGCATTTTCATGGATAGGAAACTCCACCTATCAGGACTTCACCCATAAGAATAATTCTACCAGTGGTGGGGCATCTGGGTGGCTCATTCGGTTAAGCAACCGACTTCAGGTCATGATCTCATGGTTCATGGGCTCGAGCCCCGTGTCAGGCTCTCTGCTGACAGTGCGGAGCCTGGAGCCTGCTTCAGATTCTGTGTCTCCTTCTCTCTCTGCCCCTCTCTCTGTCTCAAAAATAAATAAACATTAAAAAAAAGAGAGAGAATAACTTTACCAGTGGAATGAAGACAGAGTTCCTAGAAAGTTTGACAGCTTCCTGGATATTCTAAGTTCTTTGCTTTTAAGCAACTATAACCCCAACAAAGTCTCCTACCAGACACAGGTGAATCAACAGTTTTAATCAGTAGAGTTACTTAACTATCTGCAGTGCTGGAAACTTAATTATTTGTTTTGGTTATCTACTGTTGCACAAAAAACTGCCCCAAACTTGTGGCACTGAAAGACAACCAACCATTTGTTATGCTCTCAGATCAGGACAGGAGACAGTATGCATTGTTTAGGTCTACTGTGATATGGGGGCCTCAGTAAGGAAGACTTAAAAGGCTGGAATGTCTTAACCGGCTGAAGGTCAAAATCATCTGGAGGCTTTTTCTACATTTGGCATCTAGGTTGAGATGATTCCAAGGAAGGGCTCAGCTGGGACCATCATTCATGTACCAATACTTGACCTCCCTCCAACTTGGCTTTTCACAGCATGGTGGCTGGGGTTCAAGGAGGAGCACCTGGTGAAGGAATTTATGTAGAATGAGCAGTCTTAAGAAAACCGGGGCAAAGCTGAAAGGCCTTTGAGGACCTAATTCCAGAAATCACTCAGCATCACAAGAGGAGACTTAGAGCGTACCTTTTAATGGGAGGAATTTTAACCTGTTTTGGGGCAAGTTTTAAAACCACGATACAGAGATGCCTGGGTGGCTCAGTCGGTTAAGCATCCAACTCATGATTTCAGGTCAGGTCATGATCTCATGGTTTTGTGGGCTTTAGCTCTGTGACAGGCTCTGCGCGGAGAGCCTGCTTAGAAATTCTCTCTCCCTCTCTCTCTGCCCCTCCCCTGCTCATGCTCTCTCTCTCTCTCTCTTAAAATAAATAAATAAACTTAAAAAAAAAAAAACACATTTAAAACCACCACATCGCTATTCTGTGGATTCCACTGGGAGCTGTTGTGCCTTCAGAACTCCCCAGGTAAGGTACTTTGCTACCGGCGTGATAACAAATATGTAATCAACTTATAACTCCCACCTGGCATGGCAGTCCGAACAGAGCACTTTAGGATTCTTGCCTTTTTTCTATAAAGGCCCCAGCATTCTTGCTCTGAAACAAAATGTGTAGTTCAACCATCTCACTTGTGTTTTCAGAACTTTTAAGTGCTCAATTTGAAATGCTGGAGCATTTCAAATATATCTTTGGTTTCAGCGTTAGGGATGGAAATGTTTCCTCTGGCTGTCCAGCCTCCATTTTCTCATATTAAATGGATACGTCAATTTGGGTTCTAGTCCTTGCAGAACAGAATAGAAGCATTTTTGACGCCTCTTCTGCTGCAGTAACCATGCAAGATCCCTTCACTCCGTGTCCTCACTGGTTGGAAGTGGCCAGAGAGCTAGACAGGGTCCCAACTTGTCTCCCCAGCCCCTGCTACCAATGCTTTTACATATTTATTGGCTACTTATATTTCATCCCTGGCAACCTTCTTGTGCCCATACTTTACCCACTTTTCTATTAATGTCTTTGTATTTTTTAAGGAAGGCCTCTTTTTACATTTACATAGCAGCACTTGGCTCCCATTTGAAATGAAACGTTTTCAAAGTTTTTTTTTTAACTTTCTTCTTGCATTTCTTTTTCTTTTTTTATCTCCAATTTTCACAATAAACATATGTACTTTTATAATTTTAAAAAGTAAACACACACCCATTAGGATGGCTATTATTAAGAAAATAACAGAAGGGGCACCTGGGTGGCTCAGTGGGTTAAACATCCAACTTCAGCTCAGGTCATGATCTCATGGTTTGTGAGTTCAAGCCCCGCATCGGGCTCTGTGCTGACAGCTCAGAGCCTGGAGCCTGCTTTGGATTCTGTGTCTCCTCTCTCTGCCCTTCTGCTCATGCTCTGTCTGTCTCTCAAAAATAAACATTAAAAAAAAAAAAGAACAGAAAATAACAGGGGTTGGTGAAGATACAGAGAAATTGAACCTCGTGTAGCTGCTATGGAGAAAATGATGGGAATTCCTCAAAAAAATTAAAAACGCAGTACTATACGATCCAGCAATTCCACCTTTAGGTGTCTAATTAAAGGGACTCAAAGAGATATTTGTACACCCAGCATTTGCTGCATTAGCCAAAAGGTGGAAGCAACTGAAGTGTGCATTGATCGATGAATGGGTACAACAAAATGTGGTCTATATGCACAGTGGAATATTATTCATCCTTACAAAGGAAGGAGATTGTGACACATGTTATGACATGGATGAACTTGGAAGTCATTACGGTAAGTAACATAACGCAGTCACAAAACGACGAATACTGTGTGGCTCCACATATATGATGTACTCAGAGTAGTCACATTTGAGAGACTGGGAGTAGAAGAGTGGTTATCAGGGGCTGCAGGAAGGGAGGAAGGGAGAGTTATTAATGGGTACGGATTGCACAATGTGGTTGCACAACATTATGAATGTACTTAACACCTACTAAACTGCACACTCAGAATGGTGAAGATAGTGTCTTTTATGTTGCTTCTTTCCCATTTGCATTCACTGAATCAGTCAGATTTGGTGTCAGAGTTATGCTGGTGTTTTGAAAGGAGTTGGAAAGCTTTTAAAAATCTTTTATGACACTTTGAAATAGCTTATGAGTTGGATGTGGTTTTAAGGAATCATTCAGGTTATTCTCTGGCTCCCTTCCTCCCAGCTATCGCTGCTAAAATTCATCTCTCACACATTGACTGCCCCACCTTACTGTAGACCTCATTCCTTCCTGCTTTCATCATTACCCCTGCTCTTCATTTCAAACCATTTCCACCACTGGGACAGACCAGGTTTTTTGTGATGCCACATCTTATGGTGGGAAAAGGGCAGATCCTATGGAGTAAGGGTTGGGTGTGGGCAGCCCTGTTCTCAGTCCCCCATTAACCTCTCATCCATCCTTTCCTCCTCCTCACAAAGGAGCCAAACAAGGGTGCCTGTGTGGCTCTGTCGTTTAAGCTTCCAACTCTTGATTTTGGCTCAGCTCGTGATCTCACAGTCGTGAGACAGAGCTCCGTGCTTAGTGTGGATCCTGCTTGAGACTCTCTCTCTCTCTCTCTCTCTCTTCCCCTTCCCTGCACTTGTGCACACTCACATGTTCTCTTTCTCTCTCTCTTTAAAAAAAAAAAAAAGAGCCAAACAAATTTCTAGCTTCTATCCCATCTCTTTCCCTTCCTCTAGAGATTTCCACCTTGTGAAGTATGTTTGTGTTTTGGTTCATGTACCTTTCTGTTCCTAAGGTTTTTCGGAGAGATCAACTCTGATCTCCCCTTTGTGTTTTCCCTACTGTATAAAAGAAAAGCGAGCAGCAGAGTGGGGGCTGGGAGGGAGATCTTAGGGAGGAGCCCATTAACTAAATACCACATTGTCTGTAGAAACTTTTAGAGAGCCCAACATGGGTGTGTGCTAGCTTCAGTGATAGGAAGTGACAGTGATGTTTCACAGCCACCACTCTATAACATTACTTGGCAGCTCTCTACGCACTACAGCAGAGAGCCTGCCATCTGGATGCTAACCTGCATCCTCTCCCCAATCTCTTCTGTAGTAGCCATTATTCACTTGAAAATTTAGATCTAATTATGCTTCTCTCCTGCTTAAGTCCTTTGATGGTGTCCCATTACTTGGAATATAATAAAGACTAAAACCTGTAACTTGCCCTGAGCGCTCTATGGAGTTAGCATCTGCCCAGTCTTCCAGCAACCCAGATAGACTCTTAGCCTAACTCTTGGCTGAATAAAGATCCTTCTGGTTTCTCTAGTTCCTCTCTGAAACCTGGGTCTGGAACCTACTTGACTGACTACCTTCCTTACCTTCTGCTACCACCACCACTACCCCCAACATTACAGAAACTCCCTACCCTTGAACTGAGTAACTGCTCTCCATTTTTCAGCTCATATGTTTAACGAAGCTTTCCCAACTACTCAGAGTAGATCAGATTCCCTTTTGTACGCTTAGAACTCTAGAATCGTGTGCCTATTTTTAGAGCACTTATGGTATTTTTCAATATCTGTAGGACCATCTGATTCATATTTGCCCTCCTCCCTAGACTGTAAGCTCCATGAAGCCCACGAATGTGTTTGTTTTGCTTCAAATTTTTCCCTCGGTGCTTAGCATAACCCTGCAAACAATAAATAAAATATTTTGAATCAACATAGAAATGTAAAGATAAGGTGTGAGTCTGTTCTTTATCACAATGGGTCAGGTGTTGAAGTGTAGGGGGATTAATTCACAACACTGTAATTTCCCCTGCATAGAAATAGATGCAAGAATCAAGCAAGTAAAAGATAAAAACATTACTGTTAGTACTGAAGAGAAATGGTATGATAAATATCATCTCTAATTAAAAGGGATGTCAGCTTCTTGGAGAGATGATTGATTTCATGACTAGAAAAGGAAATATACAAGGTGAGCTTGAAGTGCCTTGCAGTAAAAATAAAGGCCCTTCCTTTATGAAGACGTGTTGAAAGGACACAGAGCTGGTTTCAAAAAGATAAATAACAATAATGAATCATAATTTGTCAAATAAGCAAAAAATTCATTAGTCCATAATGATACTCAAAAAAGCGGAAATGGGGAAAAAAGGAAGTAAAGGGAAGAAAAGCTCCTATTTAGAGTGGAATGTCAGTTAAAAATGCAGAAGGAATGGCAGAATGAGAAAAATTGCTATTTGCAACCACCATTGTAATAACTGGTTATCAGTGGATGCTAAAACCATTGGGTATAAGTATGTTGGGGAACAGGATATTCTATGGTTTTGTAGCATCATTCTGCTGATTATTTTTTCAGTATAAAGGAGAAAGATACCTTTAACATGAAGAGTTCAGGTGGGTCCCACCTTAATGAAGGGATTAAATTCAACATCAGATAATGGGACAAAATGACCTTATGATCGACCTGATGTGATACAATTGGAAGCACACAACATCATCAACATGCTATTCTTGCTAAATATTTAAGTTGAATCTTAAGGAAGCATCATTACTTTGGAGGTATTCTGCAACACTCTGGCTTTTTCAAATTTGTCAGTGTCTTGTAAAAAGGAGGGAGATTATGCTAGATTATGGAGAGTAAAGAGACAAGTAAATGCAGTGTGAGGTCCTTAAAATAGGTATAAAAGAAATTTTGAGATAATTAGAGAAATTTACTTTTTTTAAAGTTTATTTATTTTGAGAAAGAGAGAGAAATCATGAGTGTTGGGGGGAGTGGGGTAGAGAGTGAGGGAGAGAGAAAGAATCCCAAGCAGGCTCCGCACTGTCAGTGCAGAGCTTAATCCGGGGCCTGAACCCACAAACTGTAAGAACATGACCTGAGCTGATGCTTAACCGACTGAGCCACCCAGACGCCCCCAGATGATTAGAGAAATTTAAATATGGATTGTAGAGATTGTAGATTAGGTAATATTAGTATATCAATGTTAAACTTCTTGAGGGTAAAAATGATATAATGGTCAAGTAGAGAAATGCCCTTGTTTTGGGGAGATACTTATTGAACTATGCAGGTTCAGCAGTGGGGAGAGGGAGTGGCTAATGAAGCACAATGTTAACAATTAATGAAAGTGGGGGTACCTGGGTGGCTCAATTGGTTAAGTGTCCAACTTCGGTTCAGGTCATGATCTTGCAGTTCGTGGGTTCAATCCCCGTATTGGGCTCTGTGCTGGGAGCTCAGAGCATGGAGCCTGCTTTGGATTCTGTGTCTCCCTCTCTCTTTGCTCCTTCCCTACTCGTGCTCCATCTCTCTCTCTCTCTTTCTCTCTCAAAAATAAATGAACATTAAAAAAGAATCTATTAAAAAAACAATGAATGTATGTGGAGTATGTAGGTGTCATTGCACTATTCTTTGAACAATGTATGTGGAGAGTATGTAGGTTTGAAATTTTCCCAAATTAAAGCTGGGGAGGTAAGTGTTCGGAGAAGATGGTTTCAAGCCTGTTGACTAAGTGGGCTTGCTGAAACTTCCTTATACCTAAATTAGATAGCCTTACCTTGTCCTAGTCACTCGTGCACAACCACAGGCTTCTCCCAGCTCCTGTTCCCTGTGACCCTTGCTAAAGGGCCTATCCTTCAAAAACTTGATGTCTCCGAGTAGTAGGACAGATTTGGCAACCTTTGTAGGCCGGCAGATCCCAAAGCAAACCCAGTAGAGCCTGAGCCATGCTTTGCTGTCTCACCTCCTGAACTCACTGCTCAGAGAAGTTCCAAGGCCAGAAATATGACTCTAGAGCAATGCTTCTCAAACCAGATTGTACAGAAGCACTTGACAATCTGATGCCTGGGCCATTTCCAGAATAATTAAAGTGCAGTCTTTGGAGGAGGAACCCAGGCGTCAGTGGTTTTTGAAGCTCCCCAAGTGATAACAATGTACAGACAAGGTTGAGAACCACTACCCTAATGAAGTCTCTCTCTGTGGAAATTGCATTAAGGGAAGACTGGAGTATTCACTCCCAACATCAGTCAGAGAAGAAAAGCAATCCACCGGAGGCCCTCAGGTTGTGATAGAATGTAGGCTCAGAAAGGGAAAAAATCTCCTGGGAGCTTACACAATCTAGAACCCTTGCGCCCACAACCACACAGCCCCTGCGTCGCCAGAGCCTCTGTCCTTGGCCACAGGATTGCAAAACTTTTCCTATTAGCTTTAAGCAGCTGCTGTGTAGACCTCCTAGGATTTTCTGCATAGACAATCACGTCTGCAAATAAAAACAGTTTTACTTATTCTTTCTAATCTGGATGCTTTCTATTTCTTTTTCTTGCCTCATTACACTAGTTAGAATCTCCAATATGATGTTGAATAAAACTGATGAGAGCAGACATTCTTGCCATGCTGCTGATCTTAGGGAGGAAGTGTTCACTCTTTCACCATTAAGTATGATGTTATCTGTAGGACGCTCGTGGATTCTTATCACATCGAGAAACCTCCTTTTTATTCTCTGGTTTGGTGAGGTGTGTGTGTGTGTGCACGCACGTGTGTGCATATGTGTGTGTGTGTGCGCGTGTTTAAATCAGGAACGGATGTTGGATATGGTCAAACGCTTTTTGTGTTTTTTCTTTTCCCTTATCTTAAAAAAAGAACTTTTAAGAACAGAAATTTCCAACATAACAAGAGTAAACAGAATAGTCATAAGGAGCCCTCATGTACCTATCATCCAGCTTGGTAGAAATGCAAATTCTCAGGCCGCCAAAAAGTCCTACAGAACAGAAACTCTGGGAGGAGGGTCCAGTAATCTGTGGCTCACCAAGTCCTCCAGGTGATTCAGCTGCATGCTAAAGTTGTACAGTCACTCCTGAGAAGAGTAAGGAGGCTTAGAAAAGATAATTACATTGCGATGATCACACCTAACATTGTAAACTGCAGTTCCCGATTATCTTCAAGTATTTGTTCAGTGTTCCAACCCCCAGTTGTCTCTTTCTAAATTTTTTAGTTGTAATTATTTTTCCAATTGGTTGAATTATAATTCAGATAATGTCCACACACTGCAAGTAGTTCATTTGTCTCTTAAGTCTCTTAGGGGTTCTCCCTCCATCCTCTGTTCTCCCCCTTCCTTGCAATGGCAAACACCTGCTCATTGTAGACTCTCGCACATTCCAGCTTTGTTGGTTGTGGCCTTCCATATTCTTCCATCCTCTGCATTGTCTAAAAATTGGCAGCTGGGTCATAACAGTGACGTGTGGTCAGGTTTAGGTTCTACTTGTAGTGGGGGCAAGGGGCAAGAATCCTTAGTAGACGGACTTGTGGTCCTTTTCCCTTTAAAAGCTCCTGGTCCAAACTGGACTGCAGTTCTGTGATTACTCCATGCTCTGCCTCAAGCCCATGTCATTGTACCTCCTCTGTTCCCATCTCCTTGAGTTCTTTACTTTTCCTGGTCCAGTTTGGGGACCTGACTTGACATTGCTTATGGCCTTTATTGAATATTCCTTTAAGATGCTACTTCTGGTAACTTCAGCTTTGAACATAGAACAAAGGAGAGGCGCTCTCTTTTAGAATGCTGTCCAGGCCCTCAGGACACCTCTTGGAGTGTCTGCAGAACCTTACCAGCAGCTGTCAGCTGGCCTGTGGGAGGGGGTCAGATAATACCATTTCTGTGGTCATTCCTCTTTTGTCCCTTCTCCCCAGAGCAGCTACTATCAGGAGACCTGGAGTCAGGTCTGCGATCTGTATTTTCATAAGTTCTGGTGCGTGGACAGCCTGGGGAGCCACTTCATAGTGAACTCTGCATAGACACTCTTCCTCCTATTCCCTCCTTGGAGCTGGAATCAAATCACTGTCCTGGTGTTAATTCCAAGAGTAACCCAGTCAGAGATTTCATAGAGAGAGCTATATAAGGAAATGCAGTCAAACAGGTTTGAATGACTACAAAGTCTCCGTTTAATTTTAAAAGAAAAGAGAAAGTCTAAAAATGGTATATCTAGGGGTGCCTGGGTGGCTCAGTCAGTTAGGTATTGGACTTCGGCTCAGGTCATGATCTCACGGTTCGTGGGTTCAAGCCCTGAATCGGACTTTGTGCTGACAGCTCAGAGACTGGAGCCTGCTTCGGATTCTGTGTCTCCCTCTCTTTCTGCCCCTCCCCCCTACTTATGCTCTGTATCTTTCTCTTTCTCAAAAATAAATAAAGATTAGGGCTCCTGGGTGGCTCAGTCAGTTAAGTGTCGGACTTCGGCTCAGGTGATGATCTCACTCACGGGTTTAAGCCCCACATCAAGCTCTGGGCTGACAGCTCAGAGCCTTGAGCCTGCTTCGGATTCTGCATTTCCCTCTCTCTCTGCCCCTCCCCTGCTCATGCTCTGTCTCTGTCTCTCTCTCTCTCTCTCTCAAAATAAATAAATGTTAAAAATTAAAAATAAATAAGTAAATAAAGATGAAAAAAATTTTTTAAATGATATATCTAGTCAAGCAGGAAACCCCTGTGTTTTATCCACTAAATAAAATCCTTTCATCCTCTCTCCCTCTGCATTCATAGCTGGTTTCTGGGTTGCCATGTAAATGGACTAAATTCCCAGTAACTTGTGAGTTGACTCTTGTTCCCTCTTTGGTCTGGGATAAACTCCTTCTTGTTTCTTTCTTTTTCTTACCCAGCAAAAGACCTGTGACAGTTATCCTTGCGGGTGGAGACTGGAGGTGGTGTGAGAATGTCTGCTCAGGCCATGTTCTGTTTCTGGACTGGAGTGCTCGTTACCAGGGTGTGTTCACTTTGTGAAAATTCCTCAAACTCTCTACAGATAATGTGTGTGTTTTTGACTATCTATGTTACAATCCAATGAAAAGTTGAGAGAAAGAAGGAAGGAAGAAAGAGACGGAAGGAAGGAAAGAAGGAAGAAAGGAATGAAAGGAAAGAAAGGAATGTGTTGGGAATGAACAAAAGAAAACTATGAAACATAAAATAATCATCCTAAGTAAAAAAATGATTAAAAAAAATATACAAGCCAATTTCGGTTCCTTGACTCTGAAAGAAAAGAAGAGTGGCAGTGTTATAGGCAAACACAATAACCATTGTCGCCTTCCACATAGCTCAACAAGTACAGACAACCCTGCCCCAACCCCCGCTCACAGACCTTCCTTGTTCCACAACAGCTTTTGCCACACAATCTCATTTGCATCCCTGCTTGGGATTACTAATGCTCACCCTGTCCCACTTCTCACTCTCTGGGCTCCTGTGTTTGTTTGTGGTCCACAGGTCCTGGCTACCAGGATTACCTGTTGCTACCGCCAAAATATCTTGGCGTTATCTGCCCCATTAAATACCTTACCTTGCAGAATGCAACCCCTGCTACTACTTACAAGTTTCTGGCAATGAGACCCAGAAGTAGTGTCTTCCGAAAGTTATGCTTATTATCCTTCTCTGTCTACTCTATATATTTTTTTCTTGGTAAATTGAGTTCTTTTTGGCTATATTGACTACATTTGCTATTTCAGGGACCATTTGTGATGAATCTTTTTATTTTTTATTTATTTTATTTATTTTTTAAAGTAGGCTCCATGCCCAGCATGGAGCCCAACATGAGGCTTCAACTCACAACCCTGATATCAAGACCTGAGCCGAGATGCTTAACTGACTGAGCCCCCCAGGTTCCTCTGTGATGAATCTTTTTAAAATGCAGATGATTTCATACTAGCTTTTAGGTTTTTCTTAAAAGTGAGCTTAGGTGCTCTGGTCAAGGCGATTGATCTACTGACACTGGAGTTGATCATTGGCCTATTTGAGAGCTACTCAAAAGTTCAGTAACATGTATTGATTTGCATTGTTGGTGAGGCTAAAACTAGAATCTGGTGCCTTTGGCAGTAAAATGGAAGAGGTCTTTGATAGATGTCCAGAGCTTAAGGTTACAGAGAGGGAACCAAGAGTGGGGGCAAGCTCCTAATCAAGCTGTCCCTGGCTCAGGGCAGGCTTCAGAAATGATGTAAGTGAAATGGCAAGAGTGGACAGAAAAGCCTAGATTCAGGGGTGAAGCAGCAGGATTGAGGGCCAGAGAAACGGGTCAGACAGAGTAGTAAGCCCAAAGGGCTGAAATGGGACAGTGGAGAAGTCCTTTCTTCTCTCTCTGTTCTTCCTTCCTCTAAGTCCTCATTTACCTGTAAGGTTCCAACTTACCCAACTCTATATCCCCTGCCCTTTTGATATAATATTTTCAACTATAAGCCATCTCTATTTGGATGTTTCACTGCCAGTCAAGTGCTGCATGTCCAAACCCCAACTTCTTCTGGCCTTTGACATTTATGACTTGGGTGACATTTATGACTTGAGTGAATTCTCAAATACCAGTAAATATTTTCTGTATAACATGCATAAATACAAAGAGTTGAGAATGTCAAAATCATATTGAATAAGGGAATACCTACTCCTACCTAGGTGGTTGCATAGGCTCACTTATAAGCTGGATGACATACTCTTGCATACCAACCTCCAAGGTGGGAGTTTTAAGGTTTTGCCTTATCAAAATTAAAAATGTGTACATGTCATGGATCTCTGGAGTCACTGGTAAAGAGTCAAACTGTAAAATACCTATGGAATATAGATATCTGTAGGTACCTCTATGGGTAGAATCCATAAAACTGAACTTTAAACAAGCTACTTTGGCGATTCTTATGAAGAGTACAGTCCTTCCTCTTTGTTCCTTCTTGCTTATGCAGACAAATCCCATTTCATTGTGACCAACAGTGCAATCTTTCTGCCAGTCTTCCAGGTGTCATTTAGAGCCATGTTTGGCCTTTTCTTCTCCCTCATCCCTTATAGCTAATCATTCACTAAATATTCACATTTCCACTATCCCCTCTATTGCCATGTAGTAGCTAGAACAAATATTTATTGAGAACTTGTGTATACAAGATGTGTCAGTTTTCTATTGTCAAATAAGAGAGTACTATACATTTAGCGATGAAAAACACCCATTTATTTGCTTATAGTTTAGTGTGTCAGAAGTCTGACATGGGGGTGGCTGTGCTCTCTGCTCAGTGTGTCAGGTGTCAGAAGCCTGAAATTGAGATATAAGCCAGGCTAAGTTCCCCTGTGGAGGCTCTGAGGGGACATTTGCCTCCATGTTCATTAAGGGTGACAGAATTCTGTTCCACTTCCAACCCCTGACTTCTGCAACCAGCTAGAGAAAACTCTCCTCTTAAAGGGCTCATGTCATTAAGTCAGGTTTATCTAGATAATCTCCCTATTCCGAGGTCAACTGATTTGGAACCTTAATATCAATGGCAAATTCCCTTTACAGCAGCACCGGGTTAGTGCTGAAAAAATGGGAGGAGAAGTAGGCACATTGGGCCTGGGAATGTTGGAGACCATTTTGGAATTCTGCCTACCATACAAGAGAAGCAGATTCTAAGAATTCCTCATGTATTTCCTTAAGTAAGTCTTTCAGTAGCCCTATGAAGCAGATACCACTGTTATTTCCATTTTTTGGATTAGAAACTGACACTTAGGAGTCTTGTCCAAGGTTACACAGCTCTTTTTGTAACACTCCACTGCTGTTGGATTTTCAAGTCTGTGTTCATTCAACTACCTTCTAAATGACTTTCCTGTCTCCACGATCTTCCTCCTTGAATTTATGCAAGCCAGACCAATGTTAGTTAAAAATTTTTTTGCTATCAAGTGGCTTTCCTAAATATAAAGAATTATACTTAGTTATAGCAGCAAAGAGGCATGGTTATGATGTGCAAGAAACTGAACTTATGCCCAAATATGAGAATCCATTCAGCTGTATCCTTGGCAAAACTTTTATTATGCTAACCTAGAACTGTATAGTGAGATTATAAGGGGCAGGTGTGTGTTTGTGTGTGTGTGTGTGTGTCTGTCTGTGTGCGTGATAAGAACACAAGGCATCTGATATGGATTGTGTCTAAGAAAAAAACAGGATAGAGGTTCAGTAGCAAATTTTATAGGTTATATTTAAAATATAAAAGTTAGCTATTATATTGCAGAGTACATGCAATATAATTAAGACATATAATTAGAGACAGAATGAATTGATCTTTAAGAGATGAATAACTTACGAAGTTTCGTTTTAATTTGTTCATCCATTTATTCCTTAACAAGTACTTGTTGAATGCCTATGGGCCAAGCACTGTATCAACCACATTTATTTATTGTTTTCTATTAAAGTGTTGTAAGTTTCCTAACTTGTTTTCCTGCTTCCATTCCACACCTACCCCCATTCCAGTCCATTACTCATACTGTGGGGAAAGTGATGCTTTAAAAAAACCCATTGAGGTCTTGACACGCTTTCAAAACTTTCTAATACATTTTCAACCAATTCAGATTAAATCCAAATCCCATGGCCCATAATGTGACCTATAGAGCTCCTCTCCTCCCTGTGTCCAAACTCATCTCCTCCTCTCTCCCTTTCACTCATTCCACTCCAGTGACACAGGCTTCCTTCCCATGATCCCTGGATGTGGCAAGCACGTGTCCCACCTCAAGCTTTCATGTGAGCTATTATTCCATCATCTTAGAAGGTCTTCCCCCAGACAGCTACTCTTTTGACTCAGATTGTTTACTCGGATGTCACCTCATCAGAGAGACCTTACCTGGCCACCTGAGCCAAAATAGCATTCCTGCCTCCACCACCCTCTCCCCTTTCTTCTTCTACGTTTCCTTCCAGCACTCAGTTATCCCTTGATATAGTATATATATTTTTATGTATATAGTTGGCTTGCTGTCTCCTCCCATCCTAGGATGTCAGCATCTGGCAACAAGAACTTTGTTTTTTCTCCTGAAGTATTCCAGTGACTGGAAGAGTCCCTGGCACATTGCGGGAACTCATATATATTGAGTAAGTGAATGAGTGAATGTAAATCTCTATTTTTTTGTGGTATTTATTTTTTAAATGCTGAAATAAAAATATTATTTAACAGTTTCAATGAAATAGTATGGTTTTACATTTTCCATATATTTTTATCCTTTCTTTATCACCCATATCCCCAAAGAATATGATGCCCCTATTAATGAATAGTATTGATACATTTCTGGGGGAACATTTTCCAGTAGAGTGATGACAATACAGACCAACAGCTATGGAAATCAAGTCACAGATTTTGCAACCTTAAAAAAAAATGTTTATTTATTTTTGAGACAGAGCGAGAGACAAGAGTGCGAACAGGGAAGGAACAGAGAGAGAGAGGGGGAGACGCAGAATCGGAATCAGGTTCCAGGCTCTGAGCTGTCAGCACAGAGCTCGATTCAGGGCTCGAACCCATGAACTGCAGGTTCATGACCTGAGCCGAAGTTGGAGGCTTAACTGAGTGAGCCACCCAGGTGCCCCAGATTTTGCAACTTTTAAGCATCTCAGCAAATGGACTGTCTTGGTAGCTTAAATACCAAGGAACACAATTAAATGTGGTTGCAGCACAATCCAAATGGCTCAAGTCTATTGTAAGCAGTGAGTGACTTGGGTTTCAGCAGAGGAGTTCTTTCAAAATGACCCATCCAACCTGCCGAGAGACGTTTCAGGCAGCAGGAGGAATGAATGTGGCAGTCAACCCTCTGGGCAATGAGAGCCTTGCTCCCAACCACTCCCTACTCAGTGATTGAGAAATACAATTTCCAACCCCACATTAAATACAGTTGATGTCTATGTTGCTTTTTGCTCCTGGAATTTCCTAACATCAGGGACAAGTTAGTTGGTGATGGTGAAATTGCCAGTATTCACTGTACCTTATAAAGATGTTCTGAGTATGAGTCAAAGCTTCTACAGGATCTTGATGGTGTCACACTTAAACATGCCAGAGAAGAGTATGTACAGAAATTTCCCAATTGTTTTTGCATGATGCTGAAAGACTGGTAGATTATCAGCAGCTCAATTTTAACTCCAGTCACAAAGACTGTGGCCTCTGATATGCAGATCATTTTGAAATGTGTTTTTCCAGCAAAAGTAATTATCTTGTCTAAGGCTTATGATGGACTCTTGGGAAAATGCTCAGGAAGCAGGGCATGACATTTTGTATCAGATTGCAGTTCCACAAACCTGGTGGGTGGTGACAAGTCCCAGATGGACAAGGTTCTGAAGTTGCATTTCTTCTTTCTCTTGTGCCTCATTGGAATCTTTTCTGATAAGGATTCACTCATTGGAGACAAAAATTACCTTTATATGATCTTTATTGCTTTTTCTGATTATAAAAGTAATACATACATGTCATCTCAGAATTTTTCTGGTCTTTCTAAAATGCAGCTAAATATATATCTAAAGGAGCAAATGGAGGAGGGGGTGTTATAGAAGTGGGAGTCTCATCTTATCCTGGGTACTCCCTGAGGTGACCAGATATAAACCTTTTTTTTTTTTTATTTGCAGATTTGAACTTTGAACTCCAACTGTAGGTATAGAGTGGTGACCTCATTTGTCCCTTTAACAACAGCAAATAAGACCAGCAATTCCTAGAGGGAAAATTCTGAGCGGCAAAACAGAACTCACAGAGCTCTGGCAAAATACAGAAAATTTCAGGGTGATATAAAATATAGAATTTCACTTCCAGGGATAGACCATCAAAAGAAAAAATAGATAAATTGGCACTCTTTTCCAGCTCTTTTTTTTTTCATTAAAAAAAAAGTTTATTTATTTTGAGAGAGAGAGAGAGAGAGCGCTCGCGCGCCAGTGGGCGAGAGGGGCAGAGGGAGACAGAAAGAGAATATTAATAAGCAGGCTCCACGCTCAGCACAATCCTGAAGGGGGGCTGAATCCCACCATCCTGGGATCACTACCAGACCTGAAACCAAGAGTTGGATCCTCAACCTGTTGAGCCACACAGTCATCCCTTTTTTCCAGCTCTTTATTGCACCTACGGGCTGTCGACACTCCTTAGGGCCAAGAGACCTTAGCCAGTGTTTCAGTGTCCCTCCACTCGTAGAGGCCGTCCCCTCCGCTTCATTTCACTACCCACTTCTCCCAATCCTATTAGTAGCACCTGCAGGTTCACTGCACATATGGAAGGCTGCCTCGGATTTGCTCACCAAGCCCACGGTTTAGACGACCGAATTATACACTCGCATTGACCCTCTAGCAAAGAAAGCGTATGTACCCCGGAGTCTGAGGCTGATCAGGTTCGCCCCAGGGCTAATCAGAGACACCTCCACGGTCAGTGCACATCTTGGTGTGCGCGCGGTGGAACAAGGGCGGACAGCCTACTTTGTCTCCGGCGGGTCTGAGGGCACAGCTCCCTCAGCGGCAGGAGTCTCGGGGATAGACATCTGCCCAGCCACCCGCCGCCCACCCCGCTGGGCCCGGCTGTGCTGGGATCCCCGAGTCCCCGCCCCCCGCCCCTCAGTTCCCGTCACGTGTCGCCGTGTCGCCCAATCAGCGTCCGTAGCGCTTAGGCTCGCGATTCAAACTGCTGCGCCGTCGGCTCGGGATCCGGGCAGGGGCGGCGGGCGCCGCCGCTGCTTACCGGCTATGGAGCACCGCATCGTAGGGCCCGGCCCGTACCGGGCCACCAAACTGGTGAGTGACCACGCCAGGGCTGAGCGCAGCCGTCGGCCGCGTACTGGTCAGTCCTCGCCTCTAAAGGGCTGGCGGGGCCCGGGTTTGGAGGCGGGACATATTTTGGCCGGTGCGGCCGTTTTCCCGACGGTGAGCAAAGAGAGGCTTACTGGGTCTGGAGTTCAGCACATCGTGTGTAGGTTCAGCTTAGTTCTCAGACGTTGGCCTGGTTCTCGGCAATAAGTGACGCCTTCCGATTTAAAGCATCCGGAACCCTAGGATAGCCCCCCCCCCCCTTTTGTCCTCTGGAATCGAACGCCTGCTGCCCGGCGAGGAAGGACCCACCTAGTCCGTAACAGCAGGGCCACCCACCCCTTCTAACACTCACCCTTCGCCGCAATCCCCGCGGGCGTGTCTCGGTCCTGAGTGTCTCAAGTGGCGACACTTGCAGTTCTTTCTAACGGTGCCCGGGAGGGTGGTAAGTCTTGGCCGCTTTTCTGGCTCCCAGCGGTTCTGGTTCTGGTTCTGGTTCTGGGAGCGCCGACCTAAATCAGCGGTTGACCCGATATTCTGAAAGAGCCTTTGCAGCCCCTGGTGGTCCAGGGTGCTGTTTTTTCTCCTGGGAGAACTTTGGTGTTCAGGGTTCTTAGGTGTGGTTGATTTCTTTGTTACCTGGAGTAAGTAATTTTAGTGCTTTGCGTTTCAGAGGATTACTGTAACGGAATAAGCAGTGACAATTTGGTAATGTCAGTGGCAGGTTTTTAGAAGCTTTCTTTGAAAGCCTACTGGTAATTTGGTAGGAAGGGGCCTTGCTCCTTGATCTTTTACCACTGATCTTCACTTGATCTTTCTGGCCACCTCTAACGTGGGAATTCGTTTCATTGTTCTCAGCAACCTAACGGATATCCAGGAAAAGGTAGGAACAGGGTGGGAGGAGTTAATGCACTCATCTTTGCAAACAATCTACTAAAGGCATTCATAATGATTAAATTCATTAAAAAATTCAGCAAATATAAATTCAGATTTTCCTTTGGGCTAGCCTCTAAGAGGTGTGGATGGTGCTGACAGAGAGCAAATAGGTTTTAAAAAATCGTGTTTTCATATCTGCTTCCAATTCACAGTGGCTTCTACCATTTGAAACCATCTGGGGTCAGGGCTATTGGTAGGTCCATCTTTAGGGATGAGATAGAGATTGTGCTTCATCAGGAACTTTCAAAAACTTACTCTCCTTTGTAGAGGGAAAAGACACATCCCACTCCCCGGCAGTTTATTCACAGTAGTTAGGCAAGGGAAGCAGAGAGGCTCAGGATCTTGGAGTAACTAGTTTTCATCCTTCCTGCTTTAGACTGAAAAAGTTACATCAGAATTGGAACTGTTTTTAATATCATTCACTGAATTGTATGAATCACTCCTTTTCATGGATGCAGAGTACCTATGCAACAAGATACTGCTTCATTCTGAGTCACATTAGAGTACTGTCAAAGGAATTTACAAAGAAATGTGTTCTTTGTCCTCCAGAGGCTGTCATCCCCCAAGGAGTGATAATTCAGGTCAAGTTTAGTCAAGCCTGATCAGGTTAAGAAGAAAATTATGCTAATCATTAACGAAAGCACCTCAATTTTGCCAGAATTTCCCAGGTAGTCAGTTCATTGTCAACTTTATTCTATTTGAGATCCTTGATCCTAAATTAAGATTTTGTAAGCCCCAATTTTTTTTTAAACTGAGACTTTCTGATTTATCAGTGATCTCTGTCATCATTATAGGTGCTTTTTCCCTCATAATAAAATGTATAAATGTTTCCCCAAGCATAATTCAATTGTGCCTTATACCTCTTACCAGATAAATTATAAAGAATGTGACCTGTCCTCTCTACCTATTTACCCCAGGTCTCCTTTCCATCTCCCGCTCCCCACATAGCATTTTCCCCTTCTCCCATCCTCACCCTCAATCCAATCTTCAAGAAAAGCTTGGGAAAATCTATTGGTATTCCAAGAGCAGGCCATTACTTCCCCTTTTCATGTCTTGCTATACTTTTTCAAACCGTGTACAGCTTCATTTTCTAAAGCATCAAAGTCTCATCTGAAAATAACATTTTATGGACTCGGTGAATTTTTATGCCAAAAATCAGACGACAGACTCTAAGTCATTATATGATGAATGTGGAAGTTGATTATCAACTTACTCATCTTCTTTGAAATAGCTTTCACTTTTGTAACCCACATGCAAATACAGTTTACCCTTGAACAATGTGGGGATTAGGAGTGCCCACCCATGTGCAGTTGAAAATTGGGGGTGCGTCATGGCTCAGTCAGAAGCATCTGACTTCGGCTTAGGTCATGATCTCATGGGTCCTGAGATCGAGGCCCACATTGGGATCTCTGCTGTCAGCACAGAACCCATTTCAGATCCTCTGTCTCCCTCTTTCCCCCTCACCCCCCAAATAAAATAAACATTAAAAAAAAGAAAATCCGTGTATAACTTTTGACTCCCCATTACTGTTGACCAGAAGTCTTACTGATAACATAGTCAATAAACACATACAGCAGAATTGGTTTGCGAGCATAATTTGTTCCAGAAACCTGCTTGTAATCCAAAACACTTGTGTATCAAAGCGAATTTCCCTATAAGAAATAAAGGAAACTCAGATGATTTGTTCCACAACCCAAAAATATTCATATAAGAATGATTACAATACTGCAGTATAATACAAAAAATAAAGAAAATACAAAATATAAAGAAAAATAAACAAATGAACCTGCACTTACCTTTGAAAACCTTCGTGGCTGGTGCGAGGGAGACAAGAGAGGGGAGGGTTATTGTTTAGGATGACTTTCACTATCACTGATGGAATTACTGCTATCTGTTTGCTCAATGGAGTCTTTTTCTGCTTGGGGGCCATTGTATATACTCGTACGGATGTCGACTACAGTACAGTATTAATAAACTCTTGTTGTATACTATATTCAATGAAAATGGCAATAAGGCAGCAGAGGAAGGGGTCTGTATCTGCAGGCATCCTGACCCAGGATGAAGCAAAGCGTTCCTAAGCTTACTCTTGTATGGAAAAACAAAGGACTGTCCATAGGTGCTTTGAAGTGACAAAAAAATACACTAGTGCCAGTGGTGGGCACCTTCCAGTGTTCAGAAAAATCACTGATTTCTGCCAAACACTGTGGCCTGAGACCAAGCATCTGAGTATGGGAGATGATCACCCACAGTCCCTCAGTGAGAGAGAAAAAGAGAGGAACCATTGGCTCAGTTGTGATCTTATGACATTTGGCGTCTCGTACAACTCGTATTGCAAGACATTGCTCATTTAAATTTATTAGGAATATTTGCTCATCTTGCGGAACACTTGCAGATCAAATTACTCGCGATCCAGGGTTTTACTGTATTTTGTATGTTGTATGTATTATATGCTATATATTATAATAAAGTAAGCTAGAGAAAAGAAAATGTTATTAAAATCATAAGGAAGAGAATATACATTTACAGTACTGTACTCTGTATTTGTAGATAAAAATCTGGGTATAAGTGAACCCACGTGTTTGGAACCCGTTGTTTAAGGGGCAACCAATAGTTCGTCATTTTAATAGAAATAATGAGAACAAAAAAATTGCTTTTTAAAAGCTCCTGTAATTTACTAATTCTCTCTTTGAACATAATTCTGAGTTATTTATACCATTTGATGCAACTGGTAAACTTTAAAACACTTACAGCTGTCACTGAATCTGAGGACTAGAATGGATGTGAATAATTGTCTAGTCCAGTTCCGTCGTTCTGTTGAGACCTAAAGGGGTGAACTGACTCGATTAGGTTTGTCCTGCTGGTACGCAGCAAGTACAACTACACCTAAGGTTTGGTTGTCTCTGTGCTCTCGGGTCAGGTGCTGTATCATTGTAGCGCCATTATCACAATATTTTTGGTACTAAGAAGGAAGGAAATCGAATAAATATCCTAGAGAAAAGAACAGGAAGCACATTTTCAACACTCAATGGTGTATTTTGTAGTTTGGCTCATGATGTGAAACAAAAACAATTGTTTGATTCTTTATTTCAGATCCCTAGTTTAAGGGATAAATAAGTAAAACAAAAAAAGTGTTTTAATCACAAAAAATCTGTTTTGTCCCCTTTGCTGTAAAGATGATCTCTTCAAATGTGATATGTTGTAGAAGAAAATCACATTCTGAAGGTCTGTCTTATTCTTTGTTGATGTAAGATATTTTCCTTTTAAGTGTGACTGAGAATTGTGACTTGTTTTACAGAGAACTTAATTCTTCCTTCTTGACAGAGTAACCAAATAACAACATAATTGTTTTTGGAAATAAGATTTTCTAGATTCTAGATTTTAGATTTTAGATTCTAGATTTTAGAATTCTAAAGTGTTTCATGGATTAAGTAAATACAATCCATAATGATAAATGCCATTAAAAATCAACATAAATTAAAAATTCTTGGGGCACCTGGGTGGCTCAGTCGGTTAAGCATCCGACTTCGGCTCAGGTCATGATCTCACGGTTGGTGGGTTTGAGCCCCGTGTAGGGCTCTGTGCTGACAGCTCAGAAGCTCAGAGCCTGGAGCCTGCTTCAGATTCTGTGTCTCCCTCTCTCTCTGCCCCTCCCCTACTCATGCTCTGTATCTCTCTGTCTCAATAATAAATAAACATAAAAAAATTTTTTTAAATTCTTTTTATAAGTTACTTTTGATAAAGATGTCTTATTAGGAAATTTCTAGTGCATAATGAAAAGCAGCTGTCCACAGAATCAATGAAAATGTAATCATAATAGATTGTTTTTTTCTGTCTGGGGAATGCATTGAATGAAAATCTCATACAGAAGAATAATAGTATGAGAATTCAAAAACATTTTTTGAAAAAAAAAAAAGAGACTGTAGATGACCTTGACCTACCAGAGATTTAAATTTAGTATTAATTGACTGTAATCACTATGGTATAATATGGCATAGGAAAACACTAGTAGCGCAATGGGATAAAAAAGAGAGTTCAGAATAGAATCAAGAAAGATACTATGTAAGAAAGCTTAATATTTCAATTCGTTGAAATAAGGGTACCCTCCCTCCTACCAAAAAAAATTCTAGTTGTAGATTCAAATATTTAAAAAATTCCTCTAAAATATTACAGGAAGACTTTGATAAATATTTTTAATACCTCAGGATGGAGAAATCTCCAACTTCGTTCCCCTAAAGGGGAAAACCCTGAAGCTATAAAGAAAAAAAAGATATATTTGTTTCATTCATCATCATCAACAATGAAACCTTCATGTAATAGGCATATTTACTTCTGTTTTGAAATATTGGATCCTACACCCATGTCTTCATTACATTTATTAAGTAATGTATAACGTACTGTGTATTAAGTTTAATTGATAATTATTATGATAATTCAATCAACACAAAATAAATGCAAATCTTTTTTATTAACTTTTCCTACTCCCAATATGCTTGATCAGGAGTAACATGAAGACTAGGTGTCAGCAGAGAATAAAACAACAACAATGATTAAAAATGTGTGGATATTGTTTAAAAGTATGTTTATATTTATAGCTATAGGTGCTATAATGAAAGGAGCACTTGAGGAGGAGACCACAGAACAGATTCCAGATTATATTCTGAGACTAAGTACCTGAGGGACATATGCCATTTTGCATAGCTTCCTGGGGTCTTGATTTTGCCCCAGTTTCTTTCTAGCGCTAGAATAGATTGAGCCCCAAATTTGTTGTAAGGGATTATATGGGGGGCGCCTGGGTGGCTCAGTCCAACTCTTGATTTCGGTTCAGGTCATGATTCCAGTGTTTTGGGATTGAGCCCCATGTTGGGCTCCACCCAGAGGATGGAGTCTACTTAAGATTCTCTCTGACTCCCTCTGCCCCTCTCCCCCACTTATGCTCTCTCTCTCTTTCTAAACAAACAAACAAAAAGCAACTATAATTATTAGAAAAAGATTTTCTAATTTCAGTGGGTGAAAAGGGAATATTCACTTTTGTGCAGTGATACAGAAAGAGAAAAGTGGGAGAAGGGACAATGGTGATGAGAGTAAGACTGTGAGTTTTTAAGACTTTTAGAAGGACTGGCAGGAAGCCTAGGGTACTAAAAAGATGTGGTGTAATTATGTAGGAAGGATACCATATGTGAACATTTCATTTAATCTAGGGAAGGCTGATGAAGGGGTGGATGTCTAGATTTTTTTTTTAAGAGGAAAATATTTTGTAGGATTTTTGAACATGTTTTGACATCAGGACTGTATCTTGTACGTCTCTCTTTTCTTTTCTCCATATAATGCTTTTCATGTAGCCAACAGTACATATTTGCTGAATGATGTAAAATCATATTAGACAGAGCTCCAAGGAGTGAATTATGCATATTGGGCTCGGGTTTACCAATATTTTTGATCATATGTTTCTCATTAATGTAAAAATCCATTAAATTCACATAATGGGACAACTTGCTGGTCATATCTCCAGTAAATACTTATTGAATGAATAAAATACAGTTTTTTAAATATAAAATACAGTTTTAAAAGTTGTTTTTCTTTCAAGTGTGAAGGTTGTAAATAAAAAAAAATTCAAGGCTGTCATTAAGATGGTCTTCTAAATGGAAAAACGCATTCATTGTCTTAAATATTTCAGATGTAATAACCTTTAACTAAATATAAAATACAGTTTTAAAAGTTGTTTTTCTTTCAAGTGTGAAGGTTGTAAATAAAAAAAAATTCAAGGCTGTCATTAAGATGGTCTTCTAAATGGAAAAACGCATTCATTGTCTTAAATATTTCAGATGTAATAACCTTTAACAAAACCAGTTGATTACTACACGCCTTTCTCCCTTTTCCCCCCAGTGGAATGAAACAGTCGAGCTTTTTCGTGCTAGGATGCCCTTACGGAAACATCGCTGTCGTTTCAAAAGTTATGAACGCTGCTTCACAGCAGCGGAAGCCGTGGATTGGCTGCATGAGCTGTTGAGGTGCAGCCAGAACTTTGGCCCTGAGGTGACCCGCAAGCAAACGGTCCAGCTGCTGAAAAAATTCCTCAAGAATCATGTTATTGAAGACATCAAGGGAAAATGGGGTCAGGAAGATTTTGAAGACAATCGTCACTTGTACAGGTAAAGGCAACAAGTAAACCTTAAAGGGGGGGTGAGCAGCTCTGGTCAGTCTCTTGAAACTGCCTCGTGTGAAAGAACCTCTCTTGTCCACTTGAGTGATGCTTGTCCCTGTGATTTGTTGAGGTAAGACCTGAATGTGTTGTCACAATAAAGCCCATTGCCATGTCCTTGGGTCTGTAGAGTGCCCCTGGCCATGTTTTGTTGCAGTGAGTTTTCAGAAAGGACATCTTTTCTTGTCTTTTGCACATCTGGGAGGATGACCACAGTGGTTCAGTGCTTCTAGAGAATATAAAAGGGTGAAATAGCTCTGGGTTGGGCCTCTCTCACAGTAAGTATTACATATTCAGGGGGTTAGCGTCACAGTGGGTCTCATCTTTAGGCAGATCTCAAAGCCTGTATGAAGCATTGTACTAGAATTCCCTGATGTGTGTCTGCTTTTCCCCAGATGTTTTTGCTCATGTTTTAGTGCTATTTTGTGATTGGACTCTTTCCACCCGATCATCCTAAGAAAAAATGCATGTCTCTGGGCTCAGACTTTCCTTCTCACTACATGCTAGGTTGTTTTACTCCTGGAGGCAGAGGGGACCTACCTAAGCATCAGGGACTGGGAGAATATTAAAGAGGAATGAAGCTGTACATGTCGTGAAAAGAGTAAGTGGTGTTACTCACAGGCCCACCAAAGGGCTGAGAACCTGAGAGGAATTAAAAGAAGAAATGGAGAATATGGACCCTTAATACTTGCTTTCTTTTACTCCAAAAGAAAATTAGGCATGCTCTTACAATACATTTAGTAAGGGAGTTTGAGGCTCCTGGGACCCCTGACTTTGAGCAGAGAAACCCTGTCTATTTCTTCCCTGAGCCATTTCTTTGTCTCTTTTGTGGACTAGCTGCTGAGGAAGGTTGCAGAGCAGAGTGAGGGTGGCCAACAGCACCACGGGTAAGACCACACACTGCTGCACATTTAACATTGAACTTCTTTATGGAGTTTCATCAGCAGTCTCCAGCTTCTAGATATGGAGACTGTCATGGGGCATTTAATTGTTTCTCCACTTGGCAGTTATTTCTGGCGTGCTCATCCAACCTTTAATTAGGATCTTGGGTGATTTGAGCTTATTCTGAGACTGTAGTGCTTGTTAGCATCAGGCAGTGGAAACTGCAGCCTGGTTCTGCATGCCATACTTCCCAGGGATTTGTAAGTGATCATTTCTCTTGAGAAACTGTAATTGCTTGTACCCCGTCACAACTTAGATAGAACACTTCTAAAAGATTGTCCAGATGAGTGACTTCCAATCTGTTCTTTTGTGACCTTATGTTGGGTAACATCCATTGCATCCCAGGAGGCTTTCAGGGTCCTCAAAAGAGTGAAATGGGAGTATGCTCTAGGAGCCGGCCACCCTGAGCTGTCAGAGCATGCTTCACGTCAGTGTGAACACTTAATCAGGTGTTCCGCTTTAAAACATTGAGTGCACAGGCAGAGTACATTTGTCCACTAAATAGTGATTTTCTCTTCACTTCCTCTAATACTTGTGAATCATAAAGGGAGCAGGATTTTCTTCCGTTGTTTACCACCTGAAAACTCATAGCTTTCCATTTGCCTGAGTGGAAGCTCTCTAAGTAACCAGTGGTGTTTGCCAATTTCTCACATTAATCTGGGATGAAATCTATTCAGACACATAAAGCATTTGTTAAGGAGCATGTGCCCTGAATTGAGAGTGAGCTAATGAGTATAGTGGCAGCTGTCGCCCATGTGCAGCTTCCGGACCGGAGCTCGGATCCTCACAGCTGCATGCCAGGGCTCCAGGGAAGGGGGCTGGGGGCGGCTGCCCTGCCTGCTCTGCTTGCACCTGCTTTCCTAGTAGAGTATTCCTGCTGCTGGATTGTAATGGAAGCGGACGAGGGAGATGAGGAGCCAGAGGCAGGTTAGATTTGAAAGTAGATGGAGAGTCAGTAAGGTGGAGAATTCCAGAACATGCTTCTAAATATCAAGCTTTAATGGATGGGAGGGGCCTTTCTAAGTAGTATCAAGGAGGCTGGAGCTGACACCTGAGAACTCTTGCTGGCAAGTAAGGAGCTAAGGTACTCAAGCATCGATGGTGGGCTGACTTGTCACGTTATTGTCATTTAATTCAACATCTGTCAATGTAGTATATTATCCTAAATTCCACATCTGTCAGTGTAGTGTACTATCCAAATTTTAAAGATTAGGAAGTTAAAAAGGCCAAAGTTAGTAACTTCTGCAGAGTCACTCAGCTGATAGTAGAAGAGTCAGGATTTGAATTGAGGTTTCTGTGTCCGAAGCCTGTGTTCTTGTGCTATGCTGTATTGCCTCCATTTCCACAATGTGAGGTTGGCTTTAGTCATTAAATAAATTAGTGATTGGATGAGTAAACACACAGTAATAAACAAGATGCATTTGGTGTGGCCAACATGTGTTTATATATTTATAGAAGCTGTCTTCAAGAAGTTGTCAAAGGATGACTGGGTGGCTCAGTTGGTTAAGCGTCTGACTTAGGGCCAGTCATGATCTCACGGTTCATGAGTTTGAGCCCAGCATCGGGTTCTCTGCTGTCAGCGCAGAGCCTGCTTTGCATCCTCTGTCTCCTTCTCTTTGCCCCTCCTCTGCTCAAGTGCTCTCTGTCTCTAAAATAAATAAACATTGCAAGAAAGACAAGTTGTCAAATAAAGGAAGTAAGGTAAACATAATCAACCTAAGCACTTACAAATATAGCAGAAGGTGAGTGGTTTCTTGGGTTTGTGAGTTAGAGAAAGCTACATGAAATACCAAAGGCTCTTACAGCTTTTTTTTGAAGACAGAAAATACACGCACACACACACACACACACACACACACACACACACACACAGAGAGTATGTGTGGGAGAATTTTGTAACAAATTATGTTAAGCTTTTATTTTGGAATGTGTCAAATCTTATTTCTAGTTTTAAAAGAGTGATGTCATATTTCTTCTGTGACCACAGTTACATTTATTAACCATGATTTTTTTCCCTCAAGAATCAAAGACTTAAGTATAGAAAATAGAAGGAAATAGTGAATTTTAGTGTGTGAAGAAGGAAAGCAAGATCCTGATATCTGAAAGTTCATCATTGTCAAAGATGTTGCAGAGAACTGCCCAGAGCTCGTTACCAAACCACATCTTTCTTGTTACTAAACCACATCTTTCTTGTTACTAATGTCAGTATCTGGAAGGAGTTCTGAATTTGCTGCTACTGAAGACCCTTTTAGATTTCATTAAAGGGGTTACATAGTTGAGCCGGATGCTGTCATCTGTGCCTGACAAAGTTTCCTGGTCCTGGACCTCTAATGAGGAGAGGCAGTGATATATTTTTGTATGAGAAATTTCAGTTTATGAAGCAGTTTTCCTTCCATAATCCCCTTTGATATTCATGGCAACCCTGGGAAGTGGACAGGGTGGATATTTCATCCAAAGAGACCCAAAGATGTTTCTCTTTGAAACATCTAACCCAAACACCAGGAATGTTCTAGTTAAGGAAATTCCATGCTGATCATTGCATGTGTCCATTTATTTATGTGAACAGGCAGTTATATAGAGTATTTAAGCCTAATGTAATGAGTCATATAAAAATTGAAGTAGGTATTATAATTGCTTGTTTTGGATGATTTAATGAGAAAAATGTTTGTCCTACTGTAGATTTTTAGGAGGATGAGGTTCCTGGTCTGGTGAGCTACCTGGGCCTTGACCTGTTCTCATTACTGATGCTGGCTCTGGTGGATAGTGTAATTGGGAAGGTGTTTGCTGTTCACAGATAGGAATTCGCTGGCTCAGCTTTAGTGGTTGAGATCTGATGTGTAGGGAACCACTTTTTTTTTTTTTTAAATTTTCCCACCCCTCACTGTCCCCTTTTTCTCTTTTTCTTTGTTTCTACCTTTATGTGTGTCTCATTCATGTTCCCACTTCTTTCTCTTCATTTCTCTTTTTCTTTCTGTTCCCTTTACTTCATACTTTTTTTCTCCTGTCCTATTTCCAAAATACTGATTTTAATTTGAAACTAGAATCTGTTAGGTAGATATTGCCAGCTCTATTGAATAATGTTACTTTCACATTCTTAATTTAAAAAAGCAAGAATCATGCTCCCCAGTTTTAAGACTTATTACATAAAGCTACAGTAATGGAGACTGTGGTATTGGTGAAGGAATGGATGCCTAGATTGGTGGCACAGAATTGGTGGTCCAGAATCATACACAAACTTGGCCACTTGATTTTTTACAGAAGTGTGAAAGCAGTTTAAAGGAAAAAAAAAGAGTAGTCTTTTAAGCAAATGGTGTTAGGACAATTGGATATATATCCTCTATATTCAAAAAAATGAACCTCAAATGTAAACTGCATACTTTATGCGAAAGTTAATTCAAACTGAATCATAGATTTATTAAAAAAATTTTTTTTACATTTATTTATTTTTGAGAGACAAAGAGAGACAGAGCACATGTGGGGGAGGGGCAGAGAGAGAAGGAGACAGAATCTAAAGCAGGCTCCAGGCTCCAAGCTGTCAGCATAGAGCCCGATGTGGGGCTCGAACCCACAAACTGTGAGATCATGACCTGAGCTGAGTCAGACGCTTAATGGACTGAGCCACCCAGGTGTCCCAGATTTAAATGTAAAAATATAAAGAATTTAGAGAAACCAGAGAAGATCTTTATGCCTTGGGGTTAGACAAAGAGTTCTTAGACATGACACCAGAAGCATGATTCACAGAAGAAAAAAAACAAGATAAATTGTACTTCATCAAAATTAAAAACTTTTGCTCTGTACTAGACACTATTAAGAGACTGAGAAGACAAGGTGCAGATGGGGAGAGACTTTTTGCAAGCCACATGTATGATAATGGACTGGTATCAAGAATATATAAAGAACTTACAAAACTCAACAGTAAGAAGACAACCTAATTCAAAAATGAATAGAAAACTTGAATCGACATTTCATCAAAGATAACTTGAGAGCTACTGACGCCTGAAAAGATTTTTATGATTAGTATTAGGGAAATGCAAATTAAACCATGCTAAGATATTACTACATATCTATTGGAATGGTTAAAATAAAAATACATATCAAGAGCCAGAGAGGATGCAGAGCAATTGGAAATCTCATCTGTTGGTGGTAGGAAGCTTGGATTGGTTATCACTGTGGAGAGCAGTTTGGCTTTTTTTTTTAGAGTTGAACCTATACATACTGTATAACTCAGTATTCCCATGCTTGGGCATTTACCCTAGAAAAGTGAAAACTTATTTTCACACAAAAACTTGTACATGAATATTGATAGCAGTTCTATAGTAATTGCCAGTAGCTGAAAACAAACCAGATGTTCTTCAGTGGGTGAGTGGATAAACATTTTACATCTATACAATGGAATGCCACTGTGTGGGTGGGTGGGGGGGAGATGTGACTATAAAATCAGAGGAGGGAGTTTTTGGGAAAAATGGAACTGTTCTGTTTCCTGATTGTGGGGGTTATACAAATGTATACATGTATTAAAATTGGTAGAATTGTGTATCAAAAAAACATCAATTTTACTGTTTGCTAATAACAGTTTTTTAATGCTGGAGATTTGAAGATCTCCATTTGTATCTCTGGCTAAAGAGATGTGAATTTACACTGTTAGGTACGTGGCTCTTGAGTCACATCCTGGGACCCTGGGAAAAATTTTTCATTATCCCTTTGAAGGGAACACTTATGGACCTCATCTTCAAGTTAATGGACTATTAGCTCCCTCTAGTGGGCATCCTTTATTCACATGGTAAACTCAAAATATGTGTGTGATTTTGTTTTTCTTTTGTTTTTATTCTTTTCATCAAATCCTGGGTCGTTATCCTGTAATAATTGGGTATGTTTCATAGTCTTCCTAGGCATCTGTTTTTTCATCTATGAAATTACAGGATGGCCTAGATCTGTAAGGACTTTTAAGATTCCAAATATTGAGTACGTATCCCATGTGTTTGTCAATCTAAGACAGTGAAGTAGATAAAAAAAGAAATGTAACATGATTCTTTTTCTCCCTCACTTGGCATTCTCTGGAGAGATAGAGTATACATGTATGAAGAAGATTAGTAGCAGAAACAAGGTGTTATTTAATTAATTAACCAAAATGAACCAGAACAGATAATAAATTTTAGTGGTATACTGATAGTCCTTGGGTTGACACACATGTTTTGTTTCACTGGCATAGTGTTTTTAGTCATTAAAATGTTTTCATCTTATTTTTATTTTTCAATATTGGGTATTTGGGGAAGATAATACTATAATGTGGTTCAAAATTTACGAAGTTTAATAGAGTATATGCGGTGAAAAATCTCCATTTCACCTCACTCCTCCAGCTACCCAGTTCCTTTCCCCAGAGGCTCCTGATATTATGAGTTTTGACGCAGTGTCTTAAGAAATTGTGAACCTGAAAGTCTTTTGTTGGGGCAAATCCACTGCAGTTGCTGCTCTTGCTGCCATTCCCTTCCTTGGTACCACACAGTATCATGGTGATGTTGTCTGCTGAGACACTGCAGGATTTGTGTTTGTTACCCACTGGCTGTGACTGGAGTGTTTTGAGACCTCATGGAATAGGAGGTGGAGGACTTCCTTTTTTTTTTTTATTTTTTTTAGAGCCTTAATGGACATTTTATTGGAAAATTTAAAGAACAAAAATCCTCTATATATTTATTTTTGCCTGAACTTTTTCAATATAAATTTTATTTTTTTTCTTATAAAAGAACAACTTTTATTTTTTTTATTTTTTTTTATTTTTTTTAACTTTATAGTTTATTGTCAGGTTGGTTTCCATATAACACCCAGTGCTCTTTCCCACAAGTGACCTCCAC
>CM053572.1:40204099-40245417 GCA_028646485.1 Cryptoprocta ferox | reverse complement strand
GGGCCTGTCGTTTCAGCCAGTGTTCTTTTAATGGTGTCTCTCGGTTTCTCTTGTTGTGCCTTTGATTATTTTATTTCCCTAGTCAGTGATATTTGGGACTCTCTACCACGTGTACTTTGGCTTTTTTCTTTAGGTATCCCTGAAAAGGAAACAGACTAGCATACAGGGAACAAAAGCACGCAAACGCACAGACAAATCAGACAAACAAGCAAGCCAAAAGGGGAAAGGAAGTAAAGAAAAGAAATACGAGAAGAAAAGAGAGAAAAAAAAAAAGAAAAAGAAAAAGAAAAACAAGGTGGGGACAGAGACAGCAAAAGTCTGTGGACAGTCTAAAAGCATATAACCAGCCAAGAGGAGAGATAAGAATATGGTAAGGGAAATATATGTGGATGGCAGCAGAAAAGGAGAGGCAAAGAAAGGAAAAAAAAAAAATCAAGACAACTCCCCTGTGCGGATGGGCGTGGTCTGGCGTCACGTCAGGTCTTGGGGGGCTGCTCTCTCCGAGTCCCCGCCTTGGTGGTTGCCGGGAGAAGTATGGCGCCGCTTCAAAGCTTTGCCGGAATCAAGTGTTGCAAGCCACCCTTCTGAGTCTGATCTCCCTGTGCCGCGGGCGAGCCAAACTGTATTCTCCAAGCTCCGCCTCACTTCCAAATCCCAGTCCATGCAGTTCAACACTGCCACCGGGGATGAGATGCGTTCCCGCTGGCGGCCAGCCTCCCAGCCCGGCTTGCGCTGCCCTTTTCCTGGAGCCGCCGCCGCCGCCGCCTTTATCTGTGCCGCCACCTTTCGCGGTGCTTCTTGGAATGGATGCCGCCGCCGCTATGCCCAAGGAAGAATTCGCCGGCCAGATGGGATGGATTTTTCTCCCCGCGCCCGGCAGTTATATATAGGGAGACGGGCGAGTTTTTCCTCCCTTAGGGATGGTTCTAGGTGCATTTTCCGTCTCTCTTTCTCTTCCTCTGGTCTCTCCGGGGCACAGCGCGCTCTCCCTGTGTTGGGCTTGGGCTCCTTCCCCCTGCTCCACCGGGACCCGCCCATCCCCTAATTTCCCAGATCACAGTCACTCAGTCAGGCATCTTTGAGGTTGTCTTCTTTCTGGCGTCTGTCTCTTCTTTCCCCCACCTGCAAATCCGAGTTTTATCCCTTCAGTCCTTTTCAGTTCAATCCATTCGGGCGTGCGCGGATTACAGAGCTCCCTGTTTCTCCGCCATCTTGCCTGCTCTCCCGGAGGTGGAGGACTTCAACCTGGGTCCTGAGAATGCGGTGGGATCTAGCTAATGAGAAGGGATGGGAAGGGAGAGGATTATTCAGGTGACAGGGATAGCAAGCCTGAGGCTCCTGGTCAGAAATGTCTGAGTGGGCTTTCCTAGGAGAGGAGAGAGGAGACTGGCCTGGCTGGAGAAGTTTTAGGTCAGAAGTCATAGGGATAAATTTGGTGCGATTTCTTAAATATCTGGTTGTGGAGTAGACTTTAACTTTTAAAATTTATTTTTCATTGAAGTATAGTTGATATATAACATTATGTAAGTTTGAGGTGTATGACAGAGTGATCTGACAGTTACGTATATTACAAAATGCTTACCATAATTAGTATAGTTATTTGTCACCATACAAAGTTATTACAATATTATTGATTATATTTGCTATGCTCTACTTTTTATTCATGATTTATTTTATAACTAGAATTTTATGCCTCTTAATCTCTTTTGCCTGTTTCACCCATTTCTCTCCCCTCTCTGCCCTGGCAAACACCAGTTTGTTCTTTGTCTTTATTAGTCTGTTTTTGTTGTTGTTGTTTTCCCTTTGTTTTGTTTTCAGATTCCGTGTGTAAGTGAAATCATACAGTATTTGTCTTTCTCTGATTTATTTCACTTAATATAATACTCTCTGGATCTACCTATGTTGTTGTGAATGACAAGATTTCATTCTTTGTTATGGCTGGAATCCTTCCTTGCTTTCTTCCTTCCTACCTTCCTTCCTTTCTCTCTCTCTCTCTCTTTCTCTCTCTCTTTCATCTTCTTTATACATTTGTCTGTTGATGGACACTTGGGCTGCCTCCATATCTTGGCCATTGTAAATACTTCTGCTATAAACATAGAGGTGCATATATCTTTTCAAATTAGTGTTTTTGGTTTCTTCAGGTGAATACTCCAGTGTGGAATTACTGGGTCATATGGTATTTCTTTTTAATTTTTTTGAGATACCTTCATATGGATTTCCACAGTGGCTGTACCAACTTGCATTTCCACCAACACTGTATGAGGGCTCCCTTTTCTCCACATTCTTGCCAACCCTTGTTATTTCTTGTCTTTTAATTTTAGCCATCCTGACTGGTGTGAGGTGGGATCTCATGGTTTTGATTTACATTTCCCTGATGATTAGTGATGTTGAGCATCTTTCCATGTGTCTTTTGGCCACTGCTATGTCTTTGAAAAAATGTCTCTGCAGGTCCTCTGCCCATTTTTAGTTGGATTATTTGGGCATTTTGCTATTGAGTTGTAGTTCTTTATATATTTTTGGGTATTAACCCCCTATCGGATATATCATTTGCAAGTACCTTCTCCCACTCAGTGGGTGGCCTGTTTGTTCTGTTGATGTTTTCCTTTGCTGTGCAAAAGCTTTTCAGTTTGATGTAGTCTCGAAAGTTTATTTTTGTTTTTGTTTCCCTTGCCTGAGGAGATATATCCATAAATATGTTGCTAAGGGTAATATCCAGGAAATTACTGCCTATGTTTTTCTTTTAGGATTTTTATGGTTTCAGGTCTCACATTTAGGTCTTTAATTCACTTTGAGTTTTTTTGTGTGTGTGTATAGTGTAAGAAAGTGGTTCAGTTTCATTCTTTTCACATGTACCTGTCCAGTCTTTCCAGCACCATTTATTGAAAAAACCACCTTTTCCCCGTTTATGTTCTTGCCTCCTCTGTTGTCTGTTAGTTGACCCTATAGGCTTGGGTTTATTCCTGGGCTTTCTATCCTGTTCTTTTCATCTACATGTCTGTTTTCATGCTAGTACCATAGTGTTGTGATTATGATAACTTTGCAGTAGAGTTTGAAATCTGGGCTTGTGATACTTTCAACTTTGTTCTTCTTTCTCTAGATTGCTTTGGCTCTTCAGATTGTTTTGTGGTTCCATACAAAATTTAGGATTAGTTCTGTCTAGTTCTGTGAAAATTATCATTGGAATTTTAACAGAGATTGCATTGAATCTGTAGATTGCTCTGGATAGTACGAAACTTTAAAAAAATTTTTTTTAATTCAAAAATTTTTATTTATTTTTGAGAGAGAGAGAGAAACAGAGCATGAGCAGGGGAGGGGCAGAGAGATAGGGACACAGAATCTGAAGCAGGCTCCAGGCTCTGAGCTGTCAACACAGAGCCCAGTGTGGGGCTCGAATTCACAGACAGTGAGATCATGACCTGAGCGGAAGTCGGCCGCTTAACCGACTGAGCCACCCAGGCGCCCCTTTAAAAAAATTTCTTTAAGTTTGTTTTTTTTTTTTTGAGAGAGACAGAGACAGTGTGAGTAGGGGAGGGGCAGAGAGAGAGAGAGGGAGACAGAGAAAAAATCCCAAGCAGACTCGGCATTGCCAGAGCAGAGCCCGGTAAGTGGGGCTTGAACTCATAAAACCATGAGATCATGACCTGAGCCAAAACCGAGAGTCCGACGCTTAATCTACTGAGCCACCCAGGTGCTTCTCAACATTTTAACCATATTAATTCTTCCAATCCATGAGCATGGTGTATCTTTTCATTTGTTTCTGTTGTCTTCAGTTTCTTTCATCAGTGTCTTAGAGTTTTCAGAGTGTGCTTTTTACCCCCTTGCTTAAATTTATTTCTAGGTATTTTATTCTTTTTGGTTTGTGGCCATTTTGAGGTTCATTTGTAACATCCTAAATATATAGCAGTCTATATTAAGTCTTAATACTTAAGTTTGAACACATTTTAAAAACACAACATTTATATTCTCCCACCTGCACGGTTTATGTATATGATGTCATATTGTACATATTTTTATGAATCCCTTAACTAAGTTTCTAGATATATTTGATTTTACTACTTTTGTCTTTATTTAACATTCATAGTGGTTTTACAAGTGATTGATCTAGTAACTTTCTGTTTGCTTTTACCTGTGTATTTTTTTTTCATTTCATAATTGCCTTATAATTAATGGCCTTTTCCACTTAAAGAAGTTCCTTTAACATTTCTTGTAAGGCTGCTTTAATGGTGATGAACTCCTTTAACTTTTGTTTATCTAGGAAATTCTCTGTCTCTCTTTCAATTCTAAATGATAACTTGGGTTGAGTGATCTCGGTTGTATGTTTTTTTCCTTTCAGCTCTATGAATATATTATGCCACTCCCTTGTGACCTACACAGTTTCTGCTGAAAAATCAGTTGATAACCTTAGGGAGTTTCTATTGTTTATAACCACAGTTGACCTTGAACAACACAGGGTTTGACTGCGTGGGTCTACTTAAACGTGGCTGCTGTGCAGTACAATATTATAAACGTATTTTCTCTTTATGATTTTCTTAATAAGATTTTCTTTACTCTAGCTTACATTTTTGGAGGAATACAGTATATAACACATATAATACACAAAGTGTATGTTAATTGACTGTTGATGTTCATTGGCAAGGCTTCTGGTCATTGGGGGGCTATTCATAGTTAAGTTTTGGGGGAGTCAGTTAGACTTGGGTTTGGGGTGCATGAGGGCAGTGAGTGGGGTGTCAGTGCTCCTAACCTCCACATTGCTCAAGGGGTTCATTATTGCTTTTCTGTTGCTGCTATTCAGATTCTCTTTTTAGGGGCGCCTGGGTGGCTCAGTAGGTTGAGTGTCCGACTTTGACTCAGGTCATGATCTCACGGTTTGTGAGTTCAAGCCCCGCATCAGGCTCTGTGCTGACAGCTCAGAGCCTAAAGCCTCCTTTGGATTCTGTGTGTCTCTCTCTCTCTGCCCCTCCCCTGCTCATGCTGTCTCTCTCTCAAAAATAAACATCAACAATAATTCTCTTTTTATTTTTAATTTTGGGCATTTTAATTATTAGGTGTCTTATTGGGACCTAGATCAACATTTCTTTTCCCAGGTTAGGGAAGTTTTCTTCAAATAAGTTTTCTGTGCCTTTCTCCCTCTCTTTTTCTGGGACCCTTATAATGTGAATGTTAGTATGCTTGTACCACAGGTCCCTTAATGTGATGTGGTCCCAGAGGTCCCTTAATCTGTCATCAGTTTTTAAAATTCTGTTTTCTTTTTGCTCTTCAGCTTGGATGTTTTCTTTTATCCCGTGTTCCAGAATGCTCATTCGTTCATCTGCATCCTTTAATGTGCTCTTGATTCCCTCTAGTGTGTTTTTCATTTCAATTATTGTATTCTTCAGCTCTGATGGTTCTTTTTTATACTTTATCACTTTGTTGAAGTTCTCACCGAGTTCATCTACTCTTCTCTCCAGTCTGGATAACATCTTTGTGAGCATTACTGTGAACTCTTTATCAGGTAGGTTGCTTATCACTGTTGTATTTAGTTCTTTTTCTGAGGTGTTGTTATTTGGTTTGGAGTATGTGCCTCTCTGTCTCTTCATTTTGCTTGACTTTGTGTATATGTTTCTGTGAACGAGGTGGTTTTGGCTGGCTGAGTGCAGCTGGAGCTGGAGCAGGCTGGAGGACCCTGCAGAGCGGACATGCCAGTGGGATGGCTGGAGCTCGAGCAGGCATGGGCCAGGAAGTTTCCCAGTGTGGACTGTGTGGTGGCAATCTTGTTGGGCTGGCTGGAGCTGAGGCAGGTGTGAGCGGGGTGGCCACCTTGGCAGGACAGCTGGAGCTGGTGTGGGCTAGGGGCCCTGGGCTGAGGCAACAGGCTGGCTAGAGTGCCTTAACCCTACCTCCCTCTGTGCTGTTAAGGTAGGGGAGAAACAAAAACAGTGACGCTCACTGGTAACTCCAGCCCTCAAGAGAGTTTCAGCAGTTTCCGCACTGTTCGGTGGGTGCTCTAGGGTAAGTAAATGGGATTCCTCCACTTACAGTCTAGTTGCCCTTTAAACTGCTATTTTTGGCCGTGCCTCAGGTGATGTGAATCTGCTGAGGGCCCTCTGTTGCTATCCCTCCTTCTGCAGCTTATAGGTTGGGGGGTGGTGTTCTCATCATCCCCTTGTCTCTGTCTCTTCTGCCCATTCTCTGTGTGGTCCCTCTATCCTTTGATGTGCAGAAGCTGTTCACTGACCCTCATTCTTCAGGAGGAATTGCTGTACATGTAGGTATAGATTCCGTGTCTCTGGGAGGAGGTGAGTTCGGGGTCTTCCCATGCTTCTGTCTTAGACCCCTTCCCTCACCCCTTTGCGTTTAGAATCTTTACTGATGTTTAGCGTTTTCTTTTACTGAGGTCTGGAATGTAACTGTTACATTTGTCAAGGTACCTGTCTATCTGTAAGCCCTTGCAGCTCTTCAAATACAACTGTGGTTAGCGTGAACATCTAAGTCTTTAGGATTTGTTCCTATATAATGGCTCCAGGAGTTTAGAGCCTCTGGAGCTGGATGAGTATGTCAAAGTCTCTGTACCCACACCTCCTACAAAAGTCAAGAACGAATGTCCAGGTTACTGCGTCATCATTGTGGGGTAATGATGAAAAACATATACTGGACATTTCACCTTTTTTTGCTGCTAAGCGTGTTAAGCTCCTTTTCTGTTTTGTGAGATTCCCTGTTTTTGTGAGCCTTGGAGGGAGGCAGGGCCCTGTGTTCCTTGTAGAAGCCAAGGTAGGTGAGATTCTCCCTCTTTCTGCCCCCGCCCCCAGCAGTTAGGGTTCAGGGACCTGTCCTACCCTTGGCGGTTGATACGCTACTGGCTAGGACCTTGAATCTCAAGTGAGAAATGCAAAGGGGAAGGGACAGCTTGGAATTTCTTGTGACAGCAGTGGCAGCCTGCAGGAGCAAGGGCCGAGCACATAGAGGCAAAGGCACGCAGAGGCCGTGGTGCCAGCAGTAGCTGACACTAGACTCTCCTTTGTGGTTCGTGCTGTGTATGCTGCTGTGGCTTCCTTTCTCCCTAGCATTTTTTCCCCCTCCTTTCTGATGCTAGTTCTCCAGCTCTCCTATTGATTTTGTGACCTACTTGGTATTTTCAATTTTTTTTTTGTGGTTAAATTAGCCAGAATTGGTTTTTGCAACCTACAACTCACACTGATATGACGGGCAGTGCCTGTTGAAGGAGCAAAACTGGGGAATTATTTTGGGCCGAGGAAACAGTGCCACAGTGCTATAATTCTGGTGTGTATACAGACTGCCCAAAAGGTAAGCAGCAGTACAGTCTGGCCCAAGCTGTGGGGATGGATTCCAGCTGAGGACTCCAGCAGCCCATGAGGTGCAGGAGCAGAATCCACTAAAAGTAACCAGTAAGCTGTTTGCACATGGCCCTGGGGCAGAGAGTTCTTTCAGTACCAGGCTCAACTCATTCTGAGGTTACATTATTGGTGCCATCTTTGGATGGAAAACCTGCCAGGGAAAGTAGGTGTGTTCAACAGAGTGTTGAATAGACTGTTCTGACTCACAAAAGACATCTAGTGGTTACTGACAAACTTTTGTGACATCGTATTTTAGGCTTTTGGGTGATTACCTCAGGTTAATTTCAAGTGTATGTTTTATCTTTCTACCCTGGCCATTTGTGTGTGGTCATATTCCTGTGTTTCGAGTTTTGTGTCACGTTTCTTTTTCCCTTTGCCTTTGTGTTTGTTTATTTCACCCACTTGGTCTTCAATTCTTTTTTCCTTTAATCCTTACCCAGCTTTCCTTCCTATGAATTCATGATGCCTAGTGGTTATTAATAGAGAATGGAGCTTCATCAGTAGAGAATCCAGAAAAATCAGTGAACATAGCCCACTGAGCACTCCCCTTAGAGGAAGAGAAAGTTTTTTGGCCAGAGAAGGTAGATTGAACAGGAGTAGTTCTTAAATACTGTTGACCTTGAAACAAAATGATCCTCTGGGAATCCACCAGTTTTTTTCAGTTACCCCGGACCAGGAGTTTCTGAGAAGAGTGGGGACTTGCCTTGAGGTGCCGGCTGTAAGAGGGGACTTGTGAGAGCTGCATAAGGGTGGGGCAGTCCACTATCTGAATTTGATAAGCCTGTAAACTAGCAGTGGGAGAAGCCTGACAGGTGTTTCATGGGAGTGTCAGAGAGCATAGTTTGTTTCAGCATTTTAAAAAAATGTTTATTTATTTCGAGAGAGCATGTGCAAGCTGCTGAGCAAGTGTGGCAGCGGCAGAGAGAGAGAGAATCCTAACCAGGCTCTTCACTGTTAGCACAGAGCCTGACATGGGGTTTGAACCCATGAACTGTGAGATCATGGCCTGAGCTGCAGTTGGATGCTCAACTGACTGAACCACCCAGATGCCCGTTTCAGTGTTTTTATGCAACTGGTGTCCAGTCAGCATTTCACCACTTGTGGAATACTTCTGGCTTCTTGGCACTGGTCCTTGTTTGTTAAGGTCCTTGTTAGTTAGATCCTCAGGTGTGCTGTTTCTTGCTGTCGTCTTTTGCTTCCCTTTCTCTTCTCAGGCATCTAGGAGTACCACAGGCACAGTGCTAAACACTTTGGATGCATGACCCATGCTTCAAAGAGTTCCAGTTTAGTTAGGAAGACAGGTAAATCTGAATTCATTATCACAGATGTCATGATTAGGGTGTGTTGTCAGAGGACCAAGGAATCAACTCTTTGTAAGTCAGAGAATGTTTTGCTCCAGAAATGATGCTTGAGTTCACTCTTGATGCATCACTGGGTGTTTGCCAGGCAAGGGAGAGGGGTCAATCAAGGTGGAGGGAATTGCTTATAAAAGTGGTCATCACAAGTGAGCTTTAAGGATATAAGAACATGTAGGGTATTATTAGGAAGGGTGTGGTGGAAGATAAGGCTGTGAAAGAATTTGCTTTTATCTGTGTCCCCCACACCTAGCACAATGCCTAGCATTCATTGAGAAAGAAGTTCAAAGGTTAGTAAGTGAGGAGGTCCCTTTTTACTGAGAAGGAGTTAAGCAGTATCACTCCACCTGTTCCCGAGTTAGAGTGGCTCAGTCTTTTCCCACATCAAGTAAGCTGCAGTTAAGTATAATGTGAAGTCAGTAATGGAAGGATTGTAACAAACAAACTGTTTGGAGTGAGACAGGCCTGGATCTGTTAGTTCAAGTTCTCTGAGAATAGAAGATGCCACGATGGGGCTAGATGTAAAAGGAAATTAATGCTAGTATTTGGGGCATGTCTGGAAAGGTTAAAAGGGGAAGGAGCAAGGGGCTGGGACTCTGATACATGTGTGATCTCTGGGAAAGCAGAGTGGAAAGAATTGGGCAGAAAGGACCTAAGATGATAGGGTGCAGTTCTGAGAAAGTCTTGGCCAGGCTGATGGGGAGTCTGTGGAAAATGGTTGCTTTCTAGAGGAGTCCTCTGTTTTCTGGTAGAATTGTCCTGGCTCCAGTACCCACTGTGTGCTCACTGATGCTCTGGAAGCATCATGGCGAAGCATGAAAGGTACAGTGGTTACAGCCTGGGGCTGTCTTGGAGGCTGTGGCCTCTTGAAGGGAGATAGGAACTGTGCACCTCCATGGCCGGCATAGCCGATCACTTGTGCTGCACACATCTGCTTCTGTTCACATGCTCACGGGACTTTCTTCCTGAGGCAACATACAGGAGATGGAAATTACTGGGAAGAATATATCCCTTGTTGCTTTAGCCAGTCTTATGGCTACAGTTGGTCCTCATTCTCTCTCTTCTCCACTAGCCACTGTAAATTTCCTCACCCTCAGCTACCACCTTGACAAGCTGTGGGTGTCTTACCTTGTAGCGTGACCCCAAAGTTCATTCCTGAAAGTGTCTGGACCTTTGACAGCCATACACTTCTTAGGGTGATGTTTCTGTCCATACCCATTTACAGTTACAGTGGGGCACGGAAGTACCAAGAGGTGCCATAGGTGTTCTTGCCCCCACAGGCAAAGAGCAGCCCACCCTCCTCCTGCTAGTCAGGATCAGTTACCTCTACTATGGCAGCAGCCTCTCTTCATTCCTCTGCTCCCTGCCGCAGGAGTCTAAAGTGCACTTGCTATGTCTCCTGGCAGGAAGACTTGCTTCTCTTCTGGGAACAGGACCTCTAACTGCAGAGCCAAGAGTTGTGGGGATGGGTCACTGGGAGGGATGGTCAGTAGGGTTGTTCCTACTTCCACTCCTTGATCCTGGACCATGTACTCTTGTGGATATGGGACACAGCACCATATAAAGTCCTGTGACTTAATTTATATATTGTTCCACTGTCCTGTCTGTCCAGCTTGTCTTCAATGCAACAGTCTTGATCACTGCAGATCTCAAAATCAGTTAGTGCAAGTCACTGCAGATCTCAAAATCAGTTAGTGTAAGTCCTCCAACTTTATTATGTTTCAAAATTATTTTGTCTATTCTAGTTCTTTTGCTTGTCCACATAAATTTTAGAATCTCCTTATGTATTTCTATAAAAATTTGTCAAAATTTTTAATGTTATTGTATGAACTCTATAGGTCAATTTGGGGGATTTGACAAATTAACAAAATTGAGCCCTCCAAATCATGAACATGGCATAGCTCTCAGTTCATTTAGGTCTTTAATTTCTCAGCCGTGCTTTGTAGCTATGCGCATACTGACGCTGCACAAGTTTTGTTAGATTTAGATTTAAGTAGTTCATGTTTTTTGGTGCTATTGTAAATAGTGGTAGTTTTCTTTGTAAATCTCACACATTTCCTTAAGTTATAGATATTTTCTATGTTTTCTTCTGTTGTAAATGGAATTCATTTTCTAAATAGTTATTGCTAATAAGGTAAGAGTGCCTTTTAGACCAGATCACATCTCTCCCTTCCTTAAAAAAAAACCCATTTGATCCTTTACTCATAATGGAATCTTTATTCATAATGAGTAAGGAATGATTTCTGATCTCAGAGGTCAAGGCTTCCTTAGTTTGGCAACTGTATTTTCCAGCTTCATCTTTTATTCTCATTTCCTCAAATACTTTATGTTTCTGATACACATTTAAGCAGTACTGTGAAATACAATCATTTACAGTTTTTTAGCATTTACATGATACTGTATATACCATTACTAGTCAGGAACAATGCATTGAATGGGTACAGAGCACACCAGAATCCAACAAATAGCTATAGGTTTGCCTAACACATGGTTTTTTGGAAACCACAGTCTCAGGGAGGTCAGCTCCTATGTTAATCACTTTCCGCCTGGGTTTTCTTGTACAGAGGCTTAGGTGACTAAGGCAAAGAGGCAGTCTGGCAAAAGTGGTAGATGCTGCAAATTTCTGCTGATGCTAAAGAAACAACTTTAGCATATATTATAGGAAGAACTTTGTCAGTACATTGTGTCATGACTCACCTTTATTAAGATTTATAAACTATGTTTTCTTTGCAGTTTAGATGCCCTAGAATATTTTAATTGATTGATTAGTTAATAAATTCTAATTTTAAATAAATTTGTCAAAAGATATTAAATTCTTCTGGAATAGTTTATTACTGTTTTATTTTTAGAGAGACACATGCATGTGCTGGCGAGTGGGGCAGAGGGAGGGAGGGAGTGAGAGAGAGAGAGAATCTGAAGCAGGCTCCATACTCAGCACGGAACCGATGCAAGGCTTGATCCCATGACCCTGGGATTATGACCTGAGCCCAAATCAAAAGTTGGACGCTCAACTGACTGAGCCACCCAGGCACCCCTGGAATGGTTTATTTTTAATTGTTTTTTTCCAACCAAAATTTGGCAGTAGAAGTGGCAATGTAAGACCTGGATTGCTGTTGTGTTGGATGATTAGCTGGCGCTGATTACTTTTCTGGTCTCATTTTATTCAGTGTACAACTAGATCATTTCTAAGGGACTTTATAATTTTGGAATCCATGATCATGTTAGGATTAAATTTAGAATTTTAAAAGCAAAGACCAATGTAGCCCACTGGAGGGAGCTCTGCTCTTTTTAAATGTTCTCAATTGTATTTAAAATATATGCCGTACAAGAGTGTATAAACTCTATCTAAATAATTTATATAAGAATAGTAGAATGAATACGTTTTCACTGACAATTTGCATTTTCTTCTCCAAGAGGTCATCACTATCTTGCCTTCTGTGTTAATCATTTTCTTGCTTCTCTTTATTGTTTTAACACTTATCCTTATATTGTTTTGGTTCTGAAATATTTTTCTCTGCTTTGAAATTTATGTAACAGATAGCAAAGAGTATGTATTCTTCTCTGACTTTTATTTCTCATGATTTTTGAGATTCATCTGCATTGGTGTATTTAATTATAATTATGGAATTTTCTCAGCCACTTTATATTTTATCAGTATACCACAATCCATTTCTCTTCCCCTCCCACTGGAGATTTGGGTTGCTTCCAGTTCTTTGCTGTTATAAGCACTGCTGCCATGAACATTTATGGACATGTCTCCTTTTGCACATGTGTAAGAGTTTCTTTAGGCTCCCTAGTGTTACGTAGCATGAAATTAGTTTAGAGGAGATTGCATATTTTGTTCAGCTTTACTAGTTAATGCCAGCATACCATAGTGGCTGTGCTAAGTTTTATCCAGTAGTAGAAAACATTTGATATTGACTGACTTGATCTTTTGCCAATCTGGTAAGTATGAAATGCTGTCTTGTTGTGATTTTATTTGATTATTGATGGATCAAGTGCCTTTTATATGTTTATTCATCATTCCTGGTTCCACATCTGGAAATGCCTGGTTGATGTCTTTGGCCTTTTTCTATAGGATTTTTTTTCTTATATATTTTTAGGAGTTAAAAAAAGTATATTCTGGATTTTAATCCTTTTTGTCAGTTATTTCGATTGCAAAGATCTCCTACTTTTTTCATTTTATTGTGTTTTGATAAGCAGAAAGTTTTTTTATTTTAATGTAAGTGAATGTCAGTCTTTTTTTTATACTTTATGGTTTTTAAAAATTTTTTTAATGTTTATATTTAAGAAAGAGAGAAACACAGTGCGAGTGGGGGAGGGACAGAGAGAGAGGGAGACAGAATCTGAAGCAGGCTCCAGGCTCTGAGCTGTCAGCACAGAGCCCGACGCGGGGCTCAAACTCACAAGCCATGAGATCATGACCTTAGCCAAAGTTGGATGCTCAACCAACTGAGCCACACAGGTGCCCCATTTACTTTATGGTTTTTGTATCTTGCTTAACAAGAGTCCTTTTATTACTGAAAGTCAGAGATATTTTCTTCTATTATATTTTAAATTTTAAGGTTTTTACTGTGATTTTTATTCATGGTGTGAATTTGGGATTGTTCTGGTATTCTGTTTCTGAGAAATAACCTACCTCAAACTATAGTGGCTTCAAGCATTTTATTCTGCTCATAATTTTTGTGTGAAGAATTGCAAAAGAGCACATCTGGCAGTTTGCCCATTACCCATAAGGCATCAGGTGGGCTGCACAGTTCACTTCCAAGATGACTTCTTTTTATCTGCTCAGAGTTGTGGTTGGTGCCTTTGTGCTTCTTGGCCCCTCTCTCTCTTTACGTGAGGTTTGATCCTGTAGGGCATCTCCACGTGAGTTATACTTTTCATGGGACGATGGTGTTAAGGTGGTCACTATTTTTATGTGATGGCTGGCTTCTGAGAGGTTATGTCTCAAGAATGAGCATCCCAAGAGCAAGTATTTACAATAGGCAAGAAGAGGAAACTTCCAGGTAGCTAAGGTCTATGTCTGGAATCAGCAAAACATCACTTCTGCCATATTCTATTTGTCACAGCTGCCACAGGGCCTGTTCACATTCAGTCATCTCTTCCTGTTGAATATTTGACCTTATCAAAGTTATACTGAGGAAGAGTCACACTGGGGAGAAGTCACATTGGGAAAGGATGGGCAATACTGTTGTAGCCCTTCTTGCAAAATACACTTTGGGCACTAAGGCATTCATTGCCAAACTACATTCATCCCCTGCATCATGACTCCTTAAATTTATCCCATTATGGCATCACATAGAGCAATCTCAGCCCATAGCCCTTCTAAAATGCAGTTGTACATGTGTCTGCCACTCCTTGATTAGGGCCTAGTTCGGCTTCCTGTGAGTGATTGTACATGGTTCCTGGCTCTTCCCTCTGAAGTCTTGGCTTGGCACGCTTAGTCATTTTTCCTTTTCCATAAAAAATGGCTCATGTTTGCAGCAAAATAACTTTCCCATATACTTCCTGGTTACAGAAGCTTGAGATTCTTGACGGTTTTGTTTTTGTTTTGTTTTGTTTTTTTTTTTTGCATTTTGAACTGTTTCCTTTTTAGTTTAAGTAGATGGTGATTCTGCTAGTGTTATTGTCTTAAAAATGCTGTGGCTTTTCTGTGAATTTTATTTTGATTTGTTCCATTAGAAAAAAGTCACACAAGGGTCTTTGAAACAGGCTCTTTTCAACCTGGGCTACTTAGAAGTCTGCCAAGGTACACCACCTTCAAGATTCTTAAACTCTAACTTTAACCAAGATGATCTATAAGGTACTGCCTTAAATCTTTTTAAGATTATAGTAGAAGTCTTTTATAGCCACACATGTGAATACCCAGGCACCATGTTTTACTAGAAACATCTTGAATTTGATATTGGTCATAGGACCATTTTTACTTTGAGAACCTTTTGGTGGGAGAGACTGGGGATGGAAAATAGTTTCATTTTTGAATCAAGTCATGACTCTTTTATGTTTTCTCTAAATTCTGCTTAAAATTTGAAGTTGGCCTTCTTTAGTTTATCTCTGTCCATCCCTTGTTATCAAGACTGAAGGAGACCACTTGGCACTTTCAGCATTCATCCTGGAAAATACCTTATCCAAATCCACCTTTCGTGTTTTCCATGTCACTGCAGGTGATGGTTTTGACTGGAATTGATGCCACTAGGCAACATGGGTCTTTCCTACACTTCTGACCTCAGCCTCCTCACAGTCCTTCCACGCTCCAGTAACAAGTCTCCCTGAGGCCCTTCAGAGGTCCACTGAGTACTTATTCTGATATAAATAAATTTCTGTTCAGCTTCTGTTGTTGTGTAACAAAACTTGCCCAAATGTAGTGGCTTAAGGCAGCTGTTATTTTTATGTAATTTTGTGAGGAGTTTGGGAGGTCTTAGCTGGACATTGGCTGGGACTGCTGAGGCTGGGAAATCCACCTCCGTGATGACCTCTGCATGCACAAGGCTGGAACTGCCATGCATCTTGACCTCAAGTTTCTTTCCGTGCAGTGTCTCATCTTCTAAGGCCTCTTTTTGATGCTTAGGTGCCTCACAGTATGCTGGTCTCAGGGTAGTTCCACTTCTTTACATGATGGCTAGTCTATAAGAGGGAGCTTGGCAAGAAGAGCAGGAGCTCTAAGAGGCAGGAAGGGCGTTCCAGGCCAGTTAAAAGTTAATGCCCAGAACTGGCAAACTCTTTTTTTCCCCTCACACTTGAAGTATAAAATTTATTTCTTAATGGTCTGAAGCAAGTATAGGCTGTAGAACTGGCACATTCTTAACTCTTGCCATCTTCTAGTTAACAAAGCCCGTGGAGGGGTCTCACCCAGGCTCAAAAGAGCAGAGAAACACACTCTTCCTCTTATAGGGTAGTGGCAAGATCACTTGCAGAGAAGCATGTGGGTGGGAAGTGCCTTTGTAAAACATCTTTGGAAGTGCAGTTTGCAGCAGGAGTGCAATTTCCCATTTCCCATATGTGGAACTCTTGGATCAGAACTCTTTATTGAACGGTCCATACTTTCTCACTGATCTGTAATGTCTGGTCTGTCATAAACCAGGTTTCTAAATAAATGTGTATGTTTGTTTTAGGTCATATGTCTGGGCCCATGATTTTCCACTGGGGGCCATTTTGCTGGGACAATATGTGGAAATAATTTTGGTTGTCACACCTGGGAGGGATTGCTACCAGCATCTAGTGGATGGAGGCCAAGGATGCTGCTAAACAACCCACAATACACAGGACAGCTTCCCACCACCAGATTATCCATTCCCAAATGTCAGTCATGCTGAGGTGAGAGTCTGTAGTCCGCCATCAGGATAGCCCTACCGTATTATCTTAATTAGCCTTGATAGCTGGTAGGGTAAGTCACCTCACTTTGGTCTTCTTCCTTAAGAATGTCTTGATTGTTTTTGGCCTCTTGCATTTCCACGTAAACTTGGAATCTGTTTATCATGTTTTATAAAAAATGTTATATTTTCATTAGAATTTCTCTGTGTGTATCTCCATGAGGAATATTGACATTGCCATTTTCCTGTTGAATATTGATGTTGAATCTTATTTACCAACATGATATATCTATCAATTTACTTCATTAATGTCTTTCAATAGCTTTATAGTGTCCTTTTATTAAAGGGCTTGCAAATCTTTTGTGCAAGATGGTTTGTTCACTTGGCCAGTTAGTTGTGAGTCTTTTAATAAGTTGCTTTCCTCTTTTGGACCTTGATTTCCTTAAGTAAAGCATGTGACATTTGGATTAGATCATCTCTGACAGACTTTGAAGCCTGAGATGACATGATCAAAGTGTTAGAATTAACTGGAAAACGTTCAACGCACACAATAAAAGCAGTCCATGAGAGGGAGTTTTTCTGTATTTCATCTCTGACCAGGTTGCTGCAAAGACACCACATCTGCTGTTGACAGCTGCAGATGTTATGGCAAAGACCTCATCTTCCCAGGGTGAAAGCAGAGATACTCCCTGGTATCTCTTCAATCACAGTTCTCCACATAGGAACTGCTGCTGCGGGTTTTGGAAGGTATTACTTGTTTCGGGGTGTGGGAATACAAGAAACACATTTTGAACCCAGAAGGACGTTTATGGATCATCCAGTTTAATCCCTTTATTTGACAAGTGAATAAACTTTGACTTAGAGACACTGTTATTTTCCAGAGGAGACACAGACTGTTCCTGAGAGAATTAGGGCTGGAACACAGGTCAAGTTTTCACACTTTAATTGAAGGAGTTGGGGGGATAAGCAGTGGGTATTAGTGGTGGGCTGGGAGTAGGAATGGTGTTTAATTTTTTTTAATGTTTATTTTTGAGAGAGCGAGCGAGCACACATGTGTGAAAGAGAGGGTGGGGGGAGGGGCAGAGAGAGAAGGGGGAGAGGACCCAAAGTGGGCTCTGCACTGACTGCAGAAAGCCTGATGTGGGGCTTGAACTCATGAACTGTGAGATCATGATCTGACCTGGAGTTGGATGCCTAACCGACTGAGGCATCCAGACAGTCCGGGATGGTGTTTAATTTTTAAAGAACTAAGAGATAGGTGATCTGTGAATTCCTGGAAATATTTGCAACACTGCATGTGTATTTGAATGTGAGAGTGTTTGTGTGTACCTGAGTGCGTACATACGTGGTATATGTTGGCAGTAGGACTTCTGTTGTGATTGTTGGCCTCTTAGAATTAGGATTGGACTTCTGTAAGCCAGCCTTTAATTAAGGAGTAGGGGCACTTGGGTGGCTCAGTCTGTTAAGTGTCCGACTTCGCTCAGGTCATGATCTCACGGTTCAAGGGTTCGAGCCCCGCGTCGGGTTTTGTGCTGACAGCTCAGAGCCTGGAGCCTGCTTCGGATTCTGTCTCCTTCTCTCTCTGCCTCTTCCCTGCTCACACTCTATCTCTCTTAACAATAACTAAAACATTAAAAAAAAAAAAAAAAGAAGTAGAGTAACTTTTACAGGCTCAGAGATTTAATTTATATTTTGGAATTGTTTGAAAGTACCTGCCTTGTAACCTGATTAAAAATTTTAACCTTTCACTTTTTTTCTCTTTAGCTTGATTTAATGATTTCATTTTTTTTCTCATTGACTTTTCAAATAAAGCGTAGTCATTGGATATTGTTTTCAAAGAAGATGAAACTCAACTTCTCTTTATTAGCCATCCCTTTTTTTAATGTTTGTTTGTTTATTTTTGAGAGAGACAGAGCACAAGTGGGGGAGGGGCAATTAGGGGGGAGACACAGAATCTGAAGCAGGCTCCAGGCTCTGAGCTGTCTGTACAGAGCCAGATGCAGGACTCGAACCCGGGAACTGTGAGATCATTACCTGAGCCAAAGTCGGACGCTTAACCGACTAAGCTACCCAGGTGCCCCTAGCCATCCCTTAGCAAGTCTATTGTGACTATTTTTGAAATGTTCCTCCATAGTGCTTATTATTTGTGATTCTTCTGATTCACCTCAGTACAAGCTCTTTTGGTAAACTATAGGCATTTAAAAATTCTTTACTTCTGTCTGCATTTGCCTTCAGATTAAGATTTTTATAGTTTATTTGGGTTATTTTTCCTACGAGTATCATGGATGAGATTTTTAAACCTTTATTTTGGCTTAAGTAAATAAAAAGTAAACTACTGACATCCATTTCAACATTAAGAACTAGAGTTTTTTTCACTGCAGTGCAGCCTATCTCTTTCTAACGAACTAACAGGAAAACTTACTCTGAAGAAAATATGTATCTAGTTATCTTTCTGTTGTTCTTTATCAGGTATGTGGTCTAGACTGATTGAAAGAGAGTTAGTGTATTTAGGCTTCTCTGTGTTTGTCCAAGGAGGGACGCTGCCAGTGACTTGGAGGTAGAGGGACAGAGGAGGGGATCAAAAGTCAGAAGGACATTGGACAGCTTTCACGTCCTTCAGGACTGAGGTGTCTTCCATCTCACTGTGAAGTGTTCCATATTCAAGGGAAAGAGGATTGATTAACCTTCTTTTGAAATAGTTATAAAAATGAACATTAGGCTAAAAGATTCTTGTGCTGATATACTCTTTCTCAGCAAGTATCACTGAGGATTCATCTGTCCATATTTTCTTTTACACATGTACCACCCGTACATTTCAGAGGGTTGTGAGGAGCTAAGGGTTTCCAGCTGGGTAGAAGAAATGGCTTGCCCCAGCAGCCCAGTAGGAACATCTTTAAACAGGAAAATCATTTGACAAGAGAATAAATTTTATTTATTTATTTAATGTGTCGCAGGTTTGATTCCTGTTTTTCTTTTCATAAATGTTATCTGGTAGGCATAATGAATGAATATTGAAAAAAATCATATGTTGGGTACAGTTAGCCATGTGTAATAATTTGAGTGTGAATTCATTCATTATCTGAAGTTTTGAATTATATAAATTCTCAAGGATGCAAGAAATGGGACTATTGTTAAAGTATCTCTGTTTCCCATTGACTGCAAAGAGATTTCCTACTCGGTTTTTAGATTTCCTCCTTCCTCACCCCTGAAACCATATCCAAAGAAGCCTACATACCAAAAGGATGTTATAAAGTTTCCGGAATGGAATGACCCCCCACCAGGGACTTCACAAGAGAACATCCCAGTGAGGCCAGTTGTGATGGTAAGTATGTTACTAAAAGACTGGTGGGATGGTGGGGGTGGGGTGGAGTGGTGGTGGTGGAGGCTGCTGCGGCTGGGGGCTGGTCCAGCAGCTACCAGAAATAGGATATGATCTGTGAACCACCAGCCTTAGTCTTCTTTCTACTGGTCCCTTAGGAACAATGGTCTGGAAATAACATCATACGTGTCAATAGATGAGAGAACAGTAACAGGGAAAGATTAGCTGTTGAACTTTTTCACTCTTGCCTGTTGACACTTTGACATATATATAGTAGCTATTTTCATATGTTCAGAGGAAGCGGGTTTCTGTGGGAACAAGGGAGGGGCAGAGAGAGAGAGGGAGACACAGAATCTGAAACAGCCTCCAGGCTCTGAGCTGTCAGCCCAAAACCCGATGCAGGGCTCGAACCCATGAACTTTGAGATCATGACCTGAGCCGAAGTCAGTCGCTTAACGGACTGAGCCCCCCAGGCGCCCCCTGAATTTTGTTTTATTGCCAACTGAAAGTGAGAAGGTTAGGATGTGAAGTATTGTGGGATGACCCCTGACACTGTATGTGAACAAAGGTAGATTCTGCTAGTTTTGGAAAACATAAGCATATTGTAGAATAAATTAATCTTTTGGATATACTTTTTCCTTAAAATATTCCCAGTAGAAGACTACCATGATTGAGACAATATTAAAAAAAACAGACTACAAAGAAAAACTTTTATATGGCATTTTTTAAGAGTTGTACTCACACCAGTGTTGTAAGTTAGTCTAGTCTACTAGGATTAGATGTCCAGTGCATATGTATGTTTGCAAAGATGGGATGTAAACATTTTTAGGCAATGTAATTAAAAGAAAAAGCATTTGTTTTTTTTAAAGAGATTGTATTCTCAGTTTGAAGAGAATAGCTAAGAAGCTTAGGCTTTATCAAAGATAATTCTAGAAAGAGAGTGGCACCAATGACAGAAATGAGGACCCCTTTAAGGGCTTGCAGGTTTGTCAGGATGGTGATGAATTTGGTTTTAAATATGATTGGTGAGGGGCACCTGGGTGGCTTAGTCGGTTGAATGTCCGACTTGGGCTTAGGTCATGATGTCATGCTTCATGGGTTTGAGCCCCGCGTCAGGCTCCCTGCTGCCTGCTTCAGTTTCTATCTCTGGCTCTCTCTGCCCCTCCCCTGCTTGTGCTCTGTCTCCCTGTCTCTGAAATAAATAAACATTTTTAAAAAGTAAAAAAAAATATATGATTGGTGGTAAACCTGGCTCATCTTAAATGGAGGTGTCTCACAGGCAGATGGAGATAATGATCCTGGAACTTAAAGGCAAGATCATATTTGGAAGTCATTAGTTTATTCATTCACTAAACATATAGTGAGTGTCCACTGTGTGCCATGCATGTGCTAGGCTCCACAGAAACAGTCATATGTGATATAGTTTTTACTCTAAAAAGGCTCATAGTCTAGTGAAGCCTACAATATAAACATAGATAATTAGAAAACAACGTCAAGTGACTTAGGGTACCTGAGGACTTTTAATTCATTCCTAATAAGTGTTTAATTAAGGTCTAGTTGATAGTTTCTGTCCCAGAGAAAATTAAAATATAAGCTCCATGAACTCAGGTACATTTTTTTCTTTTAACATTTGCATTTATTTTTTAATTTTTATTATTTATTTATTTAAAAAATTGCTTTAATGTTTTTATTTATTTTTGAGAGAGAGAGAGAGAGAGAGAGAGAGAGAGAGAGAGAGAGAGACAGCATGAGTGGGAGAGGAACAGAGAGAGAAAGGGAGACAGAATCTGAAGCAGGCTCCAGGCTCCGAGCTGTCAGCACAGAGCCCAGTGCGGGGCTCGAACTCACGAACCATGAGATCATGACCTGAGCCGAAGTCGAACGCTTAACCGACCGAGCCACTCAACCACTCAAGCACCCCTTAACATTTGCATTCAAACATCTAATATGACCCCACTGGTAAAGTGGTCATTCAACAGACTTTTTTTTTTCATTATAAGGTCATCCAGTGTTGTTTATACAAAGGAGATACAATCCCATATTAAATTAATCTGTATTTATGTCACTGATAATAATAACTTCTCTTTTCTGTTCCACTTGGTTCTATGAAGTTGTAATATTCCTGGTGTCACCTGTGGAAGACCAAATGCTCATTAGCATACTTTAATGCTCCAGTGACAATGACTTCTATCTTCTCTTTTCATTTTCTAATTTTTCAGGAGCCCTGAGGTGATATACCAGTGTCCTAGAGTTATCAACCATTTTTCCCTAAAGCTTATCCTTTAGGATAAGGTCATCTGTACCTATATTTGTTTTGATCCTTTTGTCTCAACTCCTCTTGTACTTCCCCCTTAATTCAAGCGGTAGAGATTTGAGCTCCCTGCTCTTTGTAATTCCAGCAAAGCTTAGGCTGCTGCTTCTTGAGCATTGTCCAAAGGGAGAATGGCAGAGCAGGATCTGTTTCCCCACTTGGGCCTTGGTGCAGGTTTTAGAATGATGAGGTTAATAGTCAATAAAGAAACTTCATCTTTCTTAAAGAATTTCACCTCATCATTCATTTCTTCTATTTTATTTTCCTGTTTCTATCTTTGCTTCCTCTTTGCTTGGTGGTTTTTGTTTTTGTTTAATCCTGTCTTTTCTCATGCCTAGCCACTTATACAAATAAAAAAATATAATAACAATAAAATAAAACTGATGTGTTTGCTGAGGGGCAGTATAGTGTGGAAAGTAAGATGTGGACTCTAGAGCCCAACTACGGGGTTTGAATCTTGGCTCCTCCATTTACTAGTTATTTGGACTTGTTTCTCTGTTTTAGTCGTTGTGTTTGTGTTTCAGTTTTCTTATTGGTGAAACTGAGATGATAATAGTACCCTCTGGGGTAGGCTTGTTGTGAAAATCAAGTGAGTCCATATCTATAAAGTGCTTAAAATGGTGTCTGGCCCACAGGTAGTCAGTACCTGTTAACTACTATTGCTGTGATTCACTTATTCAATAGAATTGTTTTCAGGCAGAGATGAAAGAAAATATATCACCAGTGGTATCTTCCAGAGTGAATTAATACTAACATTTTTCTTCTGTATCCTTTTTTTCTGTGCATATTTTCCCCCCAAAATGAGATCATGTTGAGCTTTTTGTAGCCTTTGTTCTTTACTTAGAATAATGTTTTGCTTTTTTCATGTTATTATTTTTAAGGTTATTTAATTATTTTGAGAGAGAGTGGGAGAGATTGAGAGCACAAGCAGGGAAGGGGCAGAGAGAGAAGGGGGGGGGAGAGAGAGAGAGAGAGAGAGAATAAGAGAATAAGAGAATAAGAATATCCCATGCAGGCTCCACACTATCAGCACAGAGCCTGATGAGGGCTTGAACTCATGAATCATGAGATCATGACCTGAGCCCAAACTGGAGTCAGATGTTTAACCAATGAGCCACGCAGTCACCCCCTTTTTTCATGTTATTACACATTCGACATCATATTTTATATCTATATCTTGTCTGATATAAAAGTAATATATTTTATGTATATAGTCCCTTAGTGTTAGATACATACCATGTTTCTAGTTTTCTGGTAAACAATGTAACGGGCAATGTCTTTACAGATATATAGTTGAGTATCTCCATGGTATTTCTTTAAAGTAGATTTGCTAGGCAAACGCAACAATTTACATGCCTGTCTTCAAAAATGAACACCTGATTTAGATACTTAAAAAAAATTCACAGGGGCGCCTGGGTGGCTCAGTCGGTTAAGCGTCCGGCTTCGGCTCAGGTCATGATCTCGCGGTTCGTGGGTTCAAGCCCCGCGTCAGGCTCTGTGTTGACAGCTAGCTCAGAGCCTGGAGCCTGCTTCGGATTCTGTGTCTCCCCCTCTCCCTCTGACCCTCCCCTGCTCATGCTGTCTCTCTCTGTCTCTCAAAAATAAATAAAAAACATTAAATTTAAAAAAAATTAAAAAAAATTCACAAATCCACATGGTCTTCAACTTTCTTTTGTAATTCAGTAATTCTCCAAAAACAAAATCATAAAACAACTTTCTGGCTCCTTTCATCCAAATTTATAAGATTTTTCTATAATGATACTGTTTTTAAAAAACTATTATAGAAAATCTTTGTAAATGATTTCTTAAATGTTTTTTCTGTAAAACCTCAACGTTTCTCTTTGTAATTATAAAAAGGAGGTTTTAAGAATTAAATGTCTAGTAGCCTGTGTGAGAAAGGAGCTACCAAGAATGTTGCACTGGGAAAGCTGTGTGATTTTGAGCAAATTATTTAACCTTTCTGAATTTTAGTTTTTCTTTCTACTATCTCCAGTTGTCTTGGGAGCTCTTGTTTTTCCTGCCTTCTGCAGTTGCCTAAGATCTGGGGGCTGCACTTCAACATTGTGCTTATTTGAAAGTAATAGACTTTAATTTTGTGTTATACGATCACTCAGTTTGGACAGTGTGTGAATATGGGTAGATATTCTTTGACTTAATTTTGATTTAATACAATTTTATTTCATGGCTACCTCGTTGATTAGTTGGAATTCCCACAGGAAAAGATAGCTAGTCAGTGTCATGCTTATTGCCATAGTTCTTTTGCAATTTGTGAATACTCATTAATAGTATGACCTGATCTTTGACAGTTACACTTCTCTGCAGTCAGTGCAAAGAAAGTTAGTTTATGTTTCTAGTTAGTATTTAAGTCAAATTACAAATAACCAAGTCAAAGAAATTTCTCATACCACTGCCTATTGAAATATTTATTCTCTTTTCCTTTCCACCCTCCCCCCACTTAGAACTCTGAGATGTGGTACAAGCGTCACAGTATTGCTATCGGAGAGGTGCCGACCTGCCGTCTCGTCTACCGTAGACAGCTGACCGAGGCCAATGTAGAAGAGATATGGAAGTCTATGACATTATCATAGTATGTGCATTTGATATTAATGAGAACTTTGAGTGCTCTTTTTTGTAGTTTGCTTCTCTTCTATTCTCTGCATATTTAATATTCTGAAGTTATGTATTAAAAGCTTAAATTTGCATTATTTGCAGCTATGCTGCTTAGCAAACATAATTTAAATGAATTCTGGGAATTTTCTCTTGTCATTTATACGACAGTTAAGAATAGGAGTTTAAAGGTTCTTAAAACTTTCTAGTGATACTGAAGTTTTATGTTTAATGAAACACAGTAGTAAATTTCATCTCCTAGATCCTTGCTGTACTATGGGTAATTAAAGTAAATGATGTTATAGAGCCTTTTCTTTCCCTCACAAACATGTACTAGTTGCAGTTTCCCACCATTGGATAAGCTATTTTCTCTTTTTATTGTATCTTATGAAATCATTTTCCTGGCATTTAGGGTGTTATGATATTAAATTAGTGAAGCAATATGTTAATGGCCAAAGGATCTTTTAAATTTGTTTCATCATATTTAGTTTCTTTCCTTTTTGCCAAAGATTGTGTAAAATGCCTGAAAGCACATTTTGCAGAGTGCTCTTTTACATGCCAGGTTTTTGGGTAATAATGATTTTTTAAAAGTAATTAATTATCATATATCTTTTCAGTTTACAGAAAGTCCTTGGCCTGGATTCTTTGGAAGAAGTCTTAGATAGTAAACTGGTCAACTCCAAGTTCATCATCCATAATGTATATAGCGTGAGCAAACAGGGAGTTGTCATCCTTGATGACAAGTCAAGTAAGTGCATAAAAACCATTGTGGTCCCGTTTGACCTGCTATGCTGGCTGCATAGGTCCCTCAGCTTCTTTTTGACCATTCCCCAAACCCTCAGTCAATGTGCTATCTCCTCGTTATGCATAGCCTTGTATCACTTCCATGCCTTTTAAATGATTGTGTGGATTAAGGACATGTCAAAGAAAGGTGTATATCAAGGAGTCAAAACCTTAGCGCAGTCCCCCCAGAGGCTACTTCAGTGGTAGCCACACTGGGAATTAAGTGCTTCTGTATTATTCACAGAAAATCCCTGAAAAGTAAGTAAGTTTAAGACCTGAGTGCTGGGGCACCTGGGTGGCTCAGTCGGTTGGGTGTCCGGCTTCAGCTCAGGTCATGATCTCACGGTCCGTGGGTTCGAGCCCCGCATCAGGCTCTGTGCTGACAGCTAGCTCAGAGCCTGGAGCCTGTCTTCAGATTCTGTTTCTCCCTCTCTCTGACCCTCCCCTGCTCACAAGCTCTCTCTCTATCTCAAAAATAAATAAAAACATTAAAATTTAAAAAAAAAAAGACCTGAGTGCTTAAGTCAGTTTGCAACTGGGTCTTGGAGACTGATTTTAGGTTTCAGGTGAATTTGATTGATTTTAGGTTCTCACCGGTCTTTTCATTATAGCATCTCTATGGTAGATTTTCCAGAATAGTCTTGGTTTATGTCATTTTTGTTGTTGTTGTTGTTGTTAATAAAGGTAGTTCTTTAAATGCTGAAGGTGCTTCAATTTCTTTATATCTTTCTTCCAAGCCAGTTTACAAATCAGGAAAAAAAGACATTAGGCAGCTGCCTATCCTGGTTTTTTTGAAAAATAAGGTCACGGTATACATGGTGGGCCAGAATCCCTGAACTGATTTTAAAGCTTCCTTCTCTTGGGTCAGGGATGGGCCAGAATTAGATGGGTTTTTTGAATGGTTCTTCCTTTACTTCTAACCCTTGGTCCTGGAGATAGCTGGAACTAGAATGACCTTTGGATGTGGGAAAATGGTATAGTACTTTTGGGTTTTTAGAAATTACTATTAAATTTAGGGCTGGAGTCTCCTCGGCAGCAAAATGGAACTCTACCAGAAGGAGCCTTAGCTGCTGTGAGAGGGGAAGAGGTTTTTTGAGGCCATGGTTCCTGACAGTAACAGAGTGTGTCACTGAAACTTGAAACACTTCTTTTATATAGCCGCTTTATTGGGAATGGAGGACATTAAGGAAACAAATGAATTTGTGACCTCGGGAGTTGTCAGATTAATATCAACATATAAAATTAAGTTATATAGAATGATGGAGGTATTGCCTTTGAAATATATCTAAAATCCTTCCACATTCTTTGAGTGCTGCAAACATGAATACTTTCACATACCACTTAGATGACCAGTCATCTTTTGTTTTATCAAGTTCTTCAGAAAGAAGAGCCTCAGCTTCATTAGATCTCACACAGTTCAACCAGGATCTTTGCATTTTTTAGAGACTGGTGAAGGGGAAGCATTAGCGATGGTCCATCTCATCAGAGGTCTGTGCCAGGGCCAGGAGGGGAGAGACTCAGGAAAAAGGCTTAGCTGGGATTTTTTGTAGCAGTGTTAACAGTTATTATTTTAAGGCTGTCCTAAAAGGAATAGCCTGTATTAGTATATCAGTAGAACTTTCTTGACCTAAAACATTTTGAAAATCGTGATGTGTAAAATGATACTTATATTGGACATTGGACATACAGAATTTACCTTTTTTTTTTTTTAGGTGTTTGGTGAACTGAATTCATAAATATAATTGATAATTAATATTTTTGCTTTTTCTTGTTTTTCTTTTCCTTCATTAATTCCTAGGATAACTGATTTTGTTAGTTTGTTTCTTAGGAATAAACTGTCAGATTTCTACTTTTCACCAAAGCTTCAAAAGGTGCATCTTATCCTTAGAGAAATTTGCAGCCATGATTTATAAAAGCATATGTTGGAACACTGCTGCTCAAGAAAAATTTCCATTTTTTTAAAACATTCAGCTATATTAATAGGTGATTTGTGGTTTTCAATTAGCAGATATGTTTCATATTATTTGGGTAGGTTATTTATTCTTATGATAGTATATATGTATATAATTCTTTGAGTTATATGCAGTTGAGTAAAATATCTTCTTTTTATTTTCAATTCTCTGCAGAAGAACTTCCTCATTGGGTACTGTCAGCTATGAAGTGTTTGGCAAATTGTAAGTACTAATTATCCTCCAGTTTTGTGAGATTAGCAGAAATTAGTGCCCTGAATTAGAAAATATTTTTGCTCAATAGCCCGAACATTGACTTGACACCTGTGAGACTGGCAGTTACTTATTTTGGGACTTGTGTGCTTTTAGTGATGAATTTGCAACTGGGTAAAACGGCTGAGTTATAGAACATTTTTAAAGGATTTCTGTGCTGCTTTTTCTTTGTACTTATAATCACACTACAGATTCATCCATACCACTTCTTCAGACTGTTTCATCACAGTAAAGAGAAATTAGTAATATTGAATATAATATTGTACAGATAGCTGCCTGTTGACAGTTTATACATTTTTATTTCTAAAGCATATATTTTAATTAAAACTAGAACTACCCTATGACCCAGCAATAGCACTGCTAGAAATTTACTCAAGGGATACAGGAGTGCCGATGCATAGAGGCACATGTACCCCAATGTTCATAGCAGCACTTTCAACAATAGCCAAATTATGGAAAGAGCCTCAATGTCCTTCAACTGATAAATGGATCAAGAAGATGTGGTTTACATATACAATGGAATACTATATGGCAATGAGAAAGAATGAAATCTTGCCATTTGCCCCAACGAATTGGAGGGTATTACGCAAAGAGAAATAAGTCAGTTAGAGAAAGACAGATACCATATGTTTTCACTCATATATGGATCTTGAGAAACTTAACAGAAGACCATGGGGGAGGGGAAGGGGGAAAAAGTTACAAACAGAGAGGGAGAGAGGCAAACCATAAGAAACGCTTAAATATAGAGAACAAACTGAAGGTTGATGGGGGTTGGGAGAGAGGGAAAAGTGGGTGATAGGCATTGAGGAGGGCACTTGTTGGGATGAGCACTGGGTGTTGTATGTAAGCCAATTTGACAAATTATATTTTAAAGAAAGCATATATTTTATTCCTAAAACATATATCCTTAAATATGCTTATATTTACATCTCTGTTTGCTCAGCAGAGCCTATCTACTATTGGCTTTTTATGGGACACCAGTTTAAGTGGGAAAGAAATGTTTAGACTAGTCTGACTGATAAGCAGGATGGCTTGGAAGGAGAAGAACTTGCGTGTGGAGAAACAAGAAGGGATGTTTCAGTAATTGGATGTAAAATGAAGGGGCCTGGATTGTGGTGGTCCTTCTGAGGATTTTCATAGGCGCACACAGTCCATTTCACAGGCATATGATATCCATGTCATCGGATACCATAGACACTGTGAAAAATGTATTACAGTATCTCACTAACATTGTCATTTTTTTCCTGGGGATTTTTTAGAAGGCTTACCCCAGAGAAGGGATTCTAATGGTTAATAGCTTAACCCAAACAAGCTTAACCCAGAATGACAAGAATTCTGGTTCTTTTGGCTGACTAATAATGGTGACATTTGGCCTATGAGACCTTTAAGCCTCACAGATGGCCTGAATAGAGGTATCTGTTGGGTAGAACTAGAATCTAGTTCAGAGACAGGTATAATAAAATTTTGAGGTAGTAGATCCTGAATGATTTATTTAATTGGTGTTAGTTTTATTGATTATAGAATGAAATTAAGATAACTAGGCAGCTTACTGTAGGCAATCTCAGTCATAATATGTGGGCAATGATTATATACTGTCATTCTGAATCTGAATACCAATTTTTAGCTTGTGTGAAAGCCAAAGTTCTCTGTGTTTAACTATTACATTTTCATTGATTTTGGTTAATATTTTGGAACCTCTGAGATGAAGAGTGGTATTACCTTCAGAGAGTGCTTTTTATTATTCCCGCTCAACCCTTTGAGGTAAATCAAATTTAAATTATATCTTTGGCTAGAGTTGGCAATGATGAGATAGAAGGTCTAAATGCAAAGTTAAATTACCCATTTCTAAATTCCTGGCCAAGAATTTGGCCGTTGATGAACTGGGAAAGAAGAAGCCAGTATGACACATCTAGGCTATAATCTGTTGTATAATGAATATTAAGGTGGGTTATGATACAGATTTTTCAGTGATGATTAAAACATTGTGAAGAGTATAATTTTTCCCACAAGTAAGATGTATACTTAAAGCCACAAAAACTTTTACAGGAATATTAGAATAACTGGAATTACTTACGAATGGAGAAGAAAGATGCAAAGAGCAACTTACTGATGTTCTCTGTGTGTGGTGGTGTTATATTATTAGGTGGAAATTCTTGGGAACAGGGACATGTCTCACATGTCTCAAGCGCAGTGGTTTACACATAGTTGGCATATCCATAAAAATGCTTATTTGTGTGTCTAAGACAAAAAAGGTGACTAAAAGGCAAGAACATCCTTTTGAATAGTTTTGTGAAATTATTAAGTTTTCCAAATTCTCCTTGGCCCCTTGAATTTACTTTGAGTCTATCAAAGTCATGACCTGTTCCTTATCCGTCTCATCCTTACTGAGTCTAGATTCCCATTACCGTCACATAATAGGGAACAGAAAGGATAGGATGGGTGATTTATATGATATTTTGAAGGCCTCTTGCCTCCTTTTCTATAAATTTGCTGCCTATCTCTTTCTCTGAGGCCCCTTGGTAGACCATGTGCACATAGGCCTGCGTACTTTCCTTGTTGGCCAGCTTCATGGTTGGTCATAGGATGATGAACTGATACTAAATACAAAACCAGGTTAACTGTGTTTTTCTTCTTTGTGCATCTATATTGCAAGGATTCAATTAAAAAAAGGATACAACTCTTTTCCAAGATCTGTCAGGAGTAACATTTGTAAAAGCTATTCTGAAGTTAAAGATGATTAAGAAACAGAAGATCTTAGAAATATGGCCTCCTCTCATAAGGCCTACTATGCATTTGCATTTGTATGGAAACTTTTTTTGTTTTGTTTTTGCATATTATTCAGCTGCTTACGATCAACCACATGCTTATCTTGGGAAGGAGTAATTTACCACGATATGGATTACTGAGACATTAATTATTTCAATCGATGAAGCTTGGGGTATTTCAAAGGGGGAAGCAATCAAGAATGGTGGCTATGTTGGCTGCCAGGTTAACATGGTACCACACATAAGTCTTTCATAATTTTCATTATTTTAGTCAATCAAATTATTTTATGAGAAGTATACAGAATATTAAAAGGTAAGAGAGTTTTTAAGGGAGCACCAACGAAAAGCCATTTTCACTTTGTCCCATTGGCCTTGAAATGTGAAGGCCCAGAATGTTTATCTGTTCTTTTTAGTTTGATCCTTTCTCTTTAGTTACAGTGGTGCTGGTGGAGGCTTTCTTTCATGCAAGGTTTTTATTGGCTTTATCTTTTCACTCTCCTGAGGGTAGAGCTCTGTTTGGAATAGTTGTTTAGTCTTGTGTTCTGCTGGCCCAGATCTGGCCAGTACACCTGCACTTCTTTTCTCTTCAACGCTGTCACAGAAACTGAGAAGACTGGTGAAACTTCCCTTTGTGAGGCCACTTGCCATTTCCCCAAGGCACAGGCATCTCTGGTTTGTCTCTCCACTTGGCAATGTCATTTTGTGGTCTGTGTGTGGATTCTCGGGGGCATTTGCTGCTGTATCTGTAGAGAGCTAGGCATTTCTTCTTGTTCCTCTTTGGTCCCAGATACAACTGGATCTTTGCTTTGTTGTCTGCAGGGGATATGGCTGGGACCAAATTTTTCCAGGCTTCTTATTGTTACCCTAACTTTGGAATATACTCTGCTTGATACACTATCTTTTGAAGGTTTATTGAGGATCAAATAGAGTTACAATCAGAATGAATCACAGGACACAGTATAAAATCTTCTTTTTAGAATATCTTTAAGAAAAAGAGTGTAAGTTTTTATTAGTCTGAAATAGTTTAGTTAGAGGTGGAAATTGATTAACTGAACTCTGATTCTAGAATTTCATAATACAGCAATGATAAAATACTGTAAAGCTTTGAAAATTGCTTTATAACTTGTCTGTTACATGTGTCAATTATAATGTTGGTCAACTGTGTCAAGCCTAGGAAAACATCGAATATTTCAAAGAAAATCATCATGTACATTTAATAAAAATGCCTTTCAGAAGGATATAAAAGAAGAGTGGGTTTCTTTTAAAATGCAAATAAGCCAGTGATTTTCCTCCTTGTTTTATAATAGATTTAGATTTAGACATAAAGAGTATTTGTATAAGCAAATGTATAAAGTCCTTTATATAGTATCAGTTTTCCCATGAAAACTTTTGTGATCTTGAAGATCTGTACACACAGAGACTAATCCTTGTAAGTGGTCATCCCAGTAATGTTTCTTCTTTCTTTCTCTCTCTCTTTTTTTTTTTTTTTTTTAACAGGGCCTAACTGTTCAGATATGAAGCAGCCTATGTATTTAGGATTTGAAAAAGATGTCTTTAAAACTATAGCAGATTACTATGGTCACTTGAAAGAGCCTCTTCTTACATTTCATCTTTTTGATGCCTTTGTCAGTGTACTAGGTAAGTTGGAATATATAATGAATCTGTGTCTGTATTATTGATACTGAATCATTTCATTTTCCAGTGTCTTGAGATTTCCATTAGTCAAACCTCCATAGCGTTTCTGAAATAAAAATGGATGATGTGCTTGCCTACTTACAGCCCTGTTCCATGAAGGAAGAAAATAAACTGGTTAAGCTCTGTTAAGAAGCTCAAAGCAAGGGCCAATAGTTTTTACTCCTTAAGAAAGAATAATATGCTCTGTGTCACTTTTGTGCAAAACAGCATAACTTCTTTGGTAGAGAACAATGTCAGTTTGACATTTACTGTTCAAGTAGATCTACTACTCTGGATGTACTTCGTGAACAGTCATATATGGGAGACAGATTTTCATTTAGAAATCTAATTTCTTTTCATAAAGGAACAGGTTTCTGTAGGACTATTTGTTATTTGTGACATGAAAAATAAATATAGTAACTTTATCATTCTCTGAAACTTGTTACTATTCTTCACATAGATCTAGATGTCCGATTTTACAGTGTCATAAAAGCAGGGTAGAAAGGGAAAAAAAAATCAATGTTATTGCTATAGGCCTTTTTGATATTGTTCCTTTCTTCTTGGATATCAGATTTTCCTGTTGCTATTGTGACTGTTCAGTAAATATTATTGTTTTATTGTTTGCCTTTAATGACCGATCATTGTGTGGGTATCATACTCTGTTATGTCAGTTTGTAGGAATTTGCATGCTCTTGTTCCTGAGTACTGTGGGGTTTAGCCTCCTTCCCTTCCCATCCCTTCTCTTCCCTTTCTCCTTCTTTCCATCTTTCTTCTTGGAAGGTATGGATGCCGCTACAATGTCCTAATGAAATAACTGTCAGCAATGTTTGAGTAATTTACCTGAAATCATAGTACAGTACTTTAAATTTTAAGTGTCTCTAAGTTTTCTGATAAGAAACAAAATGCAACAACTATAAATCATGTGCATAAAAATGAGTTTGTTTTTAGAGGGATTAATACTGGGAACAGATGAAAGGATTAGGCCTGTTACAGGGGTTTGAGACCACTGGGCCATCTTGGTATTTTGTTTTCAACCCAAGAGGATCGAGTGCTTGTGTCCTTTTGAACATCATACCTAATGATGCATACTTGCTGTTGTTTAATATGCATTTGGACTCATTGAGTAGATTCTTTCAGGCAATTAATGCCATTGTGCCACTGGTAAAATAAGAATTCTGAAGACTGGAATAAAAACTACTTAGGTTTTCTTCTCATTTTCCATTTTCACAGTGTTCTGTGGTAAAAATGATCTGGTTTGGAAACACAAGTACATGGAACTTTTTTTAGAGAACAGATTCCAGTTTGAATCAGCTGTGTTTATGACCTCACTGGTCTATTCTACCATAATTGTTCATTTATTCTCTGCTAGGAATTAAAGCTGATTATTGCCAAATTGATGTCAGAATCAGCTGCCCTTAAAATACCATTTATACAGGGTTTAGGGTGGAGAAGGATGGATAGATTGGAGAATTTATGGCATTAAATTATTAGCATGAGTAGACTAACATATATGGGTAGTCAAGATTTATTATCCTTCTCTGATCCAGTCCTTCTCAAGTGAACATGTTTGAGACACCCAGCATTGAAAACCATATATTTTAGATCCTTATGTAGTAAAAGAAGAAATATAAAGACTTCTAGATTATCATAAATTTGATCATTATATGATCAACGAAGATCATCTACTACAGTAATTCTGTTAAGAGTCTGTGGGAAAAGGTATTATATGTAGATAGGTACAAAGCAGATATATAGGTTGAATCTTGGTGTGGTTGACTCACTTCTTCAAACCTTTTGACTTACTTGGACTGCAGTAGGATGCAATTAGATAAGTAAGTAATAAAGTAGGTAATCAGCATACTTTGTGTAGAAGCTAAAAATTCTATAGCATTTTCAGTGGAAATGATTTTCAGTTTAATTAATGGATTTTTTTGAGGTTTATTCTTTTGCTTCTAGAATGAAATAATGCTAGCTTGATGCAATAGCTGTGACCTTGAGAGCAGTTAGTTATTGGTATGTAAAAAAAAAATCTAGGAGTTCTTAAACAAAAAACAGAAAAAAACAAAAAAAAACATTATTTTTGGGAAGATGTAAGAATTATTCTTTAATCACTAGAAAATGATTTAATTTGGGTCGGCAGTCTAACCAAACAACATAGCTATATATAATTACTCTTCATTTCCAAAATGGCAGTTTCTTATCAAGATAGAATTTGACTGACTCTTAAATAAGGGGTGAATGAGATGGTACAGCATCCTTCACTCACTTTCCATATGTACCCTAGAATCCATTGAGCTGTGTAGCTTGCCAAAATTTGTTATATTGAGGAAAAATGGAGACACATAGGAAGCAGAAAAAGGTTTAGCAGCAGGGGATGGTGTTTGGACAGTTGGGTGACTTGTGGGTTGTATAATGTTTTGATTTGAGTTCCCACACTGGTGACCTTTGGGCCAAATCTGACTTATAAATACATTTGATTTGATCTCTCTGTTTTGCTTTGTTTTTGTTTTGTTAATGTTTGTTTATTTTTGAGAGAGAGAGAGAGAGAGAGCCAGAGAGAGAGACAGAGAACAAGCGGGAAAGGGGCAGAGAGAGGGAGACACAGAATCTGGCTCCAGTTTCCAAGCTGTCAGCACAGAGCCCAAACTGGGGTTTGAACTCACAAACCGTGAGATCATGACTTTGAGCTCAAGTCAGATGCTTAAATGACTGAGCCACCCAGGCACCCCGACCTGTATGTTTTAAAAAGAAAGTGTAATTAATTGCCAAACTTTAAGAAACAGGAAATTCATGTAAGAATTTGTAAATTTGTGAAGAGAAACAGTGTGTCAGCTCTGAGCTTGAATTTTCACGGGCACAAACTGCTGCATCTTTGTGGCTCGTGCCACCACTAGAAGGAGCAAGTGTTCCAGGGACACAAACTCCAATATGCAGTGCTTCCCACTGCTTCTCAGACTCTCAAGCCTAGTTCACTTGACTCTCTTTGCTTGTTTATTCCTTTTGTTTGCCCCTGCAGGCACTTGGGGGCTTTTGGCTCCTGGTTTATTTGCTCAGAGGCTGGAATACTGAGTAGCTTTTTACTGCTCCCTACTTTCTAAATGTCAGGTTTAGAAAGTGTCATCAAAATTCACTGGATTATCAAATAGTTGAGATCTATGTTTTTTTTTTTTAACCTAGAGACCTCTATAAGGGTCAATTTTCCATTCTTTGGTTCTTTTGTCTGATGACTGCTAGGAGATCGTCTGGAGCTATGTGCTATCTTGGACTTCCTGCCTCTTGCTCTTAGGTTCTTCACGTTATCTCAGGGTCTGTATCCTGTGGTAATTCTTAAGGGAAAACAGTTCTTTTTTTCAGAGGGTGCCTAGTTGATGTGCTTGACCAGACAGAGGGCTCTTGCCCATGTTAGTCCAAAGTTCTTGCTAGTGGTGGTCTCTGCTCTGAGAACCCAGGGCTTATGGCCGGAGCTTTTGAAGATGTAGATGGGCCAAAGTAAGGACTTTTCCTCTTCTCAGTGAAAATGAAACTGACTTGAGTCTTCTTGAGTCTCTCATTCTCTGGCTGAACAGACATGATCCCACTGGCCTTTCGGGGAACACTGGACCCTTTCAAAAGTCTTCACGTTTCACTCTTTTTTTGAAGTTCCTCGCTTATTGATAACATTGCATATGTTATTTCTACTTTGCAAAAATAAAAATTTGTGTTTGTAATGATTTGAGAACAGAAATCTGATGTAACCACTGGAGAATGGGAAGGAGGGTGACAAAGGTAGGTGTCATCCAAAGCACTGACAACTCTGAACCTGTCATGTCTTCATGGCTGCGATATCACCTAATCTCTAATCACATAGAATATTATTTGAATTTTATTTATTTTTATCATAAGGAACAGTGGGGATGTTTTTGAGTATTCAATTATTTATTCACTCATCCTTCATCTATCAGGCTAAAAATAATGGCATGTTTCCCTGATTGAAAAAGTCTCACAGATCAATTGTCTAAGTTATTTGGTGGATTGTTTACTATCTTTTCATTATTTTATTCTTATTTTACCAATGGAAACATCTCCAAACTCAGGAACTTGGTTTGTTGACTGAAGTATACCTACTTTGATGGATCACTCTGCCTTTCTAGGCCCTGTTTTTTTCATTGATAAATGGTAGTAACGCCTATTGTACTTCTAGATGTGAACATGAAACTTAAAGCAGTGGGTTGTACTTGTTTTCCTACTAAGTTTCATTTTTTTTTGTTTTGAAAAATACAAAAAATTGGAAAAATATATAAATTAAGATAGGATAATCATACGTTGCTAGCTAGCCATACGTTGCTAGCTCTCAAGTGATAGCAAGATTGTTTTACGTGAAACAACTTGTGATAGATCTTTACTATCTATGATTGGGATAAGCTCAAGTATATCATTCTGAAATTCAAGAAACAGGTTATCACTGGGGCTACTGAAGCTTCCTGTCATTTTCTTGAAAAGGAAGACTCAGTATTTTTATGATGATGTTGAGGTTGTAGAAATGATGAAAGATGAAAAGTTACTCTTTTAGCTTTTGTTGAGCAAAGTGAAATTAATCCAAAGAATAAAATAGTTACCACATAAACTCTTCGGTTTTAAAATGAGGACAGCCTGCTAATATCCTTCAGAAACTCTTAAAACCTAAAACACCCCCAAGAAGTTGAAAAACCCTAAGAAGCTCTTTTAAAATCAGTAATAGTTTATGATCTTGAAGAATCCAATAGTACTTGTTGAAGATGTGTTTTGAGTTCAACTGTAGACCATCATGTGTATTTTAAAACTAAATTCTCTTGCAGTCATTTCCCCCTGAGTTCTGTAATGTGCTTTTGCCCAGTAACCTTTTATTGAAAGAAAAATAAGATAAAGTAATGGTCAGCAATGAGAAAGAAGTTAGGAAACAGAAACAGAGAAATCAGATTAAACTGTTTTTGAGAATCTAAGTATTCCTACATGTGTTTGAACTGAGGAAAGCATTACGTAGCACTCCAGGATTCAAAAGCAGACCTAAAAGTGAGTCCTGCTTTGACATTTGAACAGATTGAAAAATAACATCCTTGGAACTGGTTGCCAAGAAAGACTGAAGTATTATAGGCGCATCAAATCTCAGCTTTTCCCCCATACGTCTTCCCTTTGATCATATTCATACCACTTCACAGATCGCCCATGTGCTAAGGATTTCCTTACTCCTTACTTTCATCCTTGATCTGTCTCCTGAGCTCTGACCAGAATATCTATCTGGCTCTGGCTATGTATTCTTGTATGCTTGTTATACAAGAGCCTCGGTTCACACTCAGGAGTCTGTAAGCCACTATTTCAGAAACTGTGTGTTAGATGTTAATTCTCTGTAGTAGAACAGTGTTAAAGAAAAAGACAGAATACAAATATCAGAGTATGTTGTGCATAGTAGGTATATTTATAGACTTTGTTTTAAATGCCTATGTATATGTGTATATGTATTGTGATATAACATATATTTCTTAATTTTAGTTGTAGTAAAAATTTTTTGAAAAAAAAAAACCTCTAAATTTCATCTCCACCTACCTACAGAGTAAGACGATTATGAGGATTTAACAAATGAGAAAATCTCTGAGAAAGTGTAATATTACTCAAATATTACTAGTAATAGTAGTTAATTGTGAAAGATGCTTATGCTATACATGGTTTGTCCTTTACACTTAGATTAAAAAAAATAACTTTTTACCTATGGATCATATATGTATTTTTAAGTTTATTGATTTATTTTGAGAGAGTAAGGGGGGGAGAAAGGGAGAGGGAGAACGAAAACAAACGGGGGGGGAGAGAGAGAGAGAGAGAGAGAGAGAGAGAGAGAGAGAATCACAGGAAGGCTTGGTGCTGTCAGCACAGAGCCCAATGTGGGGCTTGAACCCAGGAACCATGAGATCATGCCATGAGCCAAAATCAAGAATTGGCCACTTAACCGACCGAGCCACCCGGGTGCACCCTGTGGATCATATTGTTTAGAGTTACATTCAATTTTTCATTCTTTGTGTGGTGGAATTAGCATTTTAAAGTGGTTTGGAAGTTTCTTAAGGGATATACACTACATTGTAGTTTTACTTCATGAGAGAGAAATGACTAATAGAAATGGTTTTATGTGCTCTCTTTGGTATAAAGGAGCTGGTTTCAGGTTTCACTATGTTGAGAAATTCTCTTTTTACTATCTAATCCTTGCCCCCCGTTGAAGAATGCAGAGTAATATTTTATTTGCCTCTCTGCATATGACATTTTGTGCATATTATTTGAGCCAGCATTTCTACTTATAGGAATTTATCCTAAGGAAATAATTGGCCACATGTACAAAGTCAGTAATACAGGATGGTATTGAGGCATGCCTGCCCTAGACTGTAAGCTAACACCCGTCTATGCCACTAACTAGCTATGTGATTTGGGCAAGTGACCTCATCTCTTTAAGCCTCACTGTCTTTATCTGTAGGCAGGAATAATGATAGTTAAATACCTTTTAGAGTTTTTGCAAAGATTAAATGAGGTGATGTTTAGTGTTTAGAACACTATTAGGTACATAATAAAGTACTTAATTTAATGTTAACTATTTTCTTCTCCCATAAAAAATTAGTTTAATTATTAGAAATATTAGCTGCTCTTATTCTACTTTCTTTAATTCTGATTTTTAAAGACAGAAAAGTAGGCTCCAAAACCACTATCAAACTTTTAAAATTCCTTTCTGTATGAAAGATCTTGTACTTCATTTCAAAAAGTATTTTGTGAAATTCATGTGCTTTTCCCTGTAGTGGAACTATCTGCTGTCATCAAGGTTAATGGCATGGAAGTGTTGCATGTTGCTACATTCTACAAAGATTTTATTTTAGTTTTATCCAGTCTTCTACTTTTATCTGGCATGTACAGTGATGTGATAAACTGGGGCACAGTTAAATGTCTTTGGGACCATGTTTCTCTCCTTGTCTATAGTATCTATATTTCTAATGCTAAGGGAGTTCTAGGATTATGACTTTTTATGATATTGCCTCTTTAAACATATTTAAAAAGAATAATTTATAAAGTATTCCCCTGATAGTTTTCCAGACTTCCTACCAGTTAATATTTTTGTGATTACAAATGGTAGCTTTGATGTGGTTGAGCAATGCTATTAGTTTATGTCTGCTTTATTCCCTAGGTACAATGTCTTTTAAAATATAGATGTACTTAATGGCTACTAGAGCTTAAAGACTTTTTCTTCACGTTCCTGAAGATTTTGCTAGTAGATTACTTAATGATATAACACAATGATGATAGATGGCTGACATAAACTTTTTAAACCTAATCCAAGATTAAATTTTTTTATTTGGGACTCTTACAGTAGTCAAGAAAAATATATCTGTGAGTGTTAATAAAGGATAAAGAGTATGGTATTAATTCAAGAATGTAATCTTTTAATTAGCAATTAATAACTCACTGTTCAATTTTATTGTATTTTATTTATTTTTTAATTTTTTTATGTTTATTTATCTTTTTGAGATAGCAAGAAACACAGCATGAGTGGGGGAGGGTCAGAGAGAGAGGGAGACACAGAATCCGAAGCAGGCTCCAGGCCCTGAGCTGTTAGCACAGATCCTGATGCGGGGCTCGAACCCACAAACCGTGAGATCATGACCTGAGCCGAAGTCGGACGCTTAACCAACTGAGCCACCCAGGCGCCCCTTAATTTTAAAACTAAATTAAAACCAAGTAGAGCTTACTGAAAGCAGGTTGATGATTATGTATTGATAATTATGTGTGTAAGGGAGGGAAGAGCACATTGGTGTGAATCCCAGATGTATTCTTTTTTAATGTTTATTTATATTTGAGAGAGAGAGAGTAAAGTATGAGTCGGGGAGGGGCAGAAAGCGAGGGAGACACAGAATCAGAAGCAGACTCCAGGCTCTGAGCTGTCAGCACAGAACCCAACATGGGCCTTGAACTCACAGACCATGAGATCATGACCTGAGCTGAAGTTGAATGCTCAATTGACTGAGCCACCCAGGCACCCCCAAGCTGTATTCTTGGGGCAAGTCTTAACTACTTTGGTACATCCATTTTATAAAGCAGTTTGGCATTTCTTTAAAAAAGGTTAAATATACAGTTCCCAGATGAGTCAGCAGTTCCACTCTTAGGTTTATACCAAACAGTTGGTAATGTATGTCACACAATTAAACGTTCGTGACAGCATTAGTCATAATAACCAAAAAGTGGAAATAATGGAAATATCCATTAAATGATGAATGAAAAAATAAGTAATATATCCGTACACTGGAATATAATGCAGCCATCAAAAGGAATGAAGTGCTGTTACATGCTATAACATGGTTTAAACTTGAAAACATTATTCTAAGTGAAAGAAGCCACATATAAAATATCTTATTTTGTATGATTCCATTTATATGAAATGTTCAGAACAGGCATGTCTGTGACAGTGATGAATGTTTTCCAGGAGCTGAGGGGAAGAGAGAACGGGGTGAGTGCTAATTGGTATGGGAATTTCTTTTTGGAGTGACAAAAATATTCCGGAATTAGTGGTGACGGACATAACTTAATAAATATACTAAAAACTGCTGAATTGTACATTTACAGATAATTTCATAACAAAAAAACAAAGAAAAGAACCAAACTGGACTTCAGGAGTTAAAAAAGCACAATATTACAAGTGGAAATTTCATTGAAGGGGATTAGGAACAGATTAGATACTGCAGAAGAAAAGATCAGTGAACTTGAATATACAGGAATAAAAGCTAGCCTAATGAAAGCACAGAGGGAACAGGGTCCAGAAACAAAAGAAAACAACATGCATTAAACACAGCCCCACTGACATATAGGGCAATGTAAAGTAGGTTAATGTACATGTAATTGGAACCCCTGATACAGGTCCCTAAAAACTAGCTCATGTGTTTTTTGTTTTGTTTTGTTTTGTTTTTTAAACCAGATCCCTATCATTCCTGGATCACTTTCTTATTTTCTAGTAGGAAAAGTTCTTGTTCTTTCTTTTTCAGGTATTTCTTCAAGGATTCTTGCTTCCTTCGAGTAGAGAATGATCTATAGAAGCCAAGATTTAGTACTTGATGTGTTCATTGTTATTGGAAATTGTCTGTAGATAGAAAAAATTCTCCAGTGGCACGAAATAAGTGACCCTGAAATCTGATTTCCAAACTTTCACTGCGAGTACTATTTGGGAGGAGGATGGTGGTTAAATTGTCAGAGTGGAGAGTAATATAACAGACATCCATGTGCCCACCACTCTAATTTAACACATATACGGTGCAATGTTGCAAAACATCCGTCTTTCTCTATATCTAGAAGCAAAACTGCGAGGCTGTTTGGTATTTACATAGTTCAAGCAAATTGCTTTCTAGAGTTGCAACAACTTACACATACATTAGACATATATTTCTGTTTGACCATTTTTTTCTTACCACTATTTGATTTTATCGGGCTTTAAAAATTTTTTTAATTGGGAAAAATTTAAGTACTAAGCATCAAATGCACTTTACATTGATAACTGCAGTGCTGAAATGTGACATTTTTATTTTATTTTTTTATTTTTTTTTATTTTTTTAAACTTTATACTTTATTGTCAGGTTAGTTTCCATATAACACCCAGTGCTCTTCCC
>CM053572.1:40065199-40203599 GCA_028646485.1 Cryptoprocta ferox | reverse complement strand
AAAAGGTTTCTTCCTGCTGGGGCCTTCATCATCTTATCAAAATTTTGAGACCAGGACAAGACTTCATCTGAAGTGGGGTTTTGGCTTTCCTCTAGGACCTGGATGCTCTCCATTTTTGTGGTGTGTGTGGGTCTTCCTGCATTTTCTCCTCTTTCTTCATTCCTAACAGTGAGGCAGGAGCAGCTGCAGCAACAGCACCAGCAAAAGCAACACGTGTTGTTGGGCCTCTGGTTTCCAGAAGCTTGAGACACAGCAGGTGTTCCTTCATTTTGTGACTGCTGTCTTTTTCGCATTTCAGCTGCTTCAGTACCCAACTGGCCAGTCGCCTGGAGGTGTGGGCAGCGCACCGATGGGTCCGGGGGCGCAAGGCTGGGCTGCTCGGTCCTCTAGCGGAGCGGGTTTGCTGCCATCCGCCCAACTTCAGCACCCAGCGGCCGAGGAGAGAGGGGGAGAGGCGAGGATGGAGGGGAGAGGGGAAGGGGAGGAGGGAGGGTGGGCGGGGAGGGAGCTGGAGCCGCGCGGCAGCCTGAAATGTGACATTTTTAGTATTTTTCTCAAAAAAGTGTAGTGATTTTTTTCCCTTGGAAACATGGAGATCCAATTATATATATTAACACAGCCAGTCTAGGTCATTATGGGTTATTTAATGGTAATCTCAACAGGTGTTCACATTTTTCATCTGCAGTAGATTGTGAACTTCTTGTATTGTTGAAATTTTAGCAAAAATTCCATGAGGTGATTTAAAGGAATGTCAAATTTTTGAACGGCAAACTCATAAAACTATACATTGGTATAGTTTTGCTTCAAGCTCATCTAACTGGAGAATACAGGCAATTTTCTTTCCTAATTCCTTGGAAAACTATTTCTGCAATAAGTCTTGTGTCTTCTGAACTATGACTGGGTGGTTTTAAGAAAGGTTATCAGCTTTACGGTTAGTTTCCCACAGTTGTTAAAAAATATATCAAAAACATTTTAATACAGTTTATAAGGAAAACACTTGTTTTTTTCAAAGACTACAGGAACAGCAAAGAAATAGCACTCTTATTTTTATAAGCACAAACATTTAAAGCTAGTCGTGCTGCAGGTAAATCCAACATAGTATCAAAAGTTCTATAAAAATGAATAAAAAATCCTCTTCTGCTCCAATAGCCAAACGTTAGATCTGCATGAGAGATGCCCTGTAGCAGTTTGCTGGTCCAATTTAAGAGTTCACAGTCCTTTTTGGCCCATTGATGTACACATGCCAGATAAATTCAGTTCATAAAATGGAAATTAGGGCAAAGACTCTGTACAACAAAGCACAGGGGTATGCTACTATAAGTGGCTGTTCTTCCATGGCTAATACAGAATAAAAATTTTGGAAGCAGAAAAACTACGCCATCCAATAATTCATGCAGTGAGAATGATTCTTACCATTCCTGCAAAGAAAATATCACTGCAGAGCTGGAAAGTAGGATCATGGGAAGAAGACAGTATCCAAGGACATTTGCCACACAACCAAATGAAACACCTGTCATACTCATTAATTTTAGTAGACAAAACATTCTTAGCCATCCAAATGCACTGATGCCACAAACATAGACAAACTGGATTTTGCTGGCCAGTAACAATGTGGCTCCAAAGGCAAGGCAAAAAACCATTGGTTGTGCCAAATTGGTCACATTCATGATGCTGCCATCTGCTACTTTTAATGGATGTAACACTGTTCATGTTTTTTTGCCAGATGTGGTCAGAATTGATACCTGATTCTTCTAATAAAGGTGGCTCATCCTCAAAGTCGTTTCCATAGAAAAGATAATGTGTTGGAGTGTATGCCTGAGTTAGCTGGAAAATTGGCCCAGTTTGTGGCTGTTGCAGCTGCCTCATGTCTAGAGGGACAAATTGGCCTTGCTGCGAGGAGACATAGCCAGCATACTGTTTGCTACAGGGTCCTCCACTTCCTCCATAATCCTAGGACTGCGGTGATTGGTCATTGATGCTGTAACTTACCTGGTAGAAATCTTTGTTTAAATTATCAAAGCCAGACATTGCAAATGATCAAACGCGGCAACTCCCCAAAGCCCCCAAATGTGGCTTAAGATCCCGAACTGGCCCTGTTGCTACATGTTACAAGGCCAAAAAACTCCTGAACTTTTTAATTTTTACAGTCTGATATGTGTGAAAAGGAATCTTGTTGCTGTTTATTGGTCCTATGTGTTTCTTCTTGGGTGAAATACTTTTTCTGTCCTTTACCCATTTTTTTCTCTTTGTGTGTCTTTCTTTCTTTCTTTCTTTTTTTCTTTCTTTCTTTGTCATTCTAAAAATATATTCTAGGTACTAATTCTTCATACCTTATGTCTTGCAAATATTTCGTAGTCTGTGGCTTCTCTCGGTTTTAATCAAAAGGTAAAAAAACCTTTTATGTTCTCTTTTGGTCAAATTAATTTACTTGTGTACCTTAAGAAATCTTTCACAAAGGGATTCTGTACTTTTAACATTTTTAAGTTTTACATTTTTCATGTATAGGGCTCTAATTTCTCTTGATTTATTTGATTTACTTAAATGAATAAATATTTTAAATTTATAAAGTTGACTTTATGAAGGTATAATTAACATACATAATATACAATTAATATGCACCTATTTTAAGTACAGTTGAGTGAATTTTGATGAATGTATACTAGTGTAATTAGCACTACATTAAGATAACAGGCCATTTCCATTACTCCTGAAGCTTCTCTTGTGCTTTTAGTCAGTCCCCAACTCCACCACTGGCACCAGACAACCAGAAATAGAAGCTTTTTATCCTATAGGTTAGGTTTTCTTTTTAAGAGTTTCATCTAAGTGGAATTATACAGTATGTACTTTGTATCTAGCTTCTTTTGCTTCACATAATATTTAGGAGATTTCATTCATGTTGCAGGTACCAGTACTTGTTACTTTCTGTTGCTGAATATTCTACCGCTGCATGAATATACTACAAACCATAATTTGTTTATCCATTTACTTATTGCAGAACATGTGAATTGTATCCAGTCTTGGGCCAATAAAGCTGTATGAACGTATATATCAACTTCTTTTGAGTAAATAGTTAGGGGTGGAATTGTTGAGTCATATGATAAATGTGTATTTATTTTCATTATGAAACTGACCAGGTATTTTCCAAAATAGTTGTGCCATTTTACATCCCCATCGATGATGCATGAGAGTTTCAATAGCTCTGCATCTTTGTTAACATGTGACACCGTCAATCTTTTGATTTAGCTCACCAAGTAGGTGGGTAGTGGTATATCTTTGTGGTTTTTAGCTGCATGTTTCTAATGACTAGTTATATTGAGCATGTTTTCATTTGTCCAGTGGCTTTTCTGTTATCTTCTTTTGTGAAGTGTCTGTTGAAATATTCTGTTTTTTATTGGCTTGTTTGTTCTCTTATTATTGAGTTGTAAGAGGTATTTGCATTCTTCCTATAAGTCCTTTCTTCTCTTATGTATTGTAAATATTTTCTCCCAGATTGTGGTCTTCTTTTTCCTTTTCTTAACAATGTCTTTGAAAAAGCAGAAGCTTTTAGTTTTGATGAAGTCTCTTTTATCACTTTATGGTTCATGGTTTTTGTCTCTAGAAACCTTTGTTTACCTTTAAATATTATATTGCTTCACATATAATGTTACCACCTTACCATACTGTCCTTTTATTTTCTCTTTTCTACCCTTTCTCATATTGTTATTATCCATTTGTCTGACATATTCTTTTATAGCACCTGTAATAAACCCTACTGTATGTTATTTTTTCTTTAGGCAGATATTTTTCTTTTAAAGAAATTAAGGAACACAAAGCAAGTTTGATTTATTCACATATTAATCTTTTCTGGAAATCTTCATTCCTTTATGTAGATCCTGGTTAACATCTGGTATCATTTTCCTTCTGCTGGAAAAATGTCCTTTGACATTTTTTATGGTATAGGTGTCTTAGCTATAGATTTTTAGGGAGAGGTTGGGGTTCTGAAACATCTTTGTTGAGACTTAATTCTGGAAAGTATTTTCAATGGACATAGAGATACAAGATAATTTTCTTTATTTAGCCCTTTGAAGGTATCTTCTGGCTTGAGTAGTTTCTGATGAAAAGTCTATGGTCATTACTTATTTTTGTTCCTCTGTCTGTAATGTGCCTTTTCTCCTCTGCTTTTGAGATTTTCTTTATCACTGATTTTAGGAATTAAATTATGATATGCTCTTAAGAGGTTTTTGTGTTTATTGCCCTTTGATTCACTGAATTTCTTTATTCTGTTGATTTATAGATTTCACCAAATTTGGAACATGTTTAGCCACTATTTCTTCAGATATTTTTTCTGTGCCTCCTTCCACTTTTCTAATGACACAGATTTTAAGTCATTTGATGCTTTCCCATGGGTTGCTGCAGCTCTGTTCATATTTTGTCCTACTTTTTTTGCCTTCTTTGCTTCTGTTTTGGCTAGTTCATTTTACTGTGTATTTAAGTTTTCTTTTTTCTTCTTTTGAAGTGTTAATCTGCTATGGTTCTCAATCTAGTGAGCGTTTCTTTTGAGGATAAGCATTTTTTTTTATCTCTCGAAGTTCCATTTGGTTCTTCTTTATATCTTCCATTTTCTCCTTACTGTATTTATATATTTTTAATAATATGAGAACATAGAATATCTTTTGTAATAAACTTTCCTCCAAATTCTTTATCTGTGGCTAATTTTATGATTTTCTACCAGTGTTTCTCCTGCTACAGGTCCTACTTTTCTGCTTTTTGGCATGTCTAGTAATTTTTAAAAAAATTTTTTTATGTCTTTATTTTTGAGAGAGAGAGACAGACAGTGAGCTGGGGAGGGGCAGAGAGAGAGGGAGACACAGAATCTGAAGCAGGCTCCAGGCTCTGAGCTGTCAGCACAGAGCCCGACGCGGGGCTTGAACCCACGGACTGTGAGATCATGACCTGAGCTGAATTTGGACTCTCAACCAACTGAGCCACCCAGGCGCCCCTCAACGCCTTACATTCTAACACGAGGAGTTAGTTCTTTGATGATGCCTAGGTCCAACTCAGCTCTGCAACACTCTGATTCCTTGTTTATTTAAAAATTGTTTGACCTTTGTTATATTATAAAAATGTTTTGTGATGGTTATAAAAGCAACACTCATTTGTGTGGTATAAAACATAGATAAGTAGCGGCGCCTGGGTGGTTCATTCGGTTAAGCATCTGACTTTTGGTTTCAGGTCATGATCTTGTGGTTTTGTGAGTTCAAGCCCCGCATGAGGCTCTGCACTGGCAGCACTAAGCCTGTTTGGGATTCTGTTTCCCCACTCTCTCTGCCCCTCCCTCTGCTCTGTCTCTATCAAAATAAATAAATGTGGTTGAAGAGAGCACAGTATTAGAAAACCGTGATTTTTAGAACAGTATTAGAATACTGTAGTTTGGATGATGAGAGCTGGCATATAACATGATTGAATCAGTACACTTAGCTAGGAAAAACAGCTTATGTGCGAGGAAGGGTTATTGGACATGTGTTGTTTGGAAAGTGCAGCCATCTGGCAGTGGTCTGACTGTAGGCATATCAGACCTGTTGTTCATTCTGTGAGAGTCCTGTTTGACAGTGGCCCTGCTCATCCTGGGGACATAATACAAGGGGGAAATTCAGGGCAGCAGTGGCGCATTCTTGTCTTTGCTCATGCTGTCTTGGTCCTCTAGTAACTGTGAGTGCTGACGGTTAGGTTAGACTTAACCTGACTGCCCTTGGTTTGGTGGGAAAGAATACTACGAAAATCTGGTTCTATCTGTTAAGGGTATTGAGAGGGAAACGGCTGTATTTGTTTTATATATTTGTCATCCTTAGTTGATGGTTTGTATTTTCAGTGTCGATTCATTGGATCTATAATAATCTGCCCCAGCATAGTTGGATATGTGTACATCTTCTATATAATTTTAATAGTACATATTTTGAAAAATGTAAACATAATAGAGTCAAGTTGGCTATTGGTTTTTAAAGATTAAAAACTTCTTTCTGAATCAGGTTTGTTACAGAAAGAGAAAATGGCTATTGAAGCATTTCAGGTTTGCTGCCTCCTCCTGCCACCTGAAAATAGGAGAAAGTTACAGCTGTTGATGAGGATGATGGCAAGAATCTGCCTAAATAAGGAGATGCCACCCCTGTGTGATGGCCTGGGTACCCGAACACTGGTAGGTTGTTCTCTAACATTTAACTTCACTTGAGTTTTTGGAATACAGTCCACCTGATTAGGGTTTACTAGCTTGGCAACGAGAGGAAGGAGCAAGGCAGGCTTGCTTGTGGAGCCATGGCTTGGAAACCACCCCGACAGCATCACACTCTGGGTGTTAGTGTCTTCTATAACATAATGAAAAGTGAAGAGTGAATAGGGATAGACTCTGACTTGAGAGGTGTCTGCTGCCTCCTGCCTACTGTCAATATAAAGAAAAGGAAGGGTGGACAGTGAGGATAAGTGGTCTCTCAAGAAAACAATATTCTTTCCTCTAGGACAAAAATGGATCTGAAGCATTTGTCACTATAACAAGTGGGAGAGGTGCATCCTATATAATGGGCTAAGAGGAAAGAAGTAAAATATAGAGTTGGACCAGATAGCCTGGTGGGGAGACCAAGAACTTGTTCACTCTGGGGTATGATCTTAGGGTCCATAAAATATTCTCAGTTTTGCTTACAAATGCATGCTAATTTTATTTTATTAGTTTTTAAAGATTTTGTTTATTTATTTTTGAGGGAGAGAAAGAGCAAGCAGGGGAGGAGCAGAGAGGGACGGAGGGAAAGAGAATCGCAAGCAGCTCTGCTCTGTCAGCGCAGAGCGTGATGTGAGGCTTCCGCTCACAAACCATGAGATGATGACCTGAGCCAAAGTCAGACGCTTAACTGATTGAGCCACCCAGGTGCACCACATTTGCTAATTTTAAATTCTATTTTGTCAATGTCAGCTTGTCGTTTAAGATAGGGTTTATGTTTAGAATTTATTACACAAAATTTTAATTTTTATTAATTGTAATTTAACTTATTAATTAATAAACATTGGAGGCCTTGGAGAAAAATTGATGCTTCATTGGGATGTATGTCCTTTCCATGTCCTGGTCAACCATGGTGTACCTCTTGGGGTCCCTCTGGCCCAGTTTTAGAAGTGTGGAGTAAGATCAGAGGAGCACTCAGTGCCCAGTAGAGTGATTCTTGACCTTGCTTTTGGGTGGGTGGATGGGTAATGGGGCTAATGAACCTTTGTGAAAAGCTGAAGAGAACTTTGCACCTATTCCCCAGAAAAATGCATATGTAAAATTTTGCATACAATTTCAAGGCATTCAGATTCCCTAAGGTCCATAGTCTCCAGGTAAAAAATGTCCGTCTGCATGTCTCTCTGTGCACCTACATGTGAGTGAAAGATAAAGTATCCTCTGCAGTAGGTTGATGAAATGAAGTCTAATTAAACAGAATCACATGATTTCATGCTTGTAGGTTTTAAAATAAGATTGTCAGCAATAAAATGAATAGGAAAAGGAAAAAAATGTCTATCCAAAGGATAGTATTAAGAAGGGAATAGTGAATATGCATTCTATGAAAGCAGCTACATAGTATTTTTTATATTTCTGCTTATTGTAAAGTCTCATCACAATGAACTTGTTATAAAGTCTCATCATTTTGTTCAAATGTGATTGTCAAATGTACATCCAGAATCCTAGAGAAAATTATAATTAACTAGGAAAAAACATAACTGTTGAGTTACATATATTGTGCTAGCAGATTTTTTTAAAAATCAGTAGTGAAATAAGGATATTAGTAAACTAAATGGCTTTAAAGTACTTTGAACTTTAAAGTGCTACATGATTCAAGTAATGGTAGTGATAATAAATTTCAGAATTTGTTTATATGTATTTAAAACTGTCTGTAGAGGTATGTGCTTTAAAAACTGCACAGACAAGCATCTCTGCTGAGTCTTTGTGAGACAAAATGGACCTTCTGTTCATGCTGATAGATAAAAGGTCAGATGACTAGGTGTGGCCAGGTGCCAGATTAGATGTGTACCCTGGCCTGTGGGCCATTTCTCACTGACTAGTCACATTTGGTTTTTGCAAATTATATTGAACTCATTTCATTGTAGGGAAAGAAAACTTCATCTGTGTTTTGTTAAAAAATGCCTCCCCCTCTTTTTTCAGATGGTTCAGACATTTTCCCGTTGCATCTTGTGTTCCAAGGATGAAGTAGACTTGGATGAGTTATTAGCAGCGAGGTTGGTGACATTTCTGATGGACAATTACCAAGAGATTTTGAAAGTCCCTTTGGCCTTGCAGACCTCCATAGAGGAGCGTGTGGCTCATCTACGAAGAGTCCAGGTAAAGGAAGAGATATTGCCAGTTCTTTAAAATTGCCACCAGAAAGTCATGTAAATTTGCTAGGTTTCTTGGGAGTTCTTGTTGGGAAGGAGTAAGTCAACAGGGCATGGTACACAGTAAGCACTGTATGTGTTTGGCAGAGCCATAAAGGCCTGGGTGGGCCAGTTCCTGGTTCTCCTTTTTCCTGGTTTTTGTGGCCTTGGGCAAGTCTCTTAACCTCTCTGGATTTTAGTTTCTGCAAGTGTTAAAATGGGCCACACCTGATCTATAAAATTGTTGTTAAGAGTCAAATACTATACTGTAAAACCCCTAGCATAAATGTCTGACATATAGCAGGTACTCTGTGAAAGGTAGCTATTATTGTTATTTTAAAATGATGCAGAAGAAATGTAATGCATAACTATTGTGAGGGCCCCAAAGTGGGCTTTGTATGTCAGCCTTGATAAATTCAAGCAAAAGGTCTGCTTAGCTCCTTTGGAATGATTTGCCCTCTTTCTGCTTAAGTACTTTTTGAGGTTCCACAATTAAGGACCAGTGAGCTGCTACCTCCCAAAGTATTATCAGAGTGAATCATTCTTTCACCTGTTTTCAGTGTGCAACCTAAAAATTAAAATAAAAATTTTGGGTGATTATCAACCTAATAATACATTGAAAGAATTTGGAAAATATAGAAAATGCACACCAAAAACTCTTAAGAGTAACACTACATGTTTAGTTAGTATTACAGTCTTTTGATTGTTTTTCTGTGTCGAGTCGTATCTTGCCTTGCCCTGCCTTCCCCCCCTTCTTCTCCCTTCCCTTCCCTTCCCTTCCTTTCCTTTCCCTTCCCTTCCCTTCCCTTCCTTTCCCTTCCCTTCCCTTCCCTTCCCTTCCCTTCCCTTCGCTTCCCTTCCCTTCATCTTCACCTTCCCCCTCCCCTTCCCTTCCTTCTCCCTTGTCCTCCCCTGCCCTCCCCTTCCCTCCTCTCATTCTCTCTCTCTTTCTCTTTTATACCTTATTTTCTCCTGACAATATGACAAGAAATATTTCCCATATCACTAAATATTCTTGACTGACACCAGGGTTGTTGAGAGCTCAGACTCTGGAGCTACGTGTTGCTTGTGTTCCTGATGTACCCTGTGACCTTGGGCACATTTTATTTATTTATTTATTTATTGTTTATTTATTTATTTATTTATTTTTAATATAGTTTATTGTCAAGTTGGTTTCCATACAACACCCAGTGCTCATCCCAACAAGTGCCGTCCTCCATGCTCATTACCCATTTTCCCCTCTCCCCCACTCCCCATCAACCCTCAATTTGTTCTGTGTTTGAGTCTCTTATGGTTTTTTTGGTACATTTTATAATGTGTCTCTGCTTCAGCCTCCACCTGACATCCCTCTTTTCTCATCTGTACAGTGGGATAATAATAGTCAATACCTACTTCTTAGGGTTGGTTTAGGGATTGAATGGCTTAAGATGTGGAAAGTGCTTAGAATAATATTTATCACATAGTAGGCCTTCAGTTGGTAGCTGCTGTTAATATCATTATCATCATTAGTGTTATGTTATTCCACAATATTGTTATTATTGGTAATATAGTGTTCCGTAATATGGATATGTGCCATAATTTATTTAAATGGGTTTCTTTGGTTAATACTTAGATTGTTTCCATGTCTCCCTCTATTTTGCAAACAACATAACAGTAAATATTTTTGTAGCTACATTTTTTTTTGTGGGGTGGGAATCCACGATTATTTTCTAAGAATGATTTATTTTAAGTTTGTTTATTTTGAGAGAGAGAGAGAGAGAGAGAGAGAGAGAGGAATCCCAAGCAGGCTCCATGCTGTCAGCACAGATCCCTATGTGAGGCTCGATCAGACAACTGTGAAATCACAACCTGAGCCGAAATCAAGAGTCAGTGCTCTGTGAGGCTCGATCAAACAACTGTGAAATCACAACCTGAGCTGAAATCAAGAGTCAGATGCTCAACTGACTGAGCCACCCAGGTGTCACTATAAGAATAAATTTTTGAGTGGCATTGCATGGTCAAAGGCCACGGATATATTTTAAACATTGGTTGCATATTGCCAAATTTCCCTTTAGAATGATTGGTCCAATTTATATTCCTATGAATGGCCTAAGAAAGTATTCATTTCTTTGCATCCTTGTCTACTTTGGGTATTATCGTTTACATATATACCTTTGCCATTTTATTGGGTAAAAAGTATAACCTTACTGCTGCTTTAGTTAAATCTTCTCCCCTCAGTATTTTTATGACCCTAACTTATAACAAAAGTAAAGAAGAAATACTTCACTGAATTTCTGCAAAGAGAAGTGATAGCAGTAGCTATGGTGCTCTGTATACTTGCTGGGTTCATGTGTTCCCATATCACAGGCATATACTGCAGCAGCTTATAACTGAGCCCTTTGCTCTCGCTTGAAGATCAGAAGGCTGAGCTGTGCTGATTCATTCAACTGCACATTATCACGATCTTGAGGAGGGTACTGCTTGGCACTAAATAAAACCAGTAAGCACTCATTTGTCCAGTTATATTTTCTCTCTTGGAAGTACTCAGCAGAATTGCCAAACAGTTCTTTCAGTATTCAGAGATCTCTCTTCTCTCCTGTGGACAACTCAGCCCCTACCGCATGTCAGATTTAGGTTAGTGCTTCTCTGAAAATGAACAGTGTTACTAGGATGGTTCTGGAGAAATTCTTGGCTAACCCTGGGATAGATAAATTGTGAGGTAGGCATTGTTTTTGACACCAACCTTCTATCAACCTTGACTACAGTCCTCTTCTTCCTTTCCTTTCTTTAATCATAGATATCTAGAATTTTCCCTACTAGGCGTCTGGCTGCAGAAGAACAAAAATTTTGGGGAAGATGGAACACTTTAATTGTGGTCTGTCCTGGTGGGGCTTTTTCTCTAGACCTACATCATTGGAAACTCCTCAGTATATGTGTGGTTTCCTTTATTCATAGAACTACGTGTTTAGATCTGTAGGAAGAACTACAAGATGATCTGCTAAAACTATGTGAAAGATGTAATAGTCAAATTTTTTAAGTCTTAGGTATTGGCATATCCCGACAATCTGTACAGTTCTAAAGTGTGATACTTTGGGGGTGAATATGATTTGCACTCATTCACGTTTAGAGGTTGTCTGAAATTGAGGACCGGGCAGATCAGATCCATGTACTCTTACCTAAATGTGTGAGGAATTTTTGAAGTCTGTCTATATTCAAGTGGAGACCAAAGAAGTCCCAACTGAAAGAATTCTGGACTAACAGTGACAACTGTGGATTGAACCTAAGTTCTTTTCAAAAGGACTGTTTTGAAGATTATGATTTTGACTTTGGAAACTGTGGGGATTGGCAGTGGAAAGAATCACATGTAAAATTCTTTAATTAAAAATTTCTTGACCTAAAAAAACACTTTAATTTCTTTCTAATTGAAGTATAGTTGACATGCAGTGTTACATTAGTTTCAGGTGTACAACATAGTGATTCCACAGTTCTGTACATTACTCAGTGCTCCTCACAGTGATCACTGTACAACATTGTTACATTAGTGACTATACTCCCTATGTTGTCTTAGTTGTCTATGTTTTCATGTCTGTGTCTTATTTATATTTTCTAACTGGAGGTTTGTACCTCTTAATCCCCTTCATCTATTTGCCTGTCTCCCTCAACTTCTGTGCCCCTTCTTCCGTATGTGAGAGTCACTTGGTTGTTTTATTTGTTTGTTCTTTATATTCCAGATATAAATGAAATCATATGGTATCTGACTTTCTCTATCTAACTTATTTCCCTTAGCAAAATCCCTTCTAGGTCCATCCATGTTGTTACAAATGACAAGATATCATTCTTTTTTATGGCTGAGTAATGTGTTCCAAAACCACATCTTTTTTTTTTTTTTGAAGTTGCAGTATAGTTAACATACAGTGTTATATTAGTTTCAAGAGTATAATATAGTGATTCAACAGTTCCAAACATCACCCCAGCGCTCCTCATGACAAGTGCACTGCTTAATCCCCATAACCTTTTTTACCCACCCCTCACCATCTCCCCTCTGGTAACTAAGAGTCTGTTTCTTGGTTTGTTTCTCTCTCTCTTTTTTTTCCCTTTGCTCATTTTTTTGTTTGTTTCTTAAATTCCACTTGTGAGTGAAATTATATGGTATTTTTTTCGCTAATTAACATTTCTTTTAGCATTATACTCTCTAACTCCATCCTTGTTGCAAATGGCCAGATTTCATTCTTTTTTTATGGCTGAATAATATTCCATTGTGCGTATATATATATATATATATATATATATATATATATATGTATATACAACATCTTCTCGATCCATTCATCTGTTAATGGACACTTGGGCTGCTTCTGTATCTTGGCTCTTGTAAATAATGCTGCAATAAACATAGGTGTGCATATTTATTTTCAAATTAGTGTTTTCATTTTCTTTGGGTAAATATCCAGAAGTGGAATGCTGGATCATATGGTAGTTTTGTTTTTCATTTGTTGAGGAACTTTCATACTGTTTTCCATAATGGTTGTACCAATTTACATTCCACCAACAGTGGTGCACAAGAGTTCCCTTTTTTCCACACCCTTGCCAACAGTTGTCATTTCCTGTCTTTTTGATTCTAGCCATTGTGACTGGTGTGAGGTGGTATCTCATTGTAGTTTTGATTTGTGTTTTCTGTATGATTAGTGATGTTAAACATCTTTCCATGTGTCTATTGGCCATCTTTGGGTCTTCTTTGGAAAACTGTCTTTTCCGATCTTCTGCACATTTTAAAATCAGATTGTTTTTTTGGTGTTGAGTTGTAGAAGTTCTGTGTTTTGAATAGTAAACTATTATTGGATATATCATGTGCAGATATTTTCTCCCATTCACTATGTTACCTTTTTATTTTATTGAGGGTTTTTTGTTGTGTTGTTTTGTTTTGGTTTTTTGTTTTTTTTTGTTTGTTCACTGTACAAAATCTTTTTATTTTAGTGTAGTCCCAGGAGTTTATTTTTGCTTTTGTTTCCCTTACCTCAGGAGACATATCCATAAGTATGTTGTTTAGGGTAATATTATAGCCTATGTTTTCTTTTAGGAGTTTTAATATTTTGGGTCTCACATTTTAGGTCTTTAACCCATTTTGAGTTTATATTTGTCTATGGTATAAGAAAGTGGTCTAGTTTTATTCTTTTGCATGTGGTTGTCCCATTTTCCCAGCACCATTTATTGAAAACCTTCTTTTCACCATTGTATATTCTTGCCTCCTTTGTCACAGATTAATTGATATACATGCATGGGTTTATTTCTAGGCTCTCTATTCTGTTCAGGACATTGATTTATGTGTCTTTTTTGGTTCCAGTACCATAAATAGTTGATTACTATAACTTTGTAGTATAGTTTGAAATTTGAGACTATGATACTTCAGCTTTATTCTTTTTTTTCAAGATTGCTTTGGCTATTTGAGGACTTTTGTGGTTTCATACATATTTTAGAATATTGGTTCTTGTTCTGTGTAAAGTGTTATTGGTATTTTGATAGAGATTGTGTTAAATCTGTAGAGTGGTTTGGGTAATATGGGCATTTTAATGATATTTTTCCAATCCCTGAGCATGGTATATCTTTCCATTTGTGCTGTCTTCAATTTCTTTCATTAAGGGTATGGTCTGTCACCTTCTTGGTTAAATTTATTCCTAGGTAATTTATTCTTTTTGGTACAATTATAAGTGGTTTATTTTCTCAATTTCTCTTTCTTCTACTTTAATATTAGCATACAGAAATGCAACAGATTTCTCCATGTTAATTTTGTATCCTGCAAGTTTACTAAATTCATTTATTCTAATAGTTTTTCAGTTGAGTCTTTAGGATTTTTTATGTAGAGTATCGTGTCATCTGCAAATATTGACAGTTTTACTTCTTCCTTCTCATTTTGGAGGCATTTTACTTGTCTTTTACTTGTCTGCTGTGGCTAGGACTTCAGTACTATGTTGAATAAAAGTGGCGTGAGAATGGTCATCCTTGTCTTGTTCTGGATCTTAGAGGAAAAGCTTTCAGCTTTTTATCATTGAGTATGTTGTTAGTTCTGGCTTTTTCAGTGTGCCCTTTATTATGTTGAGATATGTTCCCTCTAAACCCACTTAGTTGAGGGTTTTCTTTTTTATCATGAATGGCTGTTGTATTTTGCCAAATGCTTTTTCTGCTTCTGTTGAAATAATGATATGGTTTTTATCCTTCTTCTTGTTAATGTGATGTATTACATTTAACTGATTTGTGAATAGCGAGCTACCCTTATATCCCTGGAATAAATCCCACTTGGTCATGGTAAATGATCCTTTTAATGTATTAATATTTTGTTGAGGCTTTTATATCTGTGTTAATCAGAGATACTGGCCTGTAGTTATCTTTCTTTGCAGTATGTTTGTCTGGTTCTGGCATCAGCTAATGCTGACCTTGTAGAATGATTTAGGAAGTTAGCCTTCCTCTTAGGTTTATTTGAATAGGTGGAGAAGAATAGGTATTAACTCTTTTTTAAATGTTTGGTAGAGTTCACTTGTGAAGCTGTTTGATCCTGAACCGTTGTTTGTTGCGAGTTTTGTGATTACCAATTCCGTTTCATTAAGAGTAGTTGATCTGTTCAAATTTTCTATTTCTTTTTGATTTAGCCTAGGAAGATCGTATGCTTCTAAGAATTTACCCATATCTTCTAGGTTGCTCAATTTGTCAGGTAGTTTTTCATAATACTCTCTTATAATCCGTTTTATTTCTGTGGTGTTGTTATTTCTCCTCCTTTATTTCTGATTTTATTTATTTGGGTCCTCTCTCTCTTTTTCTTGATAAGTCTGGTTAAAGGTTTATCAATTTTGTTTTTTCTTTTCAAAGAAACAGGTCTTAATTTCATTTATTAAAAAAATTGCTTTTATTCTCTATTTATTATTTCCTTTTTTATAGTCTCTTGATTATTTCCTTCCTTCCTTTGTTGTTGTTGCTGTTGTTCCTTTAGGTGTAAGGTTAGGTTATTTATTAGAGATTTTTTAGGTTCTTGAGATAGGCCTGTAACACTGTAAATCTCCCGCTCTGAACTGCTTTTACTGTGTTCCAACGATTGGGAGCATTGTATTTGGTTTTTAATTTTTTATTTATTTTTATTATTTAAAGAAAGCGAGTACAAGTGGGGGAGAGAGGCAGAGGGTGAGAGAGAGAATCCTAAGTGGGCTTCATTCTGGACATGGAGCCCCCATGACACAGGGCTCAATCCCATGACCCTGGGATTGTGACCTGAGCCAAAATCAGGAGTTGGATGCTCAACCGACTGAGCCACCCAGGTGCCCCTGGATCACTGTGTTTTCATTTTCATTTGTCTTCATGTATTTTTTAATTTCTTCTTTGATTTCTTCATTGACCCATTGGTTATTTAGTTGCACATGTTTTTTGTTTATTCCAGTTTTTTGGTTTTTCATTTGTTTTTTTTATAAATGATTTCTACTTTTACACTGTCGTGGTTGGAAAAGATGCTTGATACGATTTCAGTCTTCTTAAATTTATTGAGTCTTGTTTTGTGGCCTAACATGTGATCTATCATGGACAATGTTCCATGTACACTTGAAAAGAATGTGTATTCTGCTGTATTTGAGTGGAATATTCCATATATATTTGTTAGGTCCATCCAATCTAATGCGTTGTTCAAAACCACTGTTTCCTTGTTGATTTTCTGTCTGGATTACTTCTCCATTGATGTAAGTGGGATGTTAAAGTCTCCTATTATGATTGTATTACTGTCAGTTTCTCCCTTTATGCCTGTTAATATTTGCTTTATGTAAATTATATACATATATATATTTTTTTAGGTTTTTATGTACTTACTTGAGAGAGACAGAGAATGAGCAGGGGAAGGGCAGAGAGAGAGGGTGGGACAGAAGATATGAAGCGGGTTCTGTGCTGACAGCATAGAGCCTTATGTGGGGCTAGAACTCACAAACCATGAGATTGTGACCTGAGCTGAAGTCTGATGCTTCATCACCTGAGCCATCCAACTGCCCCTGAAATTAAATGTTTTTAATGGATGCTCATTTATTTACAGGTCTTGGTACTGTCTTTCCTCTTTTTTCTTCCTTCTCCCTTCTGCCCTATACAAAGTCCGAATATTTGTTTTCTTGATTTTCACTGTTACCATATTTGCAGATGGTTGTAGAACTTCTGTCTACATAACTGTGAAGCTATATGTATTTCTTTTTCCATCCCCAGGGAAGAGAGGATCAGATTCTCCAGATGTGGAAAGGGAACCAGAGAGTGTGATCAATATTATAATTGTTTTGAATCATTTTTGTCAACATGTTTAGTTTACGTTTCAACTTAAGATTTTATTTAAAAGAGCACACAGGTTTTTTGTTTATTAAAATGGCTCTTGGGTTTATAAAGGGAAAAATCTCTTACTTAAAACTGTTGCTGTGATATTTTTTTGACGTTATAGAAACGCTTTTACCTTTTAACTGTTTTCCCCAAATTGTATTTGACTGCCATATTTGATCTGAACTAATTTTTGTAATTTATGTGAAAATATATTTATTCCTTTCACTATTAATCCTTTTGCCTCAGATAAAATACCCAGGAGCTGATACGGATATCACTTTATCTGCTCCATCATTTTGCCGGCAGATCAGTCCAGAGGAATTTGAATACCAGAGAGCATACGGCTCTCAGGAACCTCTGGCAGCCTTGTTGGAGGAAGTCATAACAGATGCCAAACTCTCCAGCAAAGAGAAGAAGAAAAAACTGAAACAGGTAAAAAAAGAATATTCTTTATTAGTCATTTCCTCTTCTGCCTGCTGTTCTTATATATTTTTCTTTTTATTCTCTATTTTAATAAGTTTCATATGAATCTCCTTTTCTGAGACATAGCACTCTTGAAAGTATATTATTCAATTCACATATTCCAACAGTCTCATTGTTTTACACAATTGTGGTCTGTTTTCCACATCTTTATTTACCAGTGTAGATATTTTACCATTGTTGAACTCTTCCTTTATGGAGCTGTTCTCTATTATTTGTCCTTTGTTTTGGTACGTGGCTTGATGTGAGTTAGTGGAGTAATTACTTTAAATTCAGAGAAGCTATCAGATGAGGACAGATTCCTTTTGATTTTTTTTTGAAAGGCAAATTATACCAAATTTGCAAGTATAAAATGTGTAAAATTGAAAAGACTTTGGTTTTAGATAGCCAGTATCAAATTGGTTTTTTGCCTCAGGCATCACTAAAAGTTTTTAGTTCCTGCTAAGAACATGGTTTAGGATTTCATTGAATAGTATTTAACTCAAACTAGATTTACTTTGACCATTGTTAAAGTATCGATTCCAGATTAAGTGAATGGTTTTTAATTTTAAAGTCTGACTCCTGCAACCTTGATTCCTGATCACATCATGCATGTAGGATTATACACAGAGCACCAGAGTCCTAGACTCCCAATCATATTTTTCTCAGTAATTTTGGAGAAGAGTTTAGTGTTGAGGATAAAGGGAAAGCATATTGCCTCTCTTTAAGCTTTTCATAAAGTCATATCTACTGGAATGTTTTCCCTTCCATTTGAGCAGAAGCAGGTGGGGCTGAGTTGGAGAAGCTGGAAGATCGTGAAATGTAGTTGGGCCAAAATTTTCTTTAACTGTGTAGAACATAAGTTATTTTCAAGTCAGAATTACTTGTGAATATTTTTAAAGTGAAGTCTATTTATAGTTAACAGTGGGGGAAATTTTAAGAAATAAAACCAAAATGAGAAGTTTATTTGAAGCTTTGATCAAATTTAAGTTGAATTAGCTCTATAGCAAGTGGAATCAAATGATCTTACCAAAAGAAACGGATTTGTGGTGGAGTGAGTTTGTTATGATTAGTTTTTTCTTATTCTCCTTTATGATAGAGAACAATAAACATTAAAACAAAACAAAAATAGCCTGTATGGAATCAGAGCAGAAAGTCTTTAATTTTAAAATTAGATCACCTAATTTTATTGGCCCTTATCTGGGTTTTTTTTGGATTCATCTTGAACCTTTTTTTTTTTTTTTTAGTTTCAAAAATCCTATCCTGAAGTCTACCAAGAACGATTTCCTACACCAGAAAGTGAAGCACTTCTGTTTCCTGAAAAACCAAAACCGAAACCGAAACCACAGCTGCTAATGTGGGCACTAAAAAACCCTTTCCAACCATTTCAAAGAACTAGAAGTTTTCGGATGTAGTGCTTACATAGTTGTTAGATCTCTGTTGCTGTTGCCTTGAGCAAATTGGTGGTTATAGGAAGACTATGGTGGTGGAAGAAAAAAGAGCAGAAAATACAGACTACTGAAATATAAAATTATCGGACTTCCAAAAATGTTGAGCCATTATCAGTATTTTTGTAAAACTCAATGCTAGTTTTAAAGTGTACAAATCAGTTAAAAGTTGGGACAAATGTATAGTAGTATGGTTAATGTGTGTGTTTGTAATTGTTACAAAGTTTGTGGGTATTTTTATTTTTTTATTTGTTGTCTTTCATGGTGTTAATAAAATAATTGTACATTTCAGTTACTGATGTCTTTGTTCTAACCAAGTCTTAAAAATAGTGTATGTACTTGAATAAGAGAGACACTGGGCACTGCTACTGTGATGCTGTTGACTTCATAGCTTAATAGTTGTGACCTTCACTTTGTGTAAAATCTGGTTTTCATTGTTGTACAGAGATTCTTAAGGCCCTATATTATGACGGCTGTGTCTTTTATTGCAGATTCGTTGGATGTTATGACAGATTTAACTAAAGCTGGTTCTTTTATTACAGATCTATTAACTGGTGTTTACCTATAAGGAGTTGATTTTCATTTGCCTGCAGTGGTATAATTACAGCCTTGGCTGAGGATGGAAAATTGAACTGAGTAAACTGTTTGGTTCCCCTTGTACCTGTGATGTGAGCCAGGTTGTTGTTGTTTCATGAAAAACACAAATGGGTTAAGTAAAACAAGACTGCTTCCTTTATATTTCCCCCAGCTTCCTCATCCTTTGGAAAGTAAATGGAATGTAAATAAATGGTTTTTGTTTTTTTATGCTATGTGGTGTTTCTTTCTTTGGTATTTACTTAGGTCAGTTAGAGAACATCCTCAGATGCTAAAGTTCATTGTCTTGGCCTGTGTCCTCACATCATACATTTATTTCTATGATAAAATGAGTGACATTTAGGCTTTTGTACAAGCCTTCAGGAGGCTTTGTCTGTTTCTTTTGCTTTCCTTTGCCCTTTTGCAAGTAATGGTACACTTACATTATGGAGCATCTGGAAGCCTTCTTCTGTAAGTAATTACCCTAAATTTTAAGAGTAACAGTCACTAATTGGCTTTGGACTGAATTTCCTTGCCTTTGCCATCTGGCCCTGTTCTTTTGTTGCAGAATGCCTCCTACATGTGAGTCAGATTTTGTTTACTTACAAATGGATAAAAGTATTTCTCTTGGTTTGGGTACCACCTTTTCTTCCAAATATGTAAAGGAATGGGAGATTTTCAGTATTTCAGGATTTGCTTTCAGATCTTAGACTGATGTTTAGAGCAAAGAAGAAGTCTACTTCTGCTCTCTTTGCTCTCCAGTAAACTTTCCCATTGGCATTGTGTAAGAGTTCTTTTTGCTTAATGTCCTCACCAAACCTTGCTGTTGTCAGAGTTTGAATTGTTGTCAGTGTGGTAGGTGTATCTCATTATGATTTTACTTTGCGTTACGTATATGGTATAGGCAAAGACTTTTACCATATATATTTTTTTACTTTATTCCATTTTTATTGATATTTTACTATCAGCTTGTCAGGCTTCACATACACACATGCGCGCACACACACACACCCCCCTGAGATTTTGATTTGGATCATATTGAATTTATAAATCAATTTGGAGATAATTGCTATCTTTACAATATTAAGTCCGCCAGTGGATGAACATAGTTTATCGTTCCATTTATTTAGAGTAAATGAGAAAAAAATTTCTCTGCAAAGGTTTGCAAATCTTTTGTTGGATGCGTTCCTAGATATTTGGTACTTTTATTTATTTATTTATTTATTTTGATATTTGATACTTTTAAAAAATATGGTAGTATCAAAATTTTCAAATATACACAAAAGTAAATAGTATCCATCCCTAACTTCACTAGTTATTATTTAAGTGAAAAATACCTCTTGTTTGATCCTATTGTGAATGGGTTTTTTTTTAATTTCCACTTTCAGTTTCTTGCTCATATATAGTATAAAACTGATTTTTGTGTACTGATATTTATACCCAAACTCCCTGCTAGACTTTTCTGTTTTTTTTTTTTTAATGTTTACTTTTGAGAGAGAGACAGAGACAGAGAGTGGGGAGAAGGGGCAGAGAGAGAGAGGGACACAAAATCTGAAGCCGGCCCCAGGCTCTGAGCTGTCCGCACAGAGCCTGATATGAAGCTCCAACTCACGAAGCATGAGATCACAACTTGAGCTGAAGCTGGACTCTTAACTGACTGAGCCACCCAGGTATCCCTAGACTTTCCTATTAATTCTAAATATCTAGTGTGATTTTTTTTTTGGATTTCCTACATATTCACGACATAATAAGCAAACAATGACAGTTTTTGTTTTTCGTTTCTGTGGTCGGCTAGCATTTAAAATGTCTCCAGTGACATTTTTGTAATCTTTCTTGGTATTTGTGTAATCTTTCCTTGAGTGTAAGTTGGATGTAGCGACACGTTTCTTACAAATAGGATATGGCAAAAGTGATAGGATATCTCTTGAGATTAGAGCACAAAAAGTCTCTGGTTTCCATCTTGCATGCCCTCTCTCTTGCTCTCTCCCAGGCCTGCTCTGAGGGGAAAGCCAGCCGACCTGTGTGAGCTGCCCTATGGAGAGGCCCCTTGGGCAAGGAACTCATGTCTCTGCCCACTAGCTAGTGAGGACGTGAGGCGTGCCAACAGCTGTGTGAGCGATCTTGGAAGTGGCTGTTCTGAGGACTGCCAGCAGTCACGTGAGTGATCTTGCAAGTACATTCTCTCTGAATCAAACTTTGAGGTGAAGGCAGCCTTAGCTGACACCTTGACTGCAGCCTAAAGTCCTGAGCACAGACTCCGTTTCGTTGTGCCTGGATTCCAGACCCTCGAAAACTGTGAGATAAATATTTATTGTTTCTAGCCACTTAGTTTTGGGGTAATTTGTTATGAAGTAATAGATACAATGCACCTTCTAATTTGTATTCCCTCCTTTTCGCCCTCCTTCCCTCCATCCCTCCTTCTTCCTTCCCTCCTTCATTCTTTTAAATTATTATAAACTGTCACTCTTTATCTGTAGCAATGCACTTGTTTGCCATGTATCCATATTATATTTTAGTTGTGTCCCTTATAAACATCATATAGTTAATTTTTTTAAGATGCCAACTTGACAATTTTTGTTTCTAACAAAAATTTTGTAACCAATTATATTTAATATAATTATTCTATATTTGGGTTTAAATATTTATTGATGCTTTATACCTCTTTGTCTCTACTTTCTTGACTTTGAATTTTACACCTAATTTCATGTTTTCTTCTACTAATTTGACACTAAATATTCTTCTTCTAATTTTCTTATTGGGTCCCTGGAAATTACATTTTACATACTAATTTATCAAAGTTTAAAGTTAGTAAATACCTTTTATTCTCCTCTCAGGCTGTTCATGGACCTTAAAGCACTAAGAACTGAGATAGTATTCTTCTGATACATTTTAACTTTATTGTTTTTAAATCTCAATATATTGTTTTTATATATAGACTTACCCAGGTTTTACCACATTTGTCCTTCTTCTTAGAGTACATTCTTCAGAATTTATCTTTAGTATTTGCTGGTTTTTGTCTTTTTACATTTTGCCCTTATTCCTTTTTTAAATAACTTTATTGAGATATAATTCACATACCATGCAGTTAGCCTTTTTTAAGTTTATAATTCAGTGGTTTTTAGTATTTTACGTTTTTTACTTTTTTCTTATATAACAAAATTTGCCATTTAATCATTTTTAAGTGTACAAATCTGTATAAAGAATGCCTTCATTCTTTAAAAATATTTCTGCTGCTTATAGAATTCTAGGTTGAAGGTTTTTGTATTTCACTACGTTGTAGTCATTCCTTTGTTAGCTGGCTTTCATTATTACTCACGATAAGTCAGTTGACACTCTATAGATAATGTGTCATGTTTTGGCAGGCTGCTGTTTATGATTTTCCCTTTGTCTTTGGTGTTCTGCAGTTGACAATGACGTTTCTAGTTTATGTAATATACTCTTTCAGTGATTATTCTGCTTGGTATTTGTGGGGCTTCTTAAATAAGAGGATCCAGGCCTTTTGCCTTTCTCACAATCTCTCCTTTGCTTTTAAACATACTTTAAATCTTTTCCCCCTATCTTATGTCTCTTAATCTCTCATGTACCTTCCATATTTTTGCCTTTCTCTGCTGCATTCTGGATAATTTCTTTAGTCTTCCTTCCATTCCAGCACATTTCTCTTCAGGTATGTTTAGTCTACTATTAAATTCTTGTATTCGCTATTTTTGAATTTTTGTCCAGTTTATAGCTCAGGAAACAAGACTCAGTAAGGTTGGGTGACTGCCCTAAGATCACCCAGCTTGTGAACAACATAGTAGGCAGTCACAACGAACTGTGACTGCATGGTCCAGGCTCTGTCTTATTGTGTCCCAGTAAGCATAGTTTCATGGTTTTTATGAGCACTATTTGATATTTATGTATAAGCTCAGACATTATTTTTTGGAAAATACTTTCTAAAACTTAGGAACTCAAATTTCTTTTTTTTTTTTTGTTAATGTTTATTTTTGAGAGAGAGACAGAATGTGAGTAAGGGAGGGGCAGAGAGAGAGGGAGGCACAGAATCCAAAGCAAGCTCCAGGCTCTGAGCTGTCAGCACAGAGCCCGATGAGGGGTTCGAGCGCATGAACCACAAGATCATGACCTGAGCTAAAGTCAGCCACTTAACCAGACTGAGCCACCAAGGCACCCCAAGGACTCAACTTTCTTTTTGATTTGCAATGTTTTCATTGGCCTACTTTGCCAAATTCATTTCTACTCTTTTCCTGGTCACTTTCTATGAAAATCTGCTGAAGATTTTTCACTGAATTTCCTATATATCCTCATAAAAAAATTTGCAACAGTGATGAAACTGGAGTGTTTTGTAGAAGCTCTCTGGTGCAGTCATTTATTTGCTTTGTTTGTAGGTATGCCTTTTAAGGTATTGTGAAGTGTACTTGTTTTTATTTTTAAGTATGATGAGTAGAAAATGTCATAGGGATTATCATTGATCTGAGAGACTATGATCAGGAATTTATCAAACGAGTGTTCCATACGGAAAATTCGAAGGTACTAGGGCACATTTCAAGATTGAATATATCTGGTGTAATGGAATTCAGCCATTCTTCATCCTGATTTCTCGTACATTGTTGTGTTCCTATATCTACCTTCAGGGAAGTCATATTTGGGCTCTAGCTAATTGTAGTAGATATATCAGTCATGACTTAGCGTTTGTGTTATCCAGGAGCGCTCTTCCGATTCCCACAGCCAGAAGAGTTTCCATACATTTTTATAGGAAACGTAACTTAAAAAGAGCCAGTATTTGTCAACTGTTAATGTATAAGAAGAGGAAACTGAATATTTCTATGTTTAGAAGGTCACAAAATCTTTTTGCATGATTGAAAGAGGAATCAGTAGGGGCACCCTGGGTGGCTCAGTCAGTTAAGTGTCCAACTTAAGCTCAGGTCATGATCTCACGGTTTGTGGGTTTGAGCCCCACATTGGGTTCTGTGCTGACAGCCCAGAGCCCGGAGCCTGCTTCAGATTCTGTGTCTCCCTCTCTCTCTGCCCCTCCCTCATTTGTGTTCTATCGCTCTCTGTCTCAAAAATAAATAAAATCTGTTAAAAAAAAGTTTCAAAAAAAAAAAAAAAGAAAGAGGAATCCGTTAAAATGGCTCTTTACTATATGGGTGTGGCTGAATCTTTAATATCTTTACTTTTACCTTGAAGAACAAAAACTGACAAACATTGAAGTCCTGGAGTAATTTACTAAAATCAGTAGGAAGAGGCAATTCAGCTGTATGTCTCTCCATCATTATAATATTTGCCCAAATTTGAAGCGTTTACTTCAAAATGAGACAGAAGTTCTAATATTGTGGCATTTGGAATTATTTTGCACTTGCATTTTCTTGCTTAAGACCACATAACTTGCAAAAAAGTATACTACCTTGAATCATTACATATTGGGTCTCCCTGGCAAACAAATTACTGTAAAACAAACTATGATTATAAGGGCCTAAAGAAATTATTTGCTTCTGGGTACACAAGTAATTTGAAAGTTGGGATCTGATACGGCATTAATAAACAGAGAATTGGCTTTTTTTTATCAACTTGAAAATGCATTGTTTATTTAATTTTGCCAAAGAAATATACTCCCTGGAGGGTATATTCACTAATTTAAGAATATAATGAGTAACTTCTCATGGATTTTTTGTGTTTTAATGTCCATTTAACATCAATGTTTCAACATCCCGTTTGAGGAAATGAACTGGGAACAACTGGATAATAGGATCCCAGCCCATTAAAAAATTAAAAATATCACTTGTTCAGTGCAGGTTTGTGTAAGTTTCATAATTCAGTGAATAAAACTATTGTTTTTGCAAATACCATCTTGGAGAATTGTTAGGTGAATTGTTTGCTTCATTTGAGGACCTAGAATAAAGTGTATTTTCCATAAAACATACCTGTCTCAAAGCAAAAAATAGTATCTGTGTTCGACTGGGTGTATTCACTGTATAATACCTCTGTTGGGCTTCTTCTGTCAAAACCGAGAACAACATCCAGATAACTTTTCTAGAGCATATAACAGAAGTCGTTCTTACCTTTTCCACCCTCCACAAATTTTACTTATAGCTGCTGGCCTCTCTCTAATGGTAACAATGAGGTAGTTTTCTTGAGCATTCTAGTAAAACAAAGAAAAAAACCAGAGGACTAAAGATTATTTTACTTTCATAAGAACTTGTAAACTATAATATTTAAAAAAGAAGTACTTTTGTTTTAATCAGTGTAGGGTAATCCAACATGGGAATGAAGAGGCCTTTTGCTCACTATTTGCAACTAAGAACTTGTGCCCTTTGGAAGTCTTTGCAACAAATATTTCAGTGATAATATACCAAGGTACCAGAATGGTTTGCTGTGAAAAACAGTTATTAGGATAAAATGCAATCTCTGATTTTAAGAGCCTCTGATTCCACTTTATTTCTGTTTAGATATATATGTATTTATATTTTTTAAAAAATCAGGTGTGTTTTAGACTCAGTATTAAAAAAAAGCAAAGTCATACCATGAGAAAGATGTTTTGAAGATTCGAATCATGTGGCTGAAAGTTTCTTCCATGAGATCTTAAAACAGACCATAATACGAGGCATAGAGGAAAGGAACAGCACAAATGAGCCTTTTTGCCTGCTGATTCTGCCTATTTTTATATTAAACTTAGGATTTTGCCCATTGGCAAGTTTGTCCTAAATATTCCAATCATATATATATATATATATATATATATATATATATATATATAGAGAGAGAGAGAGAGAGAGAGAGAGAGAGCTTTCTGATACTTAGAAAAAGTTTGACTTCTCTAAATGGCATGTATAGGGTGGTCAAATGTAATTGGATAATACTGCTTCAGTGTTTAACTCTTAATAATTACCTGAAGCAATAATGAATATTTGAAACATACACTGATATCATTTGTAAATTTCTTTAAACTTTCTCCTCATCAGAATGCCAAGTATGATTAGCCAAAATTACTGCTTAAAGATGATAAAGGCTTTGATTTCAGAAAGTTCCTCACTTTTCTCTTCACAGAGAATTGAATTCACTGATCTATTAAAGCCTTTGGAGGTGTCTGGTTTAGGAAGACTCTTTACAAGTCTTGACACATCCAGCGAGGATGGATGGACCCAGTGGGGACAGTCTTATGTTGATAATGATTGTACCATAAAGGAAAAACTAGGGGTTGTTATACATTAATAATAAAATGTATTATTATATTTAAAATATAAAAATTTATGTATATTTTATATAATTTGTAAGCCATTAGTTGTGGAAAGAAGAAACTTAAAAACTGATCATCTTTATTGTTACATATGTAACTGTGAGTAATATTTTGGCTCCTGTATCACCATATTTCTCTCCAAAGCCCCACATGGCTCTGTTGCTTGCTAAACAGTCTCCAAAAGTGGGCTATCTACGTGGTAAGAATAAATAGTTATCTAAATGCAGCAGCGGATAATTTGGGTTAAATGTCAGATTACTACATTTTAAAGTTAAAAAAAATGTCTACAAAGTTGAGTTTGAGAAAAAAACAACAGAGGTAGGATAATTTTGTGCAAATCGGTCCCTTGCCTCAGCTGTCTTTTCTGCACTGTGGGAGTAACTGCCTGCTCTCTTTCTTTGGAATAAATCTTGGTTTAGTCTTGTTCCTCAGACTCATTTTTTTCCATCTCTGAACCAAGCACCTTAAAATAAGTACAGAAATAGAATCTGGGATAAAACATGTGTTTCCAAATGCTGCTTTTGGAGTTGACGATACCAACATACTATAAGGAGTCCAACAAGCGTAGCCCAGAAAACACCTGAGAAGTCACTGAGAAGATAAGTGGCTTTACCAGAGGTGGACAGGGTAGCGGAGGGAACACTGTTAGCAATAGCAGTGGTGCCAGGACATAGCTTGGGGAAGCTTTCGTCTCCTGCGCCTGCAAGAAACATGACTAAGTAAACGCTGTATTTGCTGTGCAAATTCAACCTCAGGGCAAGACTCTTAGTCCCGTCTTTCCAACTAAATTGTTACCCAAAGGTCCTTCCCAGTAGAATTTGTAGCACCAATCTTGGATAGAAATGAACACCTTTGGATTTTAGATTGTAGCACTTCTGGTAAACAGCTGGGCAGGTGACCTTGAGCGAATCACAACCTTTCTGGGCTTTGGTTTCCTCAGTAAGGGGAATTGGGGGGATTGGGTTTCAGAGGTCACAAATTCCAATGTGCCCTGGGGACAGGAAGATAGTGGAAGTTGCCAGTAGCGGAAGGGCCAGTGGAGAAACTGAGTATGCACCTTTTTGTGTTTGAAACAAAAACAAAATGTCAAATGCCAGTCTTGGCCAAAAAAATACTATGTGCAGAGATGACAAAATTTGCATTAGGTGAGTTGTGAGGTCTCTTCTGGTTCTGGTGTTTTGTGATAGTTTTTCTTAACCTTTTTCCACACTCGTTGGCTCCTTATTGCTTTATGCTTATTTTCCTATTTCTGTCTCTTGAGCTCTTCTCCTTTTGTTCTGAGTAGAACACATGTCAGCACACTCAGTTCTATATGAAAATTGAAGAAAACCTGTCAGAGTAAGTTTGAAGTCAATGCTAATGCATCATGCATTGCTTTTCCCCCAAAGAAATGTAATCTTCATCCTTAGGCTTGTTAGAATGTGCTTAACTTGGGGCACATGGGTGGCTCAATCGGTTAAGCATCCGACTTCGACTCAGGTTGTGATCTCGCAGTTTGTGAGTTCTAGCCCTGCGTCGGGTCTGTGCCAACAGCTTAGAGCCTCGAGTCTGCTTTGGATTCTGTGTCTCCTTCTCTCTCTATGCCCCTTCCCACTCACGCTCTTTATCTCTCTCCTTCAAAAATAAGTAAAACATTAAAAAAAAAAAAAGAATGTGCCTAACTTAACTAGAACTGCTGTTTGCCTCTGTTTAGATTATTAGGCTGGTTGTTTTTTTTTTTTTTAATGTTTTATTTATTTTTGAGAGAGAAACAGCGTGAACAGGGGAAGGTCAGAGAGAAAAGGAGACACAGAATCTGAAGACAGGCTCCAGGCTCTGAGCTAGCTGTCAGCACAGAGCCCGACGCAGGGCTCGAACCCATGAACCGTGAGATCGTGACCTGAGCTGCAGTAGGACGCTTAACCACCTGAGCCACCCAGGCACCCCAGGCTGGTTGGTTTAATCCACAATGGCTACCAGAACATTTTTCTTCATCAGTGTCAGTATTTGTGCATTATATGTTTGCACCTGTCATCACAGTTGTTGATAAAATATTCACAAATTTTTGGTACGCTTTGTGGCAACCAAAATTGCTAGAGCCAGCCTTCAGTTTCTGTGCATATGTTTATGTTCACTACCAGATGGCTTTTTACCTATGTTGTCTTGTTGGTTAAATCAAAAAACAAACAAAAAACAAAAACAAAACAAAGACTCCTCCCCCCCAATACTTTTCATTTCTGGAGCCCTTAATGCAGTGATTTCACCTGTATTCTCTGATGTACTCTTTTCAAATCCCAATGGGCAAACAGATGCAGATGAGGAAGCAGATTCAGAGAAGTACTCAGGCACAAATGCAGCACTTCAAGTCTGCCCTTCTCTTTGATGATCCAGTATGCTTGCATTTTACCACACTAATCCTGTCACTGTCAGGTGAGGTATGTGGCCTTGATCCAAGCAGCCCTCCGAAAGGGCACTTTTGGGGGTGTTCCCTCTATCCTCCATCTGTGCCCCTTCATTTTCATTGGGTCCTTTTCTCTTCACCCCCACCCCCATGGCAGCTGCGTTCATGTGTGTACTGAGCATTGGTTTTTATATGAGATGCCATCTATGAGCTGGCCAAACAGCCCAGTGTCTGCATGGTGCTGCCCTCTAACTTCAGGGTTGCTGCAATGATGCCAACCTTTGCCCTCAGCATAACTAATCCAGGCTGCACTTGGTTTCTTCACAAAGACCAGTTAACTGTAAAAATAATTAGAGTTATTTCAGCTACTCTTTCTTTTGGTTTGGTTTGATTTTTTAGACACTTAATATGCAGGCCCTCAGCAGTGATGGAGGAAGAAAGGCAGGTTTAACTCTGAAGGCATCTAGCCCAGTGGCGAAATGTCTCAATGTAACTGTGGGTGATGACCTTTGGGTCACAGAGCCTTGTAGCATGCAGGGGACACAGGAGAGAAAGGCAATTCTTCCAGGGCATTTGGAGACATAGGGAGGATGTCACTGAGGAGCTAATATTTAAGCTGAGCCCTGAAGAACGTGTCCCCCAGGACGAAGGCAGGGCAAAAAGACATTTCCTCGGTGGGTCTGGTGCAAAATAAGGCATTAGTGGCAGTCAGAAGTCATTTGTCATTCCATGTTGTCCATACAATACTAGAATTCTAATAAACAGTTTTAAATGACTTTATCTAAAGGAGTGGCTGATAAGGAGATTTCCTGACCTGTGGTAGAGCAGACGGGGAATTATTTTAAGTGAGGACCTCTACCTCAACTCTCAAGTAACATCTCCAAGGTGACTTCCTCTTCTACTTTATTCCAGCCCAGTTCATCCAGACCCCGTACTCTGCAATTTGCTTTTGAATCCTGCTTAGATTGGGGCTACATCATGGTTTCTCTTTCCAAGTTTTCACAGGGCATGCCTGTGTTCATTTATATTGGTGTATTTACGAAGGTTGCAAAAAAAAATCATTGGTATTGATGAATCTTCCTTGTGCTTTATTTAAAAGAGTGATCCTTTTATTTGCCCCTTTCTATTTTCCCCTCATCAGCTTGATATATTCCATGCCTCTGGGTCTATACTGTTCTGTTTCATAACATTTAATGAATGTTAGAACTGGATCCAAAAATGCATTGCCTTAATCTTGTTGCCCGCAGTGAGATGCTTTTAATATTTTCTCCACATATGAACTCAGTGTTTTCCTTTAGCTTTTCTTTTATTTCCATGTAGTTAATCCCCTTCGACTGCAGGGAGTCTGGATATTTATAGATTTCTGCCTTTCACTCTGTCTTCAATAATTTTCTTTTTACATTCAGTGAACACATCCATCACAATAAATGGTCCTTTCCCTATATGTATGGACTTGCATTTATATAAACCAGACTCCCTTTTCATATCATTATTAATATTCATGGCAATTTTCAGTAGTTGGCAAGCTGGGTATTAGAGCAGGCACAGAGCTTCAAGTTGTCCTGTTTGATCAAAATGACTCATGTCCTAATGCCTGGTTTCAGCTTTTATCGATAAGTCAAAACCAAAGTTGTGTAGTTTTTTTAATTGACTCAATATAAAATGAGAGTATTAAATAAGCATCTCTAAATTATTTCTCATTTCATTAAAATGTTGACTTGATAGCCTTTTTATGCATGAAATGATGCAAAATGTTCCCATTACCAGGGTTGAATATTTTCATAATTAAAAGCCCAATTTTATAAACTTTGATAGCTCCCAGTAGATATAAGTAGGACATTGAGTTAGAAGCAGTTAACAATGGTCATACTTAGATGCTATGCCTTTCTGGTAGCTCAGTTTTTTTTAATGGAGTATATAGAATGATATAGTTTTAAAACTCATTTGGATCCTTCATTTATATACTTCTAATGTAAGGAAAAATTTTTCCTACCACTATGCATGTCATCAGTTTGCAGATGTTAAGGAAGGATGTAATTGGCAGGACTTGTCTTGCTGTTCTTGAGGCAAAAAGATGGATTTAGAGCTCATCAAACTTTTTATAGCTTGTGTAGTTTTCTCAGAAAACATCTTTCAGAGGGGCGCCTGGGTGGCTCACTTGATTGAATGTCTGTCTCACCTCAGCTCAGGTCATGATCTCCTGGTTCGTATGTTTGAGCGCCACATCGGGCTGTGTGCTGGCAGCATGGAGCCTGCTTGGGAATCTCTCTCTCCCTCTCTCCCTGCCCCTCCCCCACTTGTTACTCTTTCTCTTTCTCTCTCAAAATAAATAAATAAACTTAAAAAAAAAAACACAGAAAACATCTTTCAGAGTAGCCCTGGGTGCATTTGCAAACCTCTTGAACCAGCCATTCCACGGGAAGACTGAGTCCCATGCTTTCCTATTATTGTTTTGACTGCTCAGCAACTGTTTCAGGAAGAAGTGGCATTTCCATGATTCCACTAACCTACATCCTTGTTACATTTTTCTGTAGTAAATTCTGTATGTTAGAAATGATGAAAATATTTATTTTTGATTATCCTAGTTCTCATTTCAATTTTTTTTTTTATGTTGGTAGCTCTTTTTCCTTTGTACCTCCAACATAGCTATAAGTGATCAGTTGATTTTTCTTTTAGGATTCATTCATCTCTACTACCATATCTTATTCCATCTAAGATACAACATTTTTTCTCCACGTTTCAGCATCTCTGAAACTAGGGTGCATCTCTCAGTTGGTGATGAGTCACAGTTTAATTGGCAGCATCTAAAAATTTTTTTAGTGGTGGGAAATTAATGGTGTTCCAGATTTTATAAAATGTAACATTGTATTTCTATCTCCTTTCTAAACCACTTTATTATTTTTTGATTGACCTACAAAAAGATGTACATTTTTAATGTATACAATTTTATGGGTTTGGAGATAAGTATACTTTCATGAAAATCAATACCACATCTATGCCATAAGCATCTTTCATCTTCAGAAGTTTTCTCCTGCCTTCATTATTTTGTGTGCGTGAAGGGTATGATAACACAACGTGAGATCTCCCCTCTTAGCAAGTATTTAAGTACTCACTGCAGTACTGTTACCCACAGGCCTGTGCTGTTCAGTAGGCCTCTCGGGCTTCTCCATTTGCATGATCTAACTTTGTACACTTGGACTAATCCCTTCCCATTACCTCTCTTCCCAGCCCCTGGTAACCATCCTTCTACTCCCTGCTTCTAGGAGTTCGGCTCCTTTAGATTTCTCATATAACGGTATCGCGTCATCCTTGTCCTCATACTGTGGCTGCCTCATTTCACTTAGCATCAAGTCCTCCAGGTTTATCCATGTTGTCACAAATGGCAGGATTTCTTTCTTTTCTTAAGGCTGAATAATATTCCATTGTATATATACACCACATCTTCTGCATGTACTCGTTTATCTGTCAACGGACGTGTAGGTTGTTTCCATATCTTGGCTATTGTGAATAATTCTGCAGTGAATGTGGGGATGCAGATCTCTTTGCGATCCTGATTTCCATTCTTTGGGATGTATTTTTATTTCCTAAGGGCAAATAATGGGAGGTGGTTCATGGTCTCAGTGACTTTGTTTATGTATCAAGTAAACAGTCCTGAGTGTTCTCTGAGCCTGCTTCTTTCCTGTCCTGATATTTCTTATGCAAGTTTATCTTGCCCTTGTTCATTTATTTATTCATTCTCTTCATTTAGTAGAAGTGAAGTATTTAACAGAGGGTTTTTTTTTTTTACTCGAAATGTGCTATGTACTCTCCTGTCCTGAATTTCTGTGTATATGACTTTATTTCTAGTCAGGCCAAGGCATCTTTCTGCAGCAGGGGTAGGAGAGTAAGAAATTATGGAACTAGGAGTGGGATTAAGACTTTTATAATAAGAATGCAAAGAGTCAGTGTTTAGCTTTTAACCATGATAGAATTTTTTTAAGTTTTTATTTAAATTCTAATTAGTTAACATACACTGTAATATTAGTTTCCAGTGTACAATAACAGTGATTCAACACTTCCATACAATACTCGGTGTTCATCACAAGTGCAGTCTTTAATCCCCATCACCTGTTTTCCCCCACCCTCCCCCCCCACCTCCCTTCTAATGACCATCAGTTTGTTCTCTGCAGTGAGGAATCTGTTTCTTGGTTTGCCTCAATCTTTTTTCCCTTTTCTCATTTGTTTTGTTTTTTAAATTCCACATAGGAGTGAAATCATATGGTATTTGTCTGTCTCTGACTGACTTGTTTTGCTTAGAATTATATTCTCTGGCTCCAACCTCATCATTGCAAATGGCAAGAGTTCATTCTTTTTATGGCCAATTAATATTCCATTGTGTGTGCTGTTTCCATAATTTGGCTATTGTAGATAATGTTGCAATAAACATTGGGGTGCATGTATCCTTCGAATTTTGTATTCTTTGGGTAAATATCTAGATCATAGGGTAGTTCTGTTTTTTTTTAAATAGTGTGGGCAGCATGGAAAGTTTGGCTTTGTCAAGGGAAGGAAGGAGTTTCTAAATTTTTTTTTTAATTTATTTAAATGTTTTATTTATTTTTGAGAGAGAGAGAGAGAGAGAGAGAACGAACAAGCATGGGAGGAGCAGAGAGAGGGAGACACAGAATCTGAAGCAGGCTCCTGGCTCTGAGCTGTTAGCACAGAGCTCAACATGGAGCTCGAACTTGTGAACGATGAGATCATGGCCTGAGCTGAAGTCGGCCTTTTAACTGACTGAGCCACCCAGGTGCCCCTCTAGCTTTTTCTTATGAGGACCTTAATCCCATTCCTGAGGTCTGAGCCCTCCCAAAGATCCCACCTCATAATATAGATGCACTGAGATTAAGGTTTCAGCATATGATTTTATTGGGGGACATAAACTCTAAGGTCATAGCATGAATAATGTAGAAATCATATAAAATCTGAATTAAATTAATTGATCTGAATCTGAAAAAGAGAGGAAGCACAGAGAGAATCAAATCCAGAACTAGAATAGGCCAATAAAGCCCTAAGTGTTACTATTTATTAAGTACCAGACTGAATCCAGTTAATAATAGTTGTATAATTAAGAAGTGGAACAACTATGTTGTCAAAAATCATGTATCACCTTGATAAGTTAAAAGGACTCCCATTATTAAATGTATTTATGATTTAAATGAAAATGATTACAGTAGTCATTATATATTTTATAATTCCTCATTTTAACTTTTAAATCAAATGTTAATCTTGATTGCGTCAGATAAGAAGTTATCTGATGTATTTAAATTTTGTTAATTTAAATCCTGAGTTTCTTACTGCCCAGTAGGATAGTCTAGGTAGGAAGATGGAACTTGCAACCATAAATAAATTGCTTTGATTTGCCTTTCCTTCCCTCCCTCCTCATGCCATCTCCCTGTAGGGAGAATGAATTTGCCACTCCACAGCTATATACGATTCATCAGACAAAATAGCCACAATATGGGCTTGTGTGTATGTCTGTTGGCCATCTGTATATCTTCTTTGGAAAAATGTCTTTTCAGGTCCTCTGCCCATTTTAAAGCATGTGTTTATTTATTTATTTATTTTGAGAGAGACAGAGACAGTGTGAGGAGTGGGGGAGGTACAGAGAGACACACACACACACAGAATCTCAAGCAGGCTCCATGCTTCCTGCACTAAAGGCCAATGTGGGATTTGAACCCACAAACTGTGAGATCATGACCCGAGCCAAAACCAAGAGTTGGTTGCTTAGCTCACTGAGCCATCCAGGCACCTCTCCTCTGCCTATTTTTAAATCAGATTGTTTGTTTTTTTGGTGTTGAGTTCGGCTTGAATCATGAAAGGGGAGTTCCTTTTCTGTCCCTTATTCCATTGGCTAATGCCTCTTGAAACAAATAACACCTGCCATGGTTGAGCAAGTCTATGAATATACTAAAAATCATTCAATTGAAATTTTAAATGGGTGAATTGTATGGTATGTGAAACATACCTAAATAGAACTGGTACAAAACAATCACAGGAGAAAATAAAAAAAAACCTTAGTGCCCAGTTCATGGAGTAGAATTGAAAATAAAAATGTATTTTAGCATCCACTATGTGTTAGACAATTACACATGGACAGATATGAGTATCAAAAGTGCACAGACACTTAAAATAAGATAATCCAAACATTTGCTTCTGTTTAAGGTCATAAAAATGCTATTCTAAAAGTGGTTTTATTTATGTAGGTGTACTGTCAGGAGAAAGCTATTTTGTTTTTATTATCAAAGTGTAGAAAATACAATATTGGGCAGAACAAACCCGAATTGTATTTTCTAGGCTTAAAGTAATTAAATTATGGATATGGAAGCCTATTTTTTTCTTATTAAAATAAAGAATTTCTAGGCTCTTCATGAGGTCCCATTATGCCTGGGCTTATATAAAATGCACACCAGTTAGAAAGTAGTAAGACTGATTTTAATTTCAAATACAGAAATAAACATCGATATTAATTCCATCCTTTAAAAGAATGAGCTTGAGAAACGTTAAAATGCACTCATTTTAACAATGTTTCTATTGTTCAAGACATTTTTGGCACCATTTTCTTTAACTTTATAATAATCATGTCTCATTCATGTGTGTGTGTGAGTGTGAGTGTGTGTGTCCATATATAGGATTCATAGTATTCATTAGTATCATCACTTGTTTCCAAATGCCTTTTGGCTGTTTCAAAACTCAAATTGACCCTTAAAGGAAAAAAAATTTGCCACCATTGAGAATATTCCAAATTATTTGCGAAATGGGGCTCACAGAACTAGTTGGAAGAGTAAGATGGAGAACTAGGCTCAGGAATTTGGCAGGGACCTTGGCAGTAGAGAACACAATGGAGGTCATGTCACAGAACAGTGTGGTTTAGAAAGTCCCTAATACCATTCTTTAGCATCCATTAGACTTTTGCCCCTACTGATACCAGTTGGCCATGGAATCTTGTCTCCCTTGTATCGGATGCATTAGTCCAGGTAGGAGTGTTGGTGCAAGCTGAGTGTGTGTGCCCTGCACCAGACACCAGTTGGTGGGGATGAATGAACCTTTTGGGAAGAGAATACTGTTTTCCCCTTTAACATGTTCCCACCCAAATTCACACAATGAAAGATTTCCCTACCAATGTCCCTTACAAATGTGTTTGCATTAAATATTGTTTATACCATAGATGCATCTTTGGATTAGTTTATCAGTTAAAATGGGCATGTATTAGTTTTGCAATTAAAAAAGTGGAATACAAAATAGTTACTAAAAAAGAGATGTTTTTCTTGCGGCATCGAGGTACAGACTTAGCCCCTGGGCTTGTGATGTCAGGGAGACCCATGGAGGGCTGTTACACCCCCAGCTTACTGCTCCACGGTCTCTCTGAAGGGAGAAGACAGGCTTGACCTTTAGAAAATTCCACTGAGTGGTGCAATTACTTGTAGGTGGTGTGTGTTGGTGGGAGAAATCAGGTAGAAAAAGAAATAGTAGTAAAATGTGCACACATCCCTTTTCCCCCTAATCATCAGTGAGCTCCCCTCAGAACTTCAGTTTAATCTGTTGTCTGATTTGGAAAGGACAACCTACATTTAAAAAAAACAACTAAAAACAAAACAAGACAAGAACACAGTGCTGAAAAGGCAAGTGTTTTGCTCCAATCTGTTAAGAGGCCCATGTTTCTAAATTCCCCTGGGGGCGTCTCCTGGCTGTTGTGACCATTGTTAGTTGGAAAAATGTGAGCTTAGGGAAACTCAGGGGAAACATTTTTCTTCATTTTCTTCTCAAAATAGAGGTAGGAATAAGGCAGAGGAAAATATAAAGAAGTAAATATAGCCATTGTCGCCTTAGGATAATTGGTGATAAAGTGCTGGTGGATCTTATTTTCATTCAATCAAGCCATTTACTAATTGGCTGTCCTTGGAATGGTGGTTTTTTCCAGCTTTCTCCTTTGCTTCTATTTTCCTGTGAATGTCCTTTTTAGGGGTAGGACAGCTCTACCCTGGCGAATGATCAAATATTCAGGCAAGTATATCCTGTTGTTATAAGCTCATTAAATTTCTTCTCCTAGTATGCAGGGAAGTGCTGTTAGCACATTTCTGCAAGGTAGAACATGTCTTGTGTGAGACCCCGTGGAAGCTCCTTCTTTGATAATTAGTCTCCTGCTTTAGTCAGTGTGGCGAAGAGCTCTGTATAAACTGTCTACACCTGTGGATGGGCAGAGCCCTTTGCCCATCCTGTAGCTCCAGGCGTAGATGACATTTTGAGATGCTTCTGGAAGTCTTTTTCAATTTACCTTACAGCAGCGGTTCTCAAACTTCATGGTGCGTTAGAATCACCTGGAGGGCTTGTTAGAGCGCAGATTGCTAAAGTTGATTCTGTAGCCTGGGACGGGGCCTGAGAATTTGAGTATCTAACAAGTCCCAGGTGATACAGTTGCTGCTGTGGCGACACCACACCCTGAGACTCACGGGAGTTTATGCTCTGATGGGCTTGTAAATCCCCTAAATAAGATGGAGAAATGAGTGCAGTGAGTCATGGAATTAATATTTGCTATATATCACAGAGGGCAGAGTATTCTGTGAGGAGTTCGGGGAACATTTCAGGTAAGCATATACAGTTCCTTTCACCGAGGCATTTAACGGTAAGACGGCGTTTCAGTTTTCTAAATTTATTAATCCTATAATGTTATTTAATGAAATTCTTCTCTTTTGTATTAAATCAGTATCTAATAGTTTTCTGTTCAGTATGAGAAATATATTATTTCACATAAGCTGCAATTGACTTTTTTTTTAAATTTATAGTTTATTGTCAAGTTGGTTTCCACATAACACCCAGTTGTTCTTCCCCACAAGTGTCCTCCACCATGACCATCACTCCCCCCCCCCCCTTAAAGGCTCTTACGCTTTAACATAACTTGAGAGCTATTTTAACATAGAAAAGGTGTGGGCTTCAAAACATCTTTGCAAATGTGTTGTAGTAACAGTGATTTCACAGTCGAAATCCATTTGTAAAAGCAGACTTGACTTACCTTTTCGGTCCTATCTTCTACAAATGGTCAGAGTTGCTTTTTAAAAAATTATCTATTTCTTACCTTTATTTTCTTCACTCAGTTTCTATGTGTTTAATTTGTTCTTTTTCCAGTTGTGAGAGATAAACACTTAGAATGCAGCGAAGTTTCATCTTTTCTAATAACTGCCTAGAAGGCTATAAATTTTCCTTTAAGCACGGCTTTAGTAGCTTCGGTTGAGTTTTAATAGGTCTTATTTTTATCGTAAGTCAGTTTGAAATGTCTTTTAATTTCTGTTGTGATTTCTTGAGTCTGTGAGTTCTATAGTAGTGTGTTTCTTTCTTTTAATGGTTTTTTGTCAAGTTGGTTTCCATAAAACACACAGTGCTCATCCCCACAATTGCCCTCCTCCATGCCCATCATCCCCGTAGAAGTATATTTCTTAACTTGTGAACCCATGAGAATTCTTTAACATCTTTAAGCATAAAGTTCTTTGTCTTTTAAATATAATGGAGTTGTGGGGAGGATTGTGGGCTAACATCACCAGAATGCCGGGCACCACGTTTGGCAAAGTCCACTTACAGTGTATGGTGGCTACTGCTTTCCCCCCTGCTTCAGCAGTCCAAAGTAGAAACCTACACAGCTTTCCTTCCTATACCATAGTTTGGGCTGGAAAAATCCCTAATTCCTATCCATAACATTTATGAAGCACCCACAGTATTTGTACTTGACAGAGTTACCCTGTGGAAAATTTCTGACTGATGGATCTAGCTGTTTTTCAGGGCTCACTTTCCTGCTGATTATATTGCATAATAATGATTGTGAGAAAGTCTGATTCTAGTCTTTGTTTCAGGGATGTTGTATCTGAGAGTGTAAAAAAATAGATTTTTATTTTAAAACAACTGATGCATCTTAGTTCTTTGTGTGTATTTAATGAACATAAAATTTTCACTCACAAAATGTAGATCTGTTAATGTTGTATTTTAACATTTGTTGCTTCTGTCACTTGGAAAATGCTGACTTAAATGTATCATGATTTGTTTCTTGGGGCTGGCAGGTTACATTATAGGGTTCTGTGAGCCAGGATGGTGGACAAATGGTCATTAGGCATGTGTTCAAGAATACCCCAGTACCAGGAGTCCCAGTGTGGCAAAATGGCTTGTATTTAAGTCTCTCTCTGCTCTCCTACCACCTGCTTCCATCCCTGCCCCCTGCTATTCTAAGATCCTTAATATACACATCATTCAGAAATTACAGTTTTGATTCAAAATTTGTGGCATGCTCACGTGGGCTAGCACTTCAAATGTTTCTGAGTGGTTTCAAACTCTTCTTTGGGAATGTCTCATGTACAGTCTTCTTAAAACTGGAGGACATATTGCATAGAGCATAGGGCAAAAGTATGTCCCATACCACCATCTATATGAACTCTGGTGCACCTTTATTCACTTAAACATTTTGGGGGAGATGTTTGGTAGAGTATAGCGGTTTAGTTTTGTGTTTTTTTTTTAATTTCTTTAAAGTTTATTTTTACAGAGAGAGGGCACATTGACAAATTGGGGAAGGGCAGAGAGAGGGAGAGAGAGAATGCCAAGCAGTGCCTCACTCAAAATAAACATTTTTTTAAAAATGTAGAGAAGCAGAAGATAGTTTGGGGAAATTATTCCAATTTGTACAATGTCAGCAATATATTTGCCTCCTATCAGTTACCAGTTAACTTCTGATTAAGATCCAAACCTATATCCATACTGTGAATAATGTCTATGTGGGCTCACGTGTTTTAAGCTTCCTAGTGTATTGGATTATTTTAGCACTTTCCATGTACTCTATGCTGCTGACATTCAGTGGTTCCAGAGGAATGGCTCACCCTACTGCCAGTAATGCAGGAAAACAGAAGAAAGAAGTGTTGAAGGGACCAAACTCCTAATATTCACCAATAAGTCAGTGTATGCAATCTAAGAATTGTTAGAGGAGATTAAATAGTAGGAATTAAATAGTAGGAATAATTGTGTATGCCAGAAGAATGTAGCAACACTTTGAAAATTCATTTGAGGGGCACCTGGGTCGCTCAGTCGGTTAGGTGTCCTACTTGGGCTCAGGTCATGATCTTGTGGTTCGTGGGTTCAAGGCCCGTGTCAGGTTCTGTGCTGACAGTTTGGAGCCTGGAGCCTGCTTCATATTCTGTGTCTCCTTTTCTCTCTGCTCCTGCCCTGCTCTTGCTCTGTCTCTCTCTCTCTATCTCAAAAATAAATAAACATTTAAGAAAAAGGTTTGGATAAGGTTTGGCAAACTATGGACTGGGGACCAAATCCAGGTTGCTGCTTTATTTGTAAATAAGTTTTACTGGGACAAGTCATGCCAATATATTTACATATTGTTTGTGGCTGTTTGAGTGCTGTAAAAGCAGAGTTGTGTCATTAAGATGGACTGTACGTCCCTCAGTGCTGAAAAGTATATACTGTCTGACCCTTTATTAACTAAAGAGTTTGCCACCTCTTGTTCTTGTTAGGTTCTGATTACAGATGAATTTTATTGTAGAAGTTACATAAGATACATTACACATTACATTATTTAAGTCATTAAATAATTTACAATATTGGTATGAAGTCTCCCTAGAAGGAGACAAAAAACAAAAATTGGATGAAAGAAGGTAGCATCAACTTGAAAATAAAAAAAAACATGTCACCATATAACCTAAAACTCTGATGCTCCAAATCATGAAGATGGGGCAAAGAAAGAAGATAGCCAAGAATTACAGTTAATAAAACTGAAGGCAAGACCTCAAGATGTTTATGAGAACCAGGACCTTCTCAAGCAGGAAGTGAAAAAGCAGATGGCAAATGAATATGACACTTTAGACACATCCAACTTGTACAGTCAACAGAAGGGCATGAAGGTCAGCAGTGACTTCATTATGACCAGGTCATTGATTTTTATTAAACCTGCCATTTTTTTGTTAGGACTTGTTTGGATGAACAATATTTCATTCAACAATGTTTAATGACTTTTTCCAGAATCATGATCCTGTAATACTAACAGAGAACCAAACAGAACATACAATGGACAAAAGAGATGGTTTTAACTAAATATTTTGTAAAATGTTGTCCTAGGACAAGGCAACCAGCGAGTATTCAGCTAAAACCGTAGGAATATAAGTGCTCTAGCAATGCAGGCAACTAATAGAAATTTTTTTTCCAGATTTCCTAACACTTGTTGCCTTTATCACTTTTTACATGTTGGTACTTTGTTTTATTTTTTTTCATTTAAGAGAAGTATTTACTTTGTATTTAATTGTATATCTGTATCTCACGGTATTAATGTATATATGTGTCAAACATCCCATATGTACTTCTCTATACACTTTTACAGTCTACATATAAATTCTTCATATATTGTACATATTAAAGTATATTAACAGTGAATATTATATGCATATTTGTTTTTTATAATTTTATTCATTTATTTTTATATTTATATCTGATAAAGGTTATCTAGGCCCCTTTCTGTCAGTGAGCATCTGACCATTGTGCATACCTAGGAAAATAAGTGAGGTGAAATTTAAGGCAATACAATTAAAATTTAAAAATCCTTGAGCAACAGCTAGGTTACAGCTCACTGAAGTAAACGGAAATTGCTTTAGCATTTTGCAAAACCTTGATAAAATGGCATCAGCATGATTTAAATTTGAGGTTAGCTAATATAAGTAGCAATTAGAATTAGATTTAGCTTGTCCATTTGGAGTTAAGATGGGAAGCTCTTATGGGGACTCTTTTATTGCACACAAAAAAAGAAATAGAAGAAAGTAATTGCATTTTCTTATACTTTTCCTGAGGTTCATTGCTTTGCAAGATCCTCAGGGAGCAAAAGAATAGATGAGTAACGTGAAAGAAAACTATATAAAGGATTTAATTATTTCAAAATTGCCCATTTTTTTAAAAACCAGGAATAACTACACAAGCTTTTATTAAAAAAAAAAAAAGGAATTAGCTACTCAGGAAAAATGACAACAAGTACAGCGAGTAAGTGTAATAAATGATTTTGTAACCTCATTCAAAGGTCTTCATCCTAAAGAGTCCGGTTTAGTTTTTATTGCCGTGTAGCCTTTCCTTGCTGTTTGTCTGGTTTCCTAAAGAAGAGCATCCGTGGTGACCCCAGAGGAACTATGGCTCTGGGCATACCTGATGTTCATCTAGGCTTTCGCACCACAGCATTCAACAGAAGTTTACTTCCATTTGCAAAATATGCGTACATCTCGCCCACATTTAGCTTTGCCTCCTGTCATTGACAAAAGAATATTAGCATCTACACAGAACAGAATCTCAGCCTCCCAGAATGTTAGGGACACAGAGATCTTAAGAGACCATCTCTCTCGGCACCCTCATTATACAGATGAGCAGAGAGGTCCAGGGTGGTGAAGGTGCCTTCCAAAGCTCTAGTCTCTCTTTGTAGAGCTGGAATCAGAGGGACTCCCTGTGGCATTTTCCATCACACTTTCCTGCTTATTATCTCTTTTGAGCTGATCTTTAACATTGATTTAGAATCATTAAATCACACTCACAAAGCATACCCTTCGGGCAATTGGATGAAACAGCCTATTATAAAACCTTTGACAAAAGTCATCCGCTCTCCTCTCAGATGTTTTTTTAAAAACAATTTTTATTAAAAGCAAATAAAATGAAACCAAGGAATGGATAAAATTGTAAAAGATTTTGTGATTTATTGGGTTTAGTCCTTGGTTTTATTTTCGCTTCCCTTGGATACATTTCAGGAGCTGTACTGGCAGAACTAAAGCCACTTTTAGAAGGCAGAGTTTCAAAACTGCTTTATTAAGACGTAACTCACATGCGTTTAAATTTATCTATTCAAAGTGTACAGTTCACTGTTTTGAGCATATTTTTCAGAGTTGTGCAGATTATCAAAATCTAATTAGAGAAATTTTCCATGAGAAACCCTATATCCAGCAACAGTCCTTCAGTTCCTGCTCACTACTCTTCCCCCAGCCCTAGGCAACACTAATGAACTTTCTGTCTATATAGATCCACTCTGTCCTTGATGGGTCATTCAAGTGGAATCCTACAATGTATGGTCTCTGATGACTGGCTCTGATTTCTTTGAGTTAGCCTAAAACTTTAAAGGTGCATCCATGTTAAAACATGTGTAAATCTTTCCTTCCCTTTTTTTTTAATGTTGATTTTATTTTTGAGAGAGAAAGGGTCAGAGGATCCAAAGCAGGTCCTGTGCTGACAACAGACAGCTCCATGTGAGTCTCAAACCCACTAACGATATGATCATGACCTGAGGTGAGGTCAGACACTCAACCAACCGAGCCATCAACGTGCCCCTATGTCCTTCCTTTTTATGGCTAAATAATGTTCTATTTTATGCGCAAAGCACAATTTTTTCACCAGTTGATGGATATTTGGATGGTTTCTACTTTTTGGCTATTATGAATTATGCTACTATGAACATTCATGACCAAGTTGCATGGTGTATGCTTTCATTTCTCTTGGGTATGTTACCTAGAAGTAGAATTCTTGGATTATATGATAACTAGATGTTAACATTTTGAGCAACTGACAGATTGTTTTCCACAGTGACAGCACTATTGTACAATTTCACCAGCGTCTTGGAAAAGACAAGTTTAGGGGCACCTGGGTGGCTCAGTCAGTTAAGTGTCCGACTTCAGCTCAGGTCATGATCTCGCATTCTGTGGGTTTGACCCCGCATTGGGCTCTGTGCTGACAACTCAGAGCCCACAGCCTGCATTGGATTCAGAGTCTCCCTCTCCCTGCCCCTCTCCCACTTGCATTCTGGGTGTGTGTGTCTTTCTCTCAAAAATAAGCATTAAAAAAATTCATTTTAAAAAGGCAAATTTTATAATTCCAACTGTCAAAAATTGTTATATATCAGGCATCTCCTAAGTGAAACATCCTGTTTGAAGTGCTATAATGTTTTGATGATATGGATTCATTTGTGGAAAAAAAATTAGAACTTTTCTAAAGAGGATTCTTTCCTCAAGGGGACTGTATCACTCAGTGTCCAGAGAGGAGACCAAAACCACACCAGTAATTTGAACAGGGAAAATTTAATATGGCAAATTATTAGTTAGAAAAACATGTTTAATGACAAAAGGGGTAGATTAAACTCCAAATACCAGGAATAGCAAATGTAGGAAGTAGCTAAGGTAATTACCACATAATAGTGCCAATGTAGCTACTCCATCTCGAGCTGACAGTTAATCCTCAAGGAAGGAATACATGTGGAAATAGTTTACTCACAGGCTGTGTGTGGTCATGGGGCTAGTGCAGTTCCTTCAAGTGTCAGAGGCCAGGGCTGGTGAGCAGTGAGCTGTCTTATGGGGTGCCACTGGTCCAGGACCCTGAACAGGAAAGTGCCTACTATGGTTTGGCAAATCTGCCGGAAGATGGGTACCACTAGATGTTCTACATACTGCTGGCAAGCAGGAAGTCTCCTGGGATGAAAGTGAAACTCCATTGGAAGCCGTCATTAAGAACTGGTGAAACTCACTGGAGGGTAGTTGCCCCTGGGTGCCCTACTCACACCTAGGGGCAGAAGACCCAGGAAGAATGAAGAAATGTTCCTTCTGCTGTACCTTGCTGTTTCTCCCCTGCATTCTACCAACAAAACAGAACATGGCACCAGTTAGCCATGGAGAGGTGTTTGCAGAGTCCAGAGGAAGGCAGAAAAGGGTGGATTTGGAGTTGAAAGGCAATAAATCAGTAAGTGGCAGTCAACTCCTTTGGCACCTGAGCTTCCACATGCATCCTTTGATACATATTTGAACACTTTTTTAATGTTAGTTTATTTTTGAGAGAAAGAGACAGAGACAAAGTATGAGTGGGGGAGAGGCAGACAGAGATGGGGACACAGAATCTGAAGCAGGCTCCAGGCTCTGAGCTGTCAGCCCAGAACCCGATGCGGGGCTTGAACCCATGAACTGTGAGATTGTGACCTGAGCCTGTGTCGGACACTTACCAACTGAGCCACCAGGTGTCCCTTTTTAAAAATTTTTAATGTTTATTTAGTTTTTAGAGAGAGACAGAGTACAAGTGCAGGAGGTGCAGAGAGAGAGGGAGAGAGAGAGAGAGAGAGAGAGAAGGAGACACAGAATCCAAAGCAGGCTCTGAGCTGTCAGCACAGATCCTGACGAGGGGCTCAAACTCACAGACTGCAAGATGATGACCTGAGCAAAGATCACTGACTGAGCCACCCAGGCACTCCAACATTTGAACTTTTGTACATCAAGAAGCTAACTTGTTCTTCAGAGAAGTGTAGAAGTTCTCAGCCCTTCCTCTGAATGAGGAGACACACCATTTCAACAGTGATTTATAGGGGTACCTGGGTGGCTCAGTCAGTTGAGCGTCCAGCTTCAGCTCAGGTCATGATCTAGCCGTTCGTGGGTTCGAGCCCCACATCAGGCTCTGTGCTGATAGCTGTATCAGAGCCTGGAGCCTGTCTTCAGATTCTGTGTCTCCCTCTCTCTCTGACCCTCCCCTGCTCACCCTCTCTCCCTTTCTCTCTCTCTCTCTCTCTCTCTCTCTCTCTCTCTCTCAAAAATAAATAAAACATTAAAAAAAAAAAACCCCCAGTGATTTATATCCTTAGCTGCTTGTATTACTTATTTTCCAAATTCAGTCACAGTCCCATTGGATGTTCTTTTACCTACAGGCAACTTATGTATAAGGTAGTGAAGGGAAGAATGAAAGAAAAAAGAAAAATGGTTAATATAAACTCCTGTACATAGCATACACAGAGAAAATAGAAACTATACAGTTGTTATTTCAGTAATTGATTAGGAGGCTGTCATTAGTACCTATGGCTGGTCTCTTTTACTGCCTGTTCAATGTTCTCATTGCCTTTAGAACATCAGGGTTTTTCTTCAGCCTGGTGGAGTGACCCAAACATTCATTTGTAAGGGTCTGAGTTCTCAATAGTGCTTTTTAAAAAGTTGATTCCTATAGTTTCCCATTAACCTTCACTGTTGCTGCTTTCAGAGGGTCCCTTGTATGTCAGATGTAGTCCTTCTTGCCTCCAGTGTTGAGTAGCAACCCCAGATCCCCTTGGTAAACAGAATCATTTCAGCCAATAGAGTTACTTTTTCTTTCTCTGTTGGAAGCAAAAATTCTGCAGAAGGATGGTTAGGTATTTAGTGAGAAGAGCTGCTTTTATTTCTACCCTTTAATTCCCAGATCCATGTATTCTGGTTATGGGGGAGAGAGAGCATCTAGGAAGTCTGAGCCAAGGCATAGACTTCAGTCTTTCACAGTGTTGTCTCCCAAATGGAGCTATAACTGAGTGGTCACTTAGCTATTCAGTGTATCAATCAACCCAGTTGCTTCTGGGCAATGGTGTATGTGATGAAAATCACATATGATTAGTTGGGCATAAATCCATTGCTGTACTTCATTTGCTATAAAATTAGTGACTTGATCAGAAGCAATGTTGTGTGGAATGCCATGATGGTGGAAGAGGCATTTTTTGAGTTCATGGATGGTTTTGACAGGGGTGTTATGGGCAGAAAGGCCAATCCCATATCCAAAGTATATGTTTAGTAACATGAGGACAAATTGCCATCCCCTCTGTAATGGAAATAAGTCCGAAATAATCAAACTGTCACTAGGTGGCTGGCTGGTTCCCCTGGTAAATGGTACCACATCAGGGGCTCAATGTTGATCTCTGTTGTTGGCCGATTAAAAAATGTGCAGTAATGGTAGCCAGGTCAGCCTTAGTAAGGAGAAATTGGGGTTGTTTTCTCAGAGCCTCCAACCCTGACACTCTGCCCACTAAGCTCAGGGGGCCTTTGAGTAACAGTGGAACATCTAGGGAAAGAATGTGACTGATGTCAACCAGCATGGTTTTAAAGAACTTCCATAGCGAATGCCCTTGGGTAGGAATTGCCATGAAAGACAAATTTCTTCATGCTATGCCCTCTCTGAGAAGTCTGTCCCCATACCTTTTCCCTTTAAACTCAAGCCAGGTATTTGGCCACCAGACCTAGAGTTTTTTCTTGCTAAATCCTGTTGTCAGATCACCATTTTGTCCCTGGTCCCCTTTATGGTGAGTATGTCCTTCTGGTCTTTGGTGGTAAATTGCTGCTTGCTGCTTCATGGCTTCTCTTCTTCTAGAGTCCTATCATCCCATTGAAATCAGGGGTCTCCTATCAATGAAACTCTCTTCATGGTCACTCTTGGCCTTCAAAGTGAGCAATCGTTTTCGAGGATACAGTTGCTCCACCCAATTTATATTTTTCAGTGCTTAATGAAATGAGTATATTTTGGGCCTTGGGGAATATAATTGGGAGTGGGCATGTAATACATGATAAATCTTCTTGAACATTCCTGTCTACCTAAACTTTAGTATTCCCTGACATTGCAACCTCATTAAATGGAGACCACTGTTGAGACCAACTTTTAGTCAACCAGCCACATAAATTGTACAGCCATTTCTCTCTTCAGAATCTGTAGTAAATACACTCATATCAGTGAATGTGGCCCAATCTAATGTTGTGTTTGATCCTCCTTATTCTAACACTTTTAGAATCTATTTCCACATGTACTTCCTAGATTTATGCCAATAATTTAGCAAAATCTTCCAGTTCTTCGGGAGAATGAGCTCTCTACTCCTGTGTTACATGTGTGCTTGACTCCCTGGAGCCCGCTGAGAATTAGCCCTACTTGTGAAGACAGTGGCTATAAGATGTAGTTGGGGTTGTGGTTGGTTTTCAGGAGGATGAGTGTCCCCTTTTCGAGTCCTCTTTCCCAGGTGATGTTAACATAGGATTTCCAAGCAAAGAAAAGCTGATGTCCTCAGACAAAAGAGGGCAGGCTCCTTCCACTGATAGGAAGGGCTCAGGTGACCCAGCCTTTGAGGATTGTCAGTTGTGTTTCAGTATAACTAGATGGGGACTTTCCACATTTTAGGACTTCATTCTTTCCAAATCCATGCTCTAATTTGCACATGAGAGGCTGGGCAAGATTGTGAATTCAGGTGAGGTTGAAAATTGAACAACCTACAGTTTAATTTTGTGTTTGATTTTTAGCAGGTTTTCCCCCTGTGGCAATATTCAACAAGGGAAAGTAAATGCATCTGGACTTACTGAAGCCAGATAGTTAAATAATACTTATTTTGGTCATTAGGATATCTCATGATATAGTGGTTGGAATACTTTCTGAGGATCACAGGATCCATGAAAAATAAAACAGAACTATATTTAGTTCTGTCACTCACCTTCTCTGTTTGCTTTTTATGTCTTAGTGTTTTTATCTGCGCGATCATAAACTTTGCCTCCTGATCTTCAAGTAGTGAGGAGTGTGACTGCATAAACATAAACATTTGTAGATTTTAGGTTTCTTCGCAGTGCACTGGTTTCATAACGCAATAAAAGTTGATAAGGTCAGTGAAATAAAGGCTATCACTGTCTGCTTAGTTGAAAAACATATTATGAAGATTTACATTTCCCTAATAGTGGGTACGTGTCTCAGTCCACAAATGCTGGTGTTCTCCTTATAATCCATCATAATTTCTTTTATCACTCCCCACTCTCTTTGTGGCAGTCCGACCTGGGTCGACCTTCTCTCTCATTTCACACTTGGAAACCATATTCTAGGAAATGTTGGTAATGTTGAAGATGACTCACGTGGTGCTAAGCACTTATTGGGGGAATGACTATGCATGTGGTCCGGGTTCTGGGTCCCTGGGCCTCACAGACGGCTGCCCAGTCACTCCCAGTGCCTTTCTGCCTGGTGTGTTTACTTTGCTGTCTTGTCTTCCTATGGTCATGTTCTACTTGGGGGGCTGTTTTGGTATGGTTTCCTGCTTTTCTGAAGTGCTGAGAATCCAGAATCCATGCATGGAGGCTGGCTGCAGCCTCTGTCTTTCTGGGGGGCCCTTTTCTTAGGACATCCTGGCCTCCAGGCTCTGCTCTCCTCTGGTATAGGGAAGCCTTTTTTTTCTTGTGGAGTGGTGGTAGGGTGAGGTGGGCAATTCTTTTCCTTTATAGTTTGTCTCAGACACTTTGAATTTCTGTTTTTAATGTTTTATTTATTTTTGAGAGAAAGAGAGAGAGAGACAGCGTGAGCAGGGGAGGGTCAGAGAGAGAGGGAGACACAGAATTCGAAGACAGGCTCCAGGCTCTGAGCTAGCTGTCAGCACAGAGCCTGATGCAGGGCTCGAACCATGAGATCATGACCTGAGCTGAAGTCGGATGCCCAACCGACTGACTGAGCCACCCAGGTGCCCCTGTCTCAGACACTTTGTAAATACCTCTGTTCATTTCCTTAGACTTAAGTGTTTATTCTCACACACACACTCAGAAATCAGTGTTAGGAAATTTCAGAGGCCTTGTCTGCTTTCTGCCTCAGTTTACCACTTCTCTAAGAAAATGAACAAAGAACTGACACTCTGCTTATAAAAGGGGAATATGGTAAAAAAAAAAAAAGTAGATAATATCTCACCTCTTTCTCCACCATTTCATAAATAATTGATGTTATTTGAAAAGTTCACAAAGTAAATTCTAGCAATTATAAATTATACATTATATAATACATTACATATGTTACAAATGTCATTGTGGCATAAATATACATTGAAACTATTTCCTTTTAAGCATTTTCCCTTGAACTTTGAACATTTTGAATTGGATTCAGAATACAGAAGAAGCACATCTCTTAAAAGTGTCAGACATGCTAGATTTCTTTCTTGGCTCCCATGGATAAAGTAAACACAATATAAAACACCCATTAAATTTTAGAGGTTAAGAATGTCCTTTATGTAAGTTATGCTAAAAGAATTCCTTAGCTCTATAAACTTGTAGATTACAAATGAGTTACCAGTGACAGAAGACAGCTGAGCATTTGTCAGATTAAGTAATTTCCACACAGAGGTGAAAGACTTCTTGAAGCAACGAGGATTTCATTTCAAGTCTAACTTCTCAAGTGATTTATTTATTTGAAAACAACGACAACAAAAACAACAACAACAACTGAAATGTCATACAGCAAGTTTCAGAATCTGTAAATTTTTTCTAATTTCTCCTAATTGACCTGGTTTGATTATTGTATGTGGAGTTGGAGGACAGGTCAACAATGTCACAAGTGCTAAAACAGGAGGCAGTGACATGAGCCTATGGTGAACATGGCCTTTTGCCCTGAAAAGAAAGATGGCAGATTGTTATTTTGGGAATTACACAGTGGGAGAAGCACAGAAGCCCTTCATACCCCTGAAACAGAGTTTTCCTGGCCCCAAATATCCCTCATTCCTTGCCCCCAATTCTTCAAAAAGGAAAGAAAAAGTACCTTCTTTTCTGTAATAATTTCTTAGTTTTATTTATCACATCTTTAAGTATACATGTGATAGGCAGTACAAATAACTTTTGTGGCATGAAATGATGGAGGAAATGAATTTTCTGCTTTGTTCCAGCTCTTCTGGTTGAGGATAGCTAGAGGGTTTTATATGGATATCTGAGTTCCCCTTTCTCCAGGAGAGAATTAATTGGCTGTTGTTGTATAGACCTGTGCCCCTGGAGCTGTTGTGCTGGACTGGTGCTGAGGAAAGACTGGAAAGTTGAAGGGTTGAGATTGAACCACAGAAGATAGAGCAGTGCTGAGGCCCCTGAGGGTGGTGCCTTCTAAAGAGAAACTGTGACTTTCAGAGTCAGGGCAGACTCCCGGGGGGGGCGGCGGGTGGTGGTGGTGGTGGTGGTGGTGGATCCTATCCTGTGCAGAGCAGGGATGCCCACGATGGTGTGAACCATTGGGTTGGATGTTCAACTTGGAGTTTATGTGACCATGATAGGGGATCAGAGCAGAGGCCCTTCTCCAAATGGAGTACAGAAGCTCCAGTGGGTGGATGGGACATATGGTGGCCTGAGAATCCAGGAGCTTGGATTTCCTGTCAACTCTAGTGGGTCTGGGATCAGCCAGTTAGAATTAGAATGGGAAAGGTAAGGAACAGGACACTTCATGGACCTGTGGGCCGTGAAACAAATCCATAGCCATTACAACTATTTCAAAAACATAAGTAGTAGTTCCTTCCTTCCCTCTTCTACTTGCCACATACAGCCAAAGCAAGGCCATTTTGGTTTATCCCTCAGATGAGAAAGTTAAACTCTATTAAAAGTTGGGAAAAGCAACAATTTAACCTAAGAAATCTGACTCCTCTATTGGTCAGGTAGGTACTACCTGCTAGGTACTGTGAATATGAAGGCAAAGATACCTTTTTGCAGTGATAACTGCTTTTGAGGAAGCAACAACAATCCAAAGCACGTAAATATTAAATCTGTGAAGTATTAAAGATATCATAAAAGGTCTGTATAATGGATGTGGCTGGGGCTGGAAGGTCCATCTCAAAAAAGCCATGCAAAATAAATAGTCTTCAGTCATATTTCATGGGGAGAAAGGGTTGTGTTTAGGCCCAAGGAATTGGAAGGCAGTGGATAGAAATCTTATTTCTGTTTATACACAATGTCCTTTCCCCACTATAAGTTAAGTTCAGGTGAAAAGCAGTTTAGTAAACAAGGAATTGGCAAGATTATTTATTAGGAATATCTGGTGACTTAGGTTCAGATAAGGCTGATAGACTGAAGCTTATGGAATTTGCTAACTTCTTACTCAGGTTGAAACTAGAAAATCATAACTTGAAGAAAAATATAAATTACCTAGGGAAAAAGGGAAATAAAAACCCTAAAGGCTCTTTTGAAGAAATTCAGGTCTGTAGTTCTAACTCAGAGTCACTGGATACGAGTTTACAGTGTTAACGAGCTCTGCGCCAGAGACACAAATGAATGTCAGCCTTGCCAAGGAAGATGGTAGGAAATAATCCTCTGATGATCTTCAAGTGGGAAAAATAAAGCCAATATCCCATGGCATGAATAAAGAATCTTTCATGTGGCCCTGATTTCCTTTCATTGTACAAAAGCTATAAATTAAGCCATATTTTTTTTTGTGAAAAGAAGAAAATTGAGTGAAAATACCTCATAGAATATCCTTTAGAAGCACGCATCTCAGGACTAATTACTATTTTTGGAAAACAGGGAAAACGACCTTGCCTAAATAAATGATTGAACATAACACATCACACCTTGGAGGAACAAAGGCTGTTATCCTGTCATACTCGGATATACGGTTTTGCTACGAAGAAAACTCAGGCCTTCCAAAAATATAAAGCATGGTCACTGAAGATGAGGTTACACATCAGCAAATGTAACTTTCTGTGCCAGTGAAGTTGTCCCTACTGAGGTCAGAGGAGAATCAGAGGGAATGGTGGACTGAGAACCAGATGAGTGAAAGGTGAGTATTTTCAGGAAGGGGGTGACCAACGCTGTCACATGCTTTTGGCACAACTGGAGGCTGACCACTGGATTGAGCAACATGGGGACATTATGCCCATGATACACACTTTGACTCTGGTTGGAGTGGGCTCCAGAGAGAGCAGTTTGGGAAGGGAAGAATACCAAGTGAAGACAACTCCTTGAAGCTTTGTTGACAGGTTGTTATTACACCAGGTAAATTGCAAAGGAGAATTTTATGACCAGAGAATAGCGTTCTTTGAGATTGGGGTGTAATTGCTTTTGAGGTCATGGAGAGTCAAGGTCATGTGTGATAAAATCATTCCGGAAAGTTCCTCCCTAGGAAGTGTACTTTCCTCAAAGAAACAACAAGTGCATCATGGACTCCAATGCAAAGCTAATGAAATTTCCTTCTGATACAAACTCAAGATTTGCATTTATTGATTAGAAAAAACAAGAGCTGGTTGGCTTGATTTGGTGCCGGAGCACTTTGGAGCATTCCTGCCTTATCACCTCTCCTCCCTTGACTTTCTACCATTAGTTTCCTGAGAGTTTCATGGAGTGTCTGCTAATAGTTCTGGCTTCCTCTCCTGCCATGTGGTGACCCTCCTCTTGGAACACATTGGCTCATGGGGTCAGGGTTGGAGGGCACGAGGAATGAAATCATCATTGTGCTTCACTGTCCCCTTTTACTGAGAGGACTTCAACAGCAAGGGAGTCTGTATTTTTAGAATTAGCGTGTTCTGTTTTAGTGTTGTGAACATTCATTTTAAACCTACTATATTTAGTAAAGGTTTAATTATCCACGTAGGGAAACTAGTTTCAAGCTGTCACTTTTCATTCCTTGCTCATCAAAACAGCCCCCTACAGCTAAGAATGGCAATTTCCCCTACACCTGGTGAGGGCAGTGGATGGGAACAATTGCACTACTGGAACTGAGTGTGAGCACAGCGTCAGGGGAAGCTCCTCTCAGCATCTCCCTCCCCTGTCCAGCCCCTCCTCTCTCACTGGGACTTCCTGCTGCAGCACATCCTCCTTGGGCTGGGGCTGCTGGTGCTGGGTGTGTGCTCCAATGCCAGGGAAATGTCTTCCCTTCCCACATAGAAGTCATGATTAGATTTTCCAAAGTAACACTCAGGTAGCAGGATCTCTTTGTGCTGTTTACAAGTACGTAAGATGTTGGGACACTGCACTGCATGATGAGATTTCTTGGATTCTCTGAGATACCATTCATTCCTTTGTTTCCTCACTCAGTTCTAGCAAGGCCTTCTCCAAAGTGGAGGGCTGAGTTGAGGGGTTCTAGGTGGATACAGGCCTGGATGACTTCGATGCATGGAGGCCACCGGAGGGAGAGTGGGCAAGGGCCATTTGGCGCTGAAGATGCTCTGAGATACAAATAGAATATGGTAGACATGCATTTACTCATTCAGCAAATATTTATTCATTGGTTGTGGGATAGTCATGGAGCCTGACACTACTTTAGTGGGGGACATACAGATGAATATGTTTTTCTAAATATATCCTAATAAATGTGTAATTACAGAGTGAGAGCTCAGAAGAAATGTTTTTGGAGTGTGTAACAAAGGAGCCCCAGGTGACTGGGTCAGTGGAGGGAAGTGATACCAGAGCTGAGACCTATAGTGCCGTTCCCCAAACTTACTGTGTATGTGAGTCACCTGGGAGTCTTGTTAGAATGGAGATTCCTATTTTGAGTCAGAGATAGGGCCTACGATTCTGCATCTCTAACCAGCTCCCATCTGATGCTGATACTGCTGGCCCAGGGACCATATTCTGAGTGCCAAGGATTCTAAGGGGTAGTATAAGGCAAAACACTGGATGCTGGAGGGAAATTAGTTTCAAAGGGAGGGACTAACATACACAAAGTCTGAACAATGGTTCTTTTATCCCCAGCTGAGGCACTGGTAAAGTAATTGTTCCCTCCCTTCCATGATCATTTCTCAGGATACATGTCTACCTGCCAGCATATTTTCCCCCTTAAAGTATGCTTCGTGTTCACTTTAAACTTGACCTTTTGTAAATACTGGGGCATTGATTTAAAAGGACATATGTAAGATATTTTTCCATCCTTCTTAGAATTTGCCAGAAAGAAAAATGGAGGGCAGAAATATGAATGTCACCTTCGATAAAACTGAAGACTAACCTGCAAAAGATAATACATGTGGAGAGCTGCCAATGCAGTAAAGATCAAATACAGTCCAGGAAGACTCCCGGAAGGGGTGCTTGTGGGTGTAGATTTCTAAAAAAATTGGCAGGAAAGCATTTTCTTACACAGATGCCATTCTGAGGGGGCAAAACCAATTATTTCTCCTTTGGAGCCATAGGAATGACATCTATTTGCAGTGATCGAGGGGAACCTGGATCCCTAGACCCTATTTCATCATGCAGAGAAAGAGGAGAAGCAGAGCTGAATTAATAAAATCTACAGAAATGTCGTTTTTGTCTATCTCCTGGTGAGGTGGGCGGAAGAGAAGCCAAATTATGTGCCACGCTCTAGCTGCCTGTATTTGTTGGCTGGAGAGAGGGAACAGCTAAAGTAAGTTGCACATACAAGCTTGTCATGATGAGTTTCTCCCTGAACCAGGGAGAATGTCTGCTAGCCTGCAAGTACTGCCCACCCCTTCCCATCAGGAACTAGGTCCAAAGTCCCAGAAAAATGTATGTAATGGACAGATGAGCGCACAAAGGCAACCAGCACAGGTTCCATATAAAGATGGTGTAAGACAAAAGGAGTGGGGAGTGGGTGGGAGGGACAGGGATATATATGACGGAAAGTGTTCTTCACGATAATAAGTGGCCACCAAGATGTTGCAAATGATAACTAAGTAAATGGCTATGAATTAAGGCAACTTAACAAAACAAGTGTAAGCAGAGCAATTGAGAGCATAGGGAAAATAATGGGGATGTAACAGATGGAGGTGAAACAAGAACTTCTAGAGCTCAGGAAGGAAGCAGAAGAGAAAAATAAAGCCGTCATCAAAATGTAGGCATGTTGGAATAAACGCGAAGGAGAACAGGCCCTGCTGACATCAGTGAAGAGGGGAACAGGATTAAGAAGCAAGCAAAAATAAACTAGAAGTGAACAAGCTTAGAATGGATGAAAGAGAATCTGCAAGATTTGGAAGGCAAAAGAGTTGCAGCATATGCATTATTGGTATACTTTAAGAAGAAGCCTGATGATAATACTTATTAAAATGCTTTGGAAAATTAAATAGGACTTGAATCTCCAAATGAAAAGGCTGCACTGTGGCCCAGGAAAAACTGCTACAGAATGATCTATGTTGACACATATCCAAGTAAATTTACTGGCCCTCAAAGACAAAGTCTTTCATTTAGGTAAAAAAGCAAACAATTAAAAGTAGGAAAAATCAAGCTGACATTATAGCAACCCAGACTCCATAGTGGAATATCAAAAAAAAGAGAGGGCAATAATAACATAAAATATGAGTACCAGACTGTGTGATGTACCTTGACTCTTAGTTTGTTGATGGACAGTAACCAGGACCCGGTGTCTGCTCCTGTCGCCTATGGCTGCTAAGCTGTAGCCACCGTGTGTGAGTGCATCTCCATCCATGTTGGCCAGGCTGGTGTCCAGATTGACAGTGCCTCCTGGAGGCTGTATTGCTTGGAACATGGCGTCCAGCCTGATGGTCAGATAGTAATAAGACCACTGGTCGAGAGGATGACTCCTTCATCTTTTTCAGTGAGATGGGTGCTGGCAAGCATCTGCCCAGGGCAGTGTTTGTAAATCTAGAACCCATTTTGCACTGGTATCTATGCCAGCTCTTTCACCCTGAGCAGGTTGTCATAGGCTGCAAATAACTATGTCCTAGGATGCTACACTATGGGCAAGATCACTGACCTTGTCTTGGCTGATTTTGGAAACTGGCCGACCAGTGCACATGTCTTCAGGGTTTCTTGGTTTCCACAGCTTTGAAGGGGGAGCTGGTTCTGGGTTCACCTCCCTGTGGATGGACCATCCATCCATCCATGTTGATAATGGGAAGAAGTCCAAGCTGGAGTTATCCATTTACTTAGCCCTCCAGGTGTCCACAGATGTAGTTGAGCTCCACAACTCCATCCTCACTACTCATCCCACCCTGGAGCAGTCTGATTTCCTTCATGACATTGAGGCCCTCGGTGGTGTTTGTCATAGAAACCTTGATATTGAATGCCCAAATCACTGCTTCCCCCAGATATGTTGATCTCACAGAATTTCATACCATCCTGGTGCCCTATCCCTGCATCCACTTCCCTCTGGCTGCGTATGATCCTGTCTTCTCTGCTGAGAAAGCCTACCATGAATAGCTTTCTATAACACAGGTCACCAGTGCATGCTTCGAGCCAGCCAACTAGGGGGTGAAATGTGACCCCCACCATGGTAAATACATGGCTTGCTGCCTTTTGTACTGTGGCAACACATTTTTTAAAGGTGTCAGTGCTGCCATGCCACCATCAAGACCTGTACAACATCCAGTCTGTGGACTGCTGTTCCACTGGCTTCAAAGTTGGCACTAATTACCAGCCTCCCACTGTAGTACCTGGTGGAGACCTGGCCAAAGTACAGTGAGCTGTGTGCATGTTGAGCAACACCACAGACATTGCTGAGGCATGGGCTCACCTGGACCACAAGTTTGACCTGATGAATGCCAATACCCTTTTTTCACTGAAAGGTGGGTAATGGTATGGAGGAAGGAGAGTTTTCTGAGGCCTGTGATGACATGGGTGCTCTGGAGAAGGGTTATGAGGAGGTTGGTGGGGATTCTTTTGAAGGAGAGGGTAAGGAAGGAGAGGAATACTAATTACCATCCCTTTCAGCCTTGCAGTATGTCCCACTCACTACTTGAGCGCCAATGTTAGCTGACAGGTGTTAAACCTTTCTGATTAGATTGTCTTCACTTTCAACTGTGATCGTGTCTTATTCTTCCATGTGTACTTGTGAGATTTTTCCATCATGTCCCAAAGCAAAGGCTTTAAGAAAGAAAAAAATGAGTACCCAAATTTTACCAGACATAGGACTATAATAGTAAATGTAAATTGTTCCATTTACCTATGAAGAGACTCATGTTTACAAAGAGTGTGGAGTTCAATTATGTGCAATATGGGAGATGTGTGTAAAGCAACAAAGCCCAGAAGGGCTGAAGGTGTACAGAGTTGGGCAGACATCTCTCTAGCCTGAATTGTGTCCCCCCTCCCAATTAATACGTTGAAGCCCAACCCCTCTATGAGATTATATATTGGAGATAGAGTTTTTAAAGAGTGATTAAGGTTAAATGAGGTTGAAGGATCTGATAGAGCTGGTGCCCTCCCAAAAAGAGAAAGACACTAGAATGCAGCCTTTGCCACATGAAGACACAGAACGTGGCCGTCTCCAAGCCAGGAAGAGAGATTTTACCAGAATGTGACGATGCAGGCACCCTCATTTTGGACTTTATAGCCTCCAAAACTGTGAGAAAGTAAATTTTTGTTGTTAGAGTCACCCAGTCTATGGTATTTCTTAGGGCAGGACAAGCCAACAAACAGATGCCAGAACAACAAGGGAGAAGGAGAGAGAAAGCAACAGTCATAACTATATGGTTGTGTTCAAAATAAAAAGCATTAAATTAGATAAAAAGGGCATTTGATTATAGTAAAAGATGTAACTCATGTTGTAACTTAATGTGTTAAAAAAGTTGTCATGAAACCCAGTGCCAAGGTTACAGGAAATACAGGAATAGATGGAAATGCTTGAATAGTAAAAACCTTACAGTGTGCCTGGGTGGCTCAGTCAGTTAAGCATCTGACTTCGGCCCAGGTCATGATCTCAACGCTTGTGGGTTTGAGCTCCGCGTGGGGCTCTGTGCTGACAGCTCTTCCCCACTCACACTCTATCTCTCTCTCAAAAATGAATAAATGTTAAAAAAAAAAATTAAGAAATGAAAACAAAAAAACTTAAATCTCCCCCTTAACTACTGACAGACAAGGCTAAAAGAAAGTAAGAATATGGACTCTTTGAATGACCTGAGGATAGCTCTTATACATACACATTAAGCTATATACTCAGAAAACACTATACTATACTATACTATACTATACTGTCCTTTGAGGTATCAATGGAGCAGTCACAAAAATTAACTCTGTATTAAGTCATACAGAAAATGGCAATCAATTCTCCCAAGTAGAAATAGATAATATTCTCTGACAGTGCAAATGAAATCAGAAGCAAAAAACAGAAGCAAAGTAATTTTACCTTTTTGAAACTAAAGGACACTGTTTAAATATTTCTTGGACCTTAAATTGCAGAATGTTTAGAGATCTTGGTAAAATAGTGCCAAATTGCAGAGGAAAATTCATAGCATTAAATAATTAAAATTAAGGATTAAATTAAGTGAATTTTAAATACCCAATACCAGAATTTATAAAATAATGTGAATTAGAGAAAACAGAATAAAATGTTAGTAAAAATAAAAGCAAAAGTTAATGAGTTGTGGGAATTTTTAAAATGGCAAAAGTAAGTCTGAGTTGCATCCGAAAAAAGTATTGAAACTGTTGGCTACATTCATTTTTATTTGAAAAATTTAAAACCATTAAGAATTTTATTTCCAGTATAGTTAACATACAGTATTATATTAGTTCAAGTGTACAATACAGTGATTCAATAATTCCATGTCTGTGCTTATCAAGATGAGTATACTCTTGGGGTGCCTGGGGGGCTCAGTCAGTTAAGCGTCCAGCTCTTGATTTTGGCTCAGGTCATGATCTCATAGTTTGTCAGATTGAGCCCTGCATTGGGTTCCATGCTGACAGGATGGAGGCTGCATGGGTGTCTCTCTCTCTCTCTGCTCATCCCCATCTCTCTCTGGCTGCCCACACACTTTGTCTCTCTCTCTCTCTCTCTTTCTCTCTCTCTCTCTCTCAAATAAATTACTTAAAAAAATGAGTGTACTCTTAATCTGTATCTATTTCACGCATCCCCGCCAACCCCTTGCCCTTTGATGGTAACTGTTCTCTATAGGAGGCTGTTTTTTTGGTCTGTTTTTCTCCCCCTTCTGTTTGTTAAATTCCATATGTAAGTGAAATCATAAGGTATTTATCTTTCTCTGACTGGCGTATTTTACTTAGCATTATCCCTTCTAGCTCCACCCATGTTGTTGCAAATAGCAAGATTTCATTCTTTTTAATGGCTAAATAATACTCTATTACACATATATACGACATCTTCTTTATCTATTGATGGACATGTGGATTGCTTCCATAATTTAGCTATTTGTAAACATAAGGGTGCATATATTCTTTTGTATTAGTGTTTTTATATTCTTTGTAGTAAAATATATTTAACATAAATTTGACATTTTAGAGCATACAGTTTAGTGACCTTGATTACATTTACAGTGTTGTACAATCATTGTCACTATTTATTTAAAAAATTTTTTTTCACTCCTCTAGGCAGAAACTCTGTGCCCATTAAGCAATAGTTCCCTGTTCTCCCTCCCTCCATATCAGGGTAAATTCTAATGTCTTTTTGTCTCCATGAATTTGCCTACTCTAGGTATCTCATGCAAGTAGAATCATTCAGTATCCTTTTACCTCTGGCTCGTTCCATTTAGCATAATGTCCTGAAGGTTCATCCACTTAGCATATGTCATTCTTTCATACTTTCCTATGTTTGAATCATTTTCCTTGTATGTATACATCACGTTTATGCATTCATCTGTTGGTGGACGCTTGGATTGCTTCTACCTTTTGGCTACTGTGAATAATGTTACAGCACTCATTTATTTTTGCAAGGGAAAAAGCAGAAATGGATGAAATAAAAGAAGAATCGAGAAAGTATCTCAGAAAGTTAAAGGAGCTTATAGGAGACTCATTTAGTCAATCATACTCAAAAACATTTTTATTTATTTATTATTTAATTTTTTTTAACATTTATTTTTGAGAGAGAGACACACAGAGTGTGAGCAGGGGAGGGTCAGAGAGAGAGGGAGACACACAATCAGAAGCAGGCTCCGGGCTCTGAGCTGTCAGCACAGAGCCTGACGCGGGACTTGAACCCACAAACCATGAGATCATGACCTGAGCTGAAGTTGGCTGCTTAACCAACTGAGCCACCCAGGCGCCACTCAAATACATTTTTAAAAACTTGGATAAAATATTTAATGTATAGAAAAGATAGCATTCTAAGGCTGGCCCCAGAAAAGTCTGGAAATATAAAGAGATGAATTTTACTGGAAAAAAAGAGATAAGTTGATCACTCAATTGTTTTTCACACTTTTCTAGATAAAGAAAGCCTCTGATTTCCTGTTACAGAGTAAAGGATATATGAGCACAAAAGTCTGCCATGGAACAACAATAGAATAAACACCAAAACCAATGTCTCTTGTGACTATCAGTGCCAAGGTCTTCAGTAAAATATTAGCAAAACAGGATCCAGAGTGACGACAAAAGAACAATAAAACATGACCAAGGGAGGTTTATTTGAGCAAAGGTGGGGTAGCTTAGTATTAGGAAACCTACTAATGTAATTCACCATAATAATGTATTAAAACAGCAAGCCGTGTGTTCCCACCCATGGTTACTGAAGATTTTATAAAAGTAAAGTCCATTATTGATTATGGAAAAAGACCTCATAAAACCGAATGAAATTTGTATTGCCTTCATATAACATGTTTCTTACCACAAAAGTCAGCTCACGCTTAATGGCCAAACAATAGAAGCTATTCACATTCTCCTTCATTCTCCAGTTGGAGGCCAGAGGTTGCCTTGTTTGTGGGGGCTTAACCATTATCTCCATGAGCTCCACTCAGCTGAATCTGGTGCTACTGTCCTGATAAAACTAAAGTAGTGACCCTATGAACATGCAATGAGTATAACAGAAGCATGTTTGCAAACATGCTTTTAGCAAAGTCCCCTATGTTCCTCTTGTTAGATTCCTCCCCAGTCTCCTCCTGTATAGAGACTATGGAGCTGCCCACATCCCTTTCTGTTGGCCAGTCTCCAAGCAAAAAGGAAGTCATCTGCTGAGAAAACACTACAATTTATTGGTCAGCCAGAAGAATGTTTCAAGTGTATTTAACTTTGGTTTTAGATGGTAACTGAAACATGGGCGTGTGCAGCTTGCCCTATGTTCCCATTGGCAAAGCCTTTTGTAAGTAGTAGGGGAAGTGGCTAGGCAGAATAAATTCTAGTCTTGAAGTTCCTTTCTCACCCTGTCCCTTTTGGGAAAAGGCTACAAAACATAGCTAAGGGTAGCAGCTGAGTCTGGAAGGCCAGGGTCACCATCAAACATTTGCCAAGAGTCTGACACGAATACAGGTCTGTTCTAGGTCAATATGCACACACTTGTACTAGGAAGGAAGAAGGGCTCCAAAATGAAGAGACTCCCTGGAGAATGCCCTGCCACCAGTTGCTTAAAATGAGTATCTAAGGTGAGGAGACCTCCAAGTGTTTTCAGGTTGCCAGAGCAACAGGACCTTTCTAAGGGAAGCAGGACTAAAACCTGACTTTGGACTTGGAGAACACCCAAAAGCCTCCAAGCTCTTGTGCACTCAGTTTGTAACTTATTTCTTTTTTTCTTTTAAATGTATGTTTATTTTTTAGAGAGAAAGAGAGAGAGAGAGAGAGAGAGAGAGAGAGAGAGAGAGAGAGAGAGAGAGAGCATGCTCATGAGCAGGGGAGAGGTAGAAAGAGGGGGAGACACAGAATCCGAAGCAGGTTCCAGGCTCTGAGCTGTCAGCACAGAGCCTCATGAGGGGCTCAAACTCAGGAACTGTGAGATCATGAACTGAGCCAAAGTTGGTTGCTGAACCAATTCAGCCACCCAGGTGCCCCTAAAATTTGTCTTTTCCAAGACACTGGTGAAACCGTAAAACTAGCTTTAAGTTTGTTACAACCAATTGTGGGGGTTGGGGGGAAGGACCTCATTTCAACTTTTTTCCTAGAATGGGTTAGACACCAATTATAAATAGGAAACTTCCTCAAATGAGAAGAATTACACCTGAGGAGAGTTAAATATATTGTGTTGCTATTTCACTTGAGGTTCTAACAGCAAAAGGTGCCACGCTAAGGAATCTGACATAGTTAATTTATTGTGCACTTCATACAGCAGCAAAAATGCTTATCCTTAAAAATCATTTTGCTTAAGTCTGGTTTTTGCTCAGATCTGTGTAGCTGCCCACACCTTTTGATTTCCCACAGCAAGTTATTCTAAGCCCTCACTGTCATTTCTGTTTCCTCTCCTCTGAACCTTCCTCTCTATCAGCAGCATCCCCGTTTCTCTCCATTGCCAACTAGCTGTGCAGCTAAGAGCCAGTCGCTTGACCCTCAGGATCTTTGTGTCATGGGGTGTGTCAGAGGCAGGATGGAAGTGTCTTACGGCATTTGAATATAAAGCAGCAAAACAGCTTGCCTTTGAGAGTAGCCTACCCTAGGGGGAAAGGGGGGTTTCCCCATTACTGAGGAAGGAAAGCTAGTGGTGAGGGAGCCCATTCAGTGCTAACATTGTTGCCACACGATCCAGCCAAGGAATATGGTTGTTTCAAAATAGAAACAAAAAAATTTTTTTTCAAAGGTACTCTTGCATCTATCGTTTTTCTCCCCCCTCTTCGTACTGAATTTATTCCAAAATTTCAAATAGCACTAGAGGAAGGCATAAGATTTTTGTGGCTTTCGAAGAGGTTTTTTTTTTTTTTTTCTTTCTTTTTTTTGAGTGACTTAAGGATTTCTAAGTTACTTTCCAGCTTGGAAAATCATATGACCTGTGAACATGTGCCTTTCCTCAGCTCAAGAAGCCATTTAAAGCAGACTTATCCTCTTTATGCAGCCTATGCTTACTCCTCTTTACAGCCATCTCCTCCATCGGAAATAGTCTTCTTTGACATTTCTCACAAACCCTGAGCATCCTAGCTTCCCTGTGAGATGAGTGATTCCATCAGAACTGGACCACTTCCTACAGACTGGAATCCTCCTTATCTTCAAGGTATGGGGCAGAACATGGATGGGAGTAGCCAGGTGGTAGGAGGAGTAATAATAGCAGTAAAAACAAAGATAACCATTCTGTGATAAGAGCAGGTAATGTTTGTTGATATCCTTTTATGTGCTAAGCCTTCTATGTTTATCATCTTCCTCATGATTCACAAGAATCTATGAGGTGGTTGTTATTATTCAGCTAGTTTTTCAGAAGGGGAGGCAGAGTCACAGGGAAGGTTATAAAACTTGCTTAAGATGGTGACTCTTGGAACCAGGCTTCACATGAGGCCATTGACTTCCATGACCCACGCTTTTACAGCTATTGATGAATATTTTTACCTTTGCCTCTTCGAATTGTTTTAAAGCTGTATCTGCCCCATCTTCCTTGTGAGACTCCTGGAAGGCAGGTTGTATCTTCTTTCATACTCTGTCGCCGTGTTGTAACAGTAAAGAACCGAGTAGCTTCTTGGAGCCATGATCCCTTTAGGGGAAGAGAATTTTCAAGCAAGGTGTTACCTTGCTTGGTTACCTGATTCAAATGAACTTTCCCCAGTAGCATAATGAATGTCACAGGCCAGTGGAGTGGTATCAAAGTAGTTGGAGGTTTTGTTCCAGTTGTTTCTCTTTGTCATTTCTGGACCGTACTTTTGAGTGTTTGAATTGGCTAATAGGGAATCAGAATGAGAAAGATATGGACAGCCCGCTTAGAAGTTGTGTTAATAGCTAGTAAAGATTTTAGAGTCACTTTCAACATATTAAGACCACTGTCCTAAGACTTGTTTTGGTACTTTAATTTCAACTTATTTTAATGGCCTTTGGCCTCCTGCTTAATGTCCCTTGAGGCCGCAGATTAATTCCTCATGAACAGTGGCTTGTCATGTCTTGTTGCTTAATTCTGGGTTTTATGAAGAACCAAGAGAGAGATTTATCGATTAAACAATTTATCGTGTTTTGCCCTCTAAAGTCGTTGGGGGTCAGTGTCTTGCTTTAGCAGCTGCAAAGGTTTTATGCAATTAAGTGATCAGTGAATGTATCTTGATGAGGCTGGTGATGATTCTGGAATGTTAATTTTAGATGTGTTAAAAATCATAGTCTTGAGAGTTGTCCAGTTATTAAGTGATGTTTGGGTTGTATTATGTCAGAAGGAAATAAACAGGACGGAGAATTTTCATAGTGTAAATTTCTCTGAGATAGTAAAGATTTAAAAACATGCCACAGTTGCCCACTTCTTCCTTTAAATCGAGATGCAACATGGCACTTGGTTTCTTTTTTGTTTTTTTCTGTTTGTTTATTTTTGAGAGAGTGCAAGTGGGGGAGGGGCAGACAGAGATGTGAAGGGGACAGAGGATCTGAGGCAGGGTCTGTTAGGTCACTGATAGCAGTGAGCCTAACGTGGGGCTCGAACCCTATGAACCGTGAGACCATGACCTGAGCCAAAGTTGGATGCTCAACAGACTGAGCCACCCAGGCGCCCCAGCATTTGGTTTCTTACTATCTATCTGGGTCAAGAAGCAGCTGTGACTTCTACTGATTATTCACCTCTCATTCAGAAAAATGTGACCATTTCTGGTTTTATTTCTCTCTTTCCATCTGCTACCAATTTTGTAAGATGACTCTCTGCCTGTCATCTTAGAAGTCATCCAAAGGGAGGGAAGGATAAGATAAGAGTAGAAGTTTGCATGATCACTCATCATGGCTATGGGCACCGGCTCACCACTTGTTTGTTTTCTGTTATCCTGACATTGTGTCACGCATGTCTTCTGTTGGATAGTGAGTAAGCGCCTGAGTGCTGCAATCACACTATCCAGGTTCAAATCCACTGTGTGCCATCGGGCAAGCTTATCTGTAAAATGAGGATAGTAGTACCTATTGTAGAAGCTGACTCGAGGATGGATGGAAAGCACCTGGCCGGTGTCTAACTCTTAGCGTGTGGCCCCTGGTATCAGTTATGATCATTTTTTTTTTTTTTTACTTCTGAAGCTCTGGTTTCCTGACCTACAGTCTCTGCCCCTTTTACTCTATTCTACATAATGTAGTCAGGTGTGTCTTCAAACAGTGTTGCTTTGATGTTATCATTAGCTGGTGAAGAAAAAAATAGAATTCACTGGTGTCCCATGGCTGTGAAATCAAATTCACATTTCTCATGGTGGTATGTAGGGTCTTCTATCATTTCTCTGGAACTCCTGGCTTTGATTCATGTTCCATCCTGCTACTTCAGATGCTCTGAGCCGAAGTCACTACACTAACACCCTGGTGATTCTGATAAAGGTGGTCTCAAGCACATTTTGGGTAACTGTGCTTTAGTGTTAGCATGTTATATCCAGTGTGTGGCTCAGTCTGTTTAAGGTATACATCTTAGTTCTCTAAACGTTATTTGCCTCAAGGGCAAGAACTTGGTCTTTGTATCTCTGCAGGAAAGAGTGAACATAGCAGACCTCAGATGGCTACCCTTAGAAAGGACTGATGGCAAGGTTGGCTTTTGGCTGGTATCCAGGGGCCTGCTTCTTGGACGGCTCCCAGTCAGCAGTTAATTGACAGATATGGTTCATTATGCTTAGAGTTTTGTGCAAAAATACAATCTATGCTTGAACACGGCTTCCCTCTGGGAGTCTGGAATTTTTTAATGTGCTAGGGGCCCCTGGGTGGCTCAATCGATTAAGCGTCTGACTTCGGCTCGGGTCATGATCTCACGGCTCGTGAATTCGAGCCACCTTTTGGGCTCTGTGCTACAGCTCAGAGTCTGGAGCCTGTTTTGGGCTCTTTCTGCCTCTCTCTCTGACCCTCCCCTGCTTAGCTCTGTCTGTCTGTCTCTCTCTCAACAATAAATAAATGTTAAAAGAAATTATAATGTGCTAGGGCAGAGAGTGCCTACATGAACAGCCCTCAGTAAAAACCCCAGGCACTGAGTCTCTAAGGAGCTTCCCTAGGATGAATCATTGTACACATGTTGCTGCATTTTTGTTGCTGGAGGATGTGTTGTATCTGTGACCTCTCATGGGAAGGAGAGAGCCTAGGGAAGTATATATATGGAGTCCCCCAGACTCACCCTGAGTCTTTTGTCCCTATGATCTGTCTGCGTATCCTTAGTGTCTTGCTGTACAAAATCTTAGCTTTAAGAACAATAAGCTGAGTTCTATGAGTTCATGTAGTACATGTCCAAATGTAGGGATAGTCTTGTGCACCCCAACACAATATCCTTTTCCAAGACAGTTCTTAGAGTACGTGCTCAATAAATATTTTGTGATTAAGTGTCACAAGTCTCCTAACATTGTGGATGCTTAAAAAATGTAAACTCTTTTCTTTGTACCATTTCTTGTTCATTTTGGCACCTATAAGTTGTATCTGTATATAAACAGGCCAAGATTTTTAGTGTATGATCGTTTCAAGATGTTCTTTCACTGTCTGTAAAGAATGCTTCTGGTTTTGCTTATTCATTTTCTTTTTCTTTGCTACATTTCAAGGAGGGTTGATAGTGCCAAACCAGTTTTCTTGGGCCTTTGTGATGCAGAATTAAGGGAAAGATCGAGGGATAGAAGGGGTGAGCTTGGAGGACCACATCTGGGAGAGGTGTTTGGTGGGGAGCATCGGAAGAAGAGAGGGGCATGAAAGAGCTTGTGTGAAGTCAAGGAACACTGTGAAAAGAAGGGGCTTTTGTGAATCACTGCTGTGTACTATGAGTCCCTTCAACCGTGTTGGAGAAAGGGAGAATTTGTTGTTTTGAAGTTACTTCTGAGCTGCTGAGTTGTTTTTCTTTGATAAAGACCCATACCTAAGACCAAATCATGGTTAAAAGTTGAGATTTTAAGTTTTGCATTGATTTTGCTTGAGGATAGGAGCCACACCATTTGTAGTTCAGAATTTTGTACATATAAATCCTCAGCAAGCTCTTGATGATACTGAGCGATGGCTTCATTCTCAACCATTGACTAAATCCTTTCAACGTGCCAAACACCAAGTGTGGGGATACAGAGATGAGCAGAAAGAAGCCTTTGCCCACATCATAGACAGGAGACTGACTTGCACACACACATTTCCAATTCCATATGGAAAATACTGATAGTCAAATATCGGAGCCCTGGGGAGAGCACCTCTCAAGCTTACCAGAGCATTGTTCCAAACTAGTCACAAGGAAAAGAAAACCTGGCCCATACCTATTTAAGTAACAGCTAGAAGAGTTTAGAGACAAGGTACGCAGTATGGATGAGGAGGAAGTAGACCTCTAAGACAAGGGCATCTGGTTGTGTTTCTGGAGCCTCTGCAAGGTGTCTTTACAGCAGAATTTTCCAAGATCTAAGGTTTAGACCAGGTCCATAAACGATTTGGTTTGCATTTACTGAGAGGGCATCTGCTTCTTAGGTGAGAAGTCACATTAATCAGCTAAGAAGTCTCCTGCTTCAAGGAGAATGACATATTTCTGATGACAAAGACAACTTTCCCTGAAACCAAAATATTCCACAGCTAGATCATCCTATCCTATTGATAGACTTTAGAGCAAATCAGTCAATAACCAGGCTTGATGAGGACAGACTTGGGACTCGAGGAGTCTATTAAATGGCCTGCATGTTTTATGCTGGTGTAAAGCGGAACATTTACATCTGTCTTAGGAATAGCCATGGCCAAGAAATGTTAAACTCACAATGTGATGATCAAAATCTGATGATTAAGAGAGTGTAAGTGAGCACTGTCTACATATGGGGCATCTCACAGTAGCCTTCCTACACCTGCTGGTGGAGGAGCCCACCTACAGGTATCACCTTAAACTTCATGGCCTCGAATTTCACTTCTGTACTTATGTGGTGGTGCTGGTGAAGCATTTATAATTTGTTTTTCTCACTGTCTAATTATCAATTCCAGCTGCTGTTTTTTACCTTCCTTTAGTTGTTGCCTACTTGACTTCCATAGAATTAATTAGCATTAATAATTTTTGCAAATGTATTGGCACGTATTAACTTGGAAGTACCATCCCTTAGCAAAGCATGCCATGCAGTAGTTAAAATCATAAATTAATGGACAGCCTGTGAGTTTTCATTTTATACTTACCAACACTTAATTCACCGAGTCTGACTTGCCCCAGGTCACCCACCCAGTTGGTGGCAGATTTGCCATAACTTTGGACCTCATATTATTTTGAATGTGTCTATTATTTTAGGTGTATTATGTGCCAATGGCTCTGAAAGAGAATGTATGTTTATTGAGTGCAGGCCTTTGTGTTAGGGTTTGTTTGTTTGTTTTTTTTGTGCTCCTTGTGCCTGACAGATTGCCTAGGCATGAGAGAAGATTTGTTGGATAGGAGCACCTGGGCCTAGTCAGTAAAGCATCCACCTTTGGCTCAGTTCATGATCTCACAGTTGTTGAGTTTGAGCCCTGCATGGGGCTCTGTGCTGACAGCTCAGAGCCTGGAGCCTGCCTTGGATTCTGTGTTTCCCTCTCTCTCTGCTCCTCCCCCGCTCATGCTCTGTCTCTCTCAAAATTAATAAACATTAAAAAAAATTAAAAGATTTGTTGGATAAATGATTAGATGGTAACAATAAAAAAGAAAAAAACTTAGGTTTTTTTCCCTTGGTCCTCATGAGATGTTTCTCCCACAATATCACATAGAAAGACTAAAGAGCATACTCATTCATTCAGTACCTGTTATGCTTGAGGCAATCTACTGGGTGCTGTATGGACAAAGATGGTAAGGACAAAGCACTGTTCCGAAGATAAGAGGCCATAAGGGAAAACATGTCAGTGACTGTAGTGCATGGTGCAAGTAAAGTGCTGTAAAGAAGGAACAAATGCACTACTACAGCAAATCAGAAACTATCACACCTTATGGGAGAAGCAGAGGAGGCTTCATGGAGGAGGTGACTCGAGCTGAATCTAGCAGCAGCATCTGAATTTCAGGGAGAAAAATGAGGTCACACAGATTGAGAGGGTGGGCAAAGGGCACAAAAGGAAATAGGAAGGTGAATGACTTTTGGAGAAGTGCAGGAAATCTCTCTTAAGTGTGGTATGCGAGACAAAGTGCATATATGCAGAGAGGAATGGAGCAAAGCCAAGATAGAAAGTCAGGGAAGTTCCCAGGCAGCATTGCTTGTCCAGGATCAGGGCCTCGCACTTGGTTCATCAGCCTGTATACTCCTCAAATATGAGAGTGACCACATAGGTTATTTGGCAGCAGGAGGTGGGCTGATTTGAGGGATAAGGGAGTGAACCAGGGGAGATGAGTTGGGAGGGGATTGCAGTAGTTGAGGAATAAGGTAGGGAGCAGTGAACCATGGGGTGGCAGCGGAGATGAAAAGAATGAGACAGTGTGGTAGCATGAGCACAGACATAGAAGATGCATGGGCAAGGACCCACTAACAGCATGCATTGCCTACTTATCACAACTTATTAAAGTTGTCTGTATAAACATTGATCTCATTGGACTGTGAGATCCGAGAAGACAGGGCCCATGTAATGTTCATGCACTGAAACAGACATGGCTGATGCTTGGTAAATGCCTGCTGGATAAATGAATGGAAGTGGGGAGACTTTGCTTGGTAATGGCAGCTAGGTGTTGTTGGAAATAACATGTTTCTTTGGGGACCTGCTGGAATTTGGGGGTGTGGTCCATTTTTTCTGATGCGGTTTTTGGAAATAGATGACAGGAATGGAGAGCGGTTGTGTAAGTGGGGGCAAGAAACAAAGAGTAGGGGGTGGTGTACTTGAGTTTAGAGAAAATACAGTCACTTTTTTCAAGATGCCAGGTGAGACTGGAAGAGAGTGCAGCATGGCGTCCATCCGGGGGAGACAGGAATGTGGGACAAAGCTTGGACAGAGGGGAGGACTAGGGTGGATATGTGGGCAGTGTTAGCCAGTGAAAGTCTGAGGGGGGGACAGGTTGCCTCAGGAGAGGCAGTAAAACAAGGAATTGTACGTTGAGCATCTGGTTGAATTCAAACGCTGGCTGTCCTACTGATTCATTATGTGGTTTCAGTGACTTCACTTTCTCTTGCCTCAATTTCTTCTTCTGCAAAGTGAGGGTAATCGTAATACCTGAACGAAAACACGTGCAGTACTCAGAACAGAGCCTGGAATGTGGGAAGCGCTCCATAAGCATTAATTACTCTTCTTATCAGAACCCACTCTGGTGACTTTGTATGTGTTATCCCATTCAATCCTTCATAATTAGGTGGGTGCTAGTATCCTCATTCCACAGATGAGGAAACTGCGGTGCAAAACTCGTTTGTTCTCATTCTCAGAGTGAATCAGTGTGGTGAAGCTTTACTGAAGATAGGTTCTTACCCAATCCACTTGGTGCCAGCTCAGGCACTCTCTCATCTAACAGTACCAGAACCAGGTTGATATGGTGAGACCACTCATGACTAAGTTTGATTTGATTGCTGGGGACTGGAGAAGCTGTGGCAGACCTGGGAGCAGGGGCATCATAAGCGTATGCTGCCAAGATTCACCTGGGAGGCTAGTAAAAGAGAACAGGTGGAAAGACTGGGGTGCAAAGGATTCAGACCAGAGATGGCTCAGGAAGTGGCCCAGCGTGGCAAACCAGAGTGGAACTGCAATGGGACTAGCTTATTTGTGCCTGATGCAAAGAGATGGATTTGCTGGAAACTCCCTGAAGGAGCGCATTCGGGGAGGAGCTTGGAGTGCCAACTTTTAAGTTTCGAACACCGGACCCTAAGAAACTATTGATACTGTGAACAGTGAGGAGGAAGTTGGGAAGGGAACCACTTTATAACTCCTCCCTTGGAGAAAAGTGCCTTCAGAGGAACCACCTGAGAGAATAGCATCTTAGCATCAAAGTAGGGCACTTTGTTGTTTTTAGTGGCAGCTGGTTCTGATGGAACACCCTGGGCAGCTTTTACCTCACTGTCTATCTAGCTCGACTTCTCTCCTTTATTAAGGAAGGAAGTTGACGCATGGTCCCTTTCTTCCTTGGAGTAGATGTCTTCCGTACACAATAGCCATGTGATCTCCTTTCAGAAAGGCCGTTTACACCTCACTTTAATTATCATCCATACTGAGTGCCTTGCTTTTCATTTGAGACTTAAGAAAATCAGTTCTACTGACTTCCTGTTTTCTATTTTGGGCCTCAGCAGAACTTCCCATTCAAGTGGGACCAGGCGGCAAACACAAGCTGGAATTTTCTCGTGAAGGTGATGTGCCATGGGAATAAAGTAAGTTCGGGGGGGGGGGTGAGATGTTTGTCTCACCCTGCTCTTGAAGTCTGTCCTTCAGCTGCTCTGGTCTTTATACCACAGGGAGTGTAACGGGATTGCTGAGAACTTTCGGCTCCAGGCTCTCGGAGCCTCAAAGCCTGCTGCTCAGGTGGAACTCTTTACCACATTGGGATGTTACAGCACCTCCTCCCTTTGAGAGTTCCTACGGATACTTAATACATTTTGGTTTATCTTCTTGAGGTTTTTCTGTCTGAACACTTAACCTACTAGTGTGACAGGGTGGCAGAGGCAGATCTCAGTTTTTCCTCCCCTCCCCTCTCATTTTTCCTTCTTTCTCTGTTTATAATTCAAAACTACATTCCTTTTCGTTATCTCACTGCTTCCTTCATAGTGCCTTGTGGGGTTATGATTATAAACCCCCTTTTCCAGAATGTGAAACTGAGGTTTAAGTGATTTATGCCTACTTGGCCAAAATTACTTAGTTAATAACAACGCTGACACTGAATCCTCAGTCTTCTGTCTTCAGGTCTCTCATGCTTGTTTTTTCTCACGGCCACACTGCTTTTTCTGGTGGAGATTGGGGTGTGCAGGATGATGACAGAAAGGAGAGGAAGTGGTTGCTGGCTTGGGAATCCTGAACAGCTGTCATCCACCATAGAATCGTGTGCCCTGCTTAATGAAATAGAAAATGTTAAGTAAATACATGGCCATGCAATTCTTGACACATATAGGACTTGTCTCCTTTAGTGTCACAGACGTTAGGGTGATGGGACCAGGAGAGCCTACGTCTGCCTGCAAGGAGAAAAACTACAGAAGTCACGTGTGGGTCTAGTGGTGGTTCATACCTGTACTTAGGTGACAGGAGTGGCTCTGTTAGTTGTTGAGATGGTAATAGTGGCACAAAGGCATTCTCATTTCCCTGCCCCCCAGATCTTGGCAAGGCAAACAGGGGTGGGGAATCAGTTATGAGTTGGGGTTGATGATTGTATTTAGATTTTAACAGATAATTAGTCCTGGAAGTAAGAAAAGGGGATTGGAATTGGTGGCTACTTAGCAGAACTGAGAAAGAGAGCTCTGCTTCTTAGGAAGAAATGAGAAATAGGACAGGGGCAAGGAGTGAGGCCTGTGGAAGGCTGGTTCGTCTTTTCTGTCGGGTGCATCTGTGGAATGATCCCGCTCAGCCAGGGCTCTGGAAGGGTCCCTTTTATTTTGGAGGAGCCCTCAGGACTATCCACGTAACCAAGTTGTACTGATAGCCAGGAGACTGCAAGGGGCCTTCTGTGCCAGGACCTCAGGCTGCTGGATGTTTTCCTGACGTGGTCTGTGAGCAGTGCCCAAGCTGGTGCCCTCTCCCAAACCAAGCCGCTCCCTCAGCCCCAAAGCAGAAGTGCCTGGTGGGTGATGGTGATCGGGACACCCACCTGGGGCCACTGCCCACGTTGCTGTGAAATCTTGACGGTTCTCTTTCTGGACAGGTTCTCTTTCAGATGACAGGGAGTGAATGAGGGAAGTCAGATATTGTGGCAAGGAGGGGCTGGCAAACATGGCTATGGCCAGCGGAAGTCTCTCCCTGTAGTGGAATGCTGACAGAGGACGATGCTGAGATTTGAAAAGGAACCTCAGAAGATTCAGTATTCAGGCAAAGGATTAAACAAAGAAAAAACACACCCAGTCTTGAATATGGTTGAGGTGTGGAGTTAATATTTACATGTAACTGTCTGATGGGAATGGGGTGGGATGAGACACAAAGGGCATCTGGAGATAGAGAGCCATGGAGGTGATAAAGAACATAGTCCTGCAATTGACAGGAAGCTCTCTGACTGCTGGGCACATCTGCCAATGGAGGGCTCCTATCTCTGCACATTACACCAAAACAACTGGGCAATATGTTCTTAAAGAGCCCAAGACAGAATTTTTGTAAACTCATTTCTGTTTTCAAGGCACAAGGGAATATCACCACTTAAAAGAACCTCAGTGGAATCACTTTGGAAAAGCAAAGTATCATTTTCAGGAGTAGACACTCAACAATTGCTCTTGAATCTCTGGATTTTAATCCATTTGCTCAGAGTAGGGCTGGGCATTTCACCCTTTCCCTGGGAGGGATAATTTTTCTCTTCCATAGATAACATGTGAAGTTCTTAATTGGGCATAGTAATTTATTATTTCCCAGCAGTTTTTACTTTTGATGTTAAAAAGTGGGGCAGAATCATTTCCTACAACAGATTTTAAAGAACATGGATAAGTTATTTTCTTTAAAAAAAGCTTTTTTTTTCAAGGAAAGGCCTTCTGTAACAACTCTTTTGGAAATAGCTACCAAAGGTTAATCCTACAAACAGAGACACCCAGCCTCTACGTCTGGCTTTTGGAAAATGAACATTAATTCTTTTTTTTTTTTCTAAACAGGACACTGTGAGCTCAGTCATGTACACTATGAAAATAATTGGTGTGTGTTAGTACACTTCGTGCCAGATGTCATGCTTGTTGAAAGGTGATTGGATTCAAACCAGCGTATTTAAAGGTCAACTGGTTGCTCTTAAACAGTGCAGAATTTTAACTCTTTCATGATCATGAACTTTAACTGCAAGACCATTTTAGGAAAGAGAAGAGACTGCATACTGTGTTTTAACTCTCTGACCTTTTTGTTCTTAAATTTTAAAAAAGTTCATAGTGCTCTCTTGTGGTTCAAAAGAGCCTGAGCAATGAGTTCTCGACTGGTATTTGCAAGTGGATGGGAAAAGAGACTTAGTTCTTTTTAAACTATTAAATTTAGGTCAGTACTCTAATGGGACAGTGCGTATCACATAAGCCATGTCTAAATGTCATGATGCAATTTCTCTCTTTTTCATAAGTACCTCCAGTAAGAGCTGGTAATAGCCCTGTCTCCTTCTTCTTCCCACTTTTGAACTTGATTGTTTTTTTCTTTTTTAGCTCCTTGAAAAGCTTGGTGGAGAAACTGCTATCTGATCATCAATATTTATTACAGCTGTTTGATGTTAGTTGTTTCTGGGTATTTCACTAGGCCTTGCGGTGTTGATGACTTCACCCTCAGTGATTGTGGATGCGGAGGTTAAATGGTTTATTTTGTTTGTCTTCAAAATACCTTTTGTCTACCAGCCTCTTTGTTGGGTTTCCAGAATAAGGTAGGAGACTGAGCTCTCTCAGATAAGTAGGGTGACTTTTAGTCATTAGATGCTAAAACTTCTTTTTTTTTTTTTTTTTAATTAGTGTCCTGGGGAGTCCGTAGAAACTTTTCAATGTTTCATGATGGGGACGCTAGGGTGGAAGCTACAAAAAACCATCTTTCTTAAGGGAAAAACTCGCAGAGACGGACACTGGGTGTTTGAACAAATGCCACACAGAGTTTACAGGTAAAGGGCGTTGGAGTCCAAGCACCTGTCTACCTGGAGTGTGTGTGAATTTTCATAATTGTGAACTCAAGTTACCCTGAAAAATTAGAGTGTCATTTCATCAGAATAGTCTTTGCTTTCTTGGTTATTTCATATTTTGCCTTTAGTTCTTTTCTTTCTGTATTGTCTGCAAGTTTCCACCTGTGAGACTGTGTGCTAGTTGCTTAAAAACTCCTGAGTGTCATTTGCCTCATCTGAAAACTGGGGATGACATTACCTTCCTCAGTGTGACTGGGAAAATTAAATGACTTAATTCATGTAAAATGCTTGAAACAGTGCCTGGCACAAAACAGATGCTCAGTAAATATTAACTCATTATTATTATCATTATTTTTTCCTGTAAATCTACTCTTTTTCACGAATTGCTATGCCACATGCAGATGTTTGACCTGTAGGGTTTCTTCTTTTTGGGGAAATACAAGCCCAGGAATTTGAGATTAAAGCTGCTTTTCTTCTCATCTCATCACCCTGGTCTTTGTTGACTAAACTCCTCCTGAGTTTGCCTGGGAGACATCATAAGGGAGACAGTGTTCCTAGCCAGAGAGCTAGGAGAGGAAATTGCCAGGGTGGTTCTTGAGGGAAAAGGTGGGCATCCAGATATGGTGGCAGGATGATGGTTAAGCCACTGTGGAAAAGTCTGGAAGACTAAAACAGGTAAAAAGCAAAAAAGAGTATAGCTCAGGGATGGTTTTCAGAAAGAGACCAGTAGATGGGATCCAAGAGGAGAACCAGAGAAATGCCTCCTCTGACCCCTGTCCTTGATCTTCACTCACTGCCTCTGTAGCACTTTCAGCCCCTTCTAGAACCCTCCTTGAACTCAAGCTCAGTTGTTCTTGAACATTCTCTTTCACAGACATGACCTCCATGACATTGTTGTCATCATCGCTAATTAATGGACTCATCGAAAACTTACACTTTTCACCATGAACTAATTTAAGTCTACCCTATCGCACACTTATTCACAAATGTAACTTTTACATTTGAGCTAAAGTTAAAATGATAGCGCTCCAAAATACATGCTACAGTAAATACCAAGTATTAGAACATTAATGACACTTCGAATCGTGTTAAGAATAGTTTTCAGAGCATGGTTCTCTAAATATTTTTGACTGCAATCAACAATAACAAACAGAGTTTTTAGAAAGTTGGTTTATTTATTATAGAGTTAGAGACAGCAAGGGCATGAATGGGGGAGGGGCCGAGAGCGCATGAGAGAGAGAATATCAAGCAGGCTCTGCACTGTCAACATAACAACCCCACACAGGGCTCGATGCCACGAACTGTGAGATCATGACCAGAGTCAAAGTCAAGTTGGACACTTAACCAACTGAGTCACCCAGACGCCCCAATAGGAAACACATTTTTACATCGTAGGCTCTGTATATCTGTACAGATGTTTGTGTGTGGGTATGTGTGTATATCACTTAAGCAAAAGTTTGATGAAAAAAATGCTTAATCTCACTGCATGTCCAGCCTTTGGGTAATTTCTGTCTGATGGGAAAAACCCGGTGTTTGTAACCCACTAACCACACAACCTGTGGTTTGAAAAATCCTCATCTAGAGTACCATCCAGTGGTGGTTGTGTTCTTGTAGACAGTCCACGTATCATAGGTGAAAGACAGTTGTAATCATCTCAGATTTGGAAGGATTTTCTTTTTTTTTTTATTCAGAAAGGAAGATCTATATTTCACTCATGTATGTACATATGTATGCATATATCAATCATAATGTTGTCAGTTCTTCCATAAAGTCAATGCTATCATAACAAAAAATACCAAATCTTTACCTTTTTTTGGAAACAAATATTTTAAAATTTATATGGAAATAAACGTATAGCTCTAAAGATAAAGAACAAGGAGTGAAGATTTATTTTCTCAGATAATGATACTTACTATAAAGTACAATAATTAAGACCAGTGTGGAATTTACACCCAGATAGAAAAATAGCCACAGTAGTGGTCTTACAGGTCTTTGATTAGATATATTTCTGTGTATTTGATATTTTTGATGCTGTTACAAATTACATTATTTTGTACATTTCAATCGTTGTTGCTGGTATCAGATACACATTTAAATTTTCTGTCTAGTAACCTCGCTAAACCTCCTGATTAATTATAATGCTTTATCTGTAGCTTCTTGTGAATAACACAATCACAGTAACCCAAAATACTGATATTTTTACTTACTCTTTCCCAGTTCTATGCCCTTTATTTGGCTTTTTCCTTGCTCTTAATGCTTTGCATAGTCCTTAAAGTAAGTACATTGTTGAATAGAAATGGGGATGACAAATAGCCTTTTCTATTTTCCTGATCTCAAAGGAAATGTTTTCAACACTACTGTAGTAAGGGTGAAGTTTGCTGTGGTGTTTGAAAATTTCTTTCTGTGAATATTCTCTATTAGAAGTTAAATTTTATCAAATCCTTTTTTGACTCAACGTGATCGAGGTTTCTCTTTCACTGTATTAATCTGGTTGGCTTTACTGAATTGACTGAATATTAAACCAACCTTGAGTTCCTTGAGTTTCCATTAGTTTCCATTCTTAGTTTATCATTTCCTTCCTTCTCTTTTCTTTGGTTTTAATTTGCTATTGTTAGATAACTTCCTGAGATAGAGCCTACAACAATTGATTTTCAGGCTTTTTTTCTCATCTAATATACCTATTTAAGAATATATCTATTTCTCAAAGATCAGATTTGGTTATATCACACAAACTTTCCTTCGCAGGATATTAATTTTTACTTAGTTAAAAATAGTTTTGGATTTCTCTTTAGAATTCTTCTTTGATCCATGTGTTATTTACAAATGTGCCACCTAATTTCCAAACATAAGGAGATTATTTACCTTATTCATTTCTAGCTTAGTTCCACTGTAGTCACTGTAGTCTGCTGTCATGAAGGCTGTGTTCTATATCTGTTCATCAAATAAACTTTTTGAATCATGTTGTTTATATTTTTTCTGTAATCACTGATTATTTTTCTGTGTATTACATCTGTTACAAGAAAGCCATGTTAAAATGTCCCATCATGATTTGTGGATTTATGTTTTTTCTTTGTAATTCTGTGAATTTTTATGTTAAATATCTTGAGTCTATACTCAACATATGCTTTTAGAATTGATTTTTTCCTGGTAAATTGAGCCCTTTTTCATTGTGAAATATTCCTGTTTATTTCAGCTAATACGTTTTGTCTTAAAATCAGCCTTGTCTGTTATTAATATCACAGCCTCATCTGTGTTTGCAGGTAGTATTTGCAGAACGACTTCTTCCATCCTTCACCTTCAGTCTCCAGAAATCCTTATATTTTAGCAATGTGTCTTACAAGCATGTATACTTTTTGTTCAATCCAGCCCAGCAATTTTCATCTTTTAACTAAAATATTTAATCTATTAATATTTTATGCAATCTCTGGTATAGATTTGCATTGGAATCTATCATGTTATTATTTGTTCGCTGTCATATTTTTTCTGTCTACTTTTTCTCCTTTTCCATGTTCTTTTGGTTTGAGGTTTAAAAAATTATTCTTATGATCATTTACTTTGCCCTGTCTGTTGGCTTGGTAGTAATATATCCTTTTCTATGTTATTAAGGGGTTAACAGAAATTGTTACATGCTGTAATGACTCATAAAGCCTAAAATGAAATTAATACTTTGCCAATTTCCTCGATGCTTTATAAGAGTACATATTTAGTTATTTTCTTTTAGCATTTTGAAGATACTCCAGATGATCAAAGGAATCAAGTATTTTGATTACTTAACATAAGGATCTTTTTTATGTAGAAACTAAAGCACAGTCCCGAATTATTGAAACATTCTAGAAAGTGTTTTTACAACTCTCAGAAACAGAGAGGGAGCATGAAACATGTAAACCTAGGTTAAATGAAATACATAAAAGTATGCAAAGATAACACAAAAGTACACAGGCATATGTCTTGCTCCAAATTGACTTTCCCAGTCTCAGACTAGTTTACTCTCTAAAAAACACTTATTATACTATTTCATATCCATTTCATTTATAAAGTCAGTTCAAAATATTCTGTATTAACTTTCTTCATCGACAGCTTCATTTTTCCATCGTTGTTCGTTAGCTGGTTTCACTGCATATTTTCATTTTGGGATAACAGTTCTTGGAAAAATAACTAAATGTGATACCTTTCTGCTGGGCATATTGGGCCTGTAATTGTGTGTTTGACTTATGACTTATTTCTTCACCTAGAAAAGTACTTGGCTGCAGTATTTTATCTTCCTTCAGCCTTGATATAGTGCTTGAAATGTGAACTAAACTCTTAACTTTGAGATACTTTTTCCTTTTTTAAAAAATTATTTTTTTAATGTTTATTTATTATTGAGACATAGAGGAACAGAGCATGAGTGGGGGAGGGGCAGAGAGAGAGGGAGACACAGAATCGGAAGCAGGCTCCAGGCTCTGCCTGTCAGCACAGAGCCCAACGCGGGGCTTGAACCCACAAGCTGTGAGATCATGACCTGAGCTGAAGTTGGACGCTTAACCGACTGAGCCACCCAGGCGCCCCTAGATATTTTTTTCCTTTACTTAAATGCAATGTGTATAATAGGCAGTTAGGAACATGGGTTTTATAGTAAAACAAACCTGAGTTCCTTAGTTTTACTACCTGTAAAATGAGGTCACTAATTTCTACTTTACAATACTACTTTAAGAATAAATGAAATGGAAAATGAGTTATTTGTCATGCCTGTATGGTGGCCATTGTTAATATTAATTTTTAAAACTTCTAGAGTATGTTGTTGCCTGCTAAGTTTCTTCATAGAAGTTAATATGTTTTATTGGCAGATGATACTTGGTATGAGAATGGTTCCTTATGAGAAAATAATTTACCACTTTATTCTCTGGAGTTTATGAAGATAGATATTTGGTGAGCCTTTGAGCCAAGGGCATATAATAAATTCTCTATTCTTAATTTAACAAGTGAGATGGTTCATTTTATGTAGCAGCTTGCCTGTATCACAGGGTACCCAGATCCTTGGTTAAATGTTCTTTGTAGATGTGTGTGTGAAAGTGTTTCTAGTTAAGATTAGCATGGAACTGGTAGATTTAATTAAGGAGGTTCCCGCTACCCCTACCCCACAGTGTGGTTAGGCATCATCCAGTCTTTTGAGGGTTTGAAAAGAACAAAAAATGCAGGAAGGGAGAATTGATTCTCTCTGCCTCACTGCTGAGTTACAACATGAGTCTTCTACCCTTGACTGGGACTTAATACCATTAACCCTCCAGTTCTCACAGTTATGCCACTGGCTCTCCCTGTATATGTCTCTACATCTATCCCCACCTGGTTCTGTTTCTCAGGAGAATCCTGACTAACACGATAAGCATTTTTTGAGTCTCTCACAATGCAGTGTTATAGCCTTCTTACTTCACCTCTCATACTGTCAACCAGTGTCCTTTTCTTGGAATATTGAATGCTGAGTTTTAGTACTTTGCTTTTCGCTGGGATTTTGTAAAATGGCCCTCATTATAATGCTGAAGTGTGGTGTGGTGTCGTTAACCACAAGAAGGCTGTAATGTGTTTTAGAGAAATATATATGTGTTAGATGAACTTTGTTTAGGCCTGAGTTATAGTGATATTGGCTGTGGGTTTAATGTTAATGAATCAATGAAATGTATATTAAATAAGGTGTGTTGAAACAGAAGCACACATAAAACAAGGTTATGTATAGATTGGTTGATGAAAAGGTGACCGGAGGCTCCCAGGAGGCCAGCCCTGTGTTTCCCCTAGGAACAGAGGTTCAGTGTTGACTAATTCGGTGTTAGGAGTTTTTTTTTACTAGAACACAGTTAAGATGAATAGTGAGAATCAACTGTATAAACACTTTGTTTAAGCTGAAAAGATGGCCAATGCATGTCAGACATTTTGTAGAATTATAGTCAGCCCTAACAAAACGGAACTATGTTTATTTAATTTAGAAAGATACTATTCTTTTTAATTTGGTTGGTTTATTTTAGCAGTTATTTATAGTTCAGTATGTCAAGTAAGTCAGGTGCAGTTGAGTTAGACAATTTGTGCCCTGAAGGGGCTCCCAGTATTCCATGGAAGGCAAAGAGATGTGCGCCATCAACAGTATTGACGTTAATTTGTATTCCTGGGGCAGATGTGAAATAGAGCCAGAGAGGGTCCAGCCTAGGTTCAGAAAACAACCAGGGAATGGCCACAGAGCAGATACCTACAACATGTCTGTGAAGCTTAACCTTATCTTTGAGCTCCAAGGGTTTATAGATAGAAAGTGTTCCAGACACTCAGAGTGTGGTGAGAACCCGACCATGTCTAGATGTAGAGCTCGAACCAGAAACTAAGGGCCATGCCTCAGATTAGGACCTTTCCTGCTAATCCAGGTAAATGCTATGTGGTTAAATGAAACATCGAGGTCTGGGCTTAGAAATGAGCTAATGTTCTAGAAATTCCGTTTAGGTCGGATGTTTAGAAGTCAGTTTGAGGTACTTCTGGGATGAGCTCCAAGAGGCCTATTTTGTTGGATTTGAGCATTTTTATAGAAAGGGTTTCATGGACTTCGTGTGATTCTAAAAGGGGGTCATGATTCTAAAATGTCTAAAAGTTGCTTTAAAAGACAATGTAATATAATGAAAAACTGTTGATCACAAGGCACTATTTAAAAAAAAATCATAGTGTATATAGTGTAATCACAGTTTGGACGTCTGTGACCAGACATCTCTTGGTAATGGAACTACAGGTATTTATTTTCCTTATTTATTCTCCCCCCCCCCAAATTCTTGAAATGATTATATATTTTTTATAATCTGAAAAAAAAAGTTTAGTAACATTCTGTCTCACTTGGACTATGCTTTACCTAAGGGAAATCCTGTTCTCTTGTTTCAACATTTCAAACTGTCTCTTAACTTAAGTTGTATGAAAGTTAAAATGGCAACTCAGTTCACATTTGCTCATTTACAGTCTCTTTTTCTTCCACGGTGTTACCCAGCTTAAACCTTTGTGCTCAGGCCCCTTTCCCAGTCTTGCCTCTCTCGTCTCCTTCCCCTTACTGTGCTGGGACCCCTCTCCCTTTTTTAAAAACATTGAATTTCATCTGCTCTTCTTTAAAAGCATTAGCCTTTTTCTCTTACCTGTTGGGGATATGATGTGTACTGTTCGTATACTCAGTTTTAGATGTTCATCCCATTGCCCCCCCCTTTTTTTTCCTTGTTGCTTTACCTGGCATTTTATTTTGGAAGATAGAAGAAATGTTTGCAGAATAGCCTCTTCCAAACCTCAGAGCCTTGGTAGTACTTGTGTGTTATTTTAAATTTTATTCCTTTTGGGATTTCTTAAGTGTTTTCCCACACTATCAGAAGCAAGGGTGTATATGTGTATACAGGTGTGCATGACTGTGTATGCATATGTGTGTCTGTGTGTGTATGTGTGTGTATACATGTTCTGTTCTTTCCAATCAGGAACTGTGTCATTTCTACCCGGTGCAAGTGGGTCCTCCAGGGGTGCTAAATCCCTGTTGGCCAGTCTGGGCGTAGCTTAGTGATCTTGCAGAGGTTGATTCCTGGGCCTTAGCCTGTATGCACAGAAAGGTGGTGCCCTAATCTATCTGGTATGAGCAGACTGGTGGCCATACTTGAGAGCCTTGATGAGGATGGGGTAAATTGGGCTAGCTCTCCAGTGGCTGCTAGGCTGGTTCTGAGTGAAGCAGGGTGGTCTGTCATCTTTCCCAAAGCCTGCTAATGAGCAAAGAGGTACATATATTAGATACGATGGCAGAACTCAATTTATGTATGTGTGGATGCAGGACTGAATTAAAATGACAACTTGAGGAAGGACCTAAGGACCAGGTTGGGAGATTCTGATTCAAAAGTCAAGGCTAAGAATTACACGGTGAACGTTTTTTACATGTAAATTGGAATTCACAGTAGATTCTGGCATTGAAGTAGTGTACTATGTTTATTTTATTTCCTTAAACCTGAAGTCTAGCTTTTAAGTTGGTTCCAGAGTAGATCCATCAGCATTGAGCCTTGAAAATTTGCCCAATATGATACATCACATCTGTGATGAAAATAACCAGGCGTGTGTGACACTGACTTGCAGTCTGCAAACATCCACGGCTGTATTCTGTAGCTTTCAGCTCATTGTCTCTTCATGGAGAAAAATGTACCTTGGTATGCCTCCTGGGGTCTTCATTCTTTATTCAAAAGACAGAACTGGGGACCCCCTGGGTGGCTCAGTCAGTTGAGTGCCAGACTCTTGATTTCGGCTCAGGTCATGATCTCATGGTTGGTGAGATTGAGCCCTGTGTCGGCCTTCCACTGACAGCATGGAGCCTGCTTGCGATTCTCTCTCTTTGTCTCTCTCTACCCCTCCCCTGTGCATTCTTGGGTCCTCTCTCTCTCTCTTTCTCAAAAAAAAAAAAAAAATACATATATATATTAACAAAACAAAAGACAGAACTGAGTAGAGAAAAGGATAGTTGGTGAGATACGACGTTTACCTTCATATTATTTTCTTAAAACCCAAAGTCACAGGGGGGGGAATTGGACTTTATTAAATTTACCTGATTGGAAACAAGCATGCAGATGATGCAGGATTCCTAAATGTGCCAGAAGAGCAGAGGGAGAGAGCTCTGTTGGGCACAATGCTAATGCTGTAAGTGGTCTTTGCCATGACTGGCCTTGGAAAATAATGTCAAAGGGTTGATGTATTTTCCCCGCTGCCTTAGTCTCTTCTTAATGTGTCATCTTGCAGTGCTTCCTCCCTCTTTCTCCTTCTAGTTATCACCTAGCCACAAGAAATGTCAGTTTTCAGGAGTGATCAGTCAAGCACACTTTTGTATGAATGTAAGATTTATAAGCATTCATTGAGACGTTTGAATTTGACATTGCATACTGTATTTGGTAACGAAATGCACTTGCCTACAAGAAGTCAGGTGACTCATTTTACGCTTCTGTGTGTGTGGAGGACTGGTTTCGGGGAGCTCTCCTGTTAGTAGCCTATGTTTCAAATCCTACTTGTATTAAGAACACAGACTGTGTCCTGTGGTATTGGGAGTCTGGCTTCTCATTTAAAAGCATTCCCCCTTTTTTCTCACTGTGATGAATTTTAATTTTAAAGCAAAAGTCACTGTACCAACTTTAATGTCAAATAAATTTGAAAAAGAAGTTATAGCTTGTTGAAAAAGATGGTAGAAATGATTACATTCCAGGCTTCGAGCTTAGTGAAGTTGGTAAACCCTCTAATGGATTCAGACTGCATTTAGAGCATTTTGTTCTGGAGCCCCCATTTCAGGGTGGAGGAGGCTGTTTTGTAGTCTGATCTTTTTGCAGAGAGGACTGAATGGCTGAAATAAAGCCTCAGGGCTGCTGTGCTACCACATACCTCAAACAGTAGATGCCACAGAATTGCCTTTTGAAAAGTGTTACCTTTCACATGTCATGCTAAAAATATATACCTAAGAAGACCTGAAAAACTTGAAAGAAGCAGGATATAGTTATACAAAAGCAATTTGCAAGATCATGGAAGTAATAGAAATTGTATAAAGTAAGACATATTAGTGCTTTCTTAAGTTCCAAAGCCGATTTTGATAATATAGTCAGAACAGAAATAAAAAAGGCGTCAAAAAACTGGAGAGTCCCTAGGAGGCTGCAAAAGGCTATAGAAAATGCTTTAATAGCATTGGTGGAATGCCTCTATTCCCCTAGACTTCTCATCTCTTTCTTTTCCCTTTTGAAATTCACCTTTAGAAAATCTTACATGGTTACTTCTACCTGGCCAACTCACACTTGGTCCTCTGTTTCAACTCCAGTCGTCTACATATCTTACAGATTTCCCCTTCAGTTGCTTATTGTGTGGCTTGTCACTCTGACTATGCTCTAGGCTTACTAAGGTCAAGAAACATCTCTTTCCTATCTTTGGAGTTTCCCCTATTGTTTCTGTACAATTGTGTTCACAGATGGAGTTTGATGAATGTTGCCTAACTCAGTGGGTACTTGAGTAAAAAAAAAAAAAAGTTAATGGAAACATATTCAACTCTGCTATTATTAATATTTATGTGCCATATTCTGGAAAATCTGTAGAAGACCAGATAAGATGAAAGCTGGAGAAACAAGATGTACATATAATAGAATGCAAAAGACACTTAATAATGTCTTGACATAAATAATAAAGATGGTAAGAGTAATAATGATACAGCTTGACATTTCTGTAGCATTTATCTGAAAGCACTTTCATATCATCATAGAGGAATAGAAATAAATGCAAGGAATACCAAGGAAATGTCGAGATGAAAAAGCAAAGACAAAAGAAAGGTGAGGAAAATAAAGCCAAGAATAAGGAAATGGTAGGAGGCTTTACTAACAACTTGGAACAGTTGTTAGCTAAATCACACAGTAGGCAGAGTGTCAAATAAATATTTACAGCAATGTTTGTTTTTCTTGTTTTTTTTTTTTTTTTTTTTTTTTTTTTTTTAAGCAGGTAGAGTATGCTGTGTATAGATCACAGCATGTTTTCCCTTGTTTTCTACCAGGTAGGGGCTGAGGGAGAGTGGTACATTCTCTAGCTCGCTCACTCTCCATTTTTTGTTTACTAAGGTTTATACCTATACAGTACAGTAATATGTACTCCAGCCATTCTCCCTGTCTCATCACGAAGACATAGAAATGTGAGTGATACTCACCTATAGCACATTATTTCTGTGATTTCACAGAAGCTCAGTTGGGCTTGCTGCAGACTGCACTGTCGATTTTTGTTGTTGTTGTAGGATTCTGAAGATTTCCTAACCTTAGGAGGCAGGTGTCAAATTATTATCAGTAACCCTGACTATATAATAACTAATTATAAATAAGTTCCAAGATGATGAGTGATGTTGGTCATCCTTTCATGTGTCTGTTGGCCATCTGTTGTCTTCTTTGGAAAAATATTGATTCATGTCCTCTGTCCATTTTTTAATTGGATTATTTGGTGTTGTGTAAATTCTTTATATATTTTGGATATTAAGTCCTTATCAAATATATCATTTGCAAATACCTTCTCCCATTCAGTAAGTTGTCTTTTTAATTTTTTTAATATTTATTTATTTTTGAGAGAGAGGGAGTCAGAGTTTGGGGGTGGGGAGGGCAGTGGGATAGGGAGATATAGAATCCAAATAGACTCCAGGTTCTGAGATGTCAACCCAGAGCCCTATGTGGAAATTGAACTCACGGACCATGAGATCGTGACCTGAGCCAAAGTCTGACGCTTAACTGACTGAGCCACCCAGGTGCCATCAGTAAATTGTCTTTTTCTTTTGTTGATTTCATTCATTGTGCAAAAGTTTTCATTTTGGGGTAGTACTAGTAGTTTAATTTGGATTTCCTTACCAAAGACTTATCTAGAAAAATGTTACTACAGCCAATGTCAGAGACATTACTGCCTATGTTTTCTTCTAGGAGTTTTATGGTTTCACGTTTCACATTTAAGTCTTGCATCTGTTTTGAGTTTATTTTTGTGTATGATGTAAGAAAGTGGTCCAGTTTCATTCTTTGGCATATTGTTGTCCAGTTTTCCTAACACCCTTTGTTGAAGAATGTTTTTCCCATAAGGGAGGTGGGTGAAGGATGGGTAAAATAGGTGAAGGGGATTAAAAGTACACTTATCCTGATGAGCACTGAGTAATGTGAAGAATTAGTGAATCCTATTGTGTACTTGAAACTAATATGACCCTGTATATTAATTATACTTGAATTAAAAAAATGTTCCAAGAAAAGTCATCCCAAGTATGTTTTAGAACTGAGCAGTTCTAGATCTGGAAAAGTATCTGTACGATAAAAAATTTCTGCCTGTCACATGTCAGAGGCCACAAAAGGCCCTAAAATGACCTTTATTACTGCTTTGGAGGGATGTGCTGCGTATTTTAAACAAGGTGATATTTAAACAAGGTGACCCCCAACAGCCTTCTGGAGGTGGCAAGCTTCTCTTAACTTGGGTCTGTTTTGTTCAGAAACGATACTGACTTTAGCTGAAGGGCAGGTGACCCACACCAAGATATCAGAATTAGTAAATTTTGGCAAGCTGATAAAAAAAAAAGATAAAAATGATGGTCATGGTAAAACTCATCAAATCCCTAGAAAGTTTTGCCTGCCTCACAATAAGAAGAGAGATTCTCTTGAATTAAATTTGCTTTTTGTTTACAGTAGTAGTAGTGTGGAGAGAGTTTAATTTTAATTGCCCCCTTTGCTGTGGGAATCGCAGATCAACTATTTTCAAGGTTCAGAGATCAACACTCCTGGTTTGGCAATAATTCTACTTTTTATACCTCAGCTTTTCAAACAGAGCAGAGACCCTTTTCCTTTGGCACGGTGAAGACCTGGGGGCTGGTCCTAGCTCGGGCCCTTTGTAAGTGTAGTCACTGGGCAAATAATTTCATCTCCTTCATCCTCCATTGCCTCAGCTGTAAGAGGGGATGATGACATTGGTCCTGCTGTAACACAATCATCATTTCCATTTCTAAACACCTGCCACGTGTTAAGTATCTGCTCTGCCTTTGGCATATGTTACCTTTGCGTCTCTCATCAACTCTGCAAGGAAGGAAAAGTTACCATTCATGTTTTATAGTTGAGAAGGCTGAGGCTCAGAGCCTTTCAGTAACGTGACCGAGGTCACGTAGCCAACAAGTGGCAATGCCAGGATATAAACCCTCATACATATGTTCACAAAATCCCCTCTCAGTCTTCCATGAGATTTTGGGGGTTCATTGAAAATGGCATTTGTGGGAGCCCCTGGGTAGCTCAGGTGGTTGAGTATCTGACTCTTAATTTTGGCTCATGGTCATGGTTGTGAGATGCAGCCCTGGATTAGGCTCTGTGCTGGGCATGGAGCCTGCTTGGAATTCTTTCTCTTTTTCTCTCTGCCCCTGCCCTGCTCATGCTCACTCTCTTGCTTTTGCTCTCTCCTCTCACTCTCTCTCTCTAAAAAAAATGGCATTTGTAAAAGTGTTTTGAAAATGGCAAAGTTTCTTTAAATGCGTGGTATTGTTACCATTATTTTCTGGATGGATATAAATTAGTAAATGAGGATTTATTCAATTCCTTGTAGGCACTTAGCACCAAGTCAGATGTCATTTTGGATACTGTCTGGAATTAGGTATTTTACCAATAGTATTGGTAGTATTGTATAAGGTGTGTTAAAAGTAAATCTTACATATTTGTAAGTGGTATTGCTTCCATGCTTGGAATCAGTTATTAGTTACTTTGGATCCTTTTTGGAGAAAAAAGAAAAGCAAATAGGCTTACCTAAATTAAATGAATATTTCAAGAAACAGAAACTGATTGCATATAGTCCAGTCTGCAGAGCCAGCAAATAAAGACCCCTGGAATCCCTGGGGATGAAAATCCATGTGTTCACAAATATTCTGGACAAATATAACTTCTCCCATCTTGTTCTTTATTTATTTTTTGAGTCTTTCATGCCCAGTAGGTTTCTGAAGTTTACTTGCAGAATCTGTCCTTGATTGAGGGATATCACACTTCCTGTGACTCTACACAACTCTCCTAAAACAAGCATTAAGTTTTGGAAAGACTTTTCTCATATGGGAAATGTCTTATTCCCAAAGAGAGCCACCAGCATGAGATCACTGTTTTTCCAGGGAGGAGGCTGAGGGGAGCCAATTGGTTCAGCGGCCAAGAATGAAATTTCAAGACAGGTTAACATTTGAGACAGACTCATCCATGCTTTCCTTTTGGTCTTTTGGAAGAACTGCTTAAGATCACAATGTAAAAAAAGAAAATCACACTGACAATTAATAAGATTCTCTAGAAGAATCACTGGGGCCCAGAAGTGAACCCTTCCTTATTGTTTCTCTGTCTTCTTGATACCAAGACCCACCTTGGAAAGTCCCTCTGAGGTTAAATCGCACAGTGCATGTGCAGCTCCCGGTCGTCACTGTTGAATCCTAGGTCAGTTTTGCAGATGTGCTTAGTCAGTTCCTTATCTCTCAATGCAAACCATTTGTTCTTTGAGGCCATGGGATATCTAAAGAGTTAGAAAAATGCTTTTGAACTGAGAAAAGATGGACAAGCCTGCCTCTTTTAGGCTTCCCTCCAGTCTGTGTTCAGTTGAATATAGCCTTCGTTTGAGCAGTAAGAGCTTCAGGATGCAGCCAGCAGGAGTCCTATACAGAAGGAGCTCATGCCCCTGGCAGGCTGGTGGCTGCTTGTCTGCAGACCCCTCTGGAGAATGCATGTGGGGCTTCTGACCCGTGCATTTTCCTTGGCTGAGATGGGAGAGGGTAGCCCTTGTCCTGCTCTCTCTTGAGACATTTTGGTCACATGTGGGTCTCTGCTGGGCTAAGGCAAAAGCCCTTCTGGTGAGGAAAGGGCCACCATGTGACCAGGCTTGGTTTTCTTTCTGCTCATAGCATGGATTTGGCCGAATCTGAAGAGATGAGGTTGATCAAACTAAGCTAATTATATGAGTAGTATTTGGGTTTTTTTTTTTTTTTAATGTTTGTCTGTGTTTGAGAGAGAGAGAGAGAGAGAGGGAGGGAGCATGCACATGCACATGTGTGCATATGAGCTCATGAGGGCCAGAGAGACGGAGGAGAGAGAGAATCTCAAGCTGTCAGCGGAGAGCCTGTCTCGGGGTTCCATGTCATGAATCCTGAGATCATGACCTGAGCCAAAGTGAAGAGCTGGATGCTTAACCATCTGAGCCACCCAGGCGTCCTAGGAGTGATATTTGTAAGAAAAAGTTTGGGTATTCTAAGAGCTGCCTTAATTTGCTGTTTGGGTTTGGTCATCTTCTTTATTGAGCAGAGGGAAGCCTAACATCATCCCTGTAGTTCTCCAGCCACAGCCAACCAGAACTCTGCCCAGCCCTGGCAGCTAAAAAGAAAAAAAAAAGTTGGCTGAGCATGTGGTGCAGGGCCTCTGTGCACAAATGCCTGGTCCTGGGTGATGGTGCTTTGGCACTGTGGGAGGCACAGTCAGTGTTCTATGCTCTCACCACTCAACTTGGGCTATGCTCTTCTGGCCAGTATCCTCCAGTGAAATGAACGTTGCCTAGGGAGCTAAGGGACTGGCATTCGCCAATCAATTTCAGACAAGTCACTTTTTGCTGGTGGGCCTCTGTTTCCTTTAAGCGAGGACATCTCTAATGAGCCTCAACGCAAACAATCTATGAGTCTCTGGTCTGCCCCTGTCTGGGGTATAGATTGTGTGTGTGTGTGTGTGTGTGTGTGTGTGTCCATCTTCCTACCTTCCCCTCCAGCTCCCAGTTCTGGGGATGTTCCTCCAAACTGTTCTTGGCCCCTCTCCTCAAATTTCTTTCTGCAAAAGAGCAAGATTCAGTGTGAATGGATCATCGTTTTTTAAAAGACAAAAGCTGATAAAGTTAGGGGATGACCTATTTCTGAAGCAGAAAACCGAAGAGAAGTTTATGGCTTTTTGTTTTTTAGGCTTAACCAGTTTTTCTTCTTGGAACATATTTTATGGAACTTGACCAGTCACCCCAGCAGTATAATACTGAAGTCTTCTTGGCTGTAGATCAAAGTTTCCGATACAGCAGCAGGGAGAATGAGAAAGTAGGAGGAAGAAGAAAGCATTTGTGATGAATTTTGGAGTCAGACTCTAATAGAAAAGTAGAAAAAGGATAGGGATAATTAATTTCTTAAAGAATTGCAAATGACCAATACATAGGGGGGCAAAGTCAAGTTTTTCCAGTATGAAATAAATGCAAATAAAAATAACAATGCTATCGTTGACCCCTGTCATTTTGGCAGAAATAAAAATGGTTGGTTGAATTTGGTATGTCTGTGAGTGTGAAGAAATGGGCACACGTATGCAGCTACCAGTACCTTTCATTGGTTTAAATGCAGAAAGAGCACAAGTTCCACACCTTTTGGAGGGCGATTGGGTGATGTGTACTGAAATACAGAGTGAAAATGTAAAAAGAGAACATACTTCCTTTCTTTTCCAGCAATCCTCAGTTGAGGACTTACTTAAGGGGCTAGCCAAATGAATGTAAAAGTAGGTTTGCAAAAGCATATTCATAAGGAAAAGTAGAAATACCTTCAATGTTTATTACTAGGGTACTGGTGTAATCAGAGTAAAGGCCTTCTAGAAAATGCTGTGTAGTCAATAAAACTGATGTTAAAGAGCTTTCCATACGATGTGGAAAATTGTTTAGTGATACAAAGCAGGTTATGAAACAAAATAATCATATTTATATAAAATTATAGTAACAGAAACATGGGGGGTTTATCATTTAACCTTAACAGGTAGGTTAACTTGTTAACAGGTAGGACTTGAGGCTTATCAATTCTGCGTTTTTAGGGAAATTTATTTAACCTCTTTTACTCCTGGTAAAAATGGGGATAATATTAACCTCTGAGAGGTTGCTGAGGGAATCCAGCAATAAGACACATGTCAAATACCTTGGATGGGGTAAGAAACTACTTGGAATTTTTTTTTCCACTCAGGGTTTCTATTTTACTTTCACTATATGAGTACAAACAGCTGTGTTCCTCTGCCTGCGATTCAAAGTGAGAAAGCTAAGTGGGCTTTGAACAGCTTCCATTGGTTTAAATGCAGGAAGAACCCTAGTTCCAAATCTCTGGAATGGTATTTTCCTAAGCCTGCAGTCTGTCAGAAAAAGGGCCCTATTGAGTCATAGTTTTCTGAAGCCAGGAGACGGAATGATGCTGTTGGACAGCCTAAAATAATATTTCATTCTTGTCATCCTTAGGCAGTTCAAGACCAAGTGATTTTGGATAGATCTAATTTTCCTCTTGGTTTTGGAAGAACAAAGCTTTTGTTATTAATGCTCTTAAACAATGGAGCTTTGTCCTATCCTTGGGATCGTGCAAACTAAACAGAAGATTTCCTGAAGGACCGTCTTATTTATTGTGATGAGTGATTCCAAGTGTAAATAGACACAGTCAGCTCCAGCCACCTGTGGAGGGTCCACATGGACAGCAGAGGAAAAGAGCCAAGACTCACAGAACACACCAACCAATCAGGTTTGAGATTCACTTTTATATTGCACTCAAGTTGGTGAACTCAACCATGTCAAAACTCCTGTTTACTTCGGGACTGCTTTGTTCTCCAAAACAAATAACCTGGTCCCTAGACAATTGTTTCAGATTCTCTTGTGTTATCTTTTTAGAGCTATGGGTTCTGCTGAATGTGGTGGGGGGTGGTGGTGGTAACTGGGACTCAAGAGGTCTCATCAATGGCTAACAGATCATTAGAAGGATGCACAGGAGACCATTTTTGTTTTAATTTCTCTTTTCCTTATGTGAAACCAGCCCCTGGCTTGCTACCATGCTGCCGTGTCTCTGCGCATGTTCATTTAGCAAAAGGTCAAGTCCAAGTTGAATATGTAACGTTGGGATCAATTCTGATTATTAATAATTGTAGGTAGTGGTGAGCCCTTGCAGTGTTTGCAGGCACTCTCTCGATGTTGCTTAATGAGGAATCCATAAACAGTCCTCTTTGCAAGGGTGGCACTAACGATGCAGATTTCTAGGTCATACTAGACCCACAGGATGAGCATCTTGCTGGGGAGTCAGGTTGTTTCTTGGTTCTCAGCTTTATTTCTAGAAAGTTCTTATTAAAACAAAGTGCCGCTTGGAAGATAACAGAAACCTTTCATCATACTGGCACAGGCTGTTTTCATCTGGCTGCTCTGGGCATGGCACACCAAACAATTGTTTTTGATGGGAGCGGAGGACAGGCTCCTTTGTGGGCTTCTTTGGTGGAGGAAGCTGGGGAGATTAGAAAAACATTTTTGGGGGACAGGGGATGGAGGGAGTAGAAGTGAAGCAGGAGAGGGCCTAAAAACACACCAGACCTGTGTCACCACCCTGAAGGTTGCCCTCCAGCACATGTGTTCTAAATTCTGTAGCCCCTCCCATTCTCCTTTTCTTTGGTGAATGTCCAGCACCAAGTGACTGTCCCCTGAGTCACCGGCCTGGACTGCAGGGATGCCACAAGTGACAAGGCCTCATGGTATAAGTGACTCTATAGCTGGCAGCACAGAGACCGATTAGGGGCTCAAACTCAAGAACTGTGAGATCATGATCTGAGCTGAAATCAAGAGGCAGATTCGTAAATGACTGAGCCACCTGTGCACTTCTCTTCTGTCCCTTCTTAACGAGTAGGTTGAAATCTCAGTTAATCTTCTGCTTTGAGAAATTCCCCAGCACATGGAGGAAAGAAGATAATTAGCTTCAATGTTCTCTCATATTTAAGCTGAGAAGTCAGCCTGAACTCTAGACATGGTTCATGTAGTTAGATAATCAGCGCAGATGTTCATGATAGGTAACTCTTTTTTCCTTTCTTCATATCTTTTCTCATTAGGGTACCATGACTGAAGATTAATGGCTTCCATTATTTTTTGCCTTCATGCAGGAATCTTTAAACTAGTTCACTAGTACATGTGAACTTTGTACCAATTATCACATGAATCATGTCTACCACAATTATTCTGTCTTTACATTTCCTAGGTTAATGTCCTTGTGTGACATACTGAATGCAGGGGAAGGTTAAAAGTGTCAAGTGAGAACTAGACAGAACATTGACAATTAACAGTGACTGACAGACCTCCCTGAGCTGTTATCTCAGAGGCCTGAAGACAGAATCTTATTTATAAATATTACCCAAAATGAGCTATGTGATGTTAGTACATATATTTCAGTGTATCTAGCTGTTGAGTAATTCACCTCCGTGTTGGAGATTCTATATGTTTATTGCAATGAACTTAGTAATAATAATGACACTTTTCATGAACACTCACCATTTAATAGTCCCTGTTGTCAGCATGCATTGTCCGTTCAATCCTCGTTCCAGCCCTAGGAGGTAGTGACTGCGGAACCATTTTAATATGAGGAAACCAAGGCATACATCTGTTAGGTCACCTGCCTAGGGTCCACGGTTAAGAGTCAGAAGTGGTATTTGAACCCAAGTGGCCTGATTCACGGTTTGTGCATTCAACACCCATGTTACAATACTTATATTTAGTTTGAAACAAAGAGGTGGTTTTAGTATCAAACATTAGGAATGCACATTTTTCTCTCACTATATGTAAGTATACATACATACAGACTTACATTTCCTGTGGCCATTTTATTTAAATGTGGCCTTTTTATTTAAATGTGATTATTTTTGCCTTGTTAAAAGATAATCCTTTTGCTGACACTTTGTATTTCTTTTTTTTTTTTTTATTTTTAGAGAGAGAGAAAGAGAGAGAGAGACCACAAATGGTGGAGATGAGCGGGCGGCGGGGAGAGACAGAGAGACAGACAGAGAGAGAGAATGAATGAATCTTAAGCAGACTCATTGCTCAGTGCATAGCCTGACACCAGGCTCGATCTCACGACTGTGAGATTATGACCTGAGCTGAAATCAAGAGTCACACGCTTAACTAACTGAGCCACCCAAGTGCCCCTGCTAACATTTTTCTAAGCAACTGTTTCTCTTTCCGTTTACATCATAAGATGGGAGCTTCAGGTATCAGCATGTGAGGTGTTAGCAGTTGCCTATCAGCAAACTGGTCCCAAGATCTCTTTGGTATCTTGAGGTGGAGCACTGTGAAAATCATACAGCTTTTTATGCACGTTAGCTGGGGTGAGTTAATACCCTGTCATACCCTGTCAGTCTCCACTGGTTTGACACACTAATGTGGTGGCTCTGAGCATTTCTTAATGAGTGACTTGTTTGGCCACATAAACTACAGGGCTAGACAAATTAGCTTATGGGACTAGAAATCTTTCTTGGTCCAGGTTGAGGGACACTTTTTAGTCAATGGTAGCTGCTCTGATATTTGAGATATCCTGATAGTTCTTGGTTAAGAAATGATTTGCATTCCTGAGCTATTTTTCTTTTATTGGGATCATCTTAATTCTTTATGAAGTTGAGATCAAGGAAATGAGTAAGAACTGAATTCAGCTGTTTGGGTGACCCTTGTACACCATGAACTTCTTAGACAGTCCCTGATGAGGTAGCCAACACTAACTGATGGTGTTGACAGGAGATAGTGTCCCTAGCCAGAACCTGCTGACATAAACCCTGATGAGTTGAGAATGGTGGTTGCTAGAAGCAAGACTCTAACATATCGCACTAACAGTTTGAGGCAAAAGAAGATGATAGTATTGGTATATATATTTTTTGCTTTCCTCCTCCATGGCATTGTTTTCAGTAGGGCAAAGAAACAAATGTAAACAGCATAATCAGCTCAAGCTGGATGACACAGAGCCATGACTTCCTTTGGTGCAGTATAAGGGTTTCCCGGCTATGTGACAGTTCCAGGTTGTATATGTCTAAAGTCCCCCAACATTGCCAAGTCAAAGTAACATGTCTCAGGCTATCACAATTTATTAAAGTAACATGTCTCAGGCTATCACAATTTATTAAAGTTCTGAGAATGGATGACAACAATGGTCTTAAAGAAATCTCTCATTGTGAATATGTTTTGGGGTGAACGTTACCTACTAACAGATGAACAGCTTGAAGTTGAATCCAGCAAAACCCTTAGTGGTTTTAAGGGCCAGGCAGCCAGAGACCAATCTGTAACTTGGCTACTACGTGTTGACACAGAGAATGTACAGAAGCTGTGAAAGCTTCTAACTTAGAGACTTGCTGGATGCTGCCTGGCCATTGTCTTGGGTGGTGAGATGGTTGTGTACAAAGTTGTTGGAGGTGACGTCTCCCTGTAGGAAATTTTGTGACACATACATGTAAACTGACTTATATGTCTCAGTTTAGAGTATTCTTGGCCTTGGCTTTTGACAAATGGAGATCTGGACATAGGAGTTGAAGGGGATTTTAATGGAATTTTATTAAGGGAATAGGAAACAGGGAGTTCTATGTGTCGAGGATTCAATGTCGTTAATGTAAGAGCCTGCTTTCAATTTTAGACTAGGTTATCCATGTTTTCTGAGGGTAAAGGGAACAACACTTTACAACAACTGACTCCCTTAGAAGTTTTGCTTCTCACGTAGTCATCATGGGCAGCAGCACTGTCAAATAAACAAAGGTTTAATTTTTAAAAAATTGCATGAAGGAGAAATATTCTTTCCTGGCTTGTCACAAATTGGACAATTCAAGAAACAAAACTTGGGCAGGGGTGGGGGTGAGGTGTGTGTGGGGGTGGGATTGCCAATAGATTACTTTTTCTGTTTTCTGTGTACCTGCTATGTTTTTCATCTTGGTGTCAAAGCTCACATTGAATTCAGTCAATTACAGCAAACAAAAAGCACAGAAATGCCTCTTCTGTTACTGTTGTTTATATTTAATCACACAGAAAAGGGAGTCTCCTTTCCCCACTTGTTCCTTTGGGAACACATAGAACAGACACAATTTGAATATTGTGAAGCTTCTCTTGTCCCTTTGGAAGCATAATGATTGATTTTGTTATTTAAAAGTGTACTACAAAGCTTTTGTTGTTGCTGATGTTACAGTAGGAATAAAATTTGTTCAAGACTCACAATCTGCTGAGGATTTGGAAGGATTTGTCATTAGGTAAAGCATGTCAAGTATGTAAGGGTGTGGTGTTTGGATTACGCGGAATGTCAATTTTTCTCTATTTTAGTTACTTCTTTTGACTTACAAATGTTTCCCACAGATCCTTTAATGACTACAAATTTAGAAGTTTGAAATAACACGTAGTTGCTGTAACTAACACTTTGAAATGTAATAGGAACTCAGGAAAACAGCGCCAAGGGAACAACAGGGCCACCGGAGCTCTGTCAACTCTGTCCTGTGCCGTACTCTGCTGTCAACTCTGTCCTGTGCCGTACTCTGCCCCCACAGTCCCACCACGGTACATTCTGGTACCTTCTCATGTGGTCTCCGTGACAAAGGCCAGAGGAACTGAGCAATAACCTGTCTGCCCAATTTACTCTCTGAGCATACTTATTTCCTTTGAGATACGAAAAGCATTTCGTCGGGCTCATGAAATGCCTCTCCTGTCCTCCCTGCTTCAGTGCCCTTTATTCTTGTTTCTATGGGTGGGTGCGTAGGGGGAAGGCTGCCCATCTGGAAAGGTAGCTCTAAAACAGTTCTGAAAAATGATCTCTTTTTCTTCACAAATGATCATTTTGGTTTCAAGTGTGTCTCAGGTACATGAAGCCTCCCTCTCCTCCTACTTAATTAATAGCAAATGATCATAAAAAGACAGGAGTGGAAAAAGGTAAAATAAAATTGAAGCACTCCTAGCTGCCCAAGTGACTTCATGTACATGATTTTGACTCAGCATTACTCCTACTAAAAATAAAAAGATGAGAATTACCTCCGGCTTTGCTGCTGTAGTTGCCCTTGAACTTCCGGGGGTAGCTTGGTCCCTTAATAGCAGGCGCGGTTGGGATTGCTAAGCCAGACAAGATCTTGCTACAGATCTAGTCACGTTCTTCCAGGTCATCTGTTTTCCTTCCCTTCGACAACGAAGCTGTGATTTTTCTCTGGCCTTGAAGGGAAAAGTGATTCCAGATAAGCACATTAGTGTGTGGAATATCTCATCTTTGTTGTTCTAGTGCAGTCCTTTCAGCTTTCCAGAGCCAGTTAGACTTGTTATGAGGAGCTAAGTGATTGGCTGGATCTGGGGCTCTGTTTCATAAATTATAGCCCCGTGCACTAGAAGCACGAGTCCTATAGTTGGTGTAGTCCAGAGGCCTGCCAGTTCCTGCTTTAACGCATATGTAGTCGTAACTGAGTTCTAACACGGCCTTGGATGTTTCTGTCCTAAATAGCTGACATTGCATCTTCAAGACTGTGTGAGTAATCCTGACTCTTTTTTTTTTTTTTTTTGTAACTCAGTAAATTAATTACATGCCCCGAGAGGGAGTGATTGTAATTAGAAAATACTGAATTAGTAGACGATTCATTTTCAAGGTGTTGTACTATATGTATCAAGTTCAGTGCAATTAATCTTAAAGCTTATAAGACCCGGCAGGGTTATTTGAGCTTTTTGCCATGGGTCACGGTCAAGCTGCATTTTCAAGGAGGCTGTTCAGTGCATTTGCTAGCCCTGTTTGTTTTATGGGGTCAGTAAGGTGATAAAGGTCCAACATGAGCAGGTTAAAACACGCTGCTGGTGTCAAAGCAACGGCTGAGAGAGCACTGGAGTCTGGCAAGTTTCACGATTTCCCACCCCTACCGTCCAAAACTGTAAGGGAACAGCAAATGATAGCAGTCCTTTTGGGACACAGGTACACGGCAGTTAGAGCACAGAGAAAGGAGAAATGTACTGTTATGGCAGTGGTACTTTTCTTCACTGTCCTCTGAAGCTGCCTTAAGACATACTCTGTGAATAACTAGAGTAGTTTTATACGTATAGAAATGCTCCTCGGTGGTTCTGTTTATGTGGTAGAGAGCTGACTGAGAAATCACTAGCTTGTTTTCAAAAGCCTTAAAAGAAGTACATTAAATACACCAGACATGAGCCTAACAGAAGAAAGTATGTGGATTGGAATTTGTGGTTGCAGCGGATCAGGATCAGATTAGTGCAGAGAAGCCGTTGTTGGGTTTGTATAATTGCTGGGGGTGACTTTTGTTGCTGACAAGGTTTAAGATGGAGCTGGCGTGGTTCAAAATGAGAAAGTAGAAAGCATCAGTGCTGTATTACCTTCTCTAGTATACAGTGTAGGATGCAGTTGATACTGAGTATAGACTGGGGATTGTAAGCAGTTTACTTTTTGTACTTTGAGATCATTATTGATTTTTCCCCAGCCTTTCATTAAAAAAATGCTTTTGCCTATGAAGTTAGTACTTAGAAATATTTTTTTCTGCCTTTCCAATAATTTTTCTACTTTTTCATAGTATAGCACGAAACAGGTAATTTATAATTTGACCTGTTTTCTAGTTTGCTTTTAGTGTAATGTTTCCCTCTTCAGATTCATAGATGCAAATGTATATGTTGGTTGTATATGTAAACTTCAAGCATAAATCATTTGAGGAGTTTTGTAAAATCGTGGGTTCCTGTGGCAAATAAAATCTTCTAATTGTTACAGTGATTACTTGCCAATTCCTGTAAAAATACTATTTATATAGTCAAGAGTAGTTTAATTTTGGTTGTACCTGTATAAATATGACTGACACGATTAGCCGATAGGGAAGGAATATTAATTGTGTTTTTGCAAAATTTTATGTTTAGATCACACTTGAAAATGCAAAGTTTTGTTAAAAATACCTTCACTTGTTGAAACGTGAGTTCTTAGGTCACACAAGTGGATGAGGTTCGTAAAAGGAAAGAAGAATCATCAACATAGGATCCTTTTCTGTATCAACTAAATGTATGTAAAACAGTTTTAAATAAAAGCAGTTCTAATACATTCTTTGAGAAACACATTTACATTATGAAGACTGGGCATGTGCTCCTTTATGGAAACAGAATAGCGAGTTCATTTATTGAGTGTCAGTAGCCACAGACGTTAATACTAATAGTAGAAGCACACATTGTTCTACATACCTAACTGACTGTTTAGTGGAAGAAAGTGGTGCACCTATAAAAGGAATGTAGTCTCATCCCTCAGGGTGGTTCAAATCCCGTCTACACTAAGACGTAGCAGGGGTGGAAACTGCTTTATCTGACCTGGCTTCTGACTTCCAAGCTGGCACCCCCTTCTTGTGGTAGGGTCCCTTCCACCTTTTCCTACTTTCATTCTTCATGTTAACTTGCTTGGGCTCTTATTTAGATGAATCAAATAAAAATGATTTATGCTTCATTATCAAACTTTTATAAGCTGCCCATGCAATTCCAAAGGTACCTAGAGCAGAGGTTCTAGGGCTCAGAGAAATAATGTTGTGTAGGGCTCCTGAGTGCCTCAGTTGGTTAAGTGTCCGACTTCTGTTCAGGTCATGCTCTCATAGTCCATGAGTTTGAGCCCCGCATTGGGCTCTGTGCTGACTGCTCAGAACCTGGAGTCTGCTTCCGATTCTGTGTCTCCCTCTCTCGGCTCCTCCCCTGTTCACGCTCTGTCTCTCAATAATAAATAAACATTAAAAAAATTTAAAAAATATTAAAAAAAGAAATAGTGCTGTGTATATACTATGAGTATTGACAACTTGCAATGATGCTTTCTGGAGAACTTTAATCTCTTTAGTTCTCCCTGAGATGCCAGGGTCATATCTCCTTCTTGTGAGAAGGCAGGATATTAAGAAAAGCAAGGGTAGAGGGTTGCCAGGTGGCCATTGGACCTAAAGCAGTGAACAAGGCATTGTGAAAAAGGCAATATGTCCAGTACAGTAGAAGTCTTTTCTTCTTGTCTCCACTCCTTTATTTTCTAAAGCCATTTTTTGTCTGACCATGGAAGTTCTTGTACAGATAAGGATCTGTAAGACTTTGCATATCTGCCATAGACAGATGGATTTGACAAAAGATGTATCCAAAAAGGAATGCATTACGTTATGATTTGCAAAGTGTTCATGAATACACATTGGCACTTGGAAACTATTAACACTACCTACTAAAGCCATGACATAGATCCAAATTAAAAAAAATATTTCTTGATTGAATTAGATTTTCCAGCATTAGTTGGTGAATTTTGCTTTTGGAAAGACTTGATCTTCTCTAAGACATTTTTTCCCAGTGGTATATATAGGACTAATCTTATTGCTTAATTTTGTCCAAGAATTTAGTTTTTCCTTCGCATTTTCAAAAGAGCTGCTCTTCCACCTTGAGTATGTTTTCAAGAAAGCAGAAGAAAATAAATGATGCGGCTCCCCGCCCCCCCCCCCCATTGCACCAGACATACCACAAAGAGTTAAATGCCTTAGATTTGCATACTAATCTGTGGAACTCAACACTATCCATTGGTAGAGGAGGAGATTTCATTTAATATAAAGGCAATTATTCCAAAGATAGAATGTGTTCAGCTGATGTTATTTTCCATTTTATTGGTCACTAGCAAGACTGTGTTCCTCCAAGTTCAAGAGGTACAATGCCTTTGTGAAATAATCTTGCAGTCAGTGAGCTCATGCTCAGGTCATTAAATTTTTCTAAGCTTCAGTCTCTATGTATGTAAACGGAAAATGATAATATATGTTCTGGTATTTTACTGTGCTGGTGAGTATCAGCAGCACAATGAGAAAGTGTTTGTCAAAGAATGTTTTAATTCTTTGTATATTGTAATGTATCATGCAACTATACACTGATAGTATTGCAGATGCTCACCATACTCATTCGTCTATTTTAAGAGCATATTATCAATATTGGAGAAATACTTTTTTAAAAAACTTTTAATGTTTATATTTTTATTGATAGAAAGAGACAGAGTATGAGCATGGCAGGGCCAGAGAGAGGGAGACACAGAATCCAAAGCAGGCTCCAGGCTCCGAGCTGTCAGTACAGAGCCCGATGCAGGGGTTGAACCCACGAACTGTGAGATCATGACCTGAGCCAAAGTTGGACGATTAATCAACTGAGCCACCCAGACGCCCCAAAGATACTTTTTAAAGCAAAGGGAGTCTTCATTGTTTAATCTTGAAACATTACAAAGATTTCAGTTCTTATCTATCAGTTACTTGAGAATTAAAAATAACATTCGGGTTACTGTTACAGGTAAACGTGGTATTGTGTGTGAGAACATATTTAGTGAACTTCTAAGTGTCATATGAATGTTACTTAAGATACCTGTTACTATCAGCCTATTAATCAAAGTATAAATGATTACTTTTATAAGCCGTGTCTGTGTCCCTCAGGCAGGATGGGTTTTCTTGTTTAAGCTTGTGTAGTGATTTTCCTTCCATTTATGCAGAACCAAGCCAGGATTGAGATAAGCGTTCCTTTGCTGGGTACATTTAGAATTGCTAATGATGAAGTTTGAGAGGATGTAGTTTCCTTACAGGAAAAAGCAAGTTAGGAAATTCAGTCAGAATTCTTGGACTTCTTATTCCTGCCTTGACTCGCTTTATTAAATTGAAGTAATGGAATACTTGTGGAGGTTTTAAAGTATTGCTGATCCCAGGAATCAAATAAATGGTCAAAATGACTTTCTGAATAACTCAGAAAGTTCAGTCACTAGTTTCAAATTCCAAATTTGTCAGTAGTTCTACTTTGTAATATCATAATACTTTTTGGGATATCAGCTACATTTGTGTTCTGCGCTTGACCTGTGTGAGCTCACTGTTGGGATGCGTTTGATTATTTCCCAGCAGTAATATCTGTTACTGTGAAGCACTTCTACTGCCTGGAGAATATTTTTTTCTCTTTAGATGAAATTGAACAGGAAGCACAATAAGTGAAATGAATACGAATAGAATGGATCCTCTCCCACCTTTATCCCATGCACCATACCCAGCATTACATGAGAGAACTTTCTAGAAACGAAGGAGTTTCATGTGTAGTGTAGAATGGAAAACTGTTAATTCGAGACACTATCCTGGCTGTCTTGTGCCTTTGGTGATTGGGTAAGAGCCCTCTTGAATAACTTAATGAAATCATGTTTTTTAACTTCTTTTATCCCCCCAGCTTTATTGAGATAGAAGTGACATACAACACTGTGTAAGTGTAAGCTGTACAGCATGTTGATTTGATACACTTATGGATTGTAAAATGATTACCGCCATAGCATTAGCTAACCCTTGTAGCAGTAATCGTGTGACGTGATTATTATTTCTTTTATTGTAGTGAGAACACTTAAGATTTATTCTCATGGCAAATTTCAAGTGTGTAATACAGTGTTATTAACCATAACCACTATGGTATATTTTAGATCCCGACAACTTACTCATGTTCTAACTGGAAGTTTATACTCTTTGACCAATATCTTCCCTTTTCCCCCACCTCCTGGCCCACGGGAACCACCTTTCTGCTCTATTTCCATGAGTTCAGCATTTGTGGGTTTCACACGTAAGTGGAAACCTACAGCATTTGTCTTTTCTCTCTCTGCCTTATTTTGCTTAGCATAATGCCCTCACGTTTCATCTATGTTGTCACAAATGGCAAGATTTCCTTCTTTTTTGTGGATGAATATTTAGATTAGGTTGTTTCCATGTCTTGGCTATTATGGACTAATGCTGCTATCAACATGGGAGCACAAATAATTCTTCATCATCTATTTGTATTCCCTTTGGGGGTATACCCAGAAGTGGAATTGCAGGATCCTATGATAGCTCTATTTTTAACTTTTTGGGGAACCCATACTGCTTTTCATGGTAGCTGTACCAGTTAAGTAAAATGGATCTTGATGGGCACATTCCTCTCATTCAAGTGGTGTTCTTGGGGCCCCGCTGTCATTACCTCATTACTGCCAGGTCCTTGTGCTGTGGCAGAGGGGAAGACGCACCAAGGATTGTTCACATTGTTGTGGCCAGAGTTTGGTCACATGGCCTCACCTAGATCAACATGCAGTCCTATTTCTGTCTGCAAAAAATAGAAAGTTGGTTTGGTGATCAGCCAACCAATTTCTATCATTTTTTCTTTACTTTTTCTTCTTTCCTTTTTATTCCACTTCTTCCCTTCTTTCTGTTCCTTTTCTTTCTGTTCTCTAGTATGTCCACATAGAATCTAGGCCTTGTAACCACTAACCAAAGATTAAATTAAAAAAAAATCTTTATCATCTAGAAGCAATTAGGAATATAACTTTACTTTTAAATTCTTTGTTAAATTTATTTTTATTTATTTTTTATAAACAAAATTTATTTTAAAGTTTATTTTTGAGAGAGACAGAGAAACAGAGTATGAACAGGGGAAGGGGAGGAGCAGAGAGAGAGGGAGACACAGAATCTGAAGCAGGCTCCAGGCTCTGCGCTGTTAGCACAGAGCTCCACGTGGGACTTGAACTCATGAACTGCAAGATCATGACCTGAGCCAAAGCTACCTTTGGCTTAACTGACAGAGACACCCAGGTGCCCCCCGCCCCACACTTTTAAATTCTTAATCTCTTATTCACAATTTTTAAGACTATTAAAACATAATTTTATGAAAAGTATGATTACAAAGATTGTTGATTTAATCTTTATATCCTATTGTGAAAAAAAGAGGTAATGGGATGTTTTTGTTATCCACTTAGGCTGTCCTCTTCTGTGTTAGGAGTTTGAATCCCTCACTTTTCAGTTTCTTTCTAGTTCCTTGAGTATTTTTTAAGTTGTACAGTGAGTGTTAACTTATCATTGGCAAAAAGTGCTCATTTATGTACAAAGAGAGTATGTAGCTTTTGGAGAATAATTTGTTGCATGGGGTGAACAAATGGTGAAACTAATGTAAGCTTGGTTTGTAGACTCTTGTTTTTTAGAAGCTGAAAGATTTCTCTCCACTCTGAGCTTCTAGCAATTAGCGAAAATATGCATGGCACAAATAAAAAAGAATGCAGACGCCCATTTAGTAACCACAAATATTTTTCATGTCATTGCTATTAAAAAAAAATCTCTCCATAAACTTTCAATTTTCTTTTAATAAAACATCATAAGCCAATTTTAGTCCTTTACTCTGGATACATTAGGGACAAATATTTTTGTTGAGTGATAAGCCAATAGTAACCTCAGTTATTTTAACAACCAAATGACTTTGTTTCCAATGTAAGCCAAATTTACAATTTAGCTATTTAAGAAATAAAGACAACAAATAAAAATCTGTTTTAATCTTCACATCCTGATATAAGAAATATAAGGACTAAATTATTTTACATATTTATCTGATTGAACCAGGAGTCCTTAAAAAGAATTTTCCCATAACTCCATTTACTTGTTTATTGCTCTGGCTCATTCCAAAAACAGCTTTCAACACAACATGAAAGAGAACAACATCTCCTCAATCAAAGGTCTAAAAGCTCTTTTTTATTTTTTTAAAGTTTATGTATTTATTTTGAGACAGAGAAAGTGGGAGCAGGGACGGGGCAGAGAGAGTAGGCAAATAGGCTCTGAACTGTCATCATGGAGCCCAGTGCGGGGCTCGAACTCATGAACTATAAGATCATGACCTCACCTGAAGTTGGATGCTCAACTGACTGAGCCACCCAGGTGCCCCTCTTTTTATTTTGGTGGAACCGAACAAAAATAATGGACACTAGTTTTTACCCCGAGTCATTGAAAACCATTTATATGTCTCAAACGTTAGATTCTGAAGATCATATTAGACTGAGTAGGTATTTTACATGTATCTTACCATGTTCATGGTCTTTGAACTAAGGCAGCCCAATACAGTTAGAAGGTAATGCCTTGGCATAGTGCAGTAATTGATAAGGAACTGATGTCTGGAATCAGACTACCTAGGTTCAGATCTCCTCTCTGCCTCTCTGTAGCAGTGTTTATCTGTGTTAATCTCCCTGTACCTCAATTTCCTTAACTGAAAAGTGAGATAGTAATAGTATCAACCTGGTTGGGTTGTTGTGTACAGTAAATAAATTAATATACATAAAACAATTTGGAATGATGCATGACTTGTAGTAAGTGGTTTATAACTGTTTGTCTTCCTATGGCCTTCTAATAGCCAAGTTTCATGGGTCTTTCTAAATGGGTCCTTTATGTGTGTGTGTGTTTCTTCTGTCTTAACAAGATTAAATGGAATCTTTCCTCTGGTGATTCAGAATCATCATTATGACTATGAAAAATGAAAGTTTGCTCTAAGGGATATTGAGTCAGGTGATACAGAAGTGATGAAGATGATAGTAATGGGTTTAGGAAAACTGTTTTACCCCTAAACGAGCTGGTCCAGGATGCTCTGTTTTTGTCTTCTGCCTGTTCTAAAGGCTTTTGGCCTTTCCTTTGCCAGCCTCTGTTAGCACTTCTGCTTTGAAATTCCTAGTTCTCTTTTGCTGTAGATTATAAGCAGGAAAATAGCCCAGTTTGTTTGTTTGCTTATTTTTGAGAGAGACACAGAATGTGAGAGGGGGAGGGACAGAGAGAGAGGGAGACACAGAATCTGAAGCAGGATCCAGAATCTGAGCTGTCATCACAGAGCCTCACATGGGGCTCAAACTTAGGGACTGCGAGATTATGACCTGAACTGAAGTTGGATGCTTAACTGACTGAGCCACCCAGAGGACTTGAAAACAGTACAGGTTTTAAAATAATTGTATATAAAATGAGAGAATGAGCATTCGCTCAGGGCGTTCGTTCTCCCCCTGAGAGTAAATAAGAACACGAGTGCATTTTTTCCTTTGGGAGAGGGTTATGCTTTAAGCAGAGATTCTTAAAGTATTTCCTGTGGGCCAAATCTGCTTTTGTAAATAAAGTTTTATTGCAGTACACACTCATTAGTTTATATATTGTCTCCTGCTGCTTTCGCACCGCCAGGGTAGACTCGGATAGTTGCTACAGAGACTGTATGGCTTGCAAAGCATGAACTACTTACTATATGGCCTTTTATAGAAAAAAGGCTGCTAAAGCCTGTTTTGGAGACTCACAGTTTTGGGAAGAGTCTGAAAGAAATGAGATGTTACCGTAGTCAGTAGTCTCTGCTAATTTGCATATTCAATTACCTGTAGCACTGCCTCCCCTAAATATATTGTGGATAAACAAGAATTAATTGCAGTAGCCTATGTTGGATAAAGAATCAACAACCCACAATAGCACATTAAGAAAATTAACAGGAGGTCACAATGTCATTGTCAAGCAAAGTGGAATGGGGATTCTCACTTTGGTCTTTGTTGCTCTACTGTTATTAGTACATAACATGATGTAAAATTACATAGCCTTCTCTTGTGTTCTATAGAATATTCTAGAAATGTATCCAGTTAGTAGCTGCTTTTCTTACACAATTGTCCAATGAAAATGTAAATGCCTCTCTTGCCTCTTTTCTCACCTTTACTTAACTGTTGTTTATCTTTCATCTTACATATATCTCTGGTCTTTGTCTTTTCTGCAAAAAAATGTTTTTTGAATTTTCCTCCATTGTATTATTCTGGACCATCCTGCATAGGAGAGGACTCTGAATCTGGCTTTGAATTCTAATTAGTCACTTTATGGAAGAGAAACCTCAGGAAGTCACATTGCCACCCCCAGTCTCAGTTTCCTTGCCTATAAAAGGGAGACAAGAATCCATGCTCTGCTTACCACATTTTATAGGCTGTTTGGATCCCCCACAAATTCATATGATGAAATCCTCATGGCCAATATTAGGAGTTGGGGCCTTTGGGCGGTGTTTAAGTCAGAACGCACAGTCCTAGTGAATGGAGTTAATACCTTCAGAAAAGAAGCCCCAGAGAGCTCTCCAGGCCCAGCTACCAATTGAGGATACAAAGAACAGTCTGCAAACTGGAAGAGGGCCCTCATCTGGCTGTCTCGCACCCTGATCTTGGACTTAGCACCTCCAGAACCGTGAGAAATAAATTTGTGTTTTGTATAAGGCTCCCAGCCTGTGTTGTTTTGTCTATAGTATTTTGGAACGAACTAAGACACTACACAGGAGGAGCACACGAGACTAAGTTAGGAGAGGACTTCATATTGTGTCTTTAATGATATTCTCAATGTGGCCTGGTTTATTCTCATCCAAAGATGTGCATTTTTATGGAACAGAACATAAAATGTATTCTGCATGAACTAAAACTTCGCCTGGGCTGGGTACAAGGCTGGGAGTGAGAAGGAGGCTGGGTGAGAAAACCTCTTTAAACAGCGTGTGTGTTCTTTGGGAGTCTGCTTTGTTACTTCTGTAATGTGACAGCTGCTGCTTTAGTGCAGACCTCATGGGAAATATGCTGAGAAAAAAGAAAGACGGGTAACCTTGGAAGGGGAAACAGGTAGTGCTTATGTCAGTACAAAAGTCTGAATAGAAGCAAATTATCATTGGTGTATTAAGTAGGTACATTTGGTACATGGACAGGAAGGTGGTTAGTTTTTTAAAGATGAAAGAAGGAATAGTTTCCTTTCTTGAAAACAGGCTGCAGTGCTCTGGGAATCACAAGTCCCCTGTGATGAGGCTAGGGAAGGATTACTGAAGAATGAAGCGAACATATGTGGTTTCATTTGGGTTTTTTTTTTGGAGCCCACAAAGAAAAGCAACAGTCTCCCGGGTATAACATATTTATACTTGTAAAAGATCACCTTTTATAATTTAAGGGGGTGCCAGTAGTTCAGCTTGGAATTGCAATTACATTGCATGTATTGCGTCATAATTCTGTTGTTCTTAAATGACTTAAAAAAAACTTTAACCAGAAAATTAAGACTTCTTCTTCCTAGATAACTTGTTATTCTAATTCTTTTGACTGTTGGAGACAATATTTTTAAATTGTGACCTTGAATTTAGATTTAGGCAGACCCCAGACAACCTCCACTTTTAATATCTTGGTTATTTGGAAGGGTAATTATCTAAGTTACATCAGTTAGCTATGGCTGTGTAACAAAGTACTCCAAAACATAATGCCTTAAAATGGCAACCGTTTATTATTTTCATGAGTCCACTTGTTAGTTGGGGAAATTTTGTTTCCCTAACCTAGATTCTGATTATTTAGCTGGCCTTACTCATGCACTAGTGGTTAGCTGACCATCTCAGCTGTCCTTGATTGGGAAAACTCTGTACTGCTCTACATGCCTCTCATCCGTGCTTCCATCCCTTCAGTAGACTAGTCTAGGCATGTTCTCAGTGTAGTCGCTGGTGTCCGAAAGTAAGGCAGCCCAATTGTGCAAGAGGGTGGGATGGCAACACACATGTGCTTTTCAGTGCTCTGTTTGTGTCACATTTAATAATAATCCATTGTTCAAAGCAAGACATGTTAGGACTCAGAATGAAGGAAAGTTATAAGTCAAATGGTATAGATACAGGGAGGCCGTGAATTGGGGCCTCAGTTTACCAGATGTTATTTTGTTCTTTCCCCTTATTTTAGCAGCCTGTGTTTGGGCAGTTTTATTCTTCATTTGCATCTCTAAAGACTAGGCTGAACTTTACCCCCACACCTCTATTCTGCCTAGTTACTCACCACATTTTTTTTAAATAATACCTTTTAAAATTTTTTTAAAATTTTATTTAAGTCCAAGTTAGTTAACATATAGTGTAATAAATGATTTCATGAGTAGAAATTAATGATTCATCACTTACATAAAACACCCAGTGTTCATCACCACTTGTATTTAAAGCTTGCTTTATTTACTTCTACACTACCCCTCCCTTTTTAAAAACCATGTTAAGCACCACAGATTCTTTTATTTTTATTTTTTTTTTAACTTTTATTTATTTTTGAGAGATAGAGCACAAGTGGGGCAGGGGCAGAGAGAATGAGACACAGAATCCAAAGCAGGCTCCAGGCTCTGAGCCATCAGGGCAGAACCTGATGCAGGGCTCGAACTTACACCGTGAGATCATGACTTGAGCTGAAGTCGGACACTCAACTGACTGAGCCACCCAGGGGGCCCACCACAAATGATTTATTTTTTAATTTTTAATGTTTATTTATTTTTGAGAGAGCGACAGAGTGTGAGTGGGGGCGGGGCAGAGAGAAAGGGAAACACAGAATCCAAAGCAGGCTCCGGCCCCCAAGCTTGTCAGCACAGAGCTGAACGTGGGGCTAGAACTCATGAACTGTGAGATCATGACCTGAGGCGAAGTTGGACGCTTAACCAACTGAGCCACCCAGGTGCCCCAAGCACCATAGATTCTTATATAATGACATTAGTTCTTTTCTGGTTCTATCCACATTCATCCCTGAGCTGTATTCTCCAACTGATTTCTATATTTGGGGACTAATGCACCAGTAGCATTTGGAGGACTTTGGTGGGTGGGTCTGTGTGTTTTTAGTCTTGCTTTCACATGATTTTGCTTTTTTGCTTTCCTCTCTCCTAAACTCCAGACTTATATTTCTTACTTTGTACTCTTCAAGTCTTAGAGAATCATCAAATAAACATGTTACATAGTATACTCATCATCCACCTGTTGTTTATTCACTCATGCCTTCAGTCAACAAATAGCTGTTGAGTGGCTTCCATACTACTTCCGGCATTACTAATAGAGTAGTTGTACAATATTTGCAAAGTGCAGGCTCTCCTGGAGCTTATAATCTAGTGGGGTTTGGCAGACAGTAAACAAATGCTTGAATTCCTCATTTAATGTTTGGTAGTGGTAAGTGTTATGGGGAAAATAAAGCCAGGTGGGTACAAAGACTGTAATGGAGGAGTGAGTGGATGTTTTGGGAAGGTCTCCGAAGTAAGGGAGTGAGTAGTGAGGATCTGGGGAAAATTGTGCCAGCAGAGGAATAGCTGTTACAGAGGCTGCCTGGATAAGATTCACTGTGGTGGCGACCATGCTTGCAATGGGAAGAGCGATAGGAAGTGTGGTGTGGAGACAAACAGGAGCCCGTTTGTGTAGAGCACAGTAAGGTCTTTGCGATTATTCTCAGTGAGACATGATCTGGTTTCTTTTTCTTTCTTTCTTTCTTTCTTTTTTTTTGTTAATTAAAAAAATTAAAAAAATTTTTTTTGAGAGAGAGAGGGACAGAGTGCGACTGGGGGAGGGGCAGAGAGAGAGGGAGACACAGAATCTGAAGCAGTCCCCAGGCTTCCAAGTTGCCAGCACAGAGCCTGACACGGGGCTCGAACTCACAAACTGTGAGATCATGACCTAAGCCTAAGTTGGATGCTTAACTGACTCAGCCACCCAGGCACCCCAGCATGATCTGGTTTCAAGAGCAGAAGCTGGGGGACTGTGACAGTCTTGCTGGGCAGAGAGGCTGAGGAGCTGCCTTAGGAGAGCAAGAGTGGAGACTGAGAGAGTGGCAGACTTAGGAGCTCTCCAAAATGGGTTTCATTTAAATAAACCAGATTTAGATATTGACATCAGCTCTGCAAAGTTGAGCATATGGGCAAGTGTTTCCCAAAGTAGACCCAGCATACTTCCAATGATTTCTGAGTTAATTTTAGGTGCTCTATCACATGAATGGACCTTTTAAATTTTAGTAATTACTTACCACTTAACGTGTCTTAGGAACGATATAAAACTTGCACATAAAACTCGTGGTCCTACATACAGTTAACGCTTGAGGTCAGGATGAAAGTATTGAGTCTATTATAGAGTTGAATGAAGAAACAGTGAAAATCATGAGGGTTGTCTGTGAATGACTAGATTTAGGGTATGGTGACAAGATTATTCAAAAGGTTGAGTTCTGAGGGATAAGTGAATGGTGACTCTGATTTTAGGGTCATGTGTAATCATAAGCACATCTTCCCACTTACTGATGAATGTGAAGCTCTCTACTGGGCACCTTATGGAGGATATGTCACTCATTCTCACTGCAGTCCTATGGGATGTAGATGATGAGATCTTGATATTCCCATTTAACAGATGAGTGAAGTGAAGTTCATAGGAAATACATAATTTGCTCTAGGAAGTCTGAATTTTTAGGTACTGCAAGATTACAGAAGTAATGTCTAGTTGTGGTAAATTCTCTGCAAACAGGGACTTAGTTTGTTGGGCACATTAATGTACCCTTAGCACTGAGAATAGTTTCTGATACATGTTAGACATTCAATCAGTACTGCTGAATGAATGAAAGATAAAAGGAGTGATTGAGTTTTAGGATGTCATCACCTGGAGTTTTATTGGAAAGGCCAAATTTGGGGACCTCAGGATGACTTATGGTGTCTCCTGAATGCAGGCTTACCCAAGGTCCTAACTTGAGTCTTATGTTTTCCTCCTAGTCCCCTTTAAGAATGCCATCTACTTTTCTGGCTATAACTCTGTGCCCAACTCCCAGATCTCAGACTTCGGTTGTAGAACATAAAAACTTGCTAACAAATTTGGAGCCTCCTTAGGGCACCATAACCTCTGGCAAGTCCCTTAACCTCCCTTGTGCCTCAGTCTTTGTCAGTAAGAGCAACAGACAGAAGGTTGATTTGCGCCTTTATCTGACTAGACCTATGTGTGCCAGAGGAAAGAAAGGGACAAGATGCAGAGGGAGGGTGACATTAGATGAAAGATGACTTGAAAGGCAAACGGAATTCATTGTCCATCCTTCTTCAACATCCTTGTTTTGCTTTTTAGCTAGAACTTAAAAAATGTTTATTTTTAAGTTGGGTGGAGCAGAAAGAGAGGAAGACAGAGAATCTCAAGCAGGCTCTGTGCTTTTAGCACGGAGCCTGACACAGGGCTTAATCTCACAAACCATGAGATAATGACCTGAGCAAAAGTCAAGAGTCAGGTGCTTAGCCAACCGAGCCACCCAGGCGCGCCTCTTACCTAGAATTTTCTGAGTTACATAATAGTTTTTCAGGTAAGTTTTCTCAAAAGGCTTGATTTTTTTTTTCTTTAAAAATATTAAAAGGCAAATTTCTGAAAGCAGTTGTTCATACACTTAGGCTCCTGGGTGAAGCACTCCCATGCATCAAGGGAAGCTTCACACACACTCTTTCTCTGCTGGCAGTAGCCACATGGGGGCTGCCAGTGTTGGGCAGCACATGCCGAGAGGCCCCTGTGACAGGGCAGGGGGGCCACAGACCAAACTGACTGTAGAAAGGGGCTCCTGAAAGGGGCAAGAGGAGCTTCCTAAAGGAAGGCTGTTATAGAGGAAATGAGCCTGGAGAGGGTGTTAGCACAGGAGAGTTTCTGCTCCAGAGGTGGGAGCTGTGGATGGAGAGTGGGGACATGCCTGAACAAACTCGACATGTTCAGTTCTCACTGCCAGAGCCTCTGTCTTCCGCTCCTCCACTCATATGCGCTGCCCAGGTCCCCAGCTGACCCTGGCTGCACATATTTTTTGAATTCTAAAATACATAATTTCTGCAAAACTATGTATGAGGGGGTGGGGTATAAAGATGGAAAACTACATTATTATCAGCCTCTGCAAAGTCCTTATCTCCTGGGTAAGACATAGATAAGATTTCTCCTGCAAGGCTGAGGAGAGGTAAGCTATACACGGAGATAAACCCCTGCTTTGGGAGGGCAGGGTAAGGTGAACCAATTCCAGACGGCTGGATCTAGGAAGGTAGGGCTTGGATGTTTGTCTTGAGGAAGGAAGGGAACTGTAGTCCAGCAAAGCAGACAGCCTCTTCATGGGCCTGGAAGAAGGAGAATGCCAGGGCTGGGAAGGGTGGGGTCAGTGGTCACAGAGAACCTGAATAATGGGGTGGAGGGAATTGGGAAGGGTGCTGGGACATGAGATAGAAGCAGGAGGAGGTTATGGTTTATGCTGTAAGCCAGCTGAGTCCTGTGAACTTTACTGGTGTTCATGGTGAGCCTTTCACACTTAGGTGGGGGGCCTTCGGGAGTGGCTTGGTAGGAGGAGGTGGTGGTCAGATTTGTGTGTGTCCTAGGGGCAGCAAGGAGACTGGTTCCTTTTTCTAAATTTTTTCTATAGAAATTTGATTTACTTTTTTTTTTTTTTTATTTTACTTGAGAGACAGAGTGAGTGTGTGTGAGCATGGGAGAGCGGCAGAGGGAGAGAGAGAATCTTAAGTGGGCTCCATGCTCAGTGTGGATCCTGATGAGGGGCTCAATACCACAACTCTGGGATCGTGACTTGAGCTGAAATCAAGAGTCAGATGTTCAATGTACGGAGCCACCCAGGCATCCCCTTGGGTAGAGAGAAGTTATGAGAATAGAGGGCTTCAGAATATCCTTCAACCGGATTTATCAGCTGTTGACATTTTGCCGCGTTTGCTTTATCATTCTCTCATTCTCTAACACATACGTATTACTAAGAGTTTTTTCTGTAAACCATTTGAAATTTGTGCACATCATGCCTCTTTATTCCCAAAGATTTTAGTATTCCCTAAAAATAATGATTTTCATTTATATAACTTCAGTATAATTATTGAAATCAGGGCATTTATATCAATATACAACTATTAACTGGTTGCAGGCTTTATTCACATTTCAGTTGTCCCAATATTGGATAGGAAGGTTTTTTTCCTTTCTTTCTTTTTAAAAAGTAACGTAGGTGGTGGTGACGTAGGCTGGATCTGAAGCTCTGGAAGTGGAAACAGGGCCCATCATTTCATAGGTGGGCACAGTAGGACTTGGCAAGCATGGGCTCCAGGAGTGAGAGAGGAAATAAAGCTGACGATGAGGTGGCAGTTTTTTCCGGGTGGGTGTCGTTAACCAGCAAGGAGCTCAGGAAAGAGATTTGAAGTGCAAGGTGATCTTAAATTCTGGGTTTTAGGATTTATATAGTGCATTAAAAGGCAGAAAGGCAGGGTAATGAGAGGCAGTTTTGTGTAGCAGTTGAGAATATGAACTTTAGGGGCACCTGGGTGGCTCTGTCGGTTAAGCATCTGACTCTTTGTTTCGGCTCAGGTCATGATCTCATGGGTTCATGGGTTTGAGCCCCATGTTGGGCTCAGAAGGTCACAGAACCTGCTTGGGACATTCTCTCTCTCCTTCTCTCTCTGTCCCTCCCCTGGTTCCTCTCCTCGTCTCTCTCCCAAAAATAAACTAAAAAAAAAAAAAAAAAAAAAAAAAGAATATGAACTTTGGAGTTGGACTGCCTAGAACACTTACTGCCTTGGGTGACCTGGGGAAGTTACCTAAGTTGGGTGTGTCTCAGTTTTCTCCTCTGTGAATTGGGGATAATAATTGTACTTGACTCACAGAGTCCTTGTGAGATTAAACGAGTTATTATTATTTGTAAAGTGCTGCATTACAAGTTTTCCTGACATGTAGTGCTATATACATTTGTTGAATCAACATAAATGAATTGGATTTTTTACATTTATGTTACTGAATCCTCACTAGCAAATCCATGAGGTAAGTATCACTATTATTATTAACCGGGAATCCTGCTACTCTGTTTATCCAAGGCCCAATAGCTGTTGGTATAGAAAACTCGTCCTGTTTTACTTACCGGACTGTCTTCAGGCTCTTTGTATGAGAATACCCATCAGGCACTTGGAATGGGCTAGTGCCTCAGTATTAGGATATGGGCTGGATGTTCTGAGTTGGAACAGAACATGAGCCTCTCACAGACATTGCTGGGGTCATGAGATGGATGCAATTGCTAAGAAAGAGTCTGCGGGAGAAAGGACTGGAGGTCAGAGCTGGTAAGGGAGAGTGGGTAGGCGCAGCCACAGGTAGGAGGCAGAGCAGGAGGGTGTGGTGTGAAGGAAGGGAGGAGCTAAGAAAGGTTAGGAGGACGAGCCCAATGTTTGGGAGTCTAAGCAGGAGAAATTCAGAGCATAGACCTGGGTGGGGCTCTTGTGGCCTTACAGAGAATGGTTGTATTGACTTAGTGAGGGCAGAAACCTGTTTTCAGGGCTCAAAAAGAAAACAGGAAGAGGAAATGGATTCCAGGAAAGTTAACGATTCTTTCAAGTAGTTTGGCAATAAACAGAAGGCGAACATTGGGAGAAGCAGCATCAAGAAAGGATCTCTTTACAACAGAGGCAGTTGTCTTTGTTCTGTAGGAGGGGCAAGGGAGAGGCTGAAGATGCAGGAAACAGTGGGGACGGGAAGAGAGCAGGGGATGTGGTCTGGAGCGTGGCTGCAGGGACACCGCTCTCAGCTCGGAGAAAACTGTGTGTGATGACCTATGACATGTAATGTGAAATTGGGGAAGTTGAAACAATTTCACGCAGCACGCACTGAAGCTGTTGGTTGGAAGTCAGAAGTATATTTGAGAGAATGAAAGGATTGGAGAAAGGATTTAAAGTTGAGGTAAAGCAGCAGATTCTTTCCTGACAGCCAGCACCTAGGAGTGGGTGAGCGGTGTGGTTCTTTAGGCCATTATTTGGGACTTTGTCTATGACACCCTGGAATTGACTAAGAAGAGGTGAATTGGGTTAGTCTGAGCAATTTTTTTAATGTTTATTTTTTTTAGAGAGAAAGAGAGAGAGACAGAATGTGAGTGGGGGAGGTGCAGAGATAGGGAGACACAGAATCCAAAGCAGGCTCCAGGCTCTGAGCTGTCAGTACAGAGCCCGACACGGGGCTTGAACTCACAAACCATGAGCTCGTGACCAGAGCCAAAGTTGGATGCTTAACCAACTGAGCCACCCAGGTGCCCCAGTCTGAGCAACAGTTTTAATGGAAGTCACAGAGTACTTGGGAATGTCAGGAGTCAGAGGGAATTTCATTAGAAACTGTTGACCATAGCCTGTGAAGGCAGAGGAGGCTGAAAAAGCTAGGTTAATGCTTCCCAGACTTTGCCTGTGAAATACCCATAATGACAGGAAGGAAGGCTTGTCTCTGATGCTTGGCGGCCTAGCTCAGTGTAGCCTCTCTGAAGTTTGAAAATTCTAAACTCTTGGTTTTATCCTTAAAATATTAAAAATTTTGGGGCACCTTGGTGGCTCAGTCAATTAAACATTCAACTTCAGCTCACGTTATGATCACACAGTTGGTGGGTTCAAGACCCGCCATGGGCTCTACGCTGATAGTGTGGAGCCTGCTTGGGATTTTCTTTCTCTCCCTGTCACTCTGCCCCTCTCCAATTTGCACACTCTCTCTCTCAAAATAAATAAACTTTAAAAAATATATTAAAAATTCCATTGTGGATCTATAATTAAGTATTGAACTATTTATTGATTAAAATAAGCAGCTAAAAAATATGTGCCATGTTTTTCAATGACTAGACCTTACACTGGTATGGCAGTAGGCTGTACACCCTGTTTAAGAATCTTGGGAAAAAAACAGAGCAGAATCACCAGGAGAGAACAATGAGGGGCATAAATTTCACAGGAGGCAAGGTAGGCGATGTGGAAAAGATTGAGGTGGTAGATAAAAACAAGGATGTCACAGTGTCAGGTCTTGAACATAAGACACTTATAAGTGATATGGGTCTAAAGGAAGATCAAGCCAGTGATGACGAGAGAGAGGCTGCCTTGGGTGACCTGAATCTTGCTGAGTTGCTCCTGACTTAGAACCTGGATATAAAATTTCTGTGTTGTGGTACACAGAAAAAAAATTTAATGTTTTAAAAAAAGCTTTTGTAAAAAACTGAACCCAAATTTATTGTTTTTTTAAAAAAAATGTTTACTTATTTTGAGAGAGAGAATGTGTCTGCAGAAGAGAGGACAGGGGAGGGGCAGAAAGAGAGGGAGAGAGAATCCTAAGCAGGCCCCACACCCAACTCAGGGCCTGACTTGAGGCTGGATCCACGACTGTGAGATCACAATCTGAGCTGAACTGAAGAGCCAAACACTTAACTGACTGAGCAACCCAGACACCCCATCCCAACATTTATTTTTGAGCATTGTCTTGAAGTCAGAGCGAGATCAATAGAGCCTATTTAAATTGCATGTACATTTGGGATCTACCTCTTGTCTTACAGTCCACTTACAGTGGAAGTGAGCACTATACAATTAATATGTCAGTTGTGACACTGAATCAGTTTTAAATGAATATATTTTTCAATTCTTTGATAGTAGATACCCTCATTTATCTTTGAGGATCTCTGTCTTGAACCGCAAGCAGATAATTTGTGTAATCAGTGGCTATTTCAGGAGAGTAAGGAAGCTGTCATTTGTGCCCATCTTGTTCCTGTATTTCAAAATATGGTTGCAGGCAAATACTTGTATTCTCCTAGTAGGTGGACTTTGGCAGTGGTGGATAACATAGCCAAAGAAGCGATAAGATCAGAAGGCTCATGTTAGCCGTTTGTTCCTGGAGTTTTGAAATAATTAATTATAATGTCTGATGCTGATAAGTTCCATTGGTAAATAACTCCCCTATTTTTCACCTCCTTTTTTAAGCTCAAAAAGCATACAACTAATAAATGTTTATAGAAGAAAGGAGCTATGTGACAGGAATAGAAATCTTGGGCCATCCCAAACTGACCAATGGGAATGTCTCTGTGCATGTTTTTTCAAACTTTATTTTAAGTTCCTTCATAACAAATTTATGTTTACACAAATGAAATTTTACATAGCCTCTGTCTTGTGATTTATGGAAGTCATGATTTATGGAGGGTAAGCATTTAGTTTCACTTTTTAACTACCTTTAGGAAAATTATCTGAAGCTTACTTAAAAGAACAATAAAGCAAGAGCAGTGGGGTATAAGTTAATCAAATATATTGAGGAGTGTTTCTTCATCTTAGCATACCTTCGGGAAGTGGGTTCATTTTCCCCATTTGGGTCTGGTCTTTTTATTTTTAGCTTTACTTTTTAAAACGTGTCAGTGTGATGGGTGCCAACTAAGATCCCATGCTTCCCATTGACTTGGTCCCTCACTGATGAGATTTTTGGCTGTCAGGATCAGAGGGCTCTCTTGTAAAGTCCATCCCTGAGATCCATGGGAACATCCGCAGAGACACCTGGGCTCCTAAGGGAAGCGCCATTCAGCACACCGATTACCTTACTAATCTGGGTGACCCTGAACAGTGCTGGGGTGTACAGGTCTTTTCATCTCCTTTGCTTCCTGCTCAGCTGCCCTATCTGTGGGTTGGCCTGTGATAACAGCTGGACTGATGAGTGAATTCCTGTGTTCAGCCTTTCCACTGATGAGAAGGACTTCCTACCTGATGGCATTTCTCTAATTTTACTTACAAATTTAGGCTTATTTCTGATTACATTGGGCTAGTTGTAAAACACAGAATTCAAGTTGATTGATGACTATAATTTCTTCCCATCAATATTCTGAATGATTCAAAGATGAAGCTCATAGCATTCTTATCCTTGAAAGCGTTTGATTAATTTTCAAAAATAGGAAAATTACATGGTTTTCTGGAGATATTGATGTGTTCTTCTGGAAGGGTTGGGCCTCCATTCATTGAGAATCATCAGTTTAACAAAAAACCCACAGATTACAATCTGGGTGTGTGTGTGGGAGGGAGAGGAAGAAGGAAAGAAGGCAAAGAAATGGGTCAAATTTTAACTCACAAGAACCGTTTTACCATTGGATTAGGGATTAAAGACTTTGAATAAAAAAGTAGATCATTGTAAAATTTGCATGAACTTGCTGCATGTATGTACTTTTATTGATGAATAAAGCTCAAATAGTTTATCGTGAAAGGGAACCCATACTGAAATGATCCTGGATGTGTGGGAATTGGCAGTGAGTTGGAGCTTGGCTGTGGCAGGAAAGGACAACTGTTGATTGTGGTGCTTCATGTCAGGGTATTGGTCACTGAATCTTCATTTCCATCTGGGAAGACCCCAGCCTAGGAGCAGACTGAGAAAAACTGAGCATGATGGCGTGGGTGCCTTCTGATGGGACAGTGTGCCTGACTGCCTATGTTGCTCTAGCTGAGCCTCTCCAGGGGTTATCATGTTAAGCATTCAAGGTCATTCAAATTGTTTTCTAAGGGTAGACATATCCTGGCCTCACCCAGGACCTGCTGATCCAGTCTCTCTGGGGTGCTGCTTGGGAATCTGTACATTAGAAAAGCTCCCAGAGTAACTGTGATGTGTGATCATGTTTAAGAATTGCTAGTGTAAGTAAAGGCAGGGAGTAGAGCAGACTGGCTGGAAACACTGTAGGAAGAAAGTGTGTGTGTGTGTGTGTGTGTGTGTGTGTGTGTTGTGTTGCACAGCAGCTGTGAGATGAAATCAGGCTACTGAGATTCGCCAAGAAGCTGCAGGAAAGACACATTAACCAGGTGCAAAGGATGTGGCCTTAAGCCTTACCAGAAAACTCCCTCCTCTAGGGTGTGAGCTTCTGGAAAACCCTGACTGGTCCTGACTAAAATCCTGCATGTGCAGGGTTGGCTCCAGAAAGGACCATCACAGTGTTTGCTTTTAAACTTGTGTGCTGTTTGTCTTTGATTTTCTACCTCATGCAGGAACCCTACTGTTCAACTTGACTTGGTATGTTTGTAGATCTCTGATGGTTCTCTGGTTTCATAAGTTTTCCTTTTATTTTTTATGCCTTTTATTAGGCTGCCAGTCTACAAATTTAACAGATTGAGTAGTTTTGCAGATAAACAGCAGAAGCTGGAAGTACATGTGATGCTTCTGTTATATACCCGAAGTCTGTTGTATATGACAAGAATGGAATTTTATTTACTTCTGGGGAGCACCAAGCATAAATAATCTCAAATGAAGAGAAAAAAGAACCCGATGGGAAAGAAAAATGCTGGATGCCAATGGATGGTAATGATTTATGGAGTTGTGGGCTCCAGGTTAATGAGGGGTCACTATAAGGGAAACCACTGCCTGCAGTTTGTTGCAATTAGCACAACTTTTAGCCTAGTTTGCAAGACCATCTTGGCTTTGCCTCTGGAGCTGCTATCCCATTTTATAGTTATTGGTGTCCTGCTTTAGATAATAAGCTACGTGGTCACCGTGACTATAGGAGACAGAGGGAAGATGTTTTCTGGCATCGCCGAATAGCATTCATTTCAGTCTGTAATTTATCTTATTCCAGGCCATTCCTAACATTTCTGAGCCCTGGACCAGAAGCTCTCGTGTCCTACAGGCTTATCCCTGCTCTGTGTGGAACTGAATGAGTCTTGTAGACGAGACAGTCTGCTCATTCAAACTCTGTCCACACCCACAGTCAAACAACTGCCCATGGTCCCTTCTCAAGCCTGTGGGTGTGCATACTGGCCATGAAGTAGTCTGCCCTTACGAGGGTAAAGATCCGCACAGTGCCTTCTAAATGGCTTTAGACCATTTGGAGCAGGGAATTCCAGGGTGACGGGTATCTAGGGAATGGTCTAGAAGGTGGATATGTCTCCCAGCCTTATAGGCTCCTAGCCCATGAAGATGCATGGTAAGAAGAGGGAAGGAGAGGAGCACTCTCAATCAACAGCCCCAAGTTAGGGTGACATGCCTCTGCTTTCCAGACACTCTGCTTCCAATAAATACATCCTTGAACATCCCTGGAAAGGAGGCTCACTATGTAATTTTGAAGTGCTTGGAATAAGAACACTTCAGACATGATTGCACTTGGTCCAGAGTTATCCTACATCTGACATGATAGAAGGCCCTTGTCCTACCCATGATTGGCTTGTCCTTAAATGCCACATGTTTATGATAATTCTGTTTTTCAGCTTGAAACAGAAACTTAAACTATGTGGCTTAATGTTTTTAAAGTCAACCAAAGGGAAGCTGCCTCTCTCCAGTGTATTTCATCAATGGAAATTTGGTGAATGTTTACCAAGTGTGTGGGTGTGAAGATAGAAAAACTGTTTGCTCAGCCATTCCCACTGTGATTTTGTTTATCTGAGGATCAGTCAAATGGAAAAGACTTTCCTTTATTGTGATCACAAAATCAAATCTTTTCCAATTCTCAGATATTTCTTCTATGTCCATTTGTGAAACTTTTTTTTAGTAAATTGCCTTTTTTTAATGTTTATGTTTGAGAGAGAGAGAGAGAGCGAGCAAGCAAGCGTGAGCCAGTGTGTGCACAAGCAGGGGAAGGGCAGAGACAGAGGGAGACATAGAATCCGAATAAGGCTCTAGGCTCTCAGCTGTCAGCATACAGCCTGAGGTGGGGCTTGAACCCATGAACTGTGAGAACATGCCCTGAGCCAAAGTCGGACGCTTAACCATCTGAGCCACCCAGGTGTCCCTTGGAGTAATTATTAAAGTCAGTAACACATTGTCTTTCTCCTCCTTTCCTCCTTAGCATTGAACAAGCTTCCAGGGCAACCAGGTGTTTTCCAGCACTGGAAGCACTTTCCTTTTTGTGGATTATTGGAAGCCTTATAGACAGGGTCATGGTGTATAGCACAGAGATCGTACTCTCACATAAATACATAGAGAAGACGAGCGTTGGAAGAGAAGAGTTGAAAATAATTTAATTTTCTACAGTTTTCCTTTTTTTTTTTTTGAGGGCACTCATTCTTTTTCTCATCATAATCTAGATGAGGGAAAATAGAATCCACTAAGGATATCCAAAACCAATTTTATATAATCAATAACTTTTTCCAATAGTTGCATCAAAAATACATTTGTGAACTCCTGCTCTATCCAGGCAGTTAGGTTAATTAGCTTGTCTGGGGTTCAAACAGCTTTTCCATTTTAAAAACGTTTCCAGTTTAATAATAAGTATGTGATTTCCCTGGAATTAATAGTGTAAAGTGATGCTTCAAAGAACAGTGCTCTTGCTCATTTGTAACCAATAAAACTGATACCAAGTCATACTGCTTTGGGTAATTAATCATTGAGTAGGATGGTGCTTTAAAGAAGCTAGTCTGCCTTTATTTGGTTGTAACTAGGGACTCAACTGAGCAGGAATTCTTATTCAGATATTTGCTTGTTCCATTTTTGGTATCCAGTGGTGGAAGAATGAGGAGGGGCACATCGAGGTTGCAGAATAAACATCAGATGGGCCCTGGTGGGCAGCGTGCGTGCTAACTCATTATCATTGCGAGTTGCTCATTACCTCTTTTCTTCTTTGATTACTGAAAACCTCCATTATTCATAATTTAATTAAGCTTTACCAACTCCAGTCTCCCAGGGCGGCCTGAACACCAGGCTTGATAAAGTCCAGATAGGTTTTACTTCTCTTTTGTCAAACCCAAGAGAGAATTTCTTGGAGACAGTGCTGATTAATGTGTCTTAACAAAACTCCAACTGTGGGAATTTTGATATGTAATGAAGCCCAGGGAGGGATAGGCTTCAGTCCAAAATGTTGCAAATAGATAGAATTTAAACAAGCAAACATGACATACTTTCTTAACTATTTTCCAAGAGGGAAGATAGTAGAAGAGTGGTAATTTGAACATAGAACTGGTCCGGTAGTGACAGGATAGCTCAGCTCTCGTGGTTCTCACATATACGTAGTGGGGAGTGTTGCAGATAGTAGGAGCTCAACAAACTGCTAACTGAATAAATAAATGGATCTCATCTTGTTCTGAGAGATTCCAAAGCACAGAACACCTGGCCTGAATACTCACATCAGCCACGGATATTGAGCACTGCTATGTTGTGTGCTGCCCTACACGTGTTATTTGATTTATTCTTTGCTGGAATAATTCCCCATTTTATAGCTGACATTGAGGCTCAAGGAAGCGTTCAACAACTTCCTCATGGCATTTAAGCATTAGAATTGGAATTGGAATGTGAGTCCTCGGACTCTGAATGGAGGGTGCTAGGATTTGGGGATTACCTGCTCTTTGGAAGTCCTATTTCAGAGCAGTGTAAACAAGGAGCTAGAAAAACTAAGGTGGAATCATTCTTCACCCTTCCATAGAAAAGAATAAAGTGAACTGTTGAGTATTTTGATGCATCAATAAAAATAAGAGTTAAAAGATTGTATAGAGACCACATCTAAACATCTTTCAAAAGGCCCAAACTCTGGGCACTGAAACAGTGAGAGAACAGAGAAGGATGGAAATGTGTCTGAATGCTTCCAAGCCATTTATTTTGTTCTTCAAGTCTTCTGTCTCTAAGTCAAAATTTCACAAAAAGCTTATGATAGGTGAGACTTTTGGAAGAAGGAGGGAGAAGGCCTTATAACCCATCCATTTGCATCCTTATGTTACTTGGTCAGATTGTTAAAGCTTTTAAATTTCATATAGATTCTGTCTCTTCAGCTGCACTAGAAGCCTGTTAGAACACATTTCTTTTCTCTCTTCCTTGTACTCTGTCCATATTCAGAGGCTTCTCAGCATGACAGGTGGTGCTTGCAAGATCTATTCCGGGTTCTCCAAGGAGCTTGTGTCCCCCGTTGGCCTGATCCCATTCTTGTATTATATACATGCTGTTGGAATTAGTCTTACATGTTAAGCAATGGTGAGTTCTCCAAGCCCTGTTTACAGCATACACTGACCTGTTCAATTGATGACACTCACTCGTCTGTTGGTCCTTGGTAGGTAGTTGATTATTATTAGTTGGGGGTGGGCCTTCACCAGATAAAACCCTGACAAGATGAGAATTCTTGGGTGGTAGGGGAAATAGAGATATAGAACGCCCTTCTTGGGAAAGTGGATCTTGTTTTCCTGTGGTTCATGCCTCAGGTATATTGGGAGAGGTGTTACAAGAAGAGAGAAAGAAAGGGAAGATTTATTATTAAATTTGGCTTTTTCACATCACTTAGCCTTGACCCATGATGATTTGTAGACTGAGAATGAGAGAGAAATTGAGACAAAAACTTGGTTCTTTGCTTGGTCGCTACCTGCAAACTCACAAAGCTCACTACAGGAATTTAGTGTTAGCTTATTCTTAAGCAGCACATATCTTGTGTCAGGATTTTCTTGCTGAAGGAAATACATCTTCTTGTGCTGTGGACTCTGTGGTATTAAAACCAAAATAATTTCAGGACCTGAGCTGAGGTAATTTTAGTGCTTAGGTTCATTATTTTCACTACACAACACAACAAATACTATCCAGTCTGCTGCTTGGAATATGAGACAGCTAATTAGATCTTCTGGTTAATCTAGATGAAGGCAAAAATGTCTTATCAACGGTAATGACACCCTCAGACCTGGGGCAAGGGTCCCTTACTTTAAAGGGCCAAGGGGGCATTGTCATGCAAAGCACCCTCACCCCTACTTCTGATCCACTCAGAACACTATATTCTCCTGCCTAAGTGATCCCCAAATTACTTCTAGAATCTGTGTGGGCTGTTGTTGGGGTCAAATCTCCCAAGGTTGAACTGTACCCCTCATGTGTGAGCATTCCTAGGACTAAAGAGTGTGAGATTGTGTGTGAACCTTGGAAGGGCAGGCTGGAGTGTTCCCTTGAAAGGCTCCTCTCACTGCAGAACAGAATGGAAGCTGGGAAAGAGAAGGACAGTGGGCCACTGGCTGAGGGGCTTTGGCTCCATTAATTTTATAGATGGGATCATATTTCAAACTCTCTACTGGGAAACCATTTTAAATGAGTTGGATGTGAAGCACACTACTTGGAGTAAGTGGGCTTAAAGTGACCACTGGGGTCCTTGCATGCCTCCCTGGTCCAAGTGTGGAGCAACAACGGTTATTGTTGAGTGGACATGAGTGACATAAGAGCTAGGGATGCCTGTTCTCCAGAGACATTTCTAGAGAGTCTCTACTGGTGGTGATGGTGGTGATCATGGTTATTTCATCAACAATGAAATCTTTGATTTTGAGCACAGGGAGACCATTTACACGTTACTTTAAAATACAGCCATTCTTTCTCTGTCTTTTTCCACCCTCCTTCTCTCTTTCTGAGATATATTTATGCCTACTACCTCCCAGGTTCTGTGCTAGTATTCTCTTGTGCTTATTTTTTTATGATAATGTATGATTGTTTAAAAAGTTATCATTTAGTGTTTAGTAAACCCAAAATAGAAGATAACTGTTTCTTTACAAATATTTACGGAGATGTAAAGTTACCATTTCAGTATCCAAATAGTTTGCCTTTTTTCTTCTTGAGAGAAACAGATAGCCGTAGGTATTTGTTACCATGCAAAAAATGCATGTGAAAAATTCTCAGATTTTATGCTCAGTAATTAGAGTTATGTACTGTTATGTAGACCTTTTCTTTAGTTTTCTCAAATGTATACATTTATTTATTTTTTTAAATGTATATATATTTTTAAAGTTTATTTAATTTGGGGAGGAGGAAAAGAGAGAGAGAGCGAGACACACACACACACACACACACACACACACACACACACACACACACAGAAGCCCAGGCAGGCCTTATTCCGTCAGCTCAGAGCCTGATGTTGGGGCTCAGTTCCACAAACTGTGAGATCATGACCTGAGCCAAGATCAAAAGTCAGATGCTTAACTGACTGAGCCACCCAGGTGCCCCTCAACTGTATATACTTTTGTAGTATCTTCTCTTTTTTCTGAAATGCTTTACCCTGCTCCACCAGGTCTGGATCTCTCTCTCCATTCTCTTCCTCTCCACTCTCTTCCCCCTGATCCCGCCATGTACCCTTCTCTGCCTGCTTCTCTGTCATTTACACTTTGTCCTCATGTATATGCCCTTTGTCTTTGTCTGGGTTTATATCCATCATGAGAAGGGTGAGCAATCTTGTAGTATAACAAATGGTATCCAAATAAAAGGTCCAAGTCAAAGAGTAGAGAGTCACCGGGTTTCAGGGTTGTCAGAATCTCTGAGATTAATCATGTAGCAAGGTCCTCCTCATGGAGGAACGAGAAGACTGGTTCAGTGAATTCTGTAACCAGCCTGAGGGTAAACAATGACCAGGTTCCTTACCTTCTATTTCCCAGTCCAGTTCTTTTCTTAAAAACAGCTTCTGAATTCACTCAAGTAAAAACAAATAAGCCATCAAAAGTTAATAGACTTGATGTAGGTGTACTTCTGTGGTGACAAGGAAGAAGGAAGTGGGGGCATGAACACAAAAGAACAAAAGAGATGTCCTGATAAGTGTTTCCTCAAAAAATCACTTTAAGATAGCTTAGAAATTGCTGGTAACAACTACAGACAAACAAATTCAGGTAAATTACTGCAGTCCTGAATGCACTTAAGTTAGAGGGCAAGATGTTAATGGATGCAGGGGAGGACGAGCTATAGACCTTACAAGTGGAAAAAAATATTTTGTAAAAGCTTAAGGGAGTTGGTTCTTTCCCCTGATTTTTCTTATTTTTTGGCAGAATGTACAACAAACCTATTTTAATGCATAAACTGAAATCAGTATACTGTAATTTGCTTGGGTTAATACAAATTTAAAAACTCTTCAGTCTAGACCAGCTGTAAATCCTATTCCCCACAGAGCTTCATTTTATCATTATTTACAGCTAACAAGACATTTGTGATCTCTTTTTGGTTGTCTCTGGTGGAATATTGTTGGCACTGCTTTCCTGACTTGAAATTCTCATGTGCATGGAAATCTAGTTAGGAAAATGAGTAAGTAAATAACTTCTCCTAAGAGTATAATCTCTCCTTTGTGACATAAATTAGATATCCATTCACATGTATGGAATAATTCCCAGTTTTGCAATTAAATAATCTGATATGCACAAGCAAACACTCCAATCTCTTTCTAGTCTAGGAGAATTCAGTCAACTTTGTACTTGAGCAAACAAGCTGTGCTTTTAAATAGTTGCATCCTTTTCTCGAAATTGGATTATAAAGAGCTGATCTCAGCTGCAGTCAGATGGATAATTAAACAGCAAAGGTAAGAGGCTTCTGACTGTGCATGTGTACAGTGTTAATTGAAAAAATAAAATGTGATTTTTAATCCTAAGGCTAATTTGACCAATGCACATGTATAATGATGTGAAGTTTCCTGGCTTCACATTTCAATCTTGTAGTTGCTGGTACATTGCACACTAGCTTTCTCATAGAGAATGGACAAAGTCTGATTGGAGAAATTTGATGTCACTTTATGTTTGCTGGAGTGTAAGTAGTTGAAGGAAAAAATGAAGATGCTCCTTTTAAAACAGTTTTTATGATTTTGTTTCTTCCTCCTTCAGCTGTGATGCTTTGTTTTCTCATACGTTTAACTATCTGGGTTCTTTTCTGGACTGATTTTTTAAATAGTGAGAATGTTCCCTCTTTCTCAGTGTCCCTGTTGCGTCTGAAATGACATGGATGTTTGACTTTTTTAAAAGCTTGTTTTACTTCATATTAAAATAATTTGGCAAGCAAATATGTCTTCTGTAGCAAATTTTAAGCTTCTTGAGGACAGTGTCCATATCTCCTTCTTTTTTTCCCTGGGGGCCTTTTAGTTGGTTGGTGAAATGTTTGTGGACTCATTGAGTGAAATGAGACATACATTGCTCTCTGACAGTGTACATATACATGGTGGGCTCTTGGCTGCATAATTGCTTGGCCACTTAGACCTCACCAAGGATTCAGAGAACCTGCTTATGAAGTGAAAATGTGGACCTGGGGTCCAGCCTTTTTTTTTAGTAATTGAAAGTGTAATTCAGTATAATTGATAACACTGGAAATGAGCAGAAAATGAAATGGCACTTAGATTAGTTGAAAAGAATTCTGGATTTTCCTCTTGGTTCTTTGGACAAGTTACCTTTCAAAGTTTACTCAGATAGTTAATTTCTAAGGGCTGAGTATTCTCAGTGATAGAAAATCCAAGTTCTGAGGATTTTTGTCTTTTCATTTAACTGCTTATTGTTCTTCCAAGAGAAGGAATAAGAAATATGATTGTGTTTTTAGTGTTAATGAAACCTTCCTGTGAAACTCTTTAGACTCTGTTGGGTGAAAGAGAAAAACTATTTGGATAATTGTCTGGGGTTTCGAGAGTGGTAAGAAGAGTTGTTTATTATGGTCAGTATACAATTAATAATGGTAATTCTCATTTCACTTCACTTTTATGTAGCATTAGTTTTGCAACAAGCCCGGCAAAGGCATCACCTACACATCTTGGTCAGTGAAGATGCTGTTACCAGTCATGCCACAGAACATTACTGAACTGATAGGACAGTCACTCGAGTTTCCCTCTTTGGGCTTTGTAGAGAGTCCAGCAGTAGGTCCCATGAATTATGGATAAAAGGAAACTCTTCCTTTGGCCTTCCCAATTCTCTTAACACCATTTGAACACCTGCTAGTTTACCCACTTGGGAGGAATAGAATCATTCTAATATCCTTGACATCAGCAGATTGTTGGTCATATTCAGCCTCTAATCATTCTGTGGTTGGGAAATAAATGTATTCTGACTTACCTAGGCTGATAGTTACTCGGAGAGCTAGAAGAGACTACGTTTAGAACCTTCTTCTCCTAGGAATATATTACATTGTGAACAACCTTGGAGCAAAGTTGGGTTGTCTTGGAGCAAAGAGACGAATAATAGAGATGGGGGCAAAAAGAGACGGTTGAAGGCAGTAGCAGAAATATGTGCTTCATGCAATTTTGGTCTTAAGTGAGCATCTAGGGATCTTGGAAAGCACTGGGGCTTGTCCACCACATGATACTCGGAGAGCCTGGTAATCTCCTGGGCTGTGTAGTGTCAGTTCATTCATTTACTCCACTGACATGTGCTTAATGAATGCAGAGCACTATTTTCAATTCTTTGATCATTCTTAGTCCCATCTTTAACCCCACTCTTTTATTGGGCAACTTGTTTTTAGATTTCTGCTTTCACTTTCTTATTTATAGGGAGGAGATAGTAATAGTAATGATCTAGTAACCTCACAGAATACTTCAGGTTTATTAGTAAGTGAGCATCTTATTTCAGCAAATCCATATAAGACATAAAGACAGCATTTATATATTTTTATTCCTATCAATGGTCAGTCTTATTTTCTGTAGGTAATGATAGATACCACCCTGTCTATGGCCAGTTATCTCTGTCCAGGTCACTTTGAACAGGCAGTGAATTTTGTATTTGTAATATAATTTGTATTATGGGGGAAAGCATAATACTTCCCCTGATGTACGTTTCATAAAATTGAGGTTGTGATTTTCCCAAATGTATTCCGCTATGAAGTAAACTATTAATATAGGCCTTTGAGTCCTTAACCTTGTGTCCTCATCAAATTGTTTTATAGAGAAACGATGCATATTAAAGTTATCTTTTTAATGGTTCACTCATCATTTCTGTCTGTTCCTTTCTCCCCAAGTAAAATAAATAACCCTCTTTCTTCATTTTGTTGTGAATTCAATTTGCCCAAAATAGGCTGTAGATGGGTTAATTAAATAATTATATATTGTAATGGACTTGGGATTAGAATTTGTATCAAATTGGGACAAAAACACTTTAAATAATGAGAAAATAATACAATGCACTTAATGTGAACTTTATCGTATGAACATAGATCATAACTTTAGAATCTTCTTGATGCACGGGAAGCTGAATTTTAGGCCAAAACTCTGCTGATCATATAGTAATAACTACTTTTAAAAATAAGTCCCTGAACCAGCTCGTTTATATTTCATTTGTATCTTTCTCATGAAAGGTGACTTAATAAAATAATGAGTACATGAACTTGTGATTGTTTAATTCCAATTAAATAGGAATTAAGTTTCTCTTTTTATGATTTCAGACAATAATGTTTTCTTTTCAGTTCTATTTGTGAGGAACTTGTGTTTTTCAGAGCCCCTCATGAAACCTCCTCTCTCAACTTTTCATAGGGTCTTTGCACTTCTGAATTTGGGACATTGGACAATATTTCCTGGTATTTTTCCAAGTGATCTTTAAAAATGGGCTCCAGGAAGATTTTAACAATCAAGTGAATGATTTCTGTGTTAAAATCTTTTAAACATGTTGTCATAACCTAGTGTGTGTGGGTGGGATGGGGTGAACAAGTAATAACCAGAGAAACCTAAGAGGGAACTAAAAATGTTTTCAACTTATTTGCTAATAATTATTCAATCACTTTTATCTAGTCTCTTTGGAAATTCTAGAAGCGTTTCCATTTCAGATTTAATATATTTGGATCATAAATAAATATCAAGTACCTTTTTGGAGGCATTAGAAACTAAATATTATGCAAAGTCTACCCTCTGTTGCGTCAGGAGCTTGAATTGTTTTCATTAAAATACCTGCTATGAAAGCCCTGAGATTAGATGGGCAGTTAGCTCCCCTTTCCCTCCCGCTATTGAATGTCAGAGATTTGTATTGTTGGTAGGAACTGAGATTTCATTTTCTTTGGCCACATTCTGATGCTGGCTCCCCCACAGCAGTGGTCCTGTTTTGGATTTTTATCCCCAAGGTAAGTGAGAAAAGATATTTCAGGAGAGAAGTGTGGGTTTGTTGATGGTGGAGGGGCAGGGGAAGCAAATGAACATCTTCAGAATGAGAATGTACATCTTTGCTTGAATGTATGTGAAATGGAAAATACTTCACATAGTCTAAAGCTCTCATTGGTGGGATTATCAAGCAGTGTTTATGGTCAAAATATGACTGAAGGTTTTTCTGAAGCAAAATGTTGTATATTATGTATGGGACAGGCGCTTGTGTACCTGACCTAAGTTTATAAGCTAATAACCTTGTGTTCCAAGAAAAACTGTCAGGTCTTACAACACCAAGGTTTTGTTTTGAGTTATTCTGGTAATTGGATTATTTTGCTCTTAAATAATCATTCCTGGAAATTCCAAAATATAAAGGGAAAGTCACATTTAATTTAATTTATGGGGAGGATACCTTTTTTCATCAGTGTAAGTCTTTCAGAATTGACTAAAAGTTGAATTTTCTCGTAACAAATACCATTCACTATTATCTACTATTTGGAATGACTGTAAATATCAACAAAATAGATCAAGCAAGTTTTACAAGCGGGACTCCACGCAAATGATAGGAAGTAAAATCTTGAAATAAATCAACCAAAATAATTGAGCTAGAATGTATTACGAATAAACAAAAGGAGTTAAAAAATTATATCCTTAAAGAATTGGTGATGGTAAAACAGATCCTCTAAGGTTACCTTCCCAGGGTAGTAATAATAATTCTGCTGAAACCAGTGTGGTCCTTGTGAGAGCAGCTTCTTGCTGCTGATAAAGGGTACTGGACCCTGGAACTTGGTGTTCTCAGTGTGTACTCAGCTATCCCTTGATCATGCATCCTGGGTTTAAATAACAGAGTGGCAAATATTTAGAATGATTTTTATGTGTCTTTGGGATTTTTCCTTCCCCACCATTGGTAAATAGCATATTTCCTCCACCAATCTGTGACCTTTGAGATAACTTCCCTTGTTAAACACACACTCATTTGTGTGGGTGTTTGTTTCCTTTCTTCTTCCCTCTCCCCATTTCAAAAGCTGTTTTTGTGTGCCTCCCCATTGAACTGCTTTCAGCTTAGAGTAAGGTCTTCCAATGAGCCTCATGTCTGTAGTTTTGAAAGGAGAGATTTAGAGGTAAAGGAATTAGCAATCACAAACATCAACCTGCAAATGCGAATTAATTAGAGACGGGTTTTCCATTGTAAATTATGCTTCCATATTACTGGTTGTAACTTCCATGATAACATATATCAGAATGAAATACAGGTTGATTGAGATACTCTTCTAAAGTATATGATACAATTTTATTGGTTGGCAAAATGATCTGTATGATATTTGTGGATTTTCAGGGGCCCATATGCACCTTTTGAAATAAAAATATTATACTGGAAATGGATGAAAACATGCCATTTGCCCTGCTCTCTACAAACTGGGATATTTAGAAATCAGTGCACATTAGTAAGCTGGAGGCCATGAAACAGTATCCAAGCTCTCCTGTACTAATTTATCCGATGGCTGTTGCCACATAGTTGTCAGCCCATTAATCTGGGGCAATATTTTCCAACTCTTACCGATTTGTGCCACTCCTGGAGAACTTGCTGAGGCCCTGAGGGGATGCAACAGCAACCCAAACTTTATCTGTACCTTCATAGTTTTCTTGTCCATCTGTATGTAGTTTTCCTCTATGTATTTTTCCCTCTGATCTGGGCTGAATTGCCAGAGGGAGGGAGCAGGATAGAATGAAGAGACCAGTGTGAGGAGACTTACCAAGGTTCATCATGAAACACCAGAGGTATTACATCAGGTTAATGAAGGGCTTATTGAAACCTGGCTCCCCATCTGAATTCTGTTACTGACACATTAACTGTGAGTCAGACTTCCATTTGCTTAGTGTCAGGTATTGTTTCTATTATTATTTCTTCCACTGCTACTACCACTGTTATTGAAATCAGCTATCATTTGTTGTGTCATTGCAGCTGAATTCATTGCACTTTAAATTCGTATGTCCACCAACTTGTATTCTCTTGTTTAGGTATAGTAGCATGGGGTGGTAGTGGGGTTGGTCTAGGCTATAACACCTAATTATCTAAATCGATAATACCATTTTATAGCCTCTTTATTTCTTGTTTGTTTTCTCACTTAAGAAATAGGTATCAAGGGACACCTGGGGGGCTCAGTAGGTTAAGCTTCTGACTTCTGCTCAGGTCATGATCTCATGGTTCATGAGTTGAAGCTCTGCGCCAGGCTCTGTGCTGACAGGTCAGAGCCTGGAACCTGCTTCAGATACTCTTTCTTTTCTCTCTCTACTCCTCCCCTGCTTGCGTTCTCTCTCTCTCTCTCTCTCTCTCTCTCTCAAAAATTAATAAACATTTTAAATAATCAAAAAAAACAATAAATTGGTGTCAACATGTATCTGTGCCTCTAAGTATTCTTCTGTAGCAAACTTTGTTTTTAATATGTGAATTTATCTACTATTTTATGGTTAGATAGCATACACCTATCCAATCAAATTTAAATTTTTTGCTACTACAAAAATTGTTTTGTATTTCCTTGTATCTATGTCACACTTGTTTTCTTAGGAAACACTTCTGGAAGCATAGCTGGTGGGTGAAAGAGTGTATTTATTTATCGAAGTTTGGTTATTTTTGTCAAATTATCCTCCAGCAAATTGTTTCCTTTCAATTTATTCTATTGGTGGTGCATGAGAGGGCCTATTTTCTCATATCTTAAGTAATAATATTTTTAAGAATTTTTGCCAGTCTGATATTGGGAAAATAGTATCTCATTGTGGTTTTATTTGCATTCCTTAAAATACTAGTGAGGTTGGACATTTTTCCCTTGGTAAATTGCCTATTAATGTATTTGCTTACTTTTCCTTTGGGATGCTTATTTTTTATTAATTTTATTGAAGATCTTTATGTAGTAAAGAGAGTATTCTATTTGTTTATAGGTATTCCATAATGTAAATATGTTTCCCATTTTCTTAGTTACCTTTTGAGTTTTTCCTTTGGTATACTTTTACATGAGAAATTTTTGTGCATGTAGTTGAATCTTAACATGTTTTTCTTTTGAAGTTCCTGCCTTCGGTGTTGGGTTTAGAAAGGATTTCTCCATCCCAAGATTGCACACACTTCTCCTATCTTTTCATCCAGTACTTTTTCAGTTTATTGAATTTACATTTAAATCTTAATCTGTCTGGAATTGTTTTTTTGTTTTGGAGTATGAAAACATTACTTCTTTAACTGTGTTTTTTCCAAATAGGTTTCCATTTGTCCTGTCAATGATTTACTGAATGATCTACCCTTTCTCTTTTAAGTTTTAGGTGAGCAAACATAATACAAAATTCTGCCGATGGATTTTCTATCTTTTTTTTTGTTGTTGATTTCTCCACCTCTTTTTTTTGCACAGGGGGGCGGGGATCAATATCACATTGATTTAACTATGTATTGCATGTAAATATCTGATAGTTTGAGTCACTCTTTTTCAACAGTTTCTTGGCAACGCATCATCTCTTGACTAGATGTTTGTAATGATGTCTTAATTGTTCATTTTACCATTGGTCTCACTCATTTCTAATCTCTTCACAACAGAGTTGGCTATTGTTCTAAAGCACAAATTGGATCGTATTGCCCTCCTGCTTGTTGTATATACTTCCAGCCACTTTTAACCAACTAAAAATGGGCATGTTGTCTATCGGAGTATTTTAGACCTGAAGTTCAAGCAATTTCTGTGCCTTCAGGGTATTTGTGGACACTATACACACTATCTTGGTGAATGTGCTTTTTTATTTATTTAGTTATTTATTTCAATTTCTGAGAGGCCAGCTCATAGTGTCACTAGACTTTGAAACAGCCATGACCCCATAGCAGTAGTAGTAACCACTGGACTACAGGAAGGTGGTCAGACTCCTCAGAATGCCACATAGGAGCAGGCTCTCCATGGGTAGATTCTATTTACCTCCCTCACTACTCCCACACCTTCCCTGCTTCTTACGCATCCTGAACTGCCTGCAGTTTACTAAACAGTCTGCTGATTCATGCCTCAGTGCTTTTGTACATGCTATTCCATTTCCCAAAGTGTTCTCCCACACACACTTCACCCATCTGAAAAGTTGCTGCTTGTCCTTCAAGAAATGATCTAAAGATCTTGTCCTCTGAAACTGCCTGATCTTAGGCACAGTTTGTTACCTTCTCCTTTAAAAAAAAAAAAAAAAAAGGCAGTGCACGTAGTCATTTTTTTAGTCATTACTCTTGTATTCCTGTTGGGTTCTTGGGCAGAAACCAAGAAATTTGGGGTACAAAGGAGAGTGGAAGGGTGAGGGAAAGCAAGGAGGATGGTTAGTGGGCTCTTGCAGTCCCACATGATTTTTGTGGCCTCAATTCAAGTGACAGCAGTGTGGATACAGGAAGGAAGTGGAGTTGAGATTTGGTTTCAAAATCTGGTGGACAGGATTTGTTGATTAACTGTCGTAGGGGCTAAAGAAAGGGAGCAATCTGGTGTAATCTTTAGGTCTCTAACTCAAAACACCTGGCTGGACGGTGTGGTCATTGTTTTTCTTGTTAAGCTTATGGACTCAGTAAGGGTTCATCCAGTGATAATTTCCAACAGTCCTTACACTCCACTTTTCCTGAGTTAATGCAAAGGTAGGTCTGACAACATGTGGGATAGTTTGAATAGTTCCTGCATTGCTTCTTGAGATGGTGGCACTGGGCCTTGTCATGTGCTAGGCAGTAGGGCAGGAGAAAGCCTTCATGGATAAGATGTGTCTTAAATGGATCTGAAATTAATAACAAAGAAAATTTAAAATTATCAGAGGTGGTGTGAAGTTCACATCCACCATCCATAATCCATTTGTGTTAATTTTCTGGGATGTCTGTGATCCTACACAAAGCAGACATTTTTTCCCCCATTTATAGAAGCTTTGATATTGGAGTAAAAACAATGTTTACTAATTAGGTTGGGTGGAGTCTGAATTTACAGCTATGTTTATTGGTTATCAACTGCAACATTCTGGAGATAGGAAATCTGTCGAGCTGTCCTATTCTTTTTAAAGGCTGCATGGTATTCTCTTGCTTGCCTGTCAAATCATTTCTGTACCTCAAAACCTCCTAGTGGACATTTGGGTTGTTTTACAGTGTTTTCCTATTTCCAACAGTGCACACATGTGCAAGTGTATCTGTAAGACAAAGTCTTAAGCATAGAATTATTGGGTGAAAGCAGTTACCAAAGTTTTCACCATGAAAGTTGAACCAGTCAACTCTCCTGGCGGGGTCTGTGCCTTACTGCGGCTCCCGCACCCCAGCAACCCTGAGCGCTAATCTGATGGGGTGGGGGGAATTTACCTCATTGTTACTTTGATTAATATTTCTTTGATCAGGAATACAACAGAGCAGCTTTTCCTTGTTAATATTTGTTTCCTTTACCCACTGTTAGCTATTCTTAAACCTCTGAAATTGAGAGAAAATGGTGTTGGAAGAAAAATTTGCTCTTTTTTCCTGGTCTCTCTATGGCCATTGGACAGAGAGGCCCTAATTTCCCATTCTGTGGAGACTGACTCCTGTTACTCAGATAATAGTCCCTATTCCTTTCATAACCGTATTTATTTATGAAATAAATAAAGGCATACTGTGTGCCAGATTCTGCCATAGGCACTGGGGTGGGTGTGAGGAGACTAGCCAATGAGCAAAAATGACATGAAATCCTGCCCTTATGGAGCTTACCTTCTAAAGGAGAAAGCATACTATGAATAAATTAAAGAAAAAAAAAAAAGAACTGTCAGGTGGTGGTAATACCATAAGAAGAATAAAGCAGATACATGGTTTCAGTGGTGTGGGTGAGAAGAGGTGTGCTATTTTATATAAGGTTGACAGGAAAGTTATTTCCAAGCAGTTTTCCTCTTTCTTTTCCTCCGCATGCTCTCTTGTAGTTATCCTCTCTTTTTGATTCTTCATATTCCTTTCAAGTGTGAATTGTCAGATTAAGAATAGGGTTAGAGCTTTGTTTAATGACCTTCCCACAATGATTGCATTAAAATGTTACCTGTTCAGTGTGAATTCTGTGGTATGTTGGAACAAATAAAGGATCTCTAAAGACCACTTAAATACTGTTATGTTTATAGGGTGACAAGGAGAACTGGTATCTGGTGTAGAAAAGGTGTGAAATACTCCAGCATTTACTGATAATATTCTAGCACTCCATTCACAGATAGTGCCAGCTTCTCACAACTACCTAATGTCCATCACAAAAGAGATAGCTTCTCATCCAGACTGGTTTATGAATTTTGCCCTCATGACAAAGGGAGTCTTCATTTGCAAAAGTTGTTCTAATTGAAGGAGAGTGGAAATGAAAATTCATCATGTCCTCCATGACTTCTGAATGTAAAATGTGTACAACAGGGTTGGTTGGAAAACAAAAGTTTTTGTTTATTTGGATTCTCAGGAGCTGGATGGAAAAGCTCTAAGATTTTTTACCATGGAAGCCATGGTAACTGAATTTCTATAATGGATATTAAAGATCTGAAGAGTATTCTCAATTTACATATTCTCTCTGAATTTATGCTCAGAGAAAAGGTATTAATAAAAATTAACATAAGGAACAGTGTTTTAAGAATGTTCAAAGTCTGCAGACAAATAGTACTGGAAAAGGCTACCAGTATATGCTCAGGCAAAAGTCATAGAGGGATTTTGGGTCCAAACTTAAGAGTGTCTACCCACCATCAATTTTGAGTGAAGCCACAGTCTGCCTGAGAACTTATTACATTATCTAATTAGATAATGTAAGCCTGAGGTAGGTAACTTCATTACACCTTTTAGTTAAAGAAACTGAGACAAGTGACCTGGCAAAATAAAACTGTTTATAAATACTAGAATTGGGATTTGAGCCACATGTGTCAGATATCAAAGCTTGTGCCCAATGAGTGTTGACTGAGTACCTCCAAAAGGTGAAGCAATAATTTAAGATGGGTTCACACATGTTCAAGCATTACAACAACATGGTAAAGTAGATGTTACATTGCAGAGAAGGACACGAGCACTAGACAGGTAGGTGTGTCAAAGACACACGTTTTAGAGTGGTCAAGGCAGGATCTGAACTCAAGACCTCTGTCTCCAAACCCAATGAGTTTTTTTCTTTATCACAGCCTATTCTGTGCACAGTGATCATCATATTCTTCCAGTTGTCTGCTCCTTTGAGGTAAATTGATAATTAGCAGAGATTCCTAGAAGAAGGGTGTAAAATATCTGCACTTGAAAAAGCTTCACAGGATTTTCCCATCATTTAGGCCATTACTGTATTGAATCTAATTTGGTACTTCGGGAAACAGCATCAGTTCTGTGGGGAGTGTTCAGTATGTGTCAGTGAACTAAATGGTATCCTGGTGGCCCAAGAACACTCACCTTGCTTCTAAACCTGTAGGAATAATAGTTTCCACCTGCAAGTAGCAGTAGGCAGTCACACTCCAATTTGGAAGGGCTTGGAATGGATGTGTATTTTCTGGTTCCATGCCCCATGCTTTATTGAAATATAGCTGACAAAAGTATAAGATATTTGAAGGGTACAGCATGATTTGATATATGCATATCTTGTGAAAGGATTCCCTCCCACCCCATCCAGTTATTGAAAACATCCATCACCTCACATTTGTAGCTTTTTGTTTTGTTCTTTTTTTTTTTTTTTTGGTGAGAATGTTCTGCTGTTGTAACACCTTTCAATTATGCATGACAGTGTTCTCAAATATAGTCAACACATTCTACTTTAGATCCTCCAACCCTATTTATCTTACAAATGAAAGTTGGTACCCTTTATCAACCTTTTCCTATTATTTCCCATTCCTTTCTACCCAGCTCCTGGCAACCAATTTTATATTGTTTCTGTTAGTTCAATCTTTTTTTTTTTTTTTAAAGATTCCATGTATAAGTGTTACAATGTAGTATTTGTCTTTCTGCTGGGCTTATTTCACTTAGCATAATATCCTCTTGGTTTCTCTGTGTTGTTGTTTCAAATGAATGGACTTCTTTCTTTTTTAAAGACTGAATAATAATCCATTGTGTGTGTGTATCACATTTTATTCATCTATTGATGCTTAATTTGTTTCCATACCTCGACTATTGTGAATAACGTTATGAATATGGCAGTACAGATATCTCTTTGAGATGATTTTGTTTCCTTTTAATATATACCCAGATATGGGATTTCTGGACTGTAATGATAGTTCTATTTTTAATTTTTTCAGGAATTTCCTTACTGTTTTCCATAGTAGCCATATCAGTTTACATTCCCTTACATTATATAAGGGTTCTGTCTTCTGTACATCCTTGCCAACATTTGTTGTCTTATTGTTAATAAACATCCTTAGAGTTGTGAGGTGTTACCTCATTTTGATTTTGATTTGTATTTCCCTGATGATTAGCAGTGTTGAAGCCCTTGTATGTTCTTGTTGGCTATGAGTATGCCATCTTTGGAAACATGTCTATTTAGGTCCCATCTTTAAATTGTTTTTTGTTTGTGGGTGGTTTTTTTTTTTTT
>CM053572.1:40007457-40064699 GCA_028646485.1 Cryptoprocta ferox | reverse complement strand
AAAATCATGAGAGACTCTTGAATACTGAAAACAAACTGAGGGCTGAAGAGGGAGGGGGAAAGGGGAAGGAGGGTGATGGTCATGGAGGGGGGCACTTGTGGGGAAGAGCACTGGGTGTTATATGGAAACCAACTTGACAATGAACTATTTAAAAAAATAGATAAAATAAAATTGAGAAAGAAAAAATCATATGCAGAGAAAAGGGCAGTGGATTTGCACAAAATAATCGCACTCATATAACCAAATTTTAAAAATTAGAACACTGCACCCTGCACTCACCTCATCCCATGGATACAACTAGAAAACACCCACGAGTGTCAACCTGAACACAGCCTAAACACTGGCAAAACAGACTCTCCACAACTAAACGCAGCCAAGAGGCCACAGGGTAGAGGGAAGGAGGGATGAAGACATGGTGGGGAGCTAAATGGACCTGCAGGACTGTCTGCCAGAGAGAGGGAGACAGCACAACAAACATCTCACAGCTATAGCATAGAAGCAGCAGTTTGAAAAACACCCTGGTTATATGGGGAGGTGGGAGGGGAGCTAACTGTTTACTGTTGCAGAGCATGAACCAGAGGCACAGAGACCTTTGGGAGACTTCTCCAGGGAAAAAGGAGCTGGTGGGCACTATTTCCCTCCCCTGTGTCCCAGCTTACACACACAGACACCAGCAGGAACCAGGGCAGTATCAACACACGCTACCTAACTTGGTAACAGTGCACCCTACCCCCACATGCTCCTGCAGACGTGCCCCTCCAGGCAGGCCTCCTCCCTTCCAGGTCCCTTCCTACAGCAGACCAGGCAAACATTGCTAATTTTCTGTGTCCCACCCTTGTATTCTCCTCTAAACATACCCCCCTCCCACATGCCTTTGGCCAGAACCCATTCAAAGCAATGTTACAACTCTGGCAGTATGCCAGCAGCCCCCACCAGAAAGCAGCACCACTCTAAAGTGACTCCAGCCCAGGAGAGAGGAAGGTAACAACACATACCAATCCAAACGCAGGTGAGGGCAGACTTGAAGTCTGACTGCAGACTTAGAACACTGCACCCTGCACTCACCTCATCCCATGGATACAACTAGAAAACACCCACGAGTGTCAACCTGAACACAGCCTAAACACTGGCAAAACAGACTCTCCACAACTAAACGCAGCCAAGAGGCCACAGGGTAGAGGGAAGGAGGGATGAAGACATGGTGGGGAGCTAAATGGACCTGCAGGACTGTCTGCCAGAGAGAGGGAGACAGCACAACAAACATCTCACAGCTATAGCATAGAAGCAGCAGTTTGAAAAACACCCTGGTTATATGGGGAGGTGGGAGGGGAGCTAACTGTTTACTGTTGCAGAGCATGAACCAGAGGCCCACCAACAAAAGCATCTCAAAGGGAAACACACAGAAAGTACCCTGTAGTTCCATGCTAGTCTATCTGGCAAATGCCTGGTCTGACAACTCAAGCTCAGTGTGGCCCAAGACTGGCCCACTAACACAAGGACCAAACCCTGCCCACAACAGGCAAAGAGAGCCATGACAAATGACTGGACTTAAGGCAAAAGCAGCTCAGCCACAACAGCCGGGCTTATGTAACACACTCAGTAGACACCTGTGAAGGGCCAGGTTCTGGTGAAAAGGGGACACTCCAATGCCAGGCACTACAAGACCTCTTCTTCATAAGGCCACTACTTTCAATAGCAGGAGACATACCTGACTTTCCTAACACATAGAAACAACCACAGAGAGTTAGACAAAATGAGGAGACAAAGTATGTTTCAAATGAAAGAACAGGATAAAATCACAGCAAGCAAGCTAAATGAAACACAGGTAAGTAATATGCCAGATAGACAAGTAATGGTCATACTCACTGGACTTGAGCAAAGCCTCAAGTCTCAAAAGACCTTAGAAAAGAGTGGAGGACCTCAATGAGACCCTAAACAAAGAGATAAGAAACGTAAAAAAGAACTAATCAGAGATGAAGAACTTCTGAGATTAAAAATACACTAGATGGAGTAATTAGTGGACTAGAGGAAACAGAAAACAAACCAGAGACCTGGAGGACAGAGTAATGGAAAGCAATCAAGTTGAATAGGACACAGATTAATAATAATACTAATAATAATAGTAATAATAATAATAATTAAAAAGAAGAAGGAGGAGGAGGAGAACTAGTAGTAGTAGTAGTAGTAGTAGTAGTAGTAGTAGTAGTAGAAATGAAAAGAAAATCAGGGACTCAGCGACACCATCAAGGTTAATAACCTTCACATAGGAATTCCAGAAGGATAAGAGAGAAAAGGGGAAAGAAATTTTATTTGAAGAAATAATGGCCAAAAATATCCTAAATCTGAGGAAGGAAGCAAAAATCCAGACCTAGGACACACAGAGAAGCCCCAATAAAATCAACCCAAGTAGGTCCACACAAACACACATAGTAATTAAAATACAAAAAGTAGTGATAAAGAGCGAATTTTAAGAGTAGCAAGAGAAAAGAAAACAGTTGCATACAAGGGAAAAATAAGGCTATCAGCTGATTTTTCAGCAAAAGCTTTGCAGGCAGGAGGGAGTGGTAGGATATGTTCAAAGTGTTGAAAGTTAAAAAAAAAAAACTGCAGTCAAGAATACTCTAACCAGCAAGTCTATCGTTCAGAATAAAAGGAGAGAGGGGCACCTGGGTGGCTCAGTCGGTTAAGGGGCCTACTTTGGCTCAGGTCATGATCTCATGGTTGGTGAGTTCAAGCCCTGCATCGGGCTCTGGGTTGACAGCTCAGAGCCTGGAGTCTGCTCTCTCTCTGACCTCCTCTGCTCACGCTCTGTATCTCTGTCTCTCAAGATTAAATAAATGTTAAAAAAAAATTTTAAGTCTATCAGAATAAAAGGAGAGATAAAAAGTTTCCACACAAACAAAACTTAAAGAAATTCATCACCATGAAACCAACCCTACAAGAAGTGTTAAAGGGGATTCTTTGAGTGAAAAGGAAGACCATACATACAAGTGAGAAAGTTAGGAAGCACAAATTAGTAAAAAACATATATCTATAGAAATCAGTCAAGGGATTCACAAAGCAAAAGGATGTAAAGTATTATACCATATACCTAAAACATGGTAGGGGGTCAGGAATAAAAAAGTATTCCAAATGAGCATCCATCAACTTTATATAGACTGCTATACACATAAGATAATATATACAAACCTAATGGTAACCATAAATTAAAAACAGTAATAGAGATGCCAAAAAAAAAAAAAATCCTAGTACAACCCTGAAGAAAGCCAGAAAATTCCAAGAGAAAAGGGCAAGTAAAGGAACAATGAAGAACTACAAAAGCAACCATAAAACAAGTAACAAAATGTCAATAAGTATATACCATCACTAATTACTTTGAAAGTAAATGGACTAAACAGTACAATCAAAAGACATAGCGTGATGGAATGGAAAAAAAAACAAACATCTATATGCTGCCTACAAGAGATTCATCTCAGACTTTAAAGCCATGCAGGATGAAAGTGAAGGGATACAAATGCATTTATCATGCAAATGGAACTGAAAATAAAGACAGGGTAGCAATACTTCTACTGGACAAAACAGACTTTAAAACAAAGACTGTCACAAGAGACAAAGAAGGACACTTAAGAACAAAAAGAGAACCATCCAACAATAAGATATATCAATTGAAAATATACAATGCACTCAACATGAAAGCATCCAAATACATAAAGCAGCTAATAACAAACACACAGGAAGTAATCAATAGTAAAACAATAATAGTAGGGAACTGTAACAGTCCACTTACATCAATGGATAAATAATCCAGACAGATTATCAAGAAAACAGTGACTTTGAAAGACACATTAGACTAAATGGATCTAACAGATATATTCAGAACATTCCATCCTAAAACCTTAGAATACACATTCTTTCAAGTGCACATGGAACAGCCTCTAGAATAGATAACATGTTAGGCCACAAAACAAGCCTCAACAAATTCAGAAAGACTCAAGTCATACCATGCATCTTTTCTGACCACAATGCAGTGAAAATAGAAATCAATCACAAAAAAATATATATATATATGGAAAGGACACAAATACATGGAGGTTAAATAACATGCTTCTAAACAATGAGTGTGTCAGAGGGCCTGGGTGGCTCAGTCGGTTAAGCGTCCAACTTCGGCTCAGGTCATGATCTCACGGTTCATGCGTTTAAGCCCCGCATCGGGCTCTGTGCTGACAGCTAGCTCAGAGCCTGGAGCCTGTCTTCAGATTCTGTCTCTCCCTCTCTCTCTGACCCTCCCCTGCTCACGCTGTCTCTCTTTCTCCCTCAAAAATAAATAAAAACATTAAAATTAATTAATTAATTAATTTTTTAAAAAAACAATGAATGTGTCAAACAGGAAATTAAAGAAGAAATCAGAAATTACATGGAAATAAATGAAAATGAAAACATGACAGTCCAAAATCTTTGGGATGCAGCAAAAGTGGTTCTAAGAGGGAAGTTTATAGTAATATAGGTCTGCCTCAATATACAAGAAAAATCTTACATAAAAAACCTAACATTACACCTGAAGGAGCTAAAAAAGAGAAAAACAAAACCCGAAAGCAACAGAAGGAAGGAAATAATAAAGATTAGAGTAGAAATAAGCAAAATAAAAATATAAAAATAAAAATAAATTAAAAAGTAACAAGAGAACAGGTCAGTGAAGGAGCTGGTTCTTTCAAATAAATCGGTAAAATTGATAAACTTCTAATGAGACTCATTAAAAAGAGAGAGAGAAAGGTGGAAGGTGGGGGGGAGAGGACTCAAACAAAATCAGAGAGAAAAGATAATAAATAGCAACCAACATCACAGAAATACAAAGGATTATAAGAGAATATCGCATAAAGTTATATGTCAATGAATTAGACAACCTAGAAGAAATGGATAAATTCCCACAAACATAGAACCTACCAAAACTGATGCAGGAAGAAATAAAAAATTTAAACAGATCAATTACTAGCAATGAAACTGATTCACTAATCAAAGAAACTCACAAAAAACAAAAATCCAAAACCATGAAGCTTCACAAACTAAACATGTGAAGAAGAGTTAGTATCTTTTCTTCTCAAACTATTCCAAAAAATAGAAAAGGAAGGAAAACTTCCAAAATCATTCTATGAGACAAGCATTACCCTGATACCAACACCAGATAAACACACTACAAAAAAAGAGAACCACAGATCATTGACTCAAGTGAACATACATGCAAAAATCCTCAAAAAAATATTAGCAAACTTAATTCAACAATATATTTAAAAAGTCATTTATCACAGTCTAGTGGGATTCATTCCTGGGATGCAAGCATGATTCAAAATTCACAAATCAACAAATGTGATACAACACATCGATAAGAGAAAGGATAAGAACCACATTATAATTTAAAGGATGCAGAAAAAGCATTTGACAAAGTACAATATCCATTCATGATAAATACCCTCAACAAAGAAGGTTTACAGGGAACATACCTCAACAAAGAAAGGCCATATATGAAAAACTCACAGCCAAAATCATACTCAGTGGTGAAAAACAGAGAGCTTTTCCTCTAAAATCAGAAAGAAGACAAGGATGTCCATTCTCGCTGTTTTTATTCAACAGTGTATTAAAGGTCATAGCCACAGCAATCAGACAACAGTAAGAAAAGAAGGCATTCATTGGTAAAGAAAAAGTAAAACTTTGACTATATGCATATTACATGATCTTTATAAATAGAAAATCTGCAAGACTTCACCAAAAATCTGATAGAACTGATAAATTCAGTAAGGTCACAGGTATAAAATCCAAATAGAGAAATCTGCTGCTTTCCTATACACTAATAAGGAAGTATCAGAAAAAGAAATTAAGAAACCAATCCCATTTACAATTGCACCAAAAATAATAAAACATCTAGGAATAAACTTAACCAAAGAGGTGAAGGACCTGTACTGAAAACTGAAAACTATAACACACTGATCAAAGAAATTGAAGATGACAAACACAAATGGAAAGACACTTCAGGGATTGGAAGAACAAATATTGTTAAAATGTCTATGCTACCCAAAGCAATGTACAGATTGAATGCAACCCCTTCCCAAAACACCAGGAGCATTTTTCACAGAACTAGAACAAATAATCCCCAAATTTGTGGGAAACCACAAATAACCCTGAACAGCCAAGCAATCTTGAAAACGAACAAATCTGGAGTTATCACAACCCCAGGTTTCAAGATACACTACAAAGCAGTAATAATCAAAACAGTATCATACTGGCACAAAAATAGACACACAAATCAACAGAACAGGGTCGAGAGCCAAGAAATAACCTCATGATTATGTGATCAATTAATCTTCAACAAAGGCAGCAAGAATATACAATGGGGGCAAAGACAATATCTTCAACAAATGGTGTCAGGAAAACTGAACGATTACGTGCTAGAGAATGAAACTGGATGACTTTCTTAGACCATACATAGAAATAAACTCAAATGGATTGAGAACCTAAATGTGAGGTATGAAACTAAAAACACTAGAAGACAGCACAGGCAGTACCTTCTATAACATCAGTTATAGCAATATTTTGCTAGATATGTTTCCTGAGGCAAGGAAAACAAAGGCAAAAATCAACTATTGGAACTTTATCAAAATAAGAAGGCTCTGACCAGCATAGGAAACAATTAACAAAACAAAAAGAATCTAATGAATGGGGAAACCTATTTACAAATGATATATCTGATAAAGGGTTAGTATCCAAAATAAATAAAGAACTTAAACAACTGAGCATCAAAAAAATTAATAATTTCATTAAAAATGGGCAGAAGACATAACAGACATTTTTTCCAAAGACATACAGACAGCCCACAGACAAACACATGAAAAGATGCTCAACATCACTCATCAACAGGGAAATGCTTATCAAAACCACAATGAGATTCCACTTTACACCTGTCAAAATGGATAAAATGAAAAACATAAGAAATGACAAGTCTTGGCAAGATTGTGAAAAAAGGGAAACATGGTACACTATTGGTGGGAATACACTGGAAAAGCCACTGTGGAAAAGATTATGGAGTTTCCTTAAAAAAATTAAAAATAGAATTACCATAATATCCAGCAATTCCATTACTGGGTATTTACCCCAAGAATATAAAAACACTAATTCAAAAAGTTACAAGTACCCCTGTTTTTATTGCAGCATTATTGAAAATAGCCAAATTATGGAAATAGCCCAAGGGCCCATCGATAGATTAAAAATATAAAAAAGAAGGGATATCTATAAACAATGGACTATTAGCCATAAAAACAAATGAAATTATGCATTCTAGCTGTTCCACATGCTCACTGGTGTTGTCAATTTCCCCATTTTAGCCATTATGATGGATGTAGTATAGTATTGGTACTGTGGGTTTAATTTGAACTTCCTAGGGACTAATTAAGTTGAGTCACCCAGCTTTCTTAACCTTTCTGTGTTTACCTAGCCAACGGCCCACCTTGGTCATTTGATTCCTCTCTTGTTACATTCTTATGAGGGATGCTGCCCTAAGAACCAAGGGTGTGTACCATCATTCCACTCAAAGCCATCCTGTCTGTGGTCCACCAATCACTTCCGCATCATGTCTCAATCTCCCAAGCATGCCCCTCTGGTGTTCAGCCTCTTCTCTCCTGAAGTGGCCAATCTGACACCCAGCCCTTGCAGCTTAACAGATAACCTTATTCGCCAACTGCACCAGGAAAACCAAGTTCCTGCAGGTGTCAGCACCTGCAAGTTGTCTGCTGCTGTTACCATTTCCTTCCTGTCTCCAGCCCCAGAGAAAGCACTGTCCCTCCTTCACTTGAAAAGCCTTAAGCCCTAGGGGGTTAAAGACAATTGTATTCTTCTGAATTTGCTTCGCTCATATTACCTGTGTAACCAAGTGCAAATTACCTGACTCTACTGGACTCTGGTTTCTTACCTGGAAAATGAGAATATTGCTCACATCATAAAATCATTGTGAGAATAAAAGGATGACATGCTTAAAATGCCCTGTTTAATGCCTGATAGGTATTTTTTGCTCAGTAAATGTTTTTTTTTTCCATCTCTCCTTTTCTCTCTGCATCATTATTACTTTCTTCCTTTGAACTTAGACGCCGTAAGGTGGAAAATAAAAGCCCAACTTGGCTTTTGCGATGAGACCCAACTGAGACTTGAAACTTATTATTTATTAGCAACTATCTCAATTATTAATTTTGCTAAATCAGTCTCTCACTCTCCAAAAAAGAATCTGGGAATCTTTTACTCAGATGCACGACAATGACAAGTCAGGGTAAATGCACTTCTAGACTAGGGGTCTCAAAATATGGGCTCATAGGCAATGCATGAGCTGAGGCAATGTTTCATTTGGTTGGTTGGAGGGTTTTATTTAAAGTGCTACAAGGCGCCTGGGTGGCTCAGTTGGTTAAGCGTCCAACTTCAGCTCAGGTCATGATCTCACAGTTCGTGGGTTTGGGTCCCGCGTCGGGCTCTGTGCTGACAGCTACCAGAGTCTGGAGCCTGTCTTCAGATTCTGTGTCTCCCTCTCTCTCCGACCCTCCCCTGCTCATGCTGTCTCTATCTCTCTCTCAAAAATAAATAAAAAACATAATAAAATAATATAAAATAAAATAAAATAAAATAAAAATGAGCTAGACTTAATTACTAGGATCCTTTACACTGGATTTCCAAACTGTTGGCTTCTTTTGAAAAAACTGCAAGATCTAGGAACAGCTCATATTCCCTCATGGCAACAATCACCTGGAGCTGAGCAGTCCCTGGTCCCCAAGCCTGGCCAGGAACTTTCTGGTCTGCCACACTCCCCTCCCGCCCCTATTCTCCTCCACCGGGTCAGTCTCCCTCCTTTGCACCACCTCTCTAGGCCTTGATGGGTTTTAGTTTGCTACCTCTTCTCTAGATTCTTATTCATCTCAATGATTAATTGCGTTAGAGTTACAGAACACTTGTAATGTATTTAACATTGTTTCTTTTACAAATAGAGACTCCCTGTTCTCCAGATTTTTACCACTTGCAATGTCAGGCCTCATTAGTTTGCTGCTATAGCAAATTATCATAAAACTTAGTGATGGAAAATAATACAAATGTATTCTCTTACAGTTATGAACATTGAAGGTCCACAGTAGGTTTCACTGGCCTAAATGAGAGGTGGCGGAGCTGCATCCATTTCTGGGGGCTCTAGAGGAGAATCTGAGTTCTTGCCTTTTCCTGTTTCTAGAGGTTACACAGCCTGCTTTCTCCATCTTCAAAGCCAGCAATAACTGGCCAAGTCTTTCTTGTGCTGCATTATTCTGATGCTGCAATGACTCCCTTTTCCACTCTTAAGGACTCTTATGATACATAGGACCCGCCCAGATGATATAGGATAATGTCCCCATCGCAAAGTCATCAGAGCAGCAACCTTAATTCCATTTGCCACTTTAATTCCCCCTTGCCAGGTAATGTAACATATTCACAGGTTTCAGGGATCAAGACATGAATCACTGGTGGGGGGAATGGGGAATGGTATTCTACCTACTACAGTCCTCAACACTGTTACCAAACCTGTCTTTCCTTGAAAAATCCAGTTGAGACAGGACTTCTGGCTTACCTAATAGTGCTGTTACAGGTTTTATAAAAACAAGCCTCCAAAATACAAACAACTCATGGCTGACATTATAATGTGTCATGACAGGCAAAGCAAAACAGTTTTCTCCTCCATGCCTGTGCCTATAAACCCCAACTAGCTCTTTTTGCTTGCTCCCCCAAAACCCCATCATTTTTATGAGTTGTTAACAAGAACAAAGGAGGGGAAGGAGACTTAAAAGGAATGATACCAGCTACAGAACCAAGTGCAATTCCACTTGGAGATTTAAAAAAGAGGAAAGACTCAAGAGCTTATATAAGAAATTTCTGTGTTACCTAGGGTAGTCTAAACCCACAGCAAAACTCAGAACAATCATTCAGTCTGAGGGTAATCCTAAACCTGAGCATAAATCCTTAAGGTGTCCCTGAATATTCTGCCATGTTCCTTCTCGACAGTGTTATATAAATTGCCTGGTGAAGGTCATCTGCCTCACCCATGACACTATCATAATTAAACAGGAAAAAGTAAACAGGACAAAGCAAACAAAATCACATGGGATATTTTCTCCTATCATCTCTTTTCCAAATAGATTATCAAGCATTGTTTCCAGTTTGGGGCAAAAAAAAAAAAAAAAAGGATGATGAAACTCATACACAACCTTCATATATCTTTAATGAACTGAGATACAGAATTCATTTACTACTTCAAATTTTTAAATAAGAAATCTTACAAGTTCTATAATATCTTTAAAAATAATTGAATACACGTATGTTTTTCTCTATATAACATTTAAGGAATTTTCCAATATACCAAATAAATTCTAAATATGTTACTGTGCACTTTAATTCATTTCTTAAATCATACACAAAGTAGGTAATCCAATTCATCTTGATTTATCTAGCTGTGAAGGTGGGAAACATGGCCCACCTTGCCCTGCCTGAAGCATTTCCATGAGTCGATAATCTTCCTGGAATCAACATCTCTGTCTCATCACTCTTGTCTTCCATCTTCCAGACTCTTTCTCAGATCTTCCTAATTGTCTCTGTCCCCTAGACCTCATTTTCCTAACACTTATCACAGTTTTAATTAATTATGAGGGTAAATTTTTGTTCATCCCATGAGGAAAGGGATGCTATCTGCTAACTTTTTCTTTCAAGTTTCAGCTCTGTGCCTGGCACATAGTTGGCCCACAAACACTGCTGAATGAATGAATGCTTCCTACCCTTTTCTTTTTAACACACTTATATTCATTCATGCTAGACACTATTTTAAGTGTTTTGCATGTATTAATTCATTAATGCTTATAACCAATTCTATTATGTAGAGACTATTATTTCCTTGTTTTAAACAAAAGGGGCAGAGAAAGACTCAATAATGTATGCAAAATCATAGAGCCATTAATAATAGATAACATTTATTAAGTACTTAATATGAACCAGGCAGGGCTACAGTTAGTCACCTAAGGTGACTTTGCTCACATTACAACACAGATGATCTTCTTGGATGGATGAATTATAAAAGACATTCCTCCTCCTCAACAAGTAATCCTCCTGCAGGGCACAGGGTTTTTCAGTTGAGAGCAAGTTCCCACCTGCATTGGCCCCTCCACCATGAGCCTTTTCACAGAGCACAGCCTGAACAACATATAGTGCAGAGCCACAAACTGTTCTGAGGACTAAATGGTGACTAAGCCACAGCAACCCAATGACATAGCATCAGTATTATTATGCCAAATTTAAAGAAGCAAGAACAGCGACCCACACAAGTACTGAGCTGTCCAGCTACTGAGTGACAGAGGTAGGATTCAGGCCCAGGCACTGTGGCCCCAGAGCCCACAAACCTAACAATCCTCCCTACTGATTTCCTTATTCTAGATCCCTGCAATGGCTTCCTATCTAGTCTCCATGTCTCCCAGTTTGTCCCACAATTTAATTCACTACTGCAGCCCAAGTGAGTTTCCAAAGATCAACATCTGATCATGTCTCCTTCCCGCTTAAACATATATCCTTCCCCTTCAAGATCAAGTCAAGACTCCTTCCTATGGCTGAGAAGGCTCCTTATGATGTGTTCCTGGTCACCTTCCAGCCTAATGCCTTATAGCTCTCTCCTTCTGCACCCCCTCACTGCACACAATGACATAATGACACAAAACATCCTGCTCTATGAATCTTCATGTTTCTGCTTCCCTCAGGCCTTAGCACATGATATTCTTTCCACATGGAGCCCTCCTCCTCCCCTGTTGCAGTTGACTAGCTGGTACTCATACCTTAAGGCTTAGCCTAAATGTCATCTAAGAGTCATGTTACTGGAACACTCAGTCTAAATTACATCCGTCATAAATTCTTTCATCATATTCATGTTTTTCTTCATACCAATATTGCTCAAATGCGATTATTCAATCAATAGCAGTTTTCCCCAACAGTAACTATCATGATGGCAGCGGCCATGTCTATTTTGTGAATTAACTATAAACTCAGCATTTAGCAAATTTCCTGGCACATAAAGGCAAACAAACCTTGCTAAATGTCCTTCTTGGGTGTTCACTCTGATTCCCCATTTTGGTATTCACACAAGATATGATGCTGCCTGATTATTTCTGTTAGCCTCCATTAAATTGTAACTACTGAAAATACTGTAAGGACGAAGATTGTATCTGGACGTGGACCCCACTACTGAACTTCCAGTATTTAGCACAATGCCAACCACCTATCAGGCACTCAAACATTCCAGGAAAAATAAGGGAACAAGCATAAATAACTGGCCCCTTTAGAGTAAAAATCCTCTTTATCACCATAAATGGCATCCATGGATTGAAGAACTGTTGTATTTTAATGACTTCGAAGAAACAGAATCTATATGGAGCACTGAGAGGAAGTTATCAGTTTCAAAATCTTACCCAGTATGGGAAAGAAAGAAGAGGGGTTGAGAAAGTGTGGCATCAAGTTCACATAAGAGGAAAACCTCCCTGGAACATGGACTGTGGAACAAGAAGTACTGAGTGTCACAGGTTTTTTTCTTTGGTTGGTTGGTTTTTTGTTTTTTGAGTTTTTTTTGCAAACAGTGTTCGGCGTCAAACGCTGAGGTTTTGGAAGTATGCAACTTTCTCCAGAGCAGAGCTGTGGTGTGCTTGCTCCTACAGAGAATGGAGATGGCCCCGAGTACATAGCATGATGTAGAGATCTCCGGGGCACATTGGGAGAGAACCATTCCCCTTCCTGGAATCCTTTTATAAGAGGGTGTATTGCCTCCTCAAGGACAAAAGACCTTTCAGGCACCAGCCAAATGCCTTTCATCAGCAGGGGAAAGTGGTGCACCCTGAGAGAAGATAACCTTTGCTGCTTTTAGCGGTGCTACACCATAGATTGCACACACTGTGCAAGTGTGGGATAGTTTTTCAGGGAGAGAGGACTTCAGACACAACATGGACAGACTCTACTCTGAGGAGGGGAGGAGATCCACATGGTGCCACATGCCTTTAAGACTTTGGGTTTTGAATCTCAGCCATACGCCAGAGGCAAAATGCTGGAGAGTTGTGGAGCAGGGCAACCTGACTGCTCTCACTATTCTGTGAGAGCTGCCTCAACAGTGGGGGCTGTGAGATCCCCCTCTGGGAAGGAGACATTGGGGTGGTGCCATTTTCCCCCACCCAACATTAACATGGTGGGGGCTTCAGAGAACCTCCCCCAGTGGAGGCAGGACCTGCTTACACCAAACCCCACCCCTCTGTGCTCAGCAACTGCTCATTTATTGGGACCAGACTGACCCTGAGCCAATGCAGTGGGCCTCTCCTCCAGAAGACCAGCACAGCCAGCACCCCACATGAACCAAATGTACTGAAAATTGAGTACTTTGAAATGATATTTGCAGGTCTGATGGAGCTGCTTACTTTTTTTATTCTATTTTTTTCTTTCTTCTTTTTTTTTTTTCTTTTGGAATCAGGCTCATACTTTCTTATTTGTTTTGTTTTTTATTTCCTCTTTTTCTTCCATCAGGCTTTTTTTCTTTTTCTTTCTTTTTCCTTTTTTTCCTTTCTTTTTCTTTAGAATCACCTTATAGTTTTTTGATTTTCTGTTTTTGTTGTTGTTGTTGTTGTTCCATTTCCTTAGCTCATTTTTGGGGATCAGGTTTTTTGCCCCCCCCCCTTTTCCAGGCTTACTACAACAAACAAAGCAAAGCACGCCTAGTTAAAGATCCAAACACTCCCCTCTTCAAGAGAGGAGCAACTCTGGGACGCCTGGGTGGCTCAGTCAGTCAAGTGTTCAACTTCGGTTCAGGTCATGATCTCATGGTTCGTGGGTTTGAGCCCTGCATCGGGCTCTGTGCTGACAGCTCAGAGCCTGGAGCCTGCTCCTGATTCTGTGTGTGTGTCTCTCTCTCCCTGACCCTCCCCCACTCACACTCTGTCTCTCTCTCTCTCTCAAAAATAAACATTAAAAATTTAAAACAAAAAAAGAGAGGAGGAACTCTGCAGAAGACTGAGCAGAGGGAAACAGCCGCCAAAATGCAACAGCAGAGTGCACACGGCACACACCGGAAATCCGGAAGTGCCAGGCCCTGGACAGTGAATGACCCCTTTATAATATAGCAGTACTCTCAGATGCAGGAAACATAATAAGCTTTTAAAACACACAAAAGACAGAAACTTAGCCAAAATGACAAGACAGACGAATTCTCCTCAAAAGAAAGGTCAAAAAGAAAGCACAGCCAAGTACTTGCTCACAACAGCTATAAGCAACAGTATCTGAACAAGAATTTAGGACAACACTCATAGGATTATTACCTGGGCTTGAAAAAAGCATAGAAGACACCAGAGAAACCCTTGCTGCAGAGATCAAAGACCTAAAAACTAGTCAGGCTGAAATTAAAAAATGCTGTAACAGAGATGCCATACTGACTGGATACAGTCAAACAAGGACTGAAGAAGCAGAGGAGAGAATAGGTGATATAGAAGATACAATTAGGGAAAATAATGAAGATAAAGTAAGAGTGAGAGAAATGGCTAGATCATGAGGAGAGATTCCATATTTATGGAATCACTACATTCTATATGAAATAATATCCATTTCATAGGAGTTCCAGAAGAAGAAGAGTGGGAAAAGGGGGCAGAAGTTTTATTTGAAGAAATTACAGCTGAGAACTCCCCTAATCTGGAGAAGAAAACAGACATCCAAGTCCAAGAAGCACTGAGAACTCCCCTCAAAATCAACAAAAACATGTCAACACTACAATGTATGATACTGAAACTTGGAAATTTGAAGATAAAGAGAGAATTCTGAAAGCAGCTAGGGACAAAAGATTCTTAACCTATAAAGGTACACACATAAGGAGAGCAGCAGATCTGTGCACTGAAACTTGGCGGACCAGAAGCGAGTCCCAGGAAATATTGAAAGTGCTGAATGGGAAAAATATGCAGCCAAAAATTCTTTATCCAACTAGGCTGTATTTAGAAAAGAAGGAGAGATAAAGGGTTTCCCAAACAAAAACTAAAGGAGTTCGTGACCACCAAACCAGCCCTCAAAGAAACCTTGAGAGGGGCTCTCCGAGTGGAGAAAAAAAAGAAGACCAAAACCACAAAAACTACAAAGGCCCAGGGAACATCACCAGAAGCACCAATTCTACAGGTAACACAATGGCACTAAATTCATATCTTTCAATAATCACTCTGAATATAAATGGACTGAATGCTCCAATCAAAAGACAAAGGGCATCAGAATGGATCAAAAAACAAGATCCATCTATATACTGCCTACAAAAGACTTATTTCAGATCTAAAGACACTGCCAGGTTGAAAGCAACGGGATGGAGAACCATCTATCAGGCTAACGGAGCTCGAAAGAAAACTGGAGTAGCCATACCTATATCAGATAAACTAGATTTTAAAATAGATCATAACAAGAGATGGAGAAGGGCATTATATCATAATTAAGGAGTCTATCCATTAAGAAGACTTAAGGGGTGCCTGGGTGGCTCAGTCGGTTAAGCAGCCGACTTTGGCTCAGGTCATGATCTCACAGTTCATGAGTTCAAGCCCTGCGTCTGTCTTTGCGCTGACAGCTCAGAGCCTGGAGCCTCCTTCAGGGTCTGTGTGTCCTTCTCTCTCTGCCTTTCCCCTGCTAATGCTCTGTCTCTCTGTCTCTCAAAAATAAACGTTAAAAATTTTTTAAAAGAATAAGATTTAATAATTATAAATATTTATGCCCACCACTTGGGAGAACACAAATACGTAATTTAATTAATAACAAACAAAGAAACTCATTAATAATAACACCATAATAGTAGAGCACTTTAATACCCCACTTACAGAAATGGACAGATCATCTAAGCAGAAAATCAATAAGGAAACAATGGCTTTGAATGACACACTGGCCCAGACGGACTTAACAAACATATTCAGAACATTTCATCCTAAAGCAACAAAATTCAAATTCTTCTAGAGTGCACATGGGACATTTACCAGAATAGATCACATAATGGGTCAAAAATCAGCCCTCAATAGGTTAAAAAAAAAAAAAAAACAAGGTTGAGATCATACCAGGAATATTTTCAGATCATAACACCATGAAACTTGAAATCAACCAAAAGAAAAAAATTGGAAAGCCCTTAAATACATTGGAGGTTAAAGAACATTCTACTAAAGAATAAAGGGGTTAACCAAGAAATTAAGGAGAAATAAAAAATACATGGAAGCAAATGAAAGTAAAAACACAAGAGTCCAAATTCTTTGAAAGGCAGCAAAGGAAGTCCTCAGAGGAAGTACATTGCAATCCAGGTCCATCTCAAGAAGCAAGAAATGTCCCTAATATACAACCTAACTTTATACCTACAAAAGCTAGAAAAGGAGCAGCAAATGAAGCCTAAAGGAGAAAAATAATAAAGATGAGAACAGAAACAAATGACATATAAACAAACAAACAAAACAACCCGTAGAACAGATCAATGAAACTAAATGCTGGTGCTTTGAAAGAATAAGCAATATTGATAAATCCCTAGCCAGACTTATCACAAAAGAAAAGAGAGGATCCAAAGTGATAAAATCAAGAATGAAAGAGATTTAAACCAACACCACAGAAATACTAACAATTATGAGAGTACTATGAAAAATCATATGCCAACAAATGGGGCAATCTGGAAGAAATGGACAAATTCCTAGAAACTTACATACTACCAAAACTGAAACAGGAAGAAATAGAAAATTTCAACAAATTCATAACCAGCAAAGAAATTGAATCAGTTATCAAAAATCTCCCAACAAACATAAGCACTGGGCCAGATGGCTTCCCAAGGGAATTCTACCAGAGATTTAAAGAAGAGTCAATACCTATTCTTCTCAAACTTTTCCCAAAAATAGAAATGAGAGGAAAACTTACAAACTCATTCTATGAAGCCAGCATTACCTGATTCCAAAACAAGATGAAAACCCACTTAAAAAGAGAATTAGAGGCCAATATGCCTGATGAGCCTGGAAATGCAAAAGTCTCAGCAAGATACTAGCAAATTGAATTCAACAGTACATTAAAAGAAGTATTCACCACAATCAAGTGGGATTTAAGCCTGGGCTGCAGGGCTGGTTCAATATTTGCAAATCAATCAATGTGATATACCACATTAATAAAAAAAAAAGGATAAGAATCATATGATCTTGACAACAGATGCAGAAAAAAGCATTTCACAAAATACAACATCTGATAAAAACCCTCAAGAAGGTAGGGATAGAAGGAATATACCTCAACATTATAAAGGTCGTATATTAAAGACCCTCAGCTAATATCATCCTCAATGGGGAAAAACTAAGGACTTTCCCATGAAAGTCAGAAACATGACAGGGATGTCCACTCTCACCACTGTTGTTCAACATAGTACTAGAAGTCCTAGCCTCAGCCATCAGACAACAAAAAGAAATAAAATGCATACAAACTGGCCAAGAAGAGGTCAAGCTTTCACTCTTCACTGATGACATGAGACTCTACATGGAAAACCCAAAAGATTCCTCCAAAATACTGCCAGAACTGACACATTAGTTCAGCAAAGTCGCAGGATATAACATCAACGTAAAGGAATTGGTTGCATTTCTATACACCAATAATGAAGCAGCAGAAATTAAGGAATCGGTCCCATGTTTTCAATTACACCAAAAACCTTAAGATACCTAGGAATAGAGGCACCTGGGTGGCTCAGTTGGCTAACTGTCCAACTTGGGCTTGAGCCATGACCTCATGGTTAGTGAGTTCAAGCCCTGCATTGTGCTCAAGCCCTGCATTGGGCTCTGTGCTGACAGCTAAGAGCCTGGATCCTGTTTCAGATTCTGGATTCTGTGTCTCCTTCTCTCTCTGTTCCTCCCCTGTTCATCCCCCACTCTCAAAAATAAACATTAAAAAAATTTTTTTTAAATTAATATACCTAGGAATAAACCTAATCAAAGAAGTAGAAGAGTTGTATGCTGAAACTATAGAAAGCTCATGAAACAAATTGAAAAAGACACAAAGAAATGGAAAAACATTCCATGTTCATAGACTGGAAGAACAAATATTGTTAAAATGTTGATACTACCCAAAGGAATCTACACATTCAATGCAATCTCTATCAAAATAACACCAGCATTCTTCACAGAGCTAGAACAAACAATCCTAAAATTTGTAGGGAACCAGAAAAGAACCAGAATAATTGAAAAAGAAAACCAAAGCTGGAGGCATCACAATTCTGGAATTCAAGCTGTATTACAAAGCTGTAACCATCAAGACAGTAGGTATTGGCACAAAAACAGACACACATATCAATGGAACAGAATAGAGAACCCAGAGAGATGGACCCACAAACATATGGCCAACTAGTCTTCAACAAAGCAGGAAAGAATATCCAATGGAAAAAAAGACAGTCTTTTCAGCAAATGGGTTGAGAAAACTGGACAGCAACATGCGCAAAAATGAAATTGACCACTCTTGCACCACACACGAAACTAAATTCAAAATCAATGTGAAACCTAAATGTCAGACAGAAAATCATCAAAATCCTAGAGGAGAAAACAGGCAGCAACTTCTTTGATGTTGGCCACAGCAAATTCTTACTAGAGTGTCTCCTGAGGCAAGGGAAACAAAAGCAAAAATGAACTATTGGGACCTCATCAAGATAAAAGCCTTCTGCACAGTGAGGGAAATAATCAACAAAACTAAAAGGCAACCAAGAGAATGAGAGACTATATTTACAAATGACATACTGGATAAAGGGTTAGTATCTAAAATCTATAAAGAATTTACCAAACTCAACACCCAAAAAAACAAATAATCCAGTGAATAAATAGGCAAAAGACATTATGAGATACTTTTCCAAAGAACACATCCAGAAGGCTCACAGACACATGAAAAGATGCTCAACATCACTCATCATCAGGGAAATACAAATCAAAACCACAATAAGGTACTACCTCATACCGGTCAGAATGGTTAAAATGAACAACTCAGGAAACAACAGATGTTGGTGAGGATGCAGAGCAAGGGGAACCTTTTGCACAGTCGGTGGAAATGCAAACTGGTTCTGGAAAACAATATGGAGGTTCCTCAAAAAAATCAAAAATAGAACTAACCTATGACCCAGGATTGCACTAAATATTGATCCAAAGGATACAAAAATGCTGATTCAAAGGGGCACATGAACCCCAATGTTTATAGCAGCACTATCAACAATAACCAAATTATAGAAAGAGCCAAATGTCCAGTGACTGACAAATGGATAAAGAAGATGTGGTATATGTATACAATGGAATATTAATCCAAAAGAATGAAATCTTGCCATTTCCAACAACATGGATGGAACAAGAGTGTATTATACTAAGTGCAGTAAGTCAGGCAGAGAAAGACAAATATATGATTTTACTCATGTGGAATTTAAGAAACATAACAAATGAACATAGTGGAAGGGAAGGAAAAATAAGATAAAAACAAAGAGAGGCAAACCATAAGAGACTCTTAAATACAGAGAACAAACTGAGGGTTGCTGGAGGGGAGGTGGGTGAGGGAATGGGCTAAATGGGTGATGGTTATTAAGGCGGGTACTTGTTGGAAAGAGTAGTTGGTGTCATATATAAGTCATGAATCACTGATTCTACTCCTAAAACCAGTACTACACTGTATACTAACTTGAATTTAAATTTAAAAAAAATAATAATAAAATAAATTTTAAAAAATAACCTAACCCACTATGTCCAATAGCCATAATGGATTGGGAAAGTAGGGAGCCATTCAGGTCTCCATTTATAAAATGAGCTGCAGTCTTAGTCAAAAGTCTCAGCAGTGTCAGGAAAAGTCTCAGGAAATCAGAATCTACTGGCCAAGTCCTACAGAGAACCAACACCACAAAACTACAAAGACTAACCCAGAATGGAACTATCGTGCTCATCAGTAGACAATGGATTTGCCATTAAAAGGAGACCTTGAGGACCTGAATCTCTCTGAAATGATAATTATATAGCAACCCATCAGTCTGATAGCGGTGGGGAATATATTCAAATAAAAAGCAAAAGCAAAGTAAAATATATTATTCAATAGCATCTTATAAGAGGAAAAGCAATTCCTGAAAAGGATGATTTACTTAACGCCAGATAGAAACATCTTTCCTACATAGAACATATGCAACGGGGCCAACATGTCTCCTTTGTGACCTGGTTCCAGAAAGTCTACTTGGACTTAGAAACAATGAAAAAATCTTCAGAGATCTAGAAAAAGATTGGACTGTTTTGCCCACTGGCCAGTCATGATTGCAAAGTTCTGTATGAAGGAATTTCAGAGCAGTCTTGGAGCCCCTAAGTATGAAGTGTGACCATTTTGTGTCACGGTAATGACAGTGATCCCAAATGAGACAACTGCACTGATGTTTAAAAATTAATAATATGTATGACAACACAAATGTCCTTGTGTTTTCCCACTAATGAAAGGGACATGTGTTGAGTTGCTCAAGCTTCACCTCCTCTAGAATTCAAGTCAAGTCTCTTTCAAGGCACAGACCAATTAATTCCATACTCTACTTCTAATACTAAAATTCTCAACAGAAGGACAGAAAAGTTATGTACTCAATTTACCTCCATTCAATATCCTCTATCATCCCTGTCTTGCTATTCAGGATCTCATTAGTGCTGAAGTGAATGATGTTGATTTTTCTTTGTTTGGTTTATTACCTGACTAATTGAAGAACCTAACACCTTGACATGAAAGAGAAGCCTAAGTAAAATACGGTTTAAAAACCAAAACATCACATTGCTGACAACACGCAAAGTGGTTTTTTCTGCTTTAAAGCTGCTGTTCTGAGCCTGACAGTGTTCACTGCCAGTGGTGCAGACTCGCCAAACAGTAATGAGGGTCCCACATTCACAGTTCCCCTGCCCTGGGCGAGCAAAGCACCGCAGCTTTCCTCTCCTCTCCTCCTACCTGTTGTGTCGGCTAATAGGCAATATTCCCCTTTAGTAACGAATATGGGACAGATCTCTTCTAGCAGGGAAAAACCTCAAAAATCTCTCAACCAAATGAACACTCTGGGCTATTTGCTGCACTCCGGGGACTGGTTTTTATCTTTAAAAACACTTTCATGAAACAGGGCTTTGGGTCTTTTTACCAAGCAAAACTGATCTAGTTACTTTTCTTCATTTTTACTCTCACTTGGCTATTGTGGGCCTCAAGAGTTATTTTCTGCAGGCAGAGGCGTGCTGCACCCCCCCCCCCAGAAGACTGAAAGTTGAGTAGACAGAACAGCTTCATCTGTAGATCCCTCCTCATGAAGCTCATAGAAGTACTGAGGGCTCAGACTCAGGATGTCTTGAGTCACATACATTCAAAGGATGCTAAGTGGGCACATGACTTGGTGGCTTTTAAAATTTCAAAGGCCTTTAAAATTTCAAAGGATCCTAAGTGGGCACACGACTTAGTGGCTTAGGACTTTAAAATTTCAAGAAAGCTGAGCCAACACATTTTTCTCCCTCTCATCTATGATGACTTCTATATGTAGTGTCCTTTGGTAGCACAAAGGTCCTGTATAGGACGTTTCCTATTAATATACAAAGACCCTGGGGGAAAAGTTCACTATGTAGTGCTCTTGTGCAAGTTAGAAAAAGATACCCTTCCTCCAAACCCCATCTCAGGACTTGGGTTAGCCAAGTATGAGCTGGATTTCAGCCTCCCAGCACCCACTGGCATGGTCTCTTAGGGCAACATATATTCTCCCATTCATTGATCACACATCTTGGGCGTGACTATGGGTAAGGTACTGGCTCTGTGGAAAATTTACTGGTGAATAAAATGGTAGGTTACTTCAGAAAAGGTTCCTCATTCTGAGTGAATGAATGTCATGAGCAATGATGCAGAAGGTGCTGAGAAAAAATGAGCCTGGTACGGATGAATATTCTGGTTTCAATGGAGGATAGGACAGTCTGGGCTTATAGGAAGGCTTGCAGGACTAGCCAATAGAAGACCATACATCAAAGCAGTTTTAGAGAAGACAAATGCTTTGCCAACACTGAACTTTGAGTATATAGACTTGGTGATGGTCAACAGGACAAACTGGTGTGTGTCAATGATAGAGGAAGTCTGGAGGCCAAAAGCCAGTTAGGAATTTGATAGAGTATATTATTGCCTAAACATTCACCAGCACCTACCAAGGTAATATTATATACTCTTAATCCTGGCTATATATACTCAGGCCTGGCTGTAAGATTTTCTCTAAAGAATAAAATAGGACTAAGTAGAGTAAGTACCACTTTCAAGTAAAATTTTGAGAATCATTGTATGATTCCATAATAAGCTCCCTTACTTTATCTTTGCCACAATATCCCATATTAGGGCTGCTCCTGCAGTCTAGGTCCTAGAGTGACAATAATATGCAACAGAGCTACAGTCAACTCATAATGAGCAAGTACCAGGATCAAAAGATACTCCTTTTTTTTTTGTAAGCTACTCAGTTTTATGGATTATTTGTTAGTGCAGCATAACTTACCCTACGTTCACAAACATGGGAAGCTAACACCCTAAAAGGTGAAAGCAGTAAGGTCTTAGACTAGATAAGCACAAGCAGTATGGTACATGAAAGAACAGATACAACAATAACCATTACAACAAATCATCATCTAACATACATTTAGTATATATGTGTCCAGCATTATGTTACCACATCTCATTTAGTCCTCAGAGAGCTAGAACTCAAACATTTACCTGTTTAACAGTGCAGAACATGCTCTTACTCATTTTTTCCAATAACCAATAATCACTTGGTGATTGTATATACATGTAGGTTAACTCATCAGGCCTGGGTTGCTCAAATCCTGCACGTTCTCAAAAAAGACTTATTTTCAGAAGAGGCCCTTGGTTGGCTCCAAGCCCAAGCACACTCTGCCTGGTGAGTGCTGTATCACTGAGCCCTCGGGCCACGCGTTATCAGTTTGATCAAATAATTTCTGCTAACAATGTGATTTCTGGTGAATGTCTGTTTTCTCCCTGAAGATCTGGAGTCTGAGTAGCTGAGGGGAGTCATGCTAACACTGTATGTCTACATAAATGACCCCTCGTAAAAACCCTGGACATGAAGTCTCAGGTGGGCTTCCCTACTTGGCAATACTTTGCATGTGTTGTCACACATCATTACTCAGAGAATTTAGAGCATCTATGAAACTTCACAGGGATCGAACTTTTATAAGCTTGAATCTAGTTTCTCCTGGTCTTTGCCTGTATTTCCCTTTTCTCATTTTAATCTCTATCTTTTCACTGCAATCAACCATAACCATGAATGTGACAGTTGTTCTAGGTCCTATGAGTCCTTTTAGCAAGCCAGCAAGCCTGAGGTAGTCTAGTAAAGTTGTGACCTAAGAACCTAAGACAGGTGGGTGTCAAAAAAAGTCCCTCAATTTTCAAGCCTGGGTGGCTCAAAAAATGATGGCTCAAGAACTGCACTGGGAAATGCAGGAGGAATTGGTTAGCAGGGGTGGGGGGCAGCAAAGAAGGCAGCTGAGAAACCAAGTAGAGGAAGGAGGGTAAAGTTGGTGGTTGAATTACTCTATTTGACTTCTGTATCCAGGTAGGCGTGTGCAATGGGAAATGTATAACTAGAGTCTATGGTGGAAGCTCAGGTTGGATACACAAGTTAATGGCTGAAACCATGAAAATGAATGAGAGTACCGTGGAAAAGATTAGAGAAAAGAAACGTCAAGGAGTTGAATGCAAACTGTGAAGGATGTAACATGGCTGCCAATGAGAAGGGAGATGACCTATACCTACTTACCAAGTTATCATAAAGCATGGTCTGTATAATTTTATATACATTTTTATTAATCCAGTATACCAAAGACTTTATATAAGAAAATCACTGCTAAAGAGTTTTTGTCAATACACAAATATCATTTAAAAATCAGCAGTATTGATTTTCTCATAGAATCTTGATTTTCAAGTGCACTTAAAATCTTATCTCATAAGAAAAGCATTCACAAATGACTGTGATAACCATCGACACCTCCAAATAAACTGGGGCAAAGGGAAGCGCCAGTCATTCATAATACTTGTTCATGGATCTGTGGGGCTGCCACCACGGATATTTTTCATAGGCTTATTTATGTTGTTAGCCACCCCAAAATCAGGGTCAAAATTAAGAAAAACTGCTCTGTTGCATTTTCCTCAAACATCAAACAGAGCTGGATGTCAAGGGCATCAACTCAAGCCTTTCACTTCTGCAGTTTTCCATTGTGCTTCAAGATTTTTTTCTATACAAGAATGGCTTTGGAATCACCTCATAGGTTCCTTTGAATAATGTTGCAGTGGAAGCCAGAGTTTCTACCTGACTTTCCTCCATTTTATTTGAAGAGACAGTCCCCCCCCCCCAATTATATATCCCCACCATGTACTTCTTACTGAGGCATCAGAAAATACTGAATCTGCCTTAAATATTCTTATTTGGTACATCTACCCTTTTACACTAGATAATAACATGCATTCTACTTTTAGAAGAGCACTGTGAATTGGTTCTTGGGAGTCACACTTGTTAGTGAACACTGAGGAAACCTAATTCAGGGTTACAGCCAGTCTTGCCCTACCATATCCCTGGCAATAAAGAATTCCACTCCATGAACTTAGACTCATCAAAAGTGCAACATTCAAACCAGTGTCTCAAAGGCTCCCCCGTGTGTGCACCTGAAAAATAACTCATCAGAGGAAAAATTTATTGGAGTGAGTACAGAAGAACAGGGATCAACTTTCAGATCTCAAAGATGTGCAAAGATACAAGAAAATACCACATTATACAATTATTATTTTATTTACACATGTGACATGTTTAAAACCTAAAAGAATAATTAAGTGGGTTGATTTTATGCAGATTGTAGCATCGCAAATGAAATACATGCATAAAAAACCAATTTTTTTTATAACAGGAGTGAAAAAAGGGCAAAATAATGAAAAATAATTGGATGTGTTCCCACTGAAAGTACACACCAAAAGAAAAGAAAAGCCATCTGAATGTAACATTAACAAGTGATTTAAATATTTCAGCCTAAGAAAGATATTACAATGAAATAAACCAAAATATTTGTTGTACTTTCCAGAAAGCACTTGCATAATGGAAATATTTTTCTGATTTCCCCTTTTTGCCAATTTATCTTTTTTCCTTATGGAAAAACATACTATAGCTAAGACTGCTGTGTCAATCAGCAACTATCAAGCAAAAGGTAGGCTTCCAGAATATGAAAATCAAGGAAACATTTTTTTCCAAGTTCCATCTTTTACAGATGAAGAAAACGAACTCTGAAAAATGAGCGGACTTGTCTAAGCTCACAGAATTAACGGAAAAGCTGAGAGCAGACCCCTAAATCTTCTGTTTTCTAGTCCAATCATTATTCCTTTACACCATGCTATCACCCAATGTTTAATAATACTAACAAATAATAAATAAAATATACAGTAACAAATAGTTCTTCTACTAAATGGCACTAAATACTTACTCTATGCCAGCCATATTTTGAAGTACATCGCATAAATTAACACATTGGGTACTGAGAAGAATCCTCTGAGGTCCTATTATTATCTCCATTTCATAGATGAGGAAACTGAGGCACAAGTAAGTACCTCCCCTCAGGATCTGAGAGATTAAGTGGTAGAGCCACTATAAAGACTAGCCAAGCAGTCTAACTCCAGAGATCAAATTCTTTTTTTAAAGTCTTTATTTATGAAAGAGAGGGAGAGAAAATAAATAGGAAAGGTGTAGAGAGAGAAGGGGACAGGAGGATCTGAAGCAGGCTCTGTGCTGCCAACAGAGAGACTGATGTGGGGCTCAAATTTACAAACCTTGAGATCCTGACCTGAGCTGAAATCAGCTGCTTAAGTGACTGAGCCACCCAGACTCCCCCAGAGATCAAATTCTTCTTAACCCCAGGTAACTAACTAGGATGCAGAAAGTAAAGTTGTTATTCAAATTGCAAAGGGGCATCAGCTATAGGATTATACCTTACTCTTAAAGCAACATAAAATTAAAAGCTGTGATCATTAAAACCGAAGTAGGGTCAACTTAAAAGGAATAAATAACAGCTACCTCAAAAGGAAGATCCTTACCCAGTTAGAACAAACCTGAAGCTTTATAAGTATCCAATTTCATTCAAGTCATCTATATAGAGGGCTGCATTCTTCAGTATAGCAACTGAAATCATGCTCATCTATAATTAGAAATTATTCTTAACTATTCATTAAGGCAATCCCTCTTCTAGACAACTCCTGCTGAGCCCATTTGCCACACAATAAAACCAGATTTCCTAATGTGTAGACGTGCTAGGGTGGGGTGGGGGATATGCGCTCCCTGTTCAACTGATCCAAATTGATTACAAACTTCATAAAGACAGCAGTAACTGCCCAGTTTCCACATTCAATGGTTAAGTCTCACCTTGCCAAACTTCTCTGCTGTTTTGCCTCCTCCAAATACTTTCCCTCTCTTGGCTTCTATGACATCACTTCCTTGGCCCTTGCCTCCTCTTTCACTGCTCTTTGGCAGATTCCTCCTCCTAAATTTGCTTGTTAAAGGTTGATATTTCCAGAATTTGGGCCTTGCTGGACTGCTCCCTCCCCCTACCACTCCCACCAACAGCTTCTCTCCTACTTAGAGGCTGATGCCTAGCTTCCAGATTATGGTCTCCAAGCCAGTTCTCTCCTCTAAGCTTGACAATTCCCATGGCAATACCTGAAATTCAGCATAATCAAATCCAAAACCCTTAGATTTCACCAAAAATATTATTCCCCATCCCCATCTTCCTTAGCTTTGTTAAATGGGTTCTCCTAGTCTGTAAGCCCAAACCTTGAATCACCCCAGACTCCTTCCCTCTCTCTCAGGACACATCCAGCTAGATTGAAATTTCTATGAATCGTACTTTCCAAACTGCTCTTGAGTTTTTCCTTCTCACTTCCATTCCCATGAAAACCACCTAATATCCACCATCATCAACCTGTCTCTCCTCATGTCAAAAAAAAAAAAAAACCCTCAAAAGAACCCTAAAAACTCCATTAGTTTGGGTTCCACAGGGTCTGGAAGAATGGCAGGGCTGGGAAGGAAGTCAATGCTGGTGTGTTAAGGATCAGATAACCTCTGTGGACAACCAAGATTGCGGCCCAATGGGTACCACAGGGAGACTACAGAGCATGCTGCCTGTTTGTCCCACCCCAGGAGCAAAGAAGCAGAGACATTTATCTATCGGTATTTGAGGGCTGCTCCCAAGGGGATTCACCCCTGGCTCTTCCCGTCTGCCTCCTTACAGTCTTGCAAACTGGTAGTGCTGAAACTTGTAGCTAATTACTGTCTTGTCAGGAACGCTGACTGCTGTGAGAAAATAACAGGGGCGCTGGCAGCACCTGCCTCAAATCCATGCAAGACTCCCCAGGGTTTAAGAGAAAATCCAATTGTCACTGCACAGCCCACAACATGTTCCATATTCTGTTCCCTACATGCTTCTTTTATCATTTCCCAGATTTCCTGCACTAACACTCCTGGGCTCTAATCTCACCAACCTACCAGTGGGTCCCAGGACCTTAATGCTATTGCCACCTGGGTGTTTTGCACTTACTACTCCCTCCTCTAAGAATATCCACTCCTTCCTCCTAACTCTATCCCCATCGAAATGGAATACCCCAACTTTTTGAGAAGATACAGACTGCAGATCTCCCCATCCCAAAACCTCGAGTCTTGCTTCAATCCTCCTGCATAGGAGTTACCAGTCCATGTGACTAGACCAGCCTGCCAGGGTTTGAACTCCTGACCAGCAAGGATGGTGCATGATTGAACTCTGTCTTCCCAGAGCCCAACACAAGGAAGAGAAACAACTGGAAAAACACCAAATAATCCCTGACAAATCTATGTATCATATAGAATACATAATGTAAGTTTCCAATTGGTAAGACAAAGCCTAGACCAAAAGGAAAAAAAAGAACTGGGTGGGGGGTGGGGGAGAGCAATTCTCTCTTTCATGCATCCTTTTCTTAAAAAAAAAATGCTAATTAGGGATGTTACTCCTTACATGTAGGCTATAAATCAATTTGGTTCATTCTGTCTCAGCTTCCTTACCTATATGCCTCTTTATTGGCACAGATTTCTTTAAAGGGAATATAATGCTTAAGACACCCTGATAGAAAACCCCTGAGAATATATCCTCTACATACCTACTCAGGGATATTTTGTAACATGACAACCTCTCACACTCAGGCTCTTTCATGTGCCTGACACTGAGGTACCCTTATACTGAACCCATTTAGAAACCGCTAGAAAGATGAAACAACATTACCCTCCCAAGACCTGCCTTACAGGCCCCTCAAGGTCACCTGCATTTGTCCCCAGCTGAGCCATCCCTGCAGGGTATTTCTGCCACCTTCAATGCAGATGGGCAGAAAGCCAAAGCAGTGTGGGATGGGAGGTGGGGGTAGCCCTGCCCATCAACTTTCCATGGATTGGTCATAAGCAACTTGTTAACTTGCAAATGTACCCAACCCTGAATAATGATTCAACTCTGATTCTAGTGCTTTTTTTTAAGAGAGGATGAAAAAGAGAAAGCGGTGATGAACTATTTCTAGAGGGCATTTAGTCCAGCCAAAATTGATGTGAAAACTAAGCATATTGCAGATATCTTTGACCTGGGATCCTGTGACACAGCTTGTGCAGGGCAACTGTTGTTTGAAATTCTATGACTCATTGATCACTTTCACCATGTCCGATGGAAACTAAATTACCTTCAATCCATGCAGACATGATTTCTGCTTTTATTCCTCTGTTCCTACCCATCCTTATAATTTCACAACAGGAAGGAAAAATAATCACAGTAGATCTCCCTTGTTGAAGGTTTTAATATTGGGGGTTGCCTTCCATCACCCGTATTTTGAGTTTTGCCCTAACCAACACTGACTGGGATTCTTTAATAGGAGACGATAGCAATCTACAAATACAATAACAATGCAATCTGTTACAGCAGAAAGCAAAGAAGGAATGTTGTAATGCCCTACACCCTAGGCAAGTCTGCTGTTTATGTTTTATTTCATATTTTCAGACCCAATGCAGGCAGCCAAGGAGTTGCTACTCAAAACCTTTCACTGACCTCATAAGAAACAATGTAAATAGACTTCTTGCCCAATGACGCCAATGCAAAAACCAGTCTCTATGTGTTTTTGTATTTGGGGAAATTTTAGTGTACATTGCTTCCAATTCCTTGTGCAGATGAGCAAGGCTTTGCTTTGGTGTAAACGGATACCAATCTTTGCAAGTTTCTGCTTCTCCTGGTTCCTCTTCACTGACTACAAAACTAAGGATGACGAAGAGTGAAAAGGTAAGGGGGTGGGGCGCAGGATGGAGAACATTGTACTGAACTCCCCTTTTTATTCCTACACTCCTTGGTACTCTCCTTCCCTGGCATCCATATCCCAGAGTTGTTTCATGGGCAAAACCTTGCTCTCAAAGGTTTGAGGTGTCTAATAAAGCAATCCCCAGTGGTTAACAACAGCTAACAATTTCAACAAATATCCATTTAGTACCCTAAGGACAAGTTATGACTTTGCTAAGTTTGTTCATTTCATTGTGTTTTAATCTCAACATTCCTTTGAAGAAAGGAAGGACAGGATTTTAATTCACATTTTACCATCCAAGAAATTGCAATTATATAGGTTTTGTACTTCAACCACAAACAGCAAATCGGTGAGAGGGTAAGAAAAAAACACAAGTCTTAGTAAGAGGAAACCCAGTGTCCTCTCCCTTATCCTTCCTAGTCTTACTGCAAATTCCACTTTACAACAAAGAATGGTAGAAAGAGGTTGGTGTCTCAGAGGTTCTCAATCAGGCATCTACATGCTTATGGATGAATGTATAAGATCCTAAAACTTCTGTATGCAAAAAGTTGATATAAGTGCATTTTTTCTGAGGATAGAATCAATAACTCCAAATGGCTAAGAATGATTTAATCATTCTTACGGTTTGAGTGGTTTATATTATATATACTTGAAATAACAAACCAATTATACCTGAGACCTGACATTTCTCCTTTCTCTCGCCTAAAATGTACCTTACTGCCATTATCCACATACAACTCTATCTCAAAAGGTAATTGCTTGAAGTAACAATAATCATTTGTTTTCTCACAGATCTTCATTTGCACCAGGGCGCAGCAGGCATAGCTCATGTGACGTCAGCTGGGCAACTCAACTAGGACTGAATGATCTATTTCCGAGATGGCTCTCACACATGCTGGAAGCTGGTTCCTCTCCATGTGGGCCTTTCTGTGAGGTAGGTTTAGCTTCCTCACAGCATGGTTGCTGGGTTCCAAGAGGGAGCATCTTAAGAAACACAAAGTGGAAACGACCAATATCTGAAGGCCCGCACCCAAAAATTGACACAATGTCACACCTTTCACCTTGTATTGGTGAAGCCGTCACAAGGTTCAAGGGAGACAGCACAGACTCCACTTCTTGATGAGATGACTAGAAGAGAGTCAAAGGATTTTGAGGTCATGTTTTGAAACTGCCATGTACCTCCCATAAGCTGTTTTCTTCCTGTGGTTTGCTATGTTACCGTTCTTTCTCTCTTTTATAGATCTTGCCTGTGTGAGAAACCAAGCTGCGCTATTTTCTCTACTTCCTACCTCCTCAGATAAGTTGGTAGGTAATCCAACCTACTACTTCCAATGGCCTTGCTCACCCCTGGTGACACCTGGCTCCTTCTTACCTTCAGGTGTTGAACCCTCACAAAACTTTCGCCCCCTCCAATGCAAGGGTTTCATGAGGCATTCTGTGTAGACTGGTCATTTAAAGAAATCCTAGACAATAACTTTAGAGGAATAGTGACTGTCCATTCTGTCTGAAAACAGGAATAAAATTTACTGTGGGATTCATACTAGATATGAATTATGTGAAGGGAGATAGAGACTGACTTCTATCAATATCATTCCATCAACTGCCAATTAGGTCTAAAGCATCCCAATTCTGTCTGTTTCCAAAAACTAGCCAACCTCATTACCCTCGGAAAGAAGGAAGTTATTCAAATTTTGAATTAAAGGTCAACCAGTACTTATGTTATTTCCTTCACTTTCCCCCATTCTCTTTATTAAGTGAAGCAACTGATCTGTAACATTGCTTATCATTGCTGAAAAATTCTCTGGTACTATCTGCCTTGGGCTCCCTCAGGCAGGCACTTGGAATTGGCCTATTTTTCTCTGCAGCAGAGGTGATAACAAAAGACCACCAGCTGAGGAGAAGAGGTTCCAGCTCCACCTGAGGTGTCTATAAGAAGGTTTGGAGTTTTGAGTGTATTCTCACCTACCCACTGTCTCCCATTTGAGACATCCAGGAACCCCCTGCCCTCAAAAGCTTTGCATTCTCTTTGCTCTAGACAAACATCACCCAGGAAACCATGTGGATTGTTTCCTCTTTCCTGACAAGACTTCAGGTCTTTGTTTACATATCACTTTTTCTGTGAACCTGCCCTACAAGTTTTATCCACAATTTATAGGCTTTATACATATACATACATACAGACAGACAAACACACACATACACCACTTCCCATCACCTTTCTCTGTACTTTCCTTATCACTGTATAATATATGATGTATTGTACTTACTTATCTTATTCATTGCCTGCCTCCCCTTCTATAACAACATCTTCATAAAGGCATAGTTTTTTTATGTCTTAATTACTACCAGACCTAAAAGAGTACCTGACATCAAGGATATGTACAGTAAATATCAATAAATAATTGAATCAGCTACTGATCAAAACTATAACTGTGCCCACATGGTGATGACAAGGGGTTCCTAGTCACACTGTCTGCACTGAACGTACAGAGCTACAGGCCTGGCTATAGCAGCACCCCATCTTTATCAGCTTCTTACTCCTGCAACAAATTACGACTAATTTAGTGGCATACAACAATAAAAGTTTATTATCTTACAGTTCTGTAGGTCGTAAGTCCAACACAGGTCTCAATGCTAAAATAAGGTGCTGGCAGGGGTCTGTTCCTTTCTGGAGGTTTTAGGGCAAGATTTATTTTCTTGTCTTTCTCAGCTTCCAGAGGTCATCACATTCCCTAACTTGTGATCCCTTCCTCCATTTTCAAAGCCAGCACTTTCACATCCTTCTATTCTTCCTTAGTCATATCTCCTTCTTTTTCTCTGCTTCCTCTATAAGGATTACACTGGACACACTCAGTAATCCAAAATAATGTCCCTACTTCAAGGTCATCTATTAACAATCTTAAATCCATCTGCAACCCTATGATCTGTAAGCTAACATCCAATGGATGAGGGCATGGAACTCTTTGGGGAACCATTATTCTTCCTACCACGTGTTTCTCTAGAATGACGAAAGAAAGGGTAAGTCCTCTCCCAACAATCTAGTAGTTGTGATGTTTCTGATCCAGATCTGCACACCATCTGTGGGTTTGGTATAGCACAGACCTCCCGAGACTTAAAGACAAAAGATGTGCATTCAAGACCCTTCCTGAAACAGGTGCTCTTAAAACCTAGTATGATCAACTCATCACCATCACTGAGTCCCTGTTTCCTCAATAGAAAAATGTAAATAACAAAACCTACTGACAGGGCTATTACAAAAACATCAAGTTCCACACAATGTAAGGAATCATTATCATGGTAGAGATCTCTAACAACGGGGGTATTCTAAGTTTGTCTTGAGGGTGGTTTTCATCATTTGGCTTCTTGAAAGAAATGACCTAAATTATCACTTGCATAACCTTGGACAAATCAGAACTAAAACTGACAATGCCACCCATAGTTCTAGTCCTGCATTACCATTACCTGGTTTGTGAGGACAAGATTGTGCAAACTAATTATGAACAATCAATTTGGTTTTTCCTGTTTGAAGGTTCATATATTTTTCTTCAAAAAGTAACACCAGGAAGCAGATGATCCTCACCTTTATCTAATCTAAGAAGCAATCATTATAGTTATTTGTTTATTTCCTTCTAGAAATACACAAATACATTTCCTTAGGAGAGGAAATGTGTCTCATACATTTTTGTGACTCTGAAGAGCAGAACTTTGCTTGGTAGGGAGATGCCTAAAGAATATTTGTGAAATTAATGACTGGGTTAATACATGAATGTTTAACTAATTGGTTAATTAGAGACCGACATGAGAAATATGTCCACGCTACTCATCTGTATTTTATAAATCTTTTCACTTTCCAGTCTCTTGTTTATTCCATTCTGAGGTTCTAGACATCAGGGGTTCTAAACACATGGGGAAAATGGCCTTTGCATCACCTCTGGGAAGTCATTACAATTCTCTTTAAAGCAGTTGCTTTGAATGGAGAGCACCAATCTCCAATTCATGCTCCCAAACACCACTGTCAGGATGAAATAGTTCTTCCTAGAGTTCCCCTAATAAGGGTACGACAGGGAAGATTCTGAACTTCAAATTCAAGTAAAAGCATTGAAGATATGCAACATTTTTAACTGGGTACTTCCCCTAAGGTAGTTGTAACTACTGCTTTTATGAAGCCAGGTAAGGATTCATAGAGGTTACGAAGTGTTCTTAGCAGACAAAGATCTGATGGTGAACCTCCTGGCCTGTGATGGGCCTCGCCCCAAGGAGGACTCATATCACAGGAGTCAGTGGATGACACCATCAGATATGTTCCAATAAATCAAGGGCTTAGACAAATCTCAGAACCTGCTTCTGTTGAACTCAAGCTACAACCAATTTAAACCTCCACAGGGTAGATGCTTCATGTGTTGGAACAACTTCCTAAGAAGACAGTGGGAGCTGGGCCCCTGATGACTCCATACTGCCTGATTTGCAGAGAGGAGAAGGCTTTTCTAAACTGAGTCTTCGAGCATTGCATATCTGTGCTCAATACTTGGTGGTGGGGGGGGGACAGTTCCATTTATTTTCCCTTCAAGCTGGAACAGTGAAGAAAAAAGACTTGTGTGCTGCCCACTGCAATTAGAAAATAACACTACTTGGAGTAAGAAGTTAAAAGAATAAGCTATGTTTGTACTGAACTCCCTTGAAATACTCTTGGACTTAGAATATAAAGGGAAAGAGGACTTGACAATCTGAATGTCTGCTGGCAACAGAAAATTCCAATTCAACAATTCCATAATTATCACTTTTGTCAAACTCCAACAAATACCTCTGGATTTACTCAAATCTAATACTGGAGTGGCAACATTTCAAACCATTTCCCCTCTAGGAACTCAAGGACAGTAATGAATGGTTACTACATCTTTCTTTACAAACTTACCAGAGATTCTGGCATAGAAAAAATTATTTAGCAGCAAAATATTAATTGAACTCCATTAGGAGTGCCTGGCTACCTTAGTCTGTAAAGCATGAGGCTCTTAACTGAACTCTATTAGGGAACCAACTCAGACGTGGAAAAAGAGAATTCAATAAAAATTTCCCTGAGAAGGTTATTAGCTACAGGTTTTCCTAAATTTTCTAAATCTCTATTTTCAATAGATACAACATGTTAGTGCTATTTATGAGCTAAATAGAACTTAATTAGCAAAAGGTGAAATACGTTTCAGTCATCTGAATTTTTATTCAATCTTATTTACATTAATTCCAATCTGTGTTCCTCCTAATTTTTCAGTAAACTCCACCTCTGTCAAACAGGGATTTCCTTTAATTTTAATACAAAGCCTCTAAAACACACACATACACACACACACACACACACAAACACATGGAATACTTTGGCATGAAAGCCAATTTGTCCTATCACAGCATTGTTTAGTGAACTGGTTTCAAAAATAAAAAGAAAGAAGAAAGAACAATACATTTTAAAGGACAGTAGCAGCTCTTTCCTCTGTAAAATTTTCTCTCCATACCTTAGATTTTTATCCCTGGGGATAATACTAATTATTATTTTAAAATTAATTAGGAATTGTGTTTTTATGAAGAACTTGAAACTCTTTGGAGATTTATGATGGTAAAAAGAATATGTATCTATGTTTCCCACAGGAGGTTACGTTTCAATTACCTACAGATATGTCAGAATTTTCTAAATCCTTGGGTATTTTCAATTAAAATAACATCTTGTTTTCTTCAGTATTAAAAACTAAAGTGAACTCTAATCAACAAAGTTAAGTTTCATCAGCCAGATTTTCATTCTATCTTGTTTACATAAATTCCAATCTGTGGTCCCCTAAATTTTCCATAGTAAATTCAAATAAGCACTAAGCAAAAGTGAAATCAATACCTCTAGTTACCAGAGATGAAATTTCAAATCCTTAAGTTGTCTTATCTATTTGCACATATTTAAGATCTATCTCTGAGGATGGAACAGCGGCAAGGTCAGTACTCTGGCAGAGCCCATGAATCTCCATGAATATGCACAGATCTGGGATTTTCTATACCATGCTTTGAAGTAAACATTTTGTTGAAAGCAAAAAGCAATTCACCAAACCAAAGAATTCTTGCAGAGGAGTATCCACTCTCTCACATCTTTACCTGCAGGGCAATCCCAAAACTCAATGTTGTTTAATGTTTAATGTTTAACTCAATGTTAACTAATACTTCTAAATTAACCCACAATAACACAGATTTTCTTCAAAGGGCTCCACCCCAAGACCTATCCCAGCCAATGCACAGGTACGGTGCAATTCTCCTAAACCAAATCCTGTTCAAGAAGAGATTTCAAGGTCCCAGCAAATCCCCACCTTAGTTATCAGAATAGCTGTACCCATAGAAAGCTGACAGCCTCCAACTGACAAATAACTTGTTGAAAACCAATCAACCACAGACAGCTGATTATTCCAAAGTGCTTTTAAAATGCAAGGTCTTTGTTAAGTTTTGGAAATTTTACTGCTATTTAAGATGGCCCATTCCACGACAATGCCTTCATAATTAGATCTATTTATTTTGACAGTCCATAGCTCCTGATAAAAGGCCATCTGCAACATTTTCAAATTAAGGGTTTTTCCTACAAAGAACATTATTATTCACGATGTGAAATACTGAGGCTTGAAAGGAATGTGTAATCAAAGACCACAACATAAAATTCCATTATCTCGGTGTCTGGTTTTGCCTCTGCTTTCTCAATTTAAAGAGGAAGAATGAGAAGTAACTGTACTAAGTACCGAGTCATAAAGGATGGGGGAATGGAATTGCTGAGTTCAATTGCAAATATCTCCGGAGCAAAAATTGTGCCTTTTCTTTCTCTTTCTTTTACATCTACAAAACAGTACATCATCTACACTATGTCCATTCATGTAGGGTATCAAGCTTAAGATGGGAGAAAGAGCAAACAAGCAAAACTCCTCTTCAAAACCCTCCCACTTTCTGCCTCAGCATCCGTCAACCCTACCTGAATGTCCATTTGATGAGTGGGGGTCCCTTCCCAGTATTACTTTCTCCAGTCTGCTCCTGACTGCTGCCAGGGCCATCATGGAGAGTAGTGCAGGTTACTGCACAAAGGTACCCAATGGAAGGGACCAACTAAGAGCTGAAACTTACTCCACAGTTATCAAGAGAATCAGCTACTAGTGCCCAGCTGGGAAGGCCTCCTATTTGTCCACTGCTTTGCAGTGGCCACATTTACAGGCCTGTTACTAGCTGGACAGACCACCCAATTTCCACCTTGGCCTCATCAGTTCATTTCCAGACAGGTCTTCACTTTGATCGACACCGAGTGTCTGGCATTATGCCATCTAGAGCAGGACTATCCCCAGCTGAGGTGACCACGCCTTGTCTGAATTCTTGAGAAAGTCATTTCCCCATAGAATCAGTTGCTGAGGGGAACTTTGACAGCCCTGTGGACCCACATACTCCCCAATGCAGGAATTCCCTCTAAAACATCCTGTTAAGTCAACCAACCAACACCTAAACACTTCTAATGAGCAAGAACTCCTCCAAAAGCCACCCCTTCTGGCTTTAAGAAAATCAGCCTTTTTCCTTTTCTCCTATATCAGGAATAGAATCATTAGCTACCATTTATTCAGGGCTTATTTTGGGCTTTAGATAAATGGACTTATTTAATCCCCAAAGCAATCTTGTGAGAGAGGTACTATCACCGCCCTTTTTCAAAAGAGGAATAAACTCAAGGTCAAGTTTACAGGGCTGAATGAGGATCTGCCCCAAGGTCCAACTGCAGCACACTGTTTGTATTCACTAAGCTCTACTTCTGCATGTTTAAGCATCTCTGTCTCTTCAAATTACAATGAGGTGTACATACTCAAAGTGAAAGTTTAGGTTCCCGAAATTCCATGATTAGGTTATTTATATTAATGAAGCAGAAAAACAATATGTTTAAGCAATATTTAAACTTCCCTTAAATAATTACTATTTATTTCCTTCTATCTGATCCATCCTAGACCTGTTTGATAGCTGTACTCCGAGAAAGTAGCTTCACTTCTCCATTTCCAAGTTCTTGGGGTTGGAGTGTGAGAGGTCAGGGGATGAGAGAGGGGTCAGTGCAATATTATCTTTGGGTACTGCTTAAGAAACTTCAAGAAAGCAACAAAGTAAAACAAATTTGAATGTTATCTCTTAATCTTCTATCTGAGACACAGATTAATAAATGGTTTAAAAGAAAAAAATGCCAGCAGGAAGAAAGATGAAAGGCCCAAAAGAATGCCTTTGGATAAAATGAGTTGACCATACATTGGTCAAATCATGCCTTTCCAGCACCTGAACTCCTTTCTATGTTTAGCGAATTACTCACAATATAGTTCTTTGAGGCATACAAAGCTACTTCCGTTGGAGCGGTCAAAATAGGCAGATTCCTGCTTTTGCAGCCCCTTTGCCAATACTATGGCACAGATCATAAGCCTGCCATGAGCTGTGAGACACACGCACCCTGGGACTTCAGATCAGGGATCAGTGACTCGGGGAACAGGGAGCTTCCACTCTGTTGACTGTGACAGCAGCAGTCAGTTGTCAAGCAAGGAGCATCAGCAGCGCCAGGGCCAGCAGCAGGCATGCAAGCCCCCATGTTGTGTCCAGCAGGGGCAGCAGGGATGGCTCACCAAGCTGGTTCCATGGTAGGACTCTGATGGCAGTTCTGGCTTCTCTTTGTTCCCACCCATAGTGTAAGCCCAGCACCCAAAATTTTTCAGAGCTTCTACCAGATGCCTGTTATCTTTCCTAAAATTTCTATTACATTTAAGTCAGCCAGATTCAACTTCAACCCCTTGCCTTCGAGATTCCTAAGGGATATATTACGTGAAAGGACATATGTGTGGAGCATCACAACAACTGCAATGGCATCAGGCCATATTAGCAGCTCCCACCAAATCCCTACCAGCATGTGAGACCTAACCTAGACTTGGACCTGAAAAATCACAAGGAAGACCAACTGTCTCATGTTTTCTTTTTATTTTTTTAAATGTTTATTTATTTATTTTGAGAGAGACAGAGCATGAGTGGGGTAGGGGCAGAGAGAGGGAGACACAGAATCTGAAGCAGGCTCCAGGCTGTCAGCACAGAGCCCAATGTGGGGCTCAAACCCACAAACCGTGAGATCATGACTTGAGCCGAAGTTGGAAGCTTAACCGACTGAGCCACCCAGGCACCCCTCTTGTGTTTATTTTTTCATTATTACATCAGGCAATTACCAGTCTCAGAAGCTCATAGAATGGGAAAGCAGAAATGGATGAGACTGTAGTTTATAAGCATTTCATGGTTTCCCACTATACTTAAATGTAAATTCTTAACAAATCCCAGGTCTATTTAACAAGATATAAATTCCTGTCCTAACATTCTGCTATAAATTATACTAGTTTATAGAACTACAAGTGAGAACTGGCGTTATTGGGGGTAGAGAGGTGAAGACTACTTAATGCACCAATTCTTTATTTCACTGTGTATCAGGGCAACATCAGCAAAATATATCATGTGGACCAAAGCCTTCTAAACTATTTTAAAACAGAACCAGTCTTTACAAACAGGGAAACTGCTAAGGGGTACACAGGACTTCATTACACAAAAGCTATGCTTTAAATAGAGGAAAACTGTTTAACAAACCATCATGTGTAGTAAAACTGCCAAGAAAAGCAAGGATAGGATAAGCACAAATTTCTGAAGAGTAGTTCAGAGGAAGAAAAAGCAAAATGAGAAGGGCTTATCTTCTGCAAGTGAGCAGGGGATATACAGGCATTCATTTCATTATTAGGCTTTAAACTACTTGGATATACAATGTAATTCATAATTAAAAATCTAAAGACACAAAAGACAGGTAATGATAAAACTACAAGAGACCCTGTTACAGCAATAGCTTTCTTCAGTCTACTTAATTGTGGAAGCCCAAACTGGTTAAATAACACACACCCCTGGAGCAAGCACACTCTTGCTCTACCTTAAGATGGAGGACAGAGCCTACATCCTTTTCATGGCAAGACCGCCAGGCTGACAGCTGCCCTGCACCTGATAATCACAAGCAGGTGGAGGTGACGGCTCAACATTGATCTTCATCAAGGGTGATTCACAGGCTCTCTGCAGCCTCTCACTCCAGACTCCATTTCAGGGATCCAGATGTTAAACGTGAGCATTGGCTAATTCCTTACTTTAACAGGCACTTCCCAGGAAACTCCACCCCTGCAGAGACCCCTCCAGTTTGCCTAGCCTTGATTAAAGGGCTGCTTATTACAAAACATTGAAAAGGTTCCCAGAACATGTTTGCAGGGTCTGCCTCAATCAACAGATCTGTCTAGCTCAATAAACTGATACACTATGGCCTGTTCCCTGCAACATCTTAATAAGATAGCCAGAGAGCTGCAAGCTTTTTTGTTAACCTTTTTAAAACACTAGAAATGGATCCTGATAAAACCTAAAGCTAAGTTCTCAAAGTGGACGAGAAACAGAACTCTAACAGTTCATCAACCAAGTATTAAAAAATAAAAACCAACAAAAAACTTCTATTGGAGCCCTCACAGGTGAGAAATACAACAAATGGCTTCCAATGCTGCCTCTAGGAATGGATGATGAAGGGGTCCGCTGGTAGACATTGTTTCGTTGTACAAGAAATGCCTGAAAATAGCAATCATGTGAGAACAGTAATTCCATCCTTAATGCCCACAGGCAAAGAGCACTGAACTGTAACAGCAGGTAAGACTAGCAGAACATTCTCGAGGTTTGTGTGACATACTTGGAAAAACCTTATGCATTTAGCCATCCAAAGACCTTCTGGTTGAATTGCAGCTCTACTGTTCTTTTGAGTCTTTTCCTCACTTGTGTGGGGAAGACAATAAAGTCTTCCTTGTGGAGCTGGGAGTGAAATCTTCACCATGCTGTCACGTGGAAGGTGTCAGCAATTATTGGCTCTATTCCTGTTCCCTAGAACACCTGCAGCCACAAAAAGTGGCTTCATTCCTGACTGCTGTGGCATGAGCTGGTCTCTCCAGGTCCATAGCTTCCTGGCAGTCCATGGTTGCACCATCGAGTTGACAATCATACCTTGGAATGCCCTGGAGAAACTTTCTATAATATGCACAAGCTGTCATTATACAGGGTCACCCAAGGTAGAAGACCACGAATAGAGCTATAAATTTGCTTCATTCCAGTCCTACAGAGTCGATGATCTTCTCTGCATGCTCCACATTCAGTAAAACTGCTACATGATATTCAGACAAAATGGTGAAGCAGTCCTAAAACTGTCATTATTGATCCCTGTTCACCCTCATGGTATGTTCCCTGTGCCCTCATCATCAGGCACCCCAGGATTATATTTAATAAATGCTCCCCATCCTTCCATGGCTATAATCTCTATAATATCACCTTTTGAGGTTCACCAATTTGGACTCTACCCCATCCCTCACCACAAAAGAAATGTTACGTTTTCCATGTCCCACTTATAAAATCACAGATGGAACCATTTATGGGAGATCTACTCTAATCTTCCATTTAATTAATAGAAAAACTGTGGCCCTGTGGCCCAGAGAAGTGATGCCAGATGCTAGGTGACGTCAGAGCTAGGTCTGGAGGACAAGACCCTCTGGCTCCAAGGCCAGCACTGTTTCTACTGTACAGCTCTGCCTTAGCAGAGAGGCTCAGCAACCCGACCAGAACCATGGCACACAATAGCTTAGTGTATTCCTGCTCTAAGGTAATATTTGCTTTTAACAGGGACCTTTAGCTAAATGGAATGAGTAATACTTGCAATTTTAAAACAGCAGCCATGCCAGTGAGAAGATAATTGGAGTCAAATAAGAGCCTTGGGCTTTCCCAAATGATTCCACTTGTGTGACCACCTACACTCCCCAGGAAACATTCTGCAGATGAAGGAAAATGTGAATTCCATCCACCATCCATCTATGTATTCAACAAACTTTTGCTGTGTATCCACTATGTGCAAGCCACAATGCTACAGGGATTCAAATGATTACTCCTCCCCCCTTTATTCATTTTCTGTGTATCAGTTATTGCATTCATCCTCACGGTCATCCTATGAAGCAGTTATTTTATTTGCCATTTTAAAGATAAGGAAACTAGGTCTAAGAAAAGTTAAGTAAATACTCCTCCTGAGGTCTAACAAAAGTTAAGTAAATACCACGAGTCCTGAGGTCTAACAAAAGTTAAGTAAATACCCCAAGTCCTGACATTAGTAAGTAGCAGGAGCTGGGATTCAACCGGCTCTACTCCAAAGCCTATTCCTTGATCACCTTCCTGGTGCTTCCTCAGTGCAGGTGCATGTCTGACCTTTGGTGGGGGAGGGTCAGGAAATGCAAATAAGAATGAACCTGTGAAGCAGTAAGCATAGTGCTAGGCAGACAGTAAAAGCTTTATCTTTTTAAGGTTGGACAGGAAAACCCATTTTATAAAACTTTTGTTTAGTTTGGCACTCAAGGACACTTTGAATTTCAGCACCAATATTAACATATAAATGGTAGAGAATTTTAATATAAACTTGTCATTTTGTTAAAATTGTCTAACATTTTCAATGGATGCAAATATATATATATATTTTTCTGGTTTCTGCAGTCTGACCCAACTATACTTGTGTGCCAATACTCTAGCCATCCACTTTTTGGCACGCTATACATTTATCTACCTAGAGATCAGGCCACATTCATTTCTCATTTAAGTGGTACACAGTGAGTAGTTGGTGTTCAATAAAACCATGTTGACTGCCTGGCTAAGAACGATGAGAATGGAATGTTGAATAGCCATTCTTTGGCTGAGAACAATGGATTTGTTAACTTCAGTGTAATTACAATTAGAAGACTTCCCCTAGGATTGCATTACCTCTGCTCAAGTGACTACCAAACCTCTCTGATGTCAGGTCACTAAATGCAATTTCAGAGGCATACAGCTTCTAGAACAGCACCACTTAATACAACTTTCTGTGATGACGGAAATGATCTTATGGTGTCTACTCTACCAAGTATAGCAGCTACTAGTCACATATGGGTATTAAGTACTTGAAATGGGGTTGTGTGGCTGAGGAGCTGGATTATTCATTTTATTTAATTTTAATTAATGTGAATAGTCATATGTAGCTCGTGGCCACCAGAAGAGACAGCCCAGTTTTGGAGGAACTGATAGCATGAAAGGTGATTTACAGAGGATGGAATGAGAGCTTAGTGACTTAACATGGTAGTTTACTGATAGATCCTTAGGTCCCCAGAAGCTTTACCACCAAGAGGACCTGAGCCACGTTGGAAAGAGACCAGTTTGCTTGTGATACTCTTCCTTCTCCAATCTTAGGGTCCCTTCAGGTAGCACCCGGATCACAATCACAAACTAGAGAATGAGAGAAAGTAAAATGACTTTGCAATCTGTAAGCCTATATCCACAGAGGAGAAAACTGGAGTTCAAAGATGAAGCCAACTACCCTATGTCATAAAATGGCAGAACTATAGAAACCCCTGATAGATGATCTACTCTCTTTCACCTGAACTCAGTTGCCATCTCAGTTCTCATCCCTAAACTGTGGGAAGATATGATTTCAGGGGGTGTGGGCAAACAACAAAAATGTATAAAGGGCGCCAAGAGTAGGATGTAGGGCCTTGTATCCCCATCAGAAGTGGCCACAACTGGGCAACTGCCACTTGCAGTCAACAATAGCCATGTAAGAATCTGTTCTCTGATTGTCCAGCTGTTCCAAGAAAAGTAAGGAATAGAGTTAGCAACCTCTGCTTTTACCCATCTTCTCCTCCCCCTGGTAATTCCCTCCTTCCCAACTACCAGGAATACTTGCATGCCAACAAAGGACTTAGAATTTGGGAAATTTCCTCAAAATTGAGAGGAATTAATCCATAACTCATGGAGCTTTTGGCACTAGCATGAAAATAAGGCCATTTGGCCCTACCCATATCTCCAACCATACCACATTGCGGCTGCCACTATATCCAGCCCAAACCTCACCAGGAGTTTCACTATACCTACTAAGAAAACAAAACACAAATAGTTCAATGTTTTCAGACTCTCAAAGACTTATGGTACTGCTTATTAATTATAGCATAGTTGCCTACGTCCATTAGAGAAGGAATATGTGCTGAGCATGAGGCAGACACTTGGCCAAGGATTTTACATAAATTAGCATATTTTAATCTCTGAAACAGACTTGTTAGTGATTATATTCCCAATTTATAGATCATAAATAATGGGATGAAGTATCTTGCTCAAGAACACAAGGGAGAAAGTAGAATACGAATTCAAAGGCAAGGCGGGCTCCAAAGCCCAAACACTCTGCACCACACCATACCCCCTTCTCATTGCATCAGCTACACCCATAAGGCTATTTCCAACAGATGGGCTCTCAGGGGCTCTCCATGAAATGGATCACCTTGCACTTTTTGTTTCCTTTCCTAAATTACATTTCCATCATTAATGAATGATGAAAATTCTATTCTCTGAGGAAAATAATTGAGGTATCTCTTGCTAAATGAAAATAACAAAATAAAATTTGACACCCAAAGTGACAAAATCATTGGTAACTATTCCCCATCCAGATTTACCCCACTCCTGATACCTATCAACAGTCTGTTTCTTGGTTTGCCTCTATCTCTTTTTCCCCCTTTGCTTATTTTTTTTCCTCAATTCCGCATTAGTGAAATCATATGGTGTTTGTCTCTGATTTATTTTACTTAGCATAATACTCTAGCTTCACCAATGTCGTTGCAAATAGCAAGATTTCGTTCTTTTTATGGCTGAGCAGTATTTCATTACACACACACACACACACACACACACACACACACACACACACCTGCACACATACATTATACCACATCTTCTTTTTCCATTCATCAATCAATAGACATTTGAATTGTTTCCATAGTTTGGCTATTGTAGATAATGCTACTATAAACATCAGGTTGTAGGTATCCCTTTGAATTAGTATTTTTATATTCTTTGGGTAAATTAACTAGTAGTGCAATTGCTGGATCATAGAGTAGTAGTTCTATTTTTCACTTTTTGAGGAGCCTCCATACTGTTTTCCAGAGTAGCTGCACCAGTTTGAATTCTCACCAATAGTGTAAGAGGGCTCCCCTTTCTCGGCATCCTGGCCAACACCTATTGTTTCTTGTGTTGTTGATTTTAGCCATTCTGACAGATGTGAGGTGATAGCCATTGTAGTTTTGATTTGCATTTCCCCAAACTATTGGGACTACATGAAAATAAAAATCTTCTGCACAGGGAAGGAAACAATCAATAAAACTAAAAGGCAACCTTCATAATATGAGAAGATACGGGAAAATGACCTATCCAATAAAGGGTTAGTATCCAAAATATATTAAGAACTTCTAAAACTCAACATACTACAAATAATCCAATTAAAAATGAGCAGAAGACATAGACATTCTTCCAAAGAAGACACATAAATGGCCAAAAGACACATGAAAGACAAATCTTGTTTTTAAAATTGCCATTTCTAAGTATTTAAGGACACTTACAAGAAAATTAATTTTTAAACTAAGAGGAAAAAGAGGGGCTAGAGGCAATGAATGTGCTATCCCAAACTGCTCCAATTGTTTTCTTTGCCTAAAGTAAAAACTCTCAATGTGCTATTTATATCAGTCATAAGTCTCTCCTGCTTGAGAAGCCACATCTACAGTGATGAATGGGTAGAGTCTAGGGCTTCTAATACTGTCTAACCTGATGGTAAATTGATATATAGTCCTCAGCAAATTCCATTTGAGCTCATGATTTTCCTATAAATGAGCCCCAGAACAGCTGCCACATTCCTCAAGTCTAGGCAAAATTTATGATCATACTTTAGTATTTGATTATTGTGTAGGAGCTTAATGTAAAACTCCCAAAATAACAATAACATGATTGCAGTTTTTACTTCATTCCTGGCTGCTAGTACTCTCTGCTTTACGTTAGCAGCCTTTTTTGATGAAAATTAATTTCATTTTCTTTCTATTGGCTGTGTTAATAAAAACAAGTACGGTTGAGAAAATAGGACTATGTGGCACAATTAGCTAATACCCATTCCTTCTATTTCTTGTAAATTATGTTGAAATAAATTGCAATGAAAACAAGTTTGGGGATTTCAATCTGCTTCCCTGTGGCTGGTTAAAAAAGTGCTATAAACTCTGCATAATGAGCCCTTCTCACTCTGAGAACCAAGAGTAGAGGACTAAATGAAAATGTGGACTAGAACTGGCAATCAGGTGAGGGTGAGGAATGAGAAAGGCCAGGGGAAGAGATGTGATGCACAGAGAGGAGGAGCAGCATGGGCTGGTGGTGGACAAGGACAATATGTGTTTGGAAAAGCTCTGATGAGCAGGTGCTCAGTGACCAGGGTGTCGTGTAGTACATAGGAGTAACTCTACCTCTTTTATTATTTCCACCAGGGATTTCAAGCTATTGTTGTCCAACTCTCAACTCCTGAGCGCCTTAGAGCTGAGGGAGAAAACTTTTCAATCAGCAACTCATCTAAGACCTCAACTTACCCCCCCCCAAAAAAAGCCACCGAAGGTCACAGCATGTGCACAGTAAACATTATACCTGGAATCAAGAGCAGATTTGTAGGCCTATCACATTTTCCCAAGCACAAGACCCTGAATCTCCCCTTCATTTCATTCTTTTATTGTTGAAGTAGCTGAAAACGTGGCCCCCAAATTCTTAGCCACTCTTCCCACCTGCCCCCTGAATCCGGGTGAGTTTTGTGACTGCTGCAACCCAGACAGTACACCGGAAATGAGGCTATGATTTCTGAGGATGGTCATGAAGGGCAATGTAGCTTCTCTCTCCTCTGCAGGAACATGTGTGCATTGGGCCCTGAGCTCCAGGTACAGTGGCCAACAACCCAGCAGGTCACCGGGCTGCGAAAAAACAAAGCCACGTGGAGAAGTCACAAGGAGCATTCTGGTCACTGGACATGTGAGTGAAAATGTCTTCCAGACCAAGCATCAAGTTTCCCTCAAGTCTCCACAGCTGGAGCATAGTCTGTGGTGTGCCTGTTGTGCCCTCGCAGACTTGTTGACCCACAGCCTCTCAAATGATCTTAAAATGATGGCTGTTCTCAGCTACTAAGCGTCTAGGTAATTTGGTATACAAATTACCTCAGTGGGCTCTAGAACTATCCTTTTGTTCCATTTCCACCTCTGATGTTTTTCTGTGGGAGCGCCAATCCTTCAACAAGTAGTTTCTACTTGTTTTAGCCCCAACACTCTTTGTTCCAATGAAAATTTCTGTAGGGGAGCCTCAGTGGCTCAGACAGTTAAGCATTCAACTCTTGATTTCGGCTGAGGTCATGATCTCTCAGTTCCTGAGTTCAAGCTCTGTGTCCGGCTCTGCACTGACAGCAGGGAAGGCTGCTTAAAACTCTCTCTCTCCCTCTCTGTCTCAAAATAAATACAATCTTTTTTAAATTAAAAAAACAAAGTGGTCAGAAGTGTCTGATGCACATTTGGAGGCAGGCAGTCAGAGAGAAGCCAAGGAGTACAGCTTTTCTGAGCAATTCTTCCCCTGTGGGAACTACTGGGGTAGGACTGGAACTCAGTGAAAGGAGGGGGAAGGTTCCAGCTTTTTAAGTGAGGAATTAGAGAGTAACTAAGCTGATATACCAGCCTGATGAGGAATGAGCTGGTACCTTAGCAAAGGATGGAAATGGAGAGTCTATCTGGCAGCACCAAGCCTCTGTTTCTGCCATGCATAGGGCAGGGATTCAGAGGACCCCTGACCCCAGAAAGAATGAGATGATGCTCAGAGAGCCAGGGAGGCTGCCAGACTTCAGCCATTCACAAAGACCCAGATTCTGTGTTCACCAGCTCAGACCTCAGCCAAGAGTGCCACCAGGCCTCACAGCAAATGAGAGATAAGTGGAGCAGTGGACACCGTGCCTGTGGCTCTGGGCTCGTCCCTCCCACCAAGAGCCTGTCTGATCATTCCTCTCCCCAACACACTTGCATCTCATGTTGAAGAAGAGTCTGGAAAAGTCTGGAACACTGAAAGACCTAAAAGTCTGAGTAGTTTTTTCTGAGAGACAGAGCATTATCTGAAATCAATACATCAGACTAAGACTTAAAGCAACTTGGACATTTAATTAATTTCCCCTCTAATCAGCAAGAGTTTGCTCAGGAGAAATATCACATTAGGTAGAATCAAAAATAAGGAGCTGAGTATCCTCTGCCAATCCAGATGTGATGGGAATGAAATCAGTGGCTCACTGCAGGAGCTATACAAATAGCACCTCATTCAATCCTCAGAACAACCATAAGCAGCAGTCACTGTGACTCTCTTCGCCATTAAACAACCTGCCAAAGCTCACACAGCCCTCAAGGGACAGAGCCACCAAAGGTCTGAGCTCTTGAGCAATGCAGGTATTGCTTTACTACCATTGGTCCAGGCTTCTTAGAAACACAATGGTAATGGGCAGCCCAAGCTTATATTTATTTATTTAAAAACACAAGGCACTGACACCATGGGCAAGGCACTATTCTTACAGCTGTGCCAGTATGAACTTGTTTAATCTTCTCACCAATCATATGAAATGGGTACTATCATCATTCCCATTTTATGCATGAGAACACTGAGTTCAAAAAGCAAAGTAACTTGCCTCTAGTAAATTCTGAAGCTACTAAATAGAGGAATGTCTATTTGAAGCCAGACCATGGAGAATGAGAAATGAGCTATTATCTACCACACTGGAGAAAAAGAGACCTAAACAACTTCAAAAATTCTAAATGGGAATATGATTTCCTGAAGTATTCATTCTCTGCTAATATGAAAATCTACCTGAAGTAGTTACAACTGGTACTAGAACCAAAACAGATTATGATGTTAAAAGGGAAAGTAGGGGCGCCTTGGTGGCTCAGTCAGTTCAGAGTCCGACTTTGGCTCAGGTCATGATTTCATGGTTCATGGGTTCGAGCCCCGTGTCAGACTCAGTACTAACAGTTCAGAGTCTGGAGACTGCTTTGGATTCTGCCCCTCCCCAACTCATGTTCTCTCTCTCTCTCTCTCTCTCTCTCTCTGTCTCTGTCTCTCTCTCTCTCTCTCTCCCCCTCTCCCTCCCTCTCTCTCCCTCTCTCTCAAAAATAAATAAATGTGTAAAAAAATTTTTAAATAAATAAATAAAAAGGAAAAGTATACAAAAAGACGAGTGTAAGTGGAAAGCAAAGTTATTTAAAGACTAGAACTATCCTGGACTTTCATATATATTATTACCAGAGCTGTCTGCAATAAGAGGAGTGCCACACCAGTGTTGGCTAATTTTCCTATCATCATCATATTGCAATTATATAAAACCAAGACATCACAACATAGAAGAGTGATCCTCACATAAAAGAGAGTTTTTTCAAATGGAGACATTTCATACCAAAAGCAAGGTGTTTCCAGTTTTAACACTATTTTTGAATATTAAATTCAATCCAAACGATTTACTTCTGAAAGAGTAAAATTATGATGTTAAATATTGACTCTATACCAATGAATTAAAAATGAGGTCTAAATGAAGGAAAATGTGAAATTAACCTTAAACTTAGAAACATTTTTCCCTCCTCCTTACATTAGTTGTGATCCTGGACATGTGTCACCTTTCTACATAAAAATGTCAACACAGATACACAATGTATTTCCATACTCACCCAACCATGAAAGAAGCTTGCTGGATATGACCATGTCCTTGTTTGCCTTAAGATTCCCCAAGGAGGAGGAGGGGCCAACATGTTGGAGAAATAGGGGGATCTGAACTTCCCTCTGTCTCTCCAACAAAGAAGTGTTGAAGCCAAAGGACTTTGAACCCCAAGAGTCTAAGAGGGAAAGAGAGTCGTGCTTCCAGGGATACACTGGGACAACCTGATGGGCCATAGGTGTGTGACTGCAAACTGGGAGAATTAAAACAAATGGAGGGGAGGGATCCACTTCTGTGGAGAGACAAAGGGAAGAGAAAGAGAGGCTGGGGAAGCATAGGACTATATCTGGACAAGAGAAAATCCTTGGACCAGACAGGGAAAGATCCAATCTCTAACTGTAAGGCTTTCTCCCGACTGGGGCCTGCAACCCTGATCGCACACCTGGGAAGGAGGGGAACCAGCCCTGGGGTAGGTGGCTAGGTCAGGGATGCAGTCTGCAGTAGGAAAAAGCGATCCCCTCCCTGGAGTGATATGGTAAAGGACAAAGCTTGCCTGCATTCGCCAGCCGGAGACCACATATGGGACAGCAGCACGGAGCAGGCTTCCCCAGTATCAGGGCATGCGGAGCAAGAGTTTGAATCCCAGACAAGCGCCAGGCACAGGAGTCGGCGGAGCAAGACAGTCTGCCTCATTTGCCGCCGCAGTACAGTGAGGATGGCTCGAACAGAGTGGTTTGGCTCACCAGGTCCATAGAGGAGAGACTGTGGGGTTGCCATTTTTTCTCCCCACTACCACCAAGGTGAGGCCTCAGGGATCCTTCCCAGAGGTGCACAGCAGAGGCAGGACCAGCCAACACCAAACCACACCCCTCAGCGCCTGGTAACTGCCTATCTGCTGGAGTGGGATAGACACTGACGAACCAGACAACCCCTCCTCCAGACCTACGCTGTTGTCTTGCCTGGTTTAATGCTTGGACAATTCTTATTATACAGATACATTCTTCCTTCCTTTTCTCCTTTTCATCACTTCCCTCCTCTAGTCTGGTTACTCTGGTTGTTGGTTTGTTTAAGCATACATATTTAATCCATGGATTAAGCCATATAGTTTCTCTGTCTGGATAACTTTATTTTCTTTTTCTTCTTCCCCGCCTCCTTCTTTATTTTCCTTTCTCTCTCTGGATTAAGCTGTAAAGTTTCTCTGGTCAATTTGTTCATCTTTCTTTTCCCCCTGCCCCATCATTTCTCTCTTTATATGTGCTCTTCCATCAGCACTGCCTCCACCCTGTTGTTTAGTTGTAGGTGGTGTTTCTTGTTTTTTGTTTTTGGGGGTCTTTTGTCCAAAAAAGGGGGGAGGGGACATCCACTCTCACCACCATTGTTTAACATAGTGTTGGAACTCCTAGCATCAGCAATCAGACAACAAAATGAAATAAAAAGGCATCAAAATTGGCAAAAAAGAAGTCAAACTTTCACTTTTTGCAGATGACATGATACTCTACGTGGAAAAGTCAAAAGACTCTACCAAAAGACTACTAGAACAGATATATGAATTCAGCAAAGTCGCAGGGTACAAAATCAATGTACAGAAATCAGTTGCACTTTTATACACCAATAATGAAGCAACGGAAAGAGAAATCAAGAAACTGATCCCATTTACAATTGCACCAAGAACCATAAAATAGCTAGGAATAAACCTAACCAAAGATGTAAAAGATCTACATGCTGACAACTATGGAAAGCTTATGAAGAAAATTGAAGAAGACACAAAGAAATGGAAAAACATTCCATGATCATGGATTGGAAGAATAAATATTGTTAAAATGTCAGTACTACCCAAAGCAATCTACACATTCAATGCAATCCCAATCAAAACTGCATCAGCATTCTTATCAAAGCTAGAACGAGCAATCCTAAAATTTATATGGAACCACAAAAGACCCCAAATAGCCAAAGAAATACTAAATAAGAAAACCAAAGTGGGAGTCATCACAATCCCAGACATTTGCCTCTACTAGAAAGCTGTAATCATCAAGACAGTATGGTACTGGCACAGAAACAGACACATAGAATAGAATAGAGAGCCCAGAATTGGACCCACAAATATATATCCAACTAATCTTTGACAAAGCAGGAAAGAGTATCCAATGGAAAAGAGACACTCTCTTTAGCAAGTGGTGCTGAGAGAACTGGACAGCAACATGTAGAAGAATGAAACTAGACCACTTTCTTACACCATAAACAAAAATAAACTCAAAATTAATGAAGGACCTGATTGTGAGACAGGAAACCATCAAAACCCTAGAGGAAAAAGCAGGTAACAACCCCTTTGCCCTCAGCAGCAACAATTTCTTGCTCAATACATCTCCAAAGGCAAAGGAATTAAAATCAAAAATTAACTACTGGGACTTCATCAAGATCAAAAGCGTCTGCACTGCAAAGCAAACAAGCAATAAAACTAAAAGGCAGCTGACAGAATGGGAAAAGATCGTTGCAAATGACTTATTGGACAAAGGGCTAGTATCCAAAATCTATAAAGAATTCACCAAACTCCACACCCAAAAACCAAATAATTCTGTGAAGAAATGGGCAGAAGACATGAATAGAGACCTTTCCAAAGAGGACATCCAGATGGCCAACAGACATATGAAATGATGCTCAACATCACTCAGCATCATGGAAACACAAATCGAAGCCACACTGAGATACCACCTCACACCGGTCAGAGCGACTACAATGAACAAATCAGGAAACTATAGATGCTGGTGAGGATGTGGAGAAACGGGCACCCTCTTGCACTGTTGGGAATGCAAACTGCTGCAGCTGCTGTAGAAAACAGTGTGGAGGTTCCTCAAAAAATTAAAAATACAACTACCCTATGACCCAGCAATGGCACCACTAGGAATTTACCCAAGGATACAGGAGTGCTTTTGCATAGGGGCACATGTACCTCAATGTTCATAGCAGCACTTTCAACAGTAGCCAAATCATGGAAAGAGCCCAAATGTCCATCAACTGATGAATGGATAAAGAAAATGTGGTTTATATATACAATGGAATACTACTTGGCAATGAGAAAGAATAAAATGTGGATCTTGAGAAACTTAACAGAAGACCATGGGGGAAGGGAGAAACAGAGAAGGAAGGAGGCAAACCTTAAGAGACTCTTAAATACAGAGAACAAACTGAGGGTTGTTGGGGGTGGGGGAGAGGGGAAAGTGGTGATGGGCATTGAGGACGGCACTTGCTGGGATGAGCACTGGGTGTTATATGGACACCAACTTGACAATAAACTATAATAATAATAATAATAATAATAAATAAATAAATAAACTCCCTGAAGACAGAAAAAAAAATCCTGGAGCATCTGGGTGGCTCAGTTGGTTGAGCATCTAACTTTGGCTCAGATCATGATCACGCAGTACGTGAGTTCAAGCCCTGTACTGGGCTGGCTGGTGTCAGCACAGAGCCTGCTTCAGATCCTCTGCCCCTCTCTCTCTCTCTGCCCCTCTCCCACTTACACTCTCTCAAGAATAAATAAAACGTTTAAAAAATAAAAAAAATAATAACTCCTCCTTGGTTAAAAAGCAAGAAGGGGCGGGGTGCCTGGGTGGCTCAATCCGTTAACCTACTGACTCCTAGTTTCACCTCAGGTCATGATCAGGCTCTGCCCTGGTAGCACAGAGCCTGCTTGAGAGTCTCTTTCTCCCCCTCTGCCCTTCCCCGATTCATGGGGGTGTGAGAGTCCTCTCTCTCTCTCGCTCTTAAAATTAATTAATAAACTTAAAAAAAAAAGAGGGAAAAAGAAGTTTGAGTTTTAGGAAAGTCATTTAGTTTCAAAGAGAGCCACATTAAGACAGCTGGCAGGACCTGGTCACACAGTGAGAATACCCATGTGGTTGTACTCAACTTGAATGAGGCAATTGGACTCAAAGTCAAAACTTCTGAGATTCACTAAATTACAAGTATTAATAACAGGCATCAGTATTCATGGGCTGCCTTTTTCTTCGACCACACTGCTGTACTACATCTCCTAGACCCCTGCATTTGCTATGAGACTAGTTCTAGCTAGAATATGAGTAGGAGAGATAGACAGTCCATTTCTATTCCCAGGCTCTCAAACTGCCATGCTATTTCCCACTCTTTCTCCTCTGGTCTGCTACCCAGAGTCAGAGAACGTAAGGCAAGATTGTGAAGCCTTTACAAGACAGCGAAGCCAGTCGACAGAAACAGCTTGGGTATATGAATGACTTCATGGAGCATACTAAGCCCCCCACCCACAAAGCACATTGCAGTGAGATGTGAGCAAGAACTACATGTGTAATATATTAAACTGTGGAAATTTAGGGATTAGTTTGTTATAGTCTTTATGCTATCTTGACTAATCACTCTGTGTGTATCTGTCTACACATGGCCAATATGGATATTAATTAATCAAACATTTCATTTTCCTCAGGTAAAAGGTGTTCAGACTCCTTTCTGTTGCCAGAACGTGAAGTGGCCATGGTAATAGCCACAGTAATATTTGTCAGCTGGGCTTTTTAAAATGTCAACATATTGACTACCATTGGAAAAAAACACAAATAACAAATTTGCCCAGAGAAACAACCTCTCTCAAGTCTGGAAAGAATTCTCTCCACAGGCTTATCTTGTTTAATGTGTGAGATAAGTACATTTCACACATGAGAGAACTGAGACTTACTGTACCTCACCCAGAATCTTCCAGCCTATGTCTGCCTGCTTAACATCAAGTCCTATGTTCTCAAGCATTACACTCCTTGTGGACAAAAAAGAGACTTAATTTTTTAGTTCTGCTAACACAATTCTACGCCACTGACATTTTCAAATCACTCAGTTACAGTCTTGCGTAATAATGTGTACAATAGATCGGCAAATGTACTCGACGAAAAGATACACAGTCAAAGGCAGTTGGCAACAAGAATCATGCACGAGGGTAGAAGCGAGGTGGAATTTGGAGTATAAAGAAAAATAACTTTTTAAAAAGGAGTTACCAAGAAAAAAAATTTCATTTAATGGGTTCTTAACAGGGTTTATTCCTTAGGTATATTGTACTGTAACGTAGTGATAATATAACAAAGCAATGAAATACTAATATATAAAAGGAAAGAGGAAAAAATGAGAAATTTCTTTCTCTATGACATTTCAATGGATGGAGTTGAAGGTGAATGCTAGGGGAAAAAAGTCCTAACATCAGCATTTATTCATAAAAATATTTTTAAATACTAATATTAAAGATAAATACTTATTTCACTGCAATGAATTAATCATTTGCTTTTCAGCACACTGCAAAGAGAGAAGAACCTAACAAATTAGAGACTTCTGAATTATCTAAGTCCCTGGAAGTAGAGAAGCTGATAGAGTCACTGTTTCCACAGACAGAGATTGATTCAGAACATTCAATGAAAAACTACACCTGTGCCAGACACCTGCAGCTTCTCAAATTCAGAAGAGCAAGTGAGATAAAAGAAAAACAAGAAATAAAGAAAACAAGTTAGAAAGCTCAAGGGACATAATTCCACGAGGAATTAATAAAGTCAGACTGTGCATTTCAAAGACACAATCAAGTTCAGAAGGAAGAGCAGATTATCATATGTTCTACCCATATTTTCAAAGCACTGAAAACAAAAATGAATTCTTTGAAAATCACTAACAAAATCAGAAATAAAATTACACTTCTAAAATGGAAATTATCAGTTGGTATGTGTTCTGGAATATTCGAGAAATGAACTATAGTAGTAATAGTAGTACTAGTAGTAGTAGTAGTAGTAATGGCATCACTGATGATTTAAATCACTGATACTCACCTCACTGATACAACAAGAAATTTATGAGTTAATCAAGGAAAGACTACTAACTGATTTATTCAGAATAAAACAAAAACAAAATGCAGATGCCTGCCTGACACAAGAATAACCTCATCAAACAATGGAACATGATAGGGAGCCAAGACATAAACCCACGCTTCTAGGGTCAGTTAATATATGACCAAAAAGGCAAGAACATACAATGGGGAAACATAGTCTCTTCTACAAATGGTGGTGGGAGAAATGGACAGCTACATGCACAAGAATGAAACTGGAACGCTTTCTTACGTCATACACAAAAATAAATACAAAACGGATTAAACACGTAACTGTGAGATTTGAATCCTTAAAACTTCTAAAAGAGTATATATGCAGTGATTTCCTTGACATCAGCTGTCACAACATTTTTCTAGATATGTATCCTCAAGCGAGGAAAACAAAAACAAAAAGGAACTACTAGGACTACATCAAATTAAACATCTTTTGCACAACAAATGAAACCATCAACAAACCTAAAAGGCACCCCACTGAATAGGAAAAGATATTTACAACTGACCTACCTGGTAAGGGCTTAATATTCAAAATATATTAAGAATTTCTACAACTTAACACCAAATATATAAATCAACTATATATATATATATCCAATTTAAAAATGGACAGAGAGGGACACCTGGGTGGCACAGACAGTTAAGTGTCCAACTTCAGCTCAGGTCATGATCTCATAGTCCATATGTTCAAGCCCTGCATTGCTCTTTGTGCTGACAGTTCAGAGCCTGGAGCGTGCTTCAGATTCTGTGCCTCCCTCTCACTCTGCCCTTTCTCCACTCACATGCTGTCTCTGTCTCTGTCTGTCTGTCTCTCTCTCAAACATTAAAAAAAAATTGTTTATATGGGCAGAGAACCTGAACAGACATTCTTCCAAAGGAGATATACAGATGACCAACAGACACCTCAAAAATGCTCAACATCATTCATCATCAGGGAAATACAAATGGAAACCACAATGTGGTATCACCTGACACCTGTCAGAATGGCGAAAATTCAAAAGACAAGAAATAACAAATGTTGGCAAGGATGTAGACAAAAAGAAAACCTAGTATATTGCTCGTGGAAATGTAAGCTGGTGCAGTCACTGTGGAAAACAGTATGCAGATTCCTCCAAAGATTAAAAAACATAAATCTAAATTATATGTTTTATTATAAACATATAATCCAATAATTCTACTGCTGCTGAGTATTTATCCAAATAAAATAAAAACACTAATTTGAAAAGATTTATGTTTATATCTACTGCAGCATTATTTACAATAGCCAAGATATGGAAGTAACCCAAGTGTCCACCAATAGATGAATGGATAAATAAGACATAGTACACACACACACACACACACACACACACACACACACACACTATGGAGTATTATTTAGCCATCAAAAGGGATGAGATCTTGCCATTTGCAAAAACAGAGATGGACCTAGAGAATATTATGCTAAATAAGTCGTTTAGAGAACTATCAACACTGTATGACTTCACTGATACATCAAATTGCAGAAACAGACCCATACATACAGAGAACAAAGTAGTAGTTGCCAGTGGGGTGGCAGCAAAATGTGTAGTTGCTGGTGGGGGACGGGAGTGGTGCAGGGGCAAAATGGGTAAAGGGGAGAGAGAGAGATACAGGCTTCCTGTTGTGGAATTAATACGTCATGGGAAGAAAAGGCACAGCATAGGGAATATAGTCAATGGTATTGCAATAGTGTTGTAGAGTGACAGATGGTAGCTACACTTGTGGTGAGCAGAGCAGTATAATGTATAGAATTGTTGAATCATTATGTTATATACCTGAAACTAATGCAGTGTTGTGTGTCAACTATACTGAAGCTTTTTTTAAAAAAGCAGAAGCCGATTTTCTCGATGTACCACAGAGAAAGTGAACATTGGAGTCACAACAAAAACGTCAGCATTCCTCCAGTTCAGTATTGGTAGTACTACACCCACCATAGAGAGAAATTTGGTATTATTTAACTAAACAACAAAGATACATATGTTTTAAGGCAGAAATTGCATTTTTATAAATTTATCCTACAGATACAGATACACAAACAGAAAACAATTTAAAGATGGGACCTAAATAGACATGTTTCCAAAGATGGCATACTCATGGCCAACAAGAACATACAAGGGCTTCAACACTGCTAATCATCAGGGAAATACAAATCAAAATCAAAATGAGGTAACACCTCACAACTGTGAGGATGTTTATTAACAATAAGACAACAAATGTTGGCAAGGATGTACAGAAGACAGAACCCTTATATAATGTAAGGGAATGTAAACTGATATGGCTACTATGGAAAACAGT
>CM053572.1:39973228-40006957 GCA_028646485.1 Cryptoprocta ferox | reverse complement strand
GGACAGATACCATATGTTTGCACTCATAGGTCTAACAGGAGAAACCCAACAGAGGACCATGGGGAGGGGAAGGAGGAAACAGAGTTAAGGAGAGGGAGGGAGACAAAACACGAGAGACTCTTGAATACTGAAAACAAACTGAGGGGGGAAGAGGAAGGGGGAAAGGTAAAGGGGGGTGATGGCCTTGGTGGAGGTCACTTGTGGGGAAGAGCACTGGGTGTTATATGGAAACCAACCTGACAATAAACTATAAAGTTTAAAAAAAAAATGTCCCAATGAATAAGAGCCCAGGGCCAGATGGTTTCCCAGGGGAATTCTATCGGACATTTAAAGCGGAGTTAATACCCATTCTTCTCAAGCTATTCCAAAAAATAGAAGTAGAAGGAAAACTTCCCAACTCATTCTATGAAGCCAGCATCACTTTGATTCCCAAACCAGACAGAGACTCAACAAAAAAAGAGAACTACAGACCAATATCCTTAATGAATACAGATGCAAAAATCCTCAACAAGATACTAGCAAATCGAATTCAACAGCATATAAAAAGAATTATCCACCATGATCAGGTGGGATTCATTCCTGGGTTCCAGGGCTGGTTCAATATTCGCAAATCCATCAATGTGATACATCATATTAACAATAGAAAAGATAAAAATCATATGATCCTGTCGATAGATGCAGAGAAAGCATTTGACAAAATACAGCATCCTTTCTTACTGAAAACCCTCGAGAGAAAGTCGGGATAGAAGCAACTTACTTAAACATTATAAAAGCCATCTACGAAAAGCCCACAGCTAATATCATCCTCAATGGGGAAAAACGGAGAGCTTTCCCCCTGAGATCAGGAACACGACAGGGATGTCCACTCTCACCACTGTTGTTTAACATAGTGCTGGAGGTCCTAGCATCAGCAATCAAACAAAAGGAAATAAAAGGCATCAGAATTGGCAAAGATGAAGTCAAACTTTGACTTTTCACAGATGACATGATACTCTACATGGAAAACCCGACTGACTCCACCAGAAGCCTACTGGAACTGATCTGTGAATTCAGCAAAGTTGCGGGGTACAAAATCAGTGTACAGAAATCGGTTGCATTTTTATACACCAATAATGAAGCCACAGAAAGAGAAATCAAGAAACTGATCCCATTCACAATTGCACGAAAAACCACAAAATACCTAGGAATAAACCTAACCAAAGATGTAAAAGACCTGTACGATGAAAACTATAGAAAGCTTATGAAAGAAATTGAAGAAGACATATATTATAATAGAGTATGCAGAACAAAAAAATTTAAGGCCTTGTTGGGAGTCTAAAATCATAACCAGGCAGTAGTGAAATTGCAGACAAGGACAGCCAGGAGAAGGGATTGAATTACTGAATGTGGAGGACTTGGGAAATTAGGAGCAAGATTGTTGTGACAGGAGAGACTGGATGTAGAATAGCTTCTTGTTGTGATAAGTCTGTGTGGCTGTGGTGGGATTGAGGATACAATGTTGTATCAGGTGCATGGCTATATCTGGTTCTGTTTCTTAAAGGCTATTCTCATAGTCCAACCCAGTAAGAAGGTGGTGGTTTAATTTCAAATAGATACAGAGGAGACTTTGACATCTCATTTCTTGACCTTGTTTAATTTTTACCTGTTAACTAGGCACTAGAACTCTGTAACAGGAAACTGAAGCCTGCATTAGCTTACTGAGCATAGTACATGCTATGTAAACACAGCTTTTGTTACAGCTTTGAATGCGGCTTTTCCTGGTTTGTGTCTCCTAGCAAGAGAAATGTAACAGGTAGATAGATGATAATGTAAATTGATAAGTTCCCTCCATGGCTTTTAAAGGACAGAGACAGGGACACCTGAATGGCTTAGTTGGTTAAACATCTGACTTTGACTTTGGCCCAGGTCATGATCTCAAGGTTTGTGAGTTAGAGCCCTGCATTGGGCTCTGCCCTCACAGGGGGGAGCCTGCTTCCGATTGGGATTGTGGGTTTTCTTCTTTCCCTGCCCCTCCCCTAAAACTACTGTGGATTGTGGGTTTTCTTCTTTCCCTGCCCCTCCCCTAAAACTACTGTCTCAAAAAAAAAAAAAAATGAAGACAATTGATTCTTCCTTAAGGATTCATTGAAAGCTTCTTTTCTCCTCTCTTTTTCAGAAAACTGGATTTGTGATCTTTGTGTCATTAATATCTATTCACTACCAAGGTATCTTGGTTAAATTAGAAAGGCCATTTTCCTCATGAATCAAAGATTAAAAAAATGATCTTAAATAATTGTGTTAATCTCTAAGATTGCTTTCCAAATAGTATGGCTGAGTCATTATCAATGAGGATGGTAGAAAACTAAGGTGAGGGTTGCATCTTTTCCCCTCTCATTGCTTCCTTCTCTTCTGGCTTGATTTGTGTTCCATCTTGCCCTATATATTGCTTATCTGTAAAGCTTTATGAATTTCTAAATAATTTTTATTTCTATTTTTTTTAGTTCCTTGTAAAGCTTCATGAATTTCTAAATAATTTTTATTTCTAATTATTTTTTTAGTTCCAGAGATTCTGATGAGTGCAGTCTGACATATAATTATGACACCTCTAATGGATTATAAAATAATCCATTATATAGCACATACCTAAAGGGATCTTATAATTGACCATGCAAATTGGGACCTTTCAGAATAAAAAGCGGCACTATTAATAATTATGTCAAGCAGCAGGTTACAGCCCTGCTGTTTTGGGCTAACTGGGATGTGTGGTGGTTCTTCCCAGAGTCCTCCTGTCAGGAATAAATCTGTGAAGGCTGTATTCTGTCAGAGATGTTGCTTACCTGGCCTGTCCACTCTGGACTGAGTGATTCATAGGCATTACCTAGCTCACTTTTCTCTCTACTGGTGAGAACCATAAGGCCTAATTACAAACAATATCCACCTGACCTTTTTCGGATATTATTTTCCAGTTCCTCCCCTATTGGAGTCCTGGTGAAAACCCATAACTGAGTGTCACTGACAGAATAGCTTGTATTCATATCTGGTCTGATTTTTCTTTTTTTCTTTTCCTAAATCTCATCTCTCAGAATCTAATGACTGGGAGCAGACAAATCTTGGTCTTGGTAAAGATAGGAGTTTTTCATAAAGACAAGGGTACAAATCCGTATAGCATGCCTTGTGTTTGCTACACATCACTTAACACTGGGCCCATTTGCCTATGGTGACCCCTAATGCAAACACTACCTCCCTCCTGTTTGGTGTTTGGGTCAGCTGACTCACTTCTCCATCTGTGTCCTCTGTTCTAGGAGCGAGTTACTAGGAATCCAAGGGCTCATTCACCCTGCATCCTCCTGTGGGTTCTGGAACTATGGAGAAAGAAAGACATAGAAGTCAAATGAGGGTCATTATCTCTTCTTTAATACTGGCATATCTTCACTATGGCTCTGGGCCCACTGGGTTTCCCACCATTTCCCCTAGGTAGTGACCTAAGCTCTGCAGTTAAAAACAAAGCCGCTGGGCCTGCCCTTTTGGCTTTAAACTAGGAGGATAGAAGAATATTTGTGATTTCTGGTTGGTAGTTCAGGGTAGAAAGGAAAGTGAAAAGGAGAGGAAGAGTATAGCCGGAAGGAGAAAGATGAAGGCATGGCAAGAGGAAGAAGAGAAGAAGAAAAGGAGAGGGAGAGGAAGGGAGTGGGATGAAGCAATCAAAATACAGAGATAGAGAAAAAGACCATGAGAGAATGGAATGGAGGCAGAAGGGAGAGAGGACACCCAATAATCACATAATTCTCTACCCAAGATGAAAAATGAATGAATGGTAAAGATACTTCCTCCCAAATACCAACAAGCATTGGTGGTAATTCCTATTTTATGTGTTAAAGTGAGATTGTGGGGAGAAGGAGAAAGGGGCCTTTTATGTTTTGCTATCCCCTCCACTCTGCCTCAGCCCAGGTCCCCATACTCCTTATGAAACTCCATTGCGTGCACCCTGAGACTACATCTGCCAGAAGGTATTATCCATTGCATACATGTGCAGCATCCTTGGGGCTATGATGAAACCTTGGCCAATTGCAATGCCTTTCCAACATTGTTACCGAGGAATGTGAAGCCACATCTTTGTCACCTGTAAAATGCAAAATGTCAACTCTCAATCTGCAGGAGATGGGTATAACACTTTTTATTTTAGATAAAGAAAACTTCCTTGTTGTTACTGTTTTATGAAAGGGAAGGTTGTGTGAGCATGATGGAGAACGATTCTTTGAAATATTTGCAAATACAGTATTTTATCCTGAGATAAAACCAGGGAATGGTAGAGGATCAAGGGTATTTCAAAGAAGCAAAATGAATTTCATTCTCTCTAATGCTTCTTTCATTCCTACCTTCTTTGGGTTCAGAAAAAGAACTCTCAGAGATGACATACATAATTCAAAAGTGCTTTCTTTGGAGAGGGCAAGACTTGCTTTCCTCCTACCAGGGCAGGGCAGGGCAGCTATTTTAGTCCAAGTGGAAGCAAGGGGTCATGTTGGGGCTGAAGGCTTTGCCCTAGGGATTCCTCCAGAAGAGTCAAAGGGGCATTTGACATGTGTACTTCCAGGTGGTTAGGAAAAAAAACAATTTCATTAGGTGCATATTCTTCAGATTCAAATAGTAATGACAACCCTACTGAGGCAGGACACCAGGCCTCCCACAGGAAGCCCAGAGCAACCAGGTCCCAGTAGGGAGGAGAAACATTGATATGAACAATGGGATATAGGGCAGGAGAAATTGTAGGTCTGGAACAACTTGTTGAAAGTCATAGTCCATTAAGGAGTAAGAAAGATGACCTGGACTGGACTATTTAAGAAGAAAAACAAAACAAGAAAATGTATTTTCAAAGTTTCCATTTGGTATGGAATTCTTACTGACAAAAAAAATTTCTTTTTGTAAATTACTTCTATCACCAACAAATAAGGAATTTGTTTTTCATAGGAGACTGTATATCTACCCATGTGGCAGAACTGTTTATTAGGACAGAATAATCTCCAAGGTTAGGTAGAGTCGCTTGGGCTTGGATTTAATTTTCACCTCTCTGCATCTGGTGTGGCACTAACTTACTTCCCTTCCTCAGAGGTTCTAGAATTTGTTTATGTGTGAGGCAGTAAAAACCCAGTGCACCAATAAAAAAGACCCAAATCTTCATGGCCGTTTAATCTCTTGACTTGTCAGGTCCCTATTTGAATTTCATGTGCCTCTTGATTTCCTTTGTGTGTTGTTTAAAGTTGTCTTCCAGGCTGTAGCTATTGGTGCAGATCATTCTCTGTACAAGTGGGTTGGGCTGCAGGGGGTCAGTGACAGTGGAAAGGAAGCCATACTCTGCTCCCCAAGCCATGCCCTGTGATGTGGGTCTGTGTCAACCCACAGGAAGGGCCACTTTTTTCTCTTCCCCAAAGAGGTGCCATATGGGCTAGCATATGGCCTGGATTGCTCCTGAGGTGGCCTATTTTGGTGAAGAGCAGGCAGAAATTGTGGGATCTAGAGTTCTTAAAGTGGCCAGATGCTTAGGTGGTCACAATTATATAAATTGATGACTCAGTTTAGTTAATCTCAGGAGTTTAAAGTTCTAATTGTAGGGAAGGCTTGGAACCACAATATGTTTGATACAAAAGAGTGCTTGCTCTTAAACTTCACCATTGAGGGCAACTCAGTAATTTGGGAGTTAATTGAAAACCATCCATCCACCTGTCTGTCCGTGAATCTGTCTGATCTTCTTATCAATCATAGCTTGCATTGGTCAGGCAGGTGTTGAAAGTGAGTAATACATTGGAGGGATTACAGAACAGTAGGGCATGGTGAAGACTTGGTAAATCCAGCATTTCTCCATCTAGATATATAGGTTGGCCACTACTCACCCTCGGGGGATTGCAAAAAAGCAAATGTGTAGTGCGAGGGGCTTTAGATCTTTTAAACTTTGCAGGAGGAACTGGAAATTAAGACATGAAATACACTATTAAATATTGACAGCCCTTTGAAATGTGTAAAAATGTTATGCTAACATTGTGAGACTTGTCCCCTTGTTGCTGCTGGCCTATGTTGGGAAAATAGGTTAGTCCCATTAGGTATTGGATGTCAGTTTGTGACCTATGCCTCTAAGTGATAGATGTATGCCCTTAGAAGGTTGTCCTGTATTATTTCATAGTTGAATGGGAAGCTTCTTTCTGCTTTTACTGAGTTTTAAAGTAATGGTATCATCTATTCATCCCTCTACCTTAGGCTGCTTACATTACTTGAACGAGGCAGAATAAACGTTGTTGGTCATTTAAAGAAATTACTATTAGCCCACTTGCTTCCAAATTATCGGAAGCACATCTCTCAGTACTTTTCAGTGAGGTCCTCCACAGGTTTTTAAAGGAATTTAGGCCTGGATGGCTCAGTTGGTTAAGTGTCTGACTCTTGATTTTGGTTCAAGTCATGATCTCATAGTTCCTGAGTTTGAACCCTGTGTCAGGTTCTGCGCTGACAGCACGGAGCCTGCCTAGGATTCTCTGTCTCTCTTTTTCTCTGACTCTCCTCTGCTCCTGTGCACACACACATGTGCTTTCACTCTTCTCTCTCTTTCTTTCTCTCTCTTTCTCTCTCTCTCAAAAATAAATAAACAAAAACAAACAAACATTAAAAAATTAAAGGAATTTAAGTTTGACCCTGAAAAGAGAAGGATCGGAAGGAAATATTACTCTTCCTTGAGAATAGGGCCATTCTGTGTGTATTGGCTTCAGGAGTGAGGATTTTATAAAGCAAACCATTTTAATATAAGTTTCTAAGAAGAAATAGGAACATTCTTGACAGAAATGCCACCTGTCTTAATGTCTGAGCACCAGTGGCCCTCTGCCAAGTTTAAAGCAACTTTAGGCAAATTTTAATCAAGCTGGCATCTCAGAGAACTGGCACATATATAGTTCATAAATTTTATCTTTTTGCCTGAGGGAAATGAAGATATTTGACTGATACCATGGCAGAAAACTTTTTTAGGGTTTTATGAAAGACTACTAAAATCAGAAGGAAAGCCTGTTAAAAATTTAGTATTTCACATGATTTAATGTGAAATTTATATTTTATATTTTGAACATATTTTAGTATAAATAATTTAATATTTTAGAATACAGTTGAATATTTTTCCAATGCCTCCTTAAGGAACTGGTGCACAGGCTCATGTAATGCTAGACCAGTGATGATAAAGCACAGAGTATTCCCAGCTTCACTTTTCCCCTCCTGTCCATCTTGCACACTGACGAGTATCTTCTGATAGATCCTGGCTTGGGTACTGTGTTGTGCTGGCAGAGTAAGAATTGAGGAGGTGGCTCAATGGGACACCCCAGTTTGCATGTCTTTTCTCTAAAGGCAGGTGCATCTTCCTCTGGATCTGTTGGACACTAGAAAATGTGAGCCTGGGAGCCCTAATGATAAATGGGAAATCAAGAACTCCCTGCCCCAGATTTGGCAGAGATCCCTATGCTTTCCCTGTAGAACTGGTAGACGGAGCATTCGGTTTTGAGAATTGAAAGGTTTGGGAAATTTTGTACAAATTGGGCTGATATTTTGAAAATCTCTAACTTAATGTCACATTTCTATATAACATCTTCTAGTAGCATCTCCTTAGATTGGGAATAAAGTTCACTATCTTTCCTTGAACAACACAGTTCATCTTGAGCTCCCCTCTGCCTGATTCTTCCATCTCATCTCCTGCTACCCAGATCTTATTTCTCTCCTTTAAATGAGCAAAGCTCTTGATCACTTTGGGTTTCTTGATGAACCTGCTCATCCCTCTTTGGAGATGACTCTTTCCTCATTTCTTTGGTTTCTTTTCATGTTGGGCTTTGACTCAAATTTGACCTCTCCTTCTCAGAGACATTTCCTTTGGTGACTCCATCTCCTTCGCCCCACTGTGCTATCACTCTGTTGCATTTTCTTTGTAGCACTTATTTGAACTAATCTTATTTATTATTTGCTTCTCCATTAAAATGTCAGCCTTGGGAGGGTAGGACTTTGTTGTACCTCATTGCCTATTTTCAGATTTCAGGACAGCACCTGGCACAAAGTCAGTGCTCATAATTGCTTGTGAGATGAATTGTAATCTGACCCCCCCCCCCCCAAACTGGCTTTACTTGCAATCTGTTTTACTTTCGATGGGATTATAATTTTATTATTTGACAGGGATAGGGGAGAACAGGGTTAGAGGGTGGTTAGGAAATGGGAAAATATGGGAATGGGGAAATTAGATACATGATTTGAGCAGGGAATCACAGCATTGCCTTCAAACAAATAAATCAAAAATAAAAAAGCAAATATATAACACTTGAAAGCCAGACTCTAATATAACCTTCCAGTGGATGTAGTTCTGTAAATCATGTACACCCAAAGCTTTATTATCATAATTCTAACAAGGATGCAAAGGCTAATGACATTTTTACATAGCATGAAATAAACATAGGGGGATTCAAGTTTGCTTTGAGCCAATTGGCATGACTGATAAACGCTCTTCTGATAGATGAAGGGGAAAACATGTGTTCGAGATGCTAAGCAACAGCCATAGAGCCCATAGCTAGTTTTTTAAAAGGATCTTCTTCCATCACCCTGAAGTTCTGTGATGATCCGTGTATTTGTTTATGAATGGCTCATCAGGGACCAAGGGCAAAAGAATCAATCTTTTAAACATCAAACAGAAGGAAAATGATGTTTCTTATCTATACCCTAAGACATGTTGGGCAGGAGATGTTCCATGAAGCTGATGAAATTTTAACTAATGTGGTAAATAACCCATTGAGATTTAACCCTCATTGATCATCATCTTCATTGTTACCATTTGGCAGAAAAATGTTCCTCTTGACAGAAAAATATGAAATAGGAAAGTACAGCTGGAAATGTTCATGTTCCCAAACAGTGACTCATCAGATCCTCTAGTCTTCTCTTCAAGACTTGAATCAAAAGAAAAAAAAAGGGGTTTCTGTGGTTGAGAGACTTTTATCAACACTAGTCCACAGGAGCAGGCCAAATATGGGGAAGGGCAGGGGTCATGAATGACATTTTTGTCTATTTCACATCTCATCTCCTGAACAGTACTAAATGTAATCTTATCTAGAACATGTATTGCATTTCTGTGGGGGCATAAATTGCCTTCCTTTCCTCTATTCTCAGGACCAATTACAGTCTTCTGCCGAGAGCTGAATTTTAAATTCACGTGGGATCAATGAACATAGCAGAGGAAGGGTAGTAATGGGGGGCGAGGGGGCTAGGAGACAGCCTGGGATAGAGGTGAGAAAAATCAGTAACCAGGGTTTGGGTTGTGACATTGACCTAACTCACCATTACTTTGTAGAATCTTGAGGGTCCTGGACCTCTATTCACTTCATCAGTTGGGATTGTCTAAGATGGGCTGCTGTAACAGTGTGGATTAAACAACAAAGAGTTATTTCTTGTTCGTGCTGTGTTCCCACTGTAGGTCAGCTGAGTGCTCTGCTCACCATTGTCATTCAGGGTCCTAGGATAATGGAGCAGCCAACATCTCAAATGTTGCCAACCACCAAGCTTGAGGGGAAAGTGACCTATAAAGGATTTTACCCTAAATGTTCATGTGCAGAAATCACACAAGGCACTTCAAGTCAGAAACTCATTGAATAGTACTCACTGTGTCTGGCTCTACCCAACCACAAGGGGCACAGAAAGTGCAATCATGAACATAACTAATGCCATTCACTTAGTATGTTTGTGTGTCTGTGTTTGGCACAGATTCATTTATTAGTATAGAGAGAGTAGGCTGATTATCAGAGAATGTTTTCTTTTACTTTGGATGGCTTTGCTCAGTTATCAGTGTCATCACTCACTTAGCTACCGACAGAAATGCATACATTTCAGTGGAGGCCAGCATGGCTCTTGTGATGCTTACCTACCTTGTAGGATATTGGTGAGCCTTCAAGATGATTTTTTCCAGTTGTCATGTACTGGCTATAGTGATGTTGATAATGATAGAGCAAGTTGACCTAGTTTTGTAGTTTGCTTCCCAACATAATTTTTATTCACCTGGTAATTCAACTAGGCAGTGCTCACTAAACCATCAGTCATGAAGTCACAACTGTCTCTAGAAGCTCTCAATTCATTTGCGAGTTGTGGCCTGCTAAGTTGGAACACTTAAGTAAGGTTCATTCCTGAGAATAACAAAAGCATGCATGTAAACCACTTTCCAGTAGCTTCTGGAAGAAGACTTACTGACTCAGCACTGTCTCTATAAGGTGACTAGTATACAGCCAGGAACAGTGTTAGATATGGATGAAGGTACTTAAATTAAAGCTTAATTGGGCATAAACCCTTAAATCCTGTCTTCTTCTCTCTGGTGCTTTGGTCGTTGAGGTTGGTTCCTTAGCTGTTATCTACCCCAACTTCATGGAATCCCTTCTGCTGACCTCAATTCCCTTTATGGTTTTCCCTCAGTAAATAGCAACTGTGTACTTGGTGACCAGTTTGTTTTGTGCCCTTATGTATTAAAAGATAGATCTTCTGCTCAAGGATTGTGGGTTCCTTTTTAAAAGGCTGTGCACCCTCCCTTAGCTATTTCCAAAAAACACCCTATAATTCAGTTCAGTTTAAAAAATTTTCTCTCTGTGTTTTCCTCAGATTAAGGCTGTCAAATAAGGCTAATTGGGTGAGGTTTCCTTCTGCACAGGTTAGACTTTTGGCCGGTGTTGTCCTGGTTTGTCTGAGGAAGAAAGGAATATGAGCGTGCTTTTCCTACATGGCTTCAAAAAGCCAAGTCTACTTTGTTTGATTTTTATGTAAACAGTTGCACCTGCTTCTTTGATTCTGCTCTCACCCCTGCTCCCAGGTCACAGATGGAAACTACTGATATAGGAGACCTTGTCCCCTAGCAACAAACCACATCCACTTTTGCCCCTACAGGAACATTCCATTCACCTGCCTGGCCTCAAATTAACAAAAGGTAGTTACGAAAGTGGTGATGGTGATTATAAGAAAGGAACATGTCTTGTTAGGTAAGCAAACGATGTGACTGGAAACATGGGAGAGGGTGTGTGTGTGTTTGTGTGTACATGTGCATGTAAATGGATGGATTAGACAAGGGTGATTTTTTTTACCAGATAATTCTATAGTGTAATGTGTAGATAATGAGCTCAGCTTTGGGAAATGTAAGCTGGCTTTCTATAAAGGCCAGAAGATATATTATTAGATATGTTTTGCTGAAAGGATTGTCCTTGCAAAAGGTTTTGAGGTAATATTTTAAGAAATCTTTTTAAGGAACAGGCAATTCTCTCTCTTCTTACCCTTTCTCAGAATGGAAAAGAGATAAAAAGTAGCATCCCTTTATTTGTTTTATCTGAATCTTTGTGGGGGAAAATCAGCTACTATTTCTTTATACCACCTACTTTTTGAAGCTCATTTAAGAAAATACCTTATGTCTATAACAGTATTCTGTTCATGCTAAGTTCTCCAAAATCTTAGCAGGGAACAGTACTTTTTCTTACATATATTTTGTAACTCAGACTTCTGTAAATGGAAGAACACATATGTCTTTATTTTAACACTCAGAATGGAAGCCACCTCAGGACAGAGGTCATGTCTTCACTAGTGTAATCCCCACAGAGTACGTGCCCAGTTGATGTCTTTTGTTTGATTGAATGACTGAAAGCAGACCCAGGACTCCCAATAGGAGGAGAATAAAAGCGTCTTTCTTTCTTTTTTTAAGTTTATTTATTTACTTTTGAGAGGGAATGAGTGTGGGAGGGGCAGTGAGAAAGGGGGACACAGGATCCAAAGCATGCTCTGTGCTGACAGTGCAGAGCCTGAGGCAGGGCACGAACTCATGAATGTGAGCTGAATTTGGATGCTTAACTGACTGAGCCACCCAGATGCCCCTAAAAGCCTATTTCTGTGTGCTTTTCTGCCCTGGGGAGATTGTCTGAATATCACATATGATTCCATCATACATATTTTACTTGCCCGTGATTTGATTTTATTTATTTCCTGTTTAATAACATAAGGATAAAAATTTAGGTAGTTCTCTCTTGTAATATCCCCAAGCTAATCTTCAGTGAAACCTTATATTAAATAATGTGCAAAATCAGCTTCACGTTTAGTTGCCAAAGGGTTTTGGCATTTTTTTCATGGGTAAAGTAGCAGGCTGGTCTGGAAGGCTCAGGTCCTGGAATGGCTGGTCTGTGATACCATGGCAATGTGGGTTGGAGGAGATGGATGGTAATCACGTAAAGTGTCTGTTCACTGTCTCATGCCACTACTAGTACTAGGTACCACTCAGGGAATACTCTATCAGAATAAGATATTTTCTTGGCTCAACATAATATACCATAATGTGTCTGATGTAGTCAGCCAAAACAGGATCTTTTATCAGTGCTTCTGCCAGCTCCCTGGGCTGGCTAAGAGAACCAGAGGCCAAATGCAGTGATCAAAATGACAACTAGAGAAGCAAAAGGCAAAAGGACAAGGGAAAACACCAGTCAGGAATCCATGTTTTGGTTGATTGTCTCATTACCTGGGAATCAGCAGTGTGGGAGTCTCTTCTACCTCTGAAAAGGAGTAATCCATCTTCTCTATGGGCAGAGGGCCATTCATTCCTGAATCCTTCCACTTCTGATTGTATGTCACTGGGAAGCAGACAGGGGACCACCACAAACTGGCAGCATGGTAAAAAGTGCAGCCTCTGTTGACAGATTGCCTGGGTTCACACCCCTATTCCGTTTGCCAACCAGGAAATTACTCAGCCCTCAGTGCCCCAGTTTTTTTTGATCTGTAAAATGGAAAGAGTAATAAAAAACAGGATTTCAGAGAGTTACTGTGAAAATTAAAAGAAATAATATGTATTTATTGCTTAGCATGCTGCTGTTGTTAATAATGGCTGGGTCAGGAAGACGGTATATACGTGGTCATTGGAGATATGGAATGTGTGTGATTGGTTACTTAGTTTCGAAAAATAGACAGTTGTTCTTAGTTATATTGTTACCGTTAAATAGAACATCACTACTGATGTTATTACCAAGGATGTGGAAAAAAATATTTCCACGTAGGTCATTACTCCTGCTTTGTATATGAGGTAAAAAATATCATCCACAGCTCTCAGTGCTTGGTCTTTGAGTTTTTACAAATGTTTTTGATCTCAACTGTACTGAGAGCTAGCAATAGTTGAAATATAGGACCCTGGTAAAAATTTCAAGTGGAAAGGCACATAAAATTTAACTTTTTGACATGTAATGGCTTTGGCATAAAAAAATAAGAATCCAGCTTTAGTCCCAGGATGATGTCATTTTTAAATGAATTGAAATTGCAAGCTAATAGAGTTGAATATAAAGATTAGCTCATATGGTTAAAAAAAAAAAGTCCTGGCATAGGTGTTAAAAGAGCACTGGTTAACTTTTTTTTTTTTTTTTACAAAGAAAACTCAGGAAAATAAGCCAGGCAGTTTAAAAATGCATTTGCCACATAGCTTGATTCTGCATTTGTAAATGTAATGTAGTTAAAAACCTTATTTAGTAGCAAAAGCATATGGTAAAAGGCTGCTGTAAACTACAGTTCTGTGGGGCAGGGGCACTAGGAAGGTAAATTCTTGGGACCCCACTTAACCCATGGGACAGCCTTCCTGTCTTTGATTTCAGTTATTCCACTCTTTTTTTTTTTTTTTTTTGTATTGCTGAAGCACATCTGTCTCTGGTACCCTGTGCTTGCCCTGTCTGCCTGTTTTCCACTGGAACTGAAAAAATTTCCTTTCCTCTATTTATACCTCTACTTGGTTGTTATTGTTGTTGTTTTTTGTTTTTTAAATCAAACTCATCTTTTTTTTTCTGATTTTCTGATTTTTCTCTGAATTTCTGATACTGGCACTTGTAGCAGTGCTGATGGTTGTGAGTATCCAGTTCCAGAGCTTCGTGCCAGATGAAGAGAGTGAAATAGAGCTTCTCAGTTGCATTGTTTCTGGTCTTTCTAAGCCCTGGAGTCCCTGGTGATGTACACTTGGGTTAATCAAACAATTCTTGTGAATGCTAACTCAAACAAATTTAGTGTGACGTACCAACAGTATCATTCAATACCATTTATTCAGTCACTCATAATTATTCACTCATTGGTTCAATAATATTCTTATAGTTAAGCGATGAGAGATGAAAGTGGGTGGAATGAAAGAGGAAAAACTAGTGAATTTCTCAAAGGAAAGGTAGAAGTTAGAAGCCATGGAAAGTGGCTTCAAGAGGATATTTTTGGTTCGTAGGTAGATAGTGGGATATCCAGAGTAAAATAAAATGTTCAGGAAACTTATTATTCAAACATGAATATGCAGATAGTAATATCACTCTTTGAATTTCTCAAATTTATATAAAAATATGTACTGTAGGGTCACCTGGGCGGCTCAGTCAGTTAAGCGTCTGACTTCAGCTAGGTCATGATCTTAAGCGTCTGACTTCAGCTAGGTCATGATCTTGCCAAGCCCTGCGTTGGCTCTGTGCTGATAGCTCAGAGCCTGGAGCCTGCTTTGGATTCTGTGTCTCCCTCTCTCTCTGCCCCTCCCCTATTCATTCTGAGTCTCTCTCTCTCTCTCTCTCTCTCTCTCTTTCTCTCTCTCTCAAAAATAAATAAACATTAAAAAAATAAAAAATGAGTACTGTAGCTGAAGGCAGTTTGTATAAATATGGAAGGAATAAATAGATACAGCATTTGAAGAAGGGCACCAACAATCTTTTTTAGGGACAATGGTAAATGTTCATCTTTAAAAATTTTTTAATGTTTTATTTATTTTTGAGAGAGAGAGAGAGAGAGACAGATTGTGAACAGGGGAGGGGCAGAGAGAGGGAGACACAGAATCCGAAGCAGGCTCCAAGCTGTCAGCACAGAGCCCAACATGGGAGTCAAACTCATGAACCACGAGATCATGACCTGAGCTGAAGTCAGACACCTTTTGACTGAGCCACCCAGGCACCCCTGTTCATCTTGATAATAGAAAGTTCAGGGTAATTATTTGGCCTGTTTAGTAAGCACAGCCGAAGAGAACATAATAAGTACTCTGTCTTGTCAGTGAGAACACTGTTAATATTAATGGGAATGTACCGCTCAAGATCCTGGAGGTTGATAAAAGGGCAGCTCTAGATGTGAGACGGACATGTGGCTCTAGGTCCCCTGACAAGTTAATTATGGGCCCCTTGGGGCTTCTTCACTCTCGTCGGGGTGCTCCTAGGAACTCTTCTTGAGATGTCTCTATGTATATTTGAATTGGAGGTGATAGGAATGGGATGACAGACTTTGTTTTTTAAATTCATCTGAATTGAGAACCAGGCTAAGGGTAGGGATAAATGCAAGGGGTAGATTAAAAAGTGTTGCCTGGTCTGGGACAAGTTTTCTATCCCTGCTCTGGCTCAGGCAGCTCAGGAGCCAACGTGAATTCCTAGGAGTCAGGGTACTAGTGCTATGGCTTCTAAAGGCATGCATGTGGCCGTCTGCCAGGAAGCTCTTGGGGGAGTGGACTGTGATCAAGCTAGTCCAGTTGTTCAGCCCCATAACCTTGCTGGTTACATAAGGGTTTGCTCTTGAATGCCTTGGTATCAGTCTAATGTGCAGTGGGACACCCTCAAAAGGTGCAGGGAGGTCCACAATGGCCTTCCTTGGGTTTGGTCTCCTGTCTTGTCTCTAGAGTCTGTTTTTAGTTTTTTATAGTATTTTTACAGTACAGTTGTAGCATTGCCATTCTGTGTTCTTGTGTTTTTCAGTTGTGATAAACATGAAAACAAAAATAATAATAAAAAATAGCTTCTGGGAAAGGCCATGTCACATGGCATTCCCATAATTCTTAATTCATCTGTATTAATAAGGTTTTGCTGTGGGAATAGTAATCACAATGTGTAGCCCCTACCACTGCCTTCTCTGTGTGATTTATTGCAAAAGTGGTTGCATAGGAGAGTGGATTCTTTCCATTGGACAGCCTAATCCATGATCAAACTGTTGTTTCCCTAGTGATTGTGAAAGGACAGATTTTGTATCAGGCGTATTCATTTCAGTGTCCAACAGAGAATGAAATGAATGTCCTGGGCCATTATTTTCAGAGACATCTCAGCATTGGTCTGAAAACCAATTCACAATCTTTAATAGTATGTCTTGGTGTTTTCTGTAATACACTTTGATCCCTGCATGAACTTCTGTTCACTTTGCACTACTTCTGTGTTTGCTACTTTGGAAGAAAAGTGGTCACTGCTACTTAAATGGCATTTCTTAGTAGTCAAATAGGGCTGCTGATTCAAAATGACCTGGTTTGCTCCATTTTCTTCCTAAACTCTTTAACTCTGAAGTAATTATAACAAAATTTCAGGGTTTGGTTGGGAACATTTTTTATATTTCTGCTACTTCATTCATAGATATTAATATTTCTGCTGTATTCTCTTATTAGATATTCAACTTCTTGGGGGAGTATTTTTTTTTTATAGAAATTTCCAGAACACTTACATGATCATCATTCTTTTTTCTTTTTAATGTTTATTTTTTGAGAGAGAGAGACACAGAATCTGAAGCAGACTCCAGGCTCTGAGCTACCAGTACAGAGCCTGATGCGGGGCTTGAACTCACGAACTGCGAGATTATGACCTGAGCCAAAGTCGGACGCTTAACCAACTGAGCCACCCAGGTGCCCATCATCATTCTTGCTCATAAACCTTCATGCAGGAGCTGCCTATCAGTGATCTAGTAAATGATGTTATAAAAATTGGAATAATATAGATAATATGTCCCCTCATCAATGAACAGTGAAGACTCTGACCTCGTTCTCAGCAAATGCCATTGACTTCCTGGGTTATGTATGGCATTGTACACATATAAGCTATTTAATACATAGTGATACGACATATTAAAAGTGAAATTATTCTATGGTAGATAGGTGGATTGTCTCTTAGCATCCATTGAAGCTCCTCCTAGTGTACCCTTTGTTCTGGCAAAAGCTGGAGAGTTAGGAAACAAACCCACAGACTTCTTTGGAGATAAGCAGTGAATGGTCATGGGGATGTCATTGCTTGTCCTTCACCATTGGCACAAGTCCCAGGGCCCAGTCAGTCGCTGTATGGGTGTTGAGAGGAAGACTGTGGGGTGTCATTTGTGGTGATGAAGAACATAGCAGGCACTGTACGATTTAGAAGTAGACTGCATTAGCAGCTGCATGGGCAGTTTCCTGATAGGCTCCTGATTATAGTGACTTCATGATCTAGCTGACTTCCTGTTAGTGTTTGCACCCTACTTGCCATAAGGCACTGAAATCATGGAACTGGCTGTGTCCCAAGGTATCAGGCAGCTGATCACAGAAGAGGTAGTGGTTCTTACCAGGGCCCAGTTCTGTGGTGTGGTTTGGGAATGATTTCTAAAGGCTCTGCTTAGGTATATTTCTTCAGCCATCTCCAGGGATCCTATAAGCCATTTAATTATCTGCATAAAATGCTTTTATTCTTAAAAATAGCTAGGGTAGATTATTTTCTCTTTAACCTTATCATGATGGATATCCAACTGGGCTCCATACTTCCTCCAAAATTTTCCAAGGTCAACTCTTTGGCTGTCGTATTATTTCATGGAAAATTGTGAAAATACCACTAGAAATAAGCACAAATATAACTGGAACTTTTTTTAAGCCACTGTAAATTGCTTACATATACCTCATATTTTCCCACTAATCAAGGAGTTACAGTTGGTGATTTCCCCAGGCCCATTAACTTGACTTATAAAATGTCCCTTGAACTGTGCTTTGAAGCCCAACAAAACTGAGTTGTTTGAGCTAGAAAAGCAGGAGCAGGTAAAAGTACAGAATCTACATGGGAATTATTTTGCCTCCAGGGTCCTGTCATTCAAAGTAGAGACTGAAAATACCAATATTACGGCAGATATCAACAGCCGCTTATTTGTGTGCATTAAGGCACAGTAATAATTAGAGGCCAAGGCAGTGGGTCCTGTTGCCAGGTGGTCATTGGTTTTACTCTCTTTCATGACATCAGTCTTGACACCTTTGTCCTGCCTACTCATGCTGCCTGTCTTTAAGTAGAGAGAGAAAGACCCTTTCATACCCTTTCCTACCTGAGGAATGGTATCTTCCCATGGTCTCCAGATAAGGAACAGAAATGCATTCTGTTAAGCAATTGTGAGCCTTGCTATGCTGTACGCACAGGAAAAAGAGGGAGTTTGCTGCCTTGCTCTGGGAGAGAATTTTTATCATCAGGGGAGGTGATGTATAGAGGAGGGATAGAAAAATATTGAGCATACAGGAGAATTTATTCACAACAGAATGGGAATTTAAAAGAGTTAAAAAGATGGGGTGGAGCAAAAGTGGCCCAGGGAAGGGGAGAGATTATACTGCTTAATAATTACACTCAGACATGAAGAAGACAGACTCCTTTCTACATAGTAGTTTGAATACACAAAGGTTTGATATCTCATGTCAAAAGAAGTCTGGAAGTATAGGGAGTTTGAAGTTGGCATGGCAATTCTAGATTATTATGGACCCAATTTCCTTCTCTTTCTCTTACCCATTTGCTAACATATGGCTTCTGTTCTCAAAGTCAAGTCACAATCCAAGGTAGCTACTGGGGTTGTGGATATCACCTCCACATTCCAGCCAGCAGGAACATAGAAGGCTCTTCTTTCCCAGAGACCCATACAGTACTTCCTCTTACATTTAATTGACCAGAATTTAGTCACATGTCCTTACTTCGCTGCAAGAGAGACTAGGAAATAGAGTCTGTTTTGTTAGGCAGCAATCACTTAGTTACAATTGGGATTTTGTCAGGAAGGAAGGAAGGAAGGCCAGGTGGGTATTTTATGTGCATCTAATGATATTTCTTATAAAGGCTGAGCCAGAGAGAGCCTAGAGACTGTGCTGTTGTTAATTGCGGCCTTCTGGCTTTGTGCAGAGGCCCTTTTTTCTATGCTACAGATGGAATTTCTTTTACTTCTGGGTGATCCAGGAAGCTGGGGTGGTTTCCAGAGAATACTGCCAAGAGTGGCTGAGCATGTACATGACTGTGCAAGATTAGAAATGGTGCTTGAGACCCTTTACCTGCCTGGTGTCGAGTTTAATCAATTGAAACAATAGCAGGTTGTAAGTGGGAATTCTTTGGCACATAGCATGTGACCCTTGTCTAATTAATGCCCTCATACAAATGCCTGTAGCTACTGAAGCTCTGAAAAGGTTCTAGAGAGTAGGAATATTTTTTTCCTTTTTGGGTAGGAATCTTTTTGGACTTAAAGTTATGGGGAAATATTAATATATTTTTAGAGCCGTAGAATCCCAAATCTGAATGAAGTCCCTTTAACTGCTACAAGAAGCCTAATTAGGATGGTTTGTTTGTCCCAAAGAGTTTAATAGGCCAACATTTGAGAATAGGTTTACTTGATAAATATTTGAAAAATTAGACCATCCCATAATAATTATGCTGCATTCTTGCATATCAACAACGCCCTGAGGCTGAGCAGTGACTGTCTCCTTTAGATGGGGCTACATTTACTGGCTTCCAACCATCCACACATTTAGGATACCTTATCTCTGGCCTGCTTTTCACTTACTGGTGCAACCTGATGGGCACCTGTAAACATCCATGCTTGTACTCCTTGTCAGGATGGCCCAGGGTGGCCAGTGCCTAGAAAGAGGGTGGTTGCTGGCCTGCCTCAGTTGCTTAATAGGAAGCATGAGTAGAGATATCCTGGCCTGGAGAGGAAAGGAAGGGTGTCATTGAAAACTGGGCTGACCAGGAAAGCACTTGATAAGGCCTGTGGCTAGTCCATGAGAAACCCAGGGTTCGTCATGAATTTGCACCCCCAGGTATCTGGTATTTCAAGACTATGACTGAACTCCCATGGTTTTTTGAAGTGATAATTGGCCAGGGCAGTTTGTGCTGTTTGGAAACCTTCCCTACAATCTCCAGGAATGACTCTGTAAACGTACTTAGGAGGGTTATGCTAGTGTCTAGTGCCAAGCCTATATTCCAACTACTGGCAATATGTTCGCTGACATTGTTATCTGAGTGTTTGTAGTGGGCATTAATTTTTTAATAAGTGGTATACACAACTGTTTACCAAGCCATCCTTGAGCCAATGCAATACTGTGCTGCAATCTTAAAAAATTGTTTATTGCAACCTTAAACATTTACTTGAAAACCACTTGAATGTGCAAAAGATGAAGAAGAAAGAACCCCTAAAAAGCTGTAGGATTCAGATACTTCTTATTTATAAAAAGGGGCATCAGGGTCCTTCAAGCTATATTGGACTGAATGATTTAGGAAAACATTATTTTCATCATTCAAAGCTTTTATTTAGGGACCATGTTTATACATTTCAGAAGGAGCCCTTTTCCCTTCTCCCAGCCCAAAAGTCACTCAATTGGTATTTGTCTCCTTGGACTTTGGGTTGAAATGAAAATCTTTTTGCTCTGACTTAGTAAATGTCAACAGTTAAAATGGCATGATTCTGATTTCTAAATGTGCCCTACTGCTGAATGCTACAAATAGGGAAAAAGGAAAATAAAATCTGTTTGCTTCCTTGAGAAACATTGTAGTCTCTATTTGATTTTCTTCAGATGTGAGGTCTGTAATTTATCAGTCACAACTGGGTAAACCTCAACATTTTAATTAGCAGAAGTGACAAACGATATTTGTTTTATTTCACTTCTTTGACTTTTAATTTTTCTTAGGTATTTTTAATTTACAGAAAAACATCAATACAGGATTCCCTCAGCTTATGTTTAATTTTTCTAGTACTTGAAATCAGGTGCATTCTGTGGCTGAAAATACTAGCCTATTAGGCTACAATCTGTATATAAGAAATAGAGTGATTTACTTTCTACTTGTTGTTACCACCAGTGTATATCATGGCTGTATCTTAATGAATTCAGCTTTTCCTTATTTTTCTCCATGTTATACCCTAGGTTACCTATTTGATTCTAAAGTTATTTTGTAGTACTAGATTTTAGTTTATTTATGTCCATATAGTTGGGGAAACTTTCTTTGAAGATAGACTTATATATGTAGTTAAGAGCACGTGGAATATTTTCTCTAAAGGTCTACATTTGAACCGTAGCAAAATGGAATTACAAATTCTATTTTTAGAGATATCAATATATGGTATTTCATTGCATATCTAATGTAAGGGTACTGAAGCTAAAATTTACATTTTTAAGATCTACATTTATATATATGTATGTATGTATGTATTTGTCTTTAAATGTATATTCAGTCACAAAAGTAATACAAGTTTCTTAAAGCTTTTTCTTCCTTTTTTTCCCTTCCAAATAGAGGCAAGCTGGAGAAAAAAAGAACAAATACCATAGAGTTCCATGAAGGTCATTGCATGGGAAATTGAATTTTGAGCAATTGAACTTAACATTATTTCGTGAGAAGTTTCTTCTCTAATGTATATATAAGTATTCCATCAAGGAATGTGTCATAGGTTACTAAGGCTGTTTCTAATTTTCTTTTCCACTCAGACTAATGCTATGTGGAATTCCTTTGTGTACAAACCATTTCCATATTTCAGATTTTTAAAAATTGGAATTCCAGAAGTAGATTTGCTGGCTCAAAGGATATATTTTATTTCATACTACTTTGAAGGAATGCCTATACATTTCCTGATATTCGGCCTGGCTTTGCTTCTTTGTGTGGTGCATGAGATGAGAAGCTGGAGGGAAAAACACTGGAAAAGGAGGAAAGAATGATAAAAATTATTGTAGTTTTGCTACCTAGATCTTGTTTGCAAACTGGGAAAGGTTTGCTGGAAGAGCAAACAGCTCAAACTAGTTTGTCCCACACCTGTGTTTTTTCCTATTGGCCCTGATGCCCAAGAGACAGTAGCAAGACTTCTGGGGTTTTATTGAGACAAGTCCAACTAACGAACACTGGAAGTTTGCTGGATGCTTTGCAGGGCATATGGGCATACCCCTCAGCAAAGGAGGTGGACAGTAGTCAGGGGCCTGCCCATTTCATTTGAAAGTCAGTCACTGATATCTTGGGAGCTGATTGTGATAACTCCAAAATAAATGGAAAACAACAGAGGAGGGAACACAGAGTCTGGATTACCATTCTTTGAAAGTCTTGAGTATTGCTGAATTTAAGCCCTGCAATCTGGCACCTTGATGGGTTTTGGATTTCCCTCCTCTGTTCCCCTTTTCCCCAATATGGCAGCTAAACTACTCAGGGGACACAGAAATATTCCCTGGGGTCTTTCAATGCTTGAGTTCCTTACGCAATTATAATGAATTAAATAAGTGAAAAATAGAATTCATTGTGTATGTGTGTGTGCGGTGTGTGCACTTAAACATGCATAAGTGCATGTGTAAATGGAAATTGAAGAAAAATTTTAAAAACTTTATTTATTTATTTATTTATTTATTTATTTATTTATTTATTTTTGAGAAAGAGAGAGACAGTGTGAACAGGCGAGGGTCAGAGAGAGAGGGAGACACAGAATCAGAAGACAGGCTCCAGGCTCTCAGCTAGCTGTCAGCACAGAGCTTGACGCGGGGCTCGAACCCACAAACTGTGAGATCATGACCTGAGCCGAAGCCAGGCGCTCAACCGACTGAGCCACCCAAGCGCCCCCCGACCGAGATTTTTAATGTTTATTTTTGAGAGAGAGAAAGAGAGAGAGAGAGAGAGAGAGAGAGAGAGAGAGAGACAGAGCTGGAGTGGGGGGAGGGGCAGAGATAGAGAGGGAGACACAGAATTCAAAGCAGGCTCCAGGTTCTGAGCTGTCAGCACAGAGCCCGATATGGGGCTCGAACCTACGAACTGTGAGATCATGCCCGGAGCCAAAGTCAGATGCTCAACTGACTGAGCCACCCAGGTGCCCAAGAAGATTTTTGATGTTAAAAGGCTGCTTTCATACTTGTGAAGGTTGGGAATTATCTGTCCATACTGTGGGTAGATGAGGAGATAGAGGGGCAAGCGATGATATTTTGTGAATCCCACATCTCTGAGGGTTGTGGGACTGCAAAGATGTGTTAGTTTAGCTCCAAACTCTAGTGAAGTTGGCTCTTGTGCAACAGGTTTTCATTCTGGGTCATCCAGGTGGTCCCATGCTACCAGGTAGTGACTGGCTTCAGGAGTGCGTTCGTTTTCTAGATGGGCGCTTTTCCACTGATTTTAGTATTTGAGCGTTTCTCTTTCTTTCTTTATAAATCATGTCTGCATTTAAGGATTTAAAATATTTTATCCAGCATTTTTGGTTGCTTTTCACCAAAAGAAGTATTATCATTATTTCTGGGAGAGAACAGAAGTCCTTTCCACTACTGCTGGAAATAAAATGTGTGATCCATTTTCTATACAGCAGCCAGGGTGATCATTTAACATATAAATCAGATCGCCGCAGTCCCTCACTTAAAACCTTCTTGTTCTTAGATTCGAAACAAAACTCCTTATCATTTCCTACAAATGTCTGCATGATCAGGCTCCTACTAACATGATCTTTTAACCACTCCTGTGCATTGACTTCCAGCCACACTCCCTTCTCTGTTTATGTTTCTTTTTTTGTTTTTAATTTTTTTTAATGTTTATTCTTGAGAGGAGAGACAGAGCATGAGTGGAGGAGGAGCAGAGAAATAGGGAGACACAGAAAGTGAAGCAGGCTCCGGGTTCTGAGCTGTCAGCCCAGAGCCCAGTGCAGGGCTCAAACCCACGAACTGTGAGATCATGACCTAAGCCGAAGTTGGACACTTAACCGACTGAACCGCCCAGGTGCCCCCCTTCTCTGTTTTTTGAACTAGTCTAGCTCATTCCTGCTGGGGGCCTTTGAGCCTGCTGGTTTCCTCTGCCTGTCTACATTGGGAAAGCTGGCTCTTGGCATCATTCACTGCTCAAAAGTCTTCCTCACAGAGACCTTTGCTGACCACTCAACTGAAATAAGCACACTTTGCCCCCACCCCATCACTGTGCCATCACCCTGTTTGCCTGGAATCATTTTGTCTGTTTATTCACTTGATTGCGTTTAAGAATGTAAACTCCATGGGAGCAGAGATCTTTTTTCGATCATTCTTTGCTTCAAACTCAGGATTGGACAATGCCAGGAAAGGCATGTTTGTGGGATGAATTAATTAATTAAATAGCATACATCATGACATTCTGAAAGTTGGTAGAATACCATTATCAAAACTTTATCGATAAGGGAAACTGGGGTATAGAACAATGGGAGGGATACCTAATTAGCATTAAAACAGTGCTTTATTAGGGCTCATTCAAATCAGGGGATGTTATAACACAAGAGTGTTTCTCCCTTTAAACTCAGACTGTTCATTTTATAGATGTGAAAACAGACTCTGAGACTTTGGGAGTGGCTCAGAATCTCACACTTGGTGGTAGAGCTCTGGCCAGGTCATATATGTTCTGATTGCTACCCCACAAGTGTTGCTTACATCTCACTCAGCACGAGTCATGGCTACTTCACAATAGATTGGACACAGCAATAAATATTAGGGTGGCAGTTTGCTCCAGAGTTTGCAAACCCATATGAAACAGATTGGATATATTTTCTCTTCATTTTTGAAAGAGGAAGTACATGGGGTGCCTGGGTGGCCTAGTCCATTAAGTGTCTAACTCTTGATTTCACTTCAGGTCACAATGATCTCACAGTTCGTGAGACTGACTCCTGAGATGAGTCCAGTGCTTTTAGCACAGAGCCTGCTTGGGATTCTCTCTGTCTCTCCGTCTCTATCTCAAAATAAATAAATAAATAAATATTTTTAAAAAAAGATGTACATAACAATACTTTATGATACTAGAGAATAGCATCTGAATACTTTTTTTCTGCAGGGTAAATATAGAGAGAAAATTTTAGCTTTCCTATTTGCCAATTGGATTGCCTTCTGAATGTCAACAGGTAACTTTTTTTTTAAGTTTATTTTTTTTTTTTGAGAGAGAGAGTGCACACGTGTGTGTGCAGTTGTGCCCGCTTGAGCAGGGGAGGGGCAGAGAGGGAGAGAGAAAAATCCTAAGCAGGACCCCCAGCTGTCATTGTAGGTGGGCTTGAGCTCACAAACCATGAGATCAGGACCTGAGCCAAAATCAAGAGTCAGACGCTAACCAACTGAGCCACCCAGGCCCCAACAGGTAATTTTCTTTAGCTTGCATTAGAATGTTAAGAGTAGGAGCAATGCCTTCTCATGTGTCTGTTCTTTCAGAGTCACTCAGCACCAAGGAGGATATACCAGCTCAATTTCCCTTATAAGGGCAGTAGGAATAAGACAAATGAAAAAGATGATTCATCATTATCATGATCTTGAGGAAAATGAGGAAGTTCATTCTGGCAAATTCACAATCTATTACAAACTAGTGCATGTTGTATGTGTATTTTTCATTTCTTTGTCCTTGTAAGATTTTACAACCTAGAAGAAAATGACAGGAAATAGAAGTCTTACATTTAAAGTTTTTCATTGAACTATAGTAGCTTTGTATTTTACTCCTTAAATATGACTTTTTATTTTTTATTTTTTTCATTTTATTTAAATCCAAGTTAGTTATATAGTGTAATAATGGTTTCGGGAGTAGAACTTAGTGATTCATTACTTACATATTAATACCCAGTGCTCATTCCAACAAGTGCCCTCCTTAATGCTCATCACCTGTTGAGCCCATCCCTCCACCTAATACCTTCCAGCAACCCTCAGTTGGTTCTCTATATTTGAGTCTCTTACAGTTTGCCTCCCTTTGTTTTTATCTTGTTTTTCCTTCCCTTCTTCTGTGTTCATCTGCTTTGTTTCTTAAATTCCACATACGAGTGAAATCATAAGATATTTGTCTTTCTCTGACTGACTTATTTCGCTTAGCATAATATATTCTAGTTCTACCCACATTATTGCAAATGGTAAGATTTCATTCTGTTTGATTGCTCAGTCCTATTCTGTGACATATATATACGTATATACACATATACACACACATATATATGCATACATAGACACACACGTACATGCATACAAATACCACATCATCAGTGGATAAATATTTGGTCTCTATGCATAATTTGACTACTGTTGATAGTGCTGCTATCAAACATTGGTGTCCAAAGTTTATATGTCTCAGAGTGTCTCAGAATGACAGCAGGGGAGGGGCAGAGAGAGAGGGGGGGATACACAGAATCCAAAGCAGGCTCCAGGCTCTGAGCTGTCAGTACAGAGCCTCATGAGCCAAGAGATTATGACCTGAGCCTAAGTTGTACCCTTAACCAACTGAGCCACCCAAGTGTCCCTTTATTAATTTATTTTAAATCTTAGCAAATGAATATAGTGAATGAATTTTGTCAAGATGTGGTTCAAATTATGTAAACTTCTTTACAGCAGAATATATATTCTTTTATAAATTTTATATAGAGATAAAATATACACACATACATATAACTTTTCTCTACTTGCATAAATAGGTCCTCTTATACAGAAAATCCTTGGCAAGAAATTATGACAAATTAAAGTTGAATAAATTTGTGTGTGTGTGTGTGTGTGTGTGTATTTATAGTTTTTATATGTTGTGTGCTACTTATCTTTTGCCTTGCTTTTGCCATAAACTCATCTGGTGAAAGCTGAAACCACTCTTGGATAAATATTTGACTGGAGAGATTGTAGGATAGAGTGTAAGAAAAATATTTTGTAAAACAAGTACTTGATGGAGAATCACAAGGGTTTTATTGGTTCTTCAGTGTGGTCACATAAATGTCTTTGCCTAATATATCACTGTTAAAACCTTCTGCTCTAGGGATGCCTGGGCGTCTCAGTCTGTTAGGCAGCCGACTTCAGCTCAGGTTATGATCTCACAGTTCGTGGGTTCCAGCCCCGCATCGGGCTCTGTGCTGACAGCTCAGAGCCTGAAGCCTACTTCGGATTCTGCGTCTCCCTCTCTCTCTGCCCCTCCCCCGCTCATGCTCTGTGTCTCTCTCTCAAAAATAAATAAAGGTTAAAAAATTAAAAAAAAAAACCCTTCTGCTCTTTAAGAGATTGATAAGATATTGGTATCTAGTTTGGGAAGGTCATGATATATTCACTTTGTAACAGTAAATTTTAGGAAAAAATCAGGAACCAAAACTAGCAAATGGAGCGTTTTCTTGTCACTAACTTAAATGTAAACTTGGACCCCCCAAACGAAGTTCATAGCCCAGAGCAAAGTGTGGGCCCATGTCTTTTGTGGGGAGAACTGGCAGCAAGATAGTAGGTACGTGGTAAGTTGTTGTTCACGAAGTAGGGGTTATATAAGAGCCCCTTCATGTACTTACAACCTTTATGCTTTTACGTTGTTTCACTAAAAAATGACCCAGCAGCCAGGGGCGTTGGGTTCAGAGCCATTGGACCCAAACTTGCCACTTTCTAATTATGTGATCTCGAGCAAGCCATCTCTTGATTTTCTCATATGTCAAACGAGAATAATAATTGTCTAAAAAAGAAAAAACAATCATCTTAAGCATTTGTACCTGAGGAATTTTAATTGGTTATGTAGGCGAGGGAGGAGCCGAGAGGCCAGGTGAGGTTACTGAACAACCCAAATATTTGCAAAAGCAGGGAGAATCTACTAACCTTCCTCTGGAGGGGCAATGTGTTGGAGTCAGTGTTACTCAAGTCCAAGGGCTGAGGCCACCTGGAGAAAGCAGTAATTATGGTACAAGTGGAGGCCAGGAGAAGACCCTTTGGCTGCCCAGTGCATAGGTGGAGGGAGAAAACTCTGACTTCCCCACCCTCTGCTCTTGTAGCCAGCTGACCTGGGAACCTGCCTCATCTTCTCTGCTAGAGGAGCAGAGTCCAGGAAGGGGAGGGGATGGTTCTCAGATGGGCAAAAATTCCCGCTTCAGAGAGTTGTTGTGTAGGTTATGTGGCGTTTTCCCCACGGTATTCAGAACTCTTTCTGGCATACATGCCCAGTAAACACGATGTCCTCATCATCAGTGCCATTTGCAGAGTAAGTAACAACATCTCATTGTGAATATAGCTTATATACATTGGGTGTCAGGAAGTTAATTCTGGCATGGCTTCCTCTTTTCTGGTTTCTTCCACGGAGAAGCTGCTCGTCATTTCAGCATTTCAGTGTCTGGTCAGGCAGACCATGCCTCCTTCAATCTCCAGTTCTCATCTGTGCTGTGCCGAGTTCAGGTAGAGCAACCAAACCTGGCTCACTGATGACAGAACTGAGACATGGCCAGTTCCAAAGAATCCAGGAAGTTTGGAGAGCATGGTAAGCATTCACAACCCTGTGGAAAGACCCTTGTAAATTAACCTTAAAATATAGGATTTTCTCACGTATTCTAATGCCTTTGGACTTGAGTTCAGCTGTATCCTACAAAAATGAAAGAATACGTATTTATTTATTTATTATTTGGTATTTGCTATAGCTTGATGTTAAAATTAATCAATTTAAGGGCAGAAGGTTTGACAAGATGACTTAACAGGCCTACCAGGAAGAATCATATAGCTGCTTCTTTGAAGCATAGACATAAAATAAAAAATTCCATCTAGGTCTTGACCAAAGTGGTCTTTTCGGTTGATCGCCTTTTGCAAACACACATTGTTCATTATAGCATTTTGCTAAATCCTGGGAATTTCTCTCCTGAGAGATTTTTATCAGTATGAAAAACGGCAGCTTTTCTAGGTTTTAAAATATTGTTCGTCTTCTTCATATTGGCTTTCCAATTACACCCATTCACATGGAGAACATTTATTGATCTCAAGGAATTAAGAGTGTCTGGTTTTCTCCAGTGCTTTCGTCATGTTTGAGATGGAATTTGACAGAAGTGATAAAAGGGATAATAACAACTAATGGTTTTGAGCACTTTCTCCATGTCACTTACTGCTCCCTGATCTTTGGGCTCATTCACTCCTTTTAATGTGATGTCAGGACTTTCAGCGACCTCATGAGACAGTTGCCTGTTTGTAAGGGTTAGGAAACTGAGGTTTAAAAGTTATGCATCTTCAATTCATGTTGCTTTGCTGCCAGACTGATGCTCTTACTTGCTCTATGGTATTGTTAACAAATTAATTTGAATATCAATGAAGCAGAAATGGAGAGGAAAAGAAGTAAATGCAAAACAAAATAAGGAATACCTTAGAATTAGAGATTACTAGGTACCAATGTAGGAAATGATCTTAAGGTACATCTAATTCAGCTTCCCCTTTTTGCCACTAAGAAAACTGATTTCCAGGAAAGGAAATGAATCTTTTGATGGTGAGGGAGAATAACCCCCAAATACCAAGGCTCATTGATCCTCTTCTGCCTTCAGGAACACAGGGGTTATGACTATATCCCATGCCATTCGCAAACATAGGTTACAAATGACATTGATCCTTTACTTTATCCCAAACGCCTTCCTGTGGGTTGGAAGTGTATTACATACATCTGCTTTTTGTGCTAGAATCTGGAAAACAGATACTAAGGAAAGAAGTTAAGGGTCTGTGCTTAGATGTCAAATTAACTCCAGCATACCACATTCTTTGTGTTTTTCAAGTTGGTTCCCAGTTTTATTTTTATTTTTGCACACCTTTATCTGGTTATATCGTCTTTTAGATTAGCTTTGACCTTGGCTCTCTTGGCTTTTTTCTTTAAAAGCGATGATGCTCTCGTCAGGATGGAAGGTGCTATTTGGAATCTTTAAATGTTCTTGGCATTTCATTCTTTTAAGGCTCTTTCAGGACTCTGAACTTTGAATCTATACGTGAATCACAAGACCAAGGGAGTGGTTGTGGGATACTCAAGAAGTGAGGTAGAGGGTGGAGGGAAAAGTGTGTGATGAGAACCCTCCTTAAACCTGGAGAGAATCACAGGATGAGAGGTCTTCCTTACCCTTCCAGCTCCCCCTCACTTGTGACCTACCACTTGTGACCTTGATCTTAGGAACATAGGGTCCTTCAGAATACAGCTGCATTAACTTCTGGGAAAGGGTGTGCCTGTGGCTGCCTTGGTGCATGGAAGACAGAAGGGAAGCTGGACGGGCACTGGGCTATAGGTGGGGGGCGTGGATGCCCATGTGATGACTGTAAGCCCAGTTTATTCTCCTGTAATACGATTAAAGTTCAGTGATCTTTCTGGCTCTAAAATTTTAGGATTTTTAGTGTTCTTTGGAGCATGATCATGTGTCTAGCAGAAAAAAAAGTCATTTTCTTTTTAGAACAGTTTCAAGATGTTGCTCTGACTCACTAGATGGTTGGTCATAGGGAAAAGGGAGCCTAATAGGTAAGTGATGAATCACTCAATTCTGTTCCTGAAACCAATATTCTACTATATGTTAACTAACTAGAATTTAAATAAAAACATTAAAAAAGATAAATGCTAAAAAAGGGGGGAGTTTGACTTCCCGTGGGTTTTGCATTTCTTTCAGCAGGCATAGTCCTTTACAGCATCCTTGGTGTAAAAATAAAGCATTTTTCTAGAGAGTACTTTCACGTATACTAATTGAGTGATAAGGGTAAAGTACTGACCAAAAACTGAAGCTCATAAGACTGGGAAGATATTTTTTCTTTATTACACACAGAACAGTAAAGGCTGATATTTGTGTGTCGATACCCCTTTCTGAGGACAGTGTTCTTGTCTATTATTACCATTTGTTTTTGTACATGTGTGGGTTGTTCCAACTCTTCTCTGAACTTGGTAACTTTTTATTATATTTCTTATCTGAAATAGTCCTAAAACTGCACTTAAACAGTGAGCTTCATTTGCAAACATTATTTGGTCAAATCCTGAACTTTGCTGCAAATGAGGGTATCTTTGAGTTACTGGTTTAGAAGATGATGTCACTGCTTTGTGAAGGGTCCTAATGGAGCTGTGTTTTGTTCTCTTCCTCTTCAATAACTTAGGAAGGAAGGCTATTATGATTTCCTGGAGAGGTGGGAAGATTGAAGCCCCCTCCCCCCCAAGTGCTAGTCATGGCTGAAAGAAGAAACTTTTGTATGAGAGAACATCTGAGGCTGGAGATAAAATTCCCATTATAACCTCTTTAAATATTTCTGTATTCAAATGAGGGGATTGAGACTATTCTCTCTACAAATGGAAGCCCTTTTCTTCCTGAGCCAAGTGAAACACATTGTTTCTTTCTCCTCGATTAAAAAAAAAAAAAGGATGCTCTACGTTCTTTTATTTAGTTTGTCAAACTACTGATAGTCTTACCCCTGTCTTTTGTTAACTTACACACTGTCAGAAAAGGCGTTGTAAGCAGGGATTCCCTGCGCATAGCACTAAGAGCCTCATTCCCTGTTTGGCTTTCTTCAGAGAGCTCACTGGCAGCCTTAACGATGTTTTGTGCCAGCTCTGACGCAGATCCAAAGCCACACGCACATTGATATAATCTTTGGTGGTTTGGGCTGGTTTATAATCTTTCCTATTGAGGTTCAGTTCAAGGCCTTCAGGGCAAAGATCTTCTGTGAACTGAAAGAAAAAGTCTGATTTGCAAGAGATTTGATCCTGCCAAATGAAAGTGGCACATTTCCAATTGCCCGTGCTGAGTTGCTTTGGAACACATTTATGGAGGACACAGACATGCTTTAGGCAGCTCGTTTGTAGAAGGCTGTGCTGAGCACAAGGAGGAGTTAAAAGACAGATGACTCCCATGAAATACGTGCTTTCACGAAGTCCATACTGATTGAAAAGGAAGTCAGATGCACAGCAATATCCTTCAGTCTAAATGTGATGTCCAAAAGTGAGAAGGCACAAGACCCACCGACTTGCTTTGACAAGTGTCATTTTTCGACGGCCCACATTCAAGTCCCTTTCTGAATTTGGGCACTTGTCTATCATACACATCTTTGGAAGGAGGCTCTTTTTACATTTCTCCGCCCTTAACAACCAGGTCCTGGGTGTGGTCATGTGAGCCAGACTCAGCCAATCAGGTTCTCCTGCTGGGAATGAATCTGTAGCAAATGGGTCAATGTCAGGCGGCTATTAGAATTGATTTATGATATTAGAGGTGGTATCCATTGGTTTCAGTAATGGCAGTAGCAATATCTACTTATTATTTCTTATATGGGGAGGCTCTTATGATTTTTATTCCTTGGCTTTCAGAGTATCCTCCCTTTTTTTTGGTGTTCATATTCCATATTTGTGCTTTAGCCTCCTGCTGACTGTGTGAACCAGCACATCCAACAGAGTTTTCTTCTGCTTCAGGTAGCCAGAGTCCATTTCTATTATAACAAGCAAGAATTTTCCCAACACCTGAATGACCAGCACTTTCATAATTTGTACTGATTCATCTGTTCAGCTTATCTTCTACTTCTTTGCCCTCACAGGGTTCTCGCACTTCTGTATCCGATTGTATAACTCCTTACTTTGAAGGCTGAACTCAAGAATTTTGAACATTTCCAGAATTATCTGTTTGGTGCTTGCTGTTTCTCCATTTAGTGTATCTTATAATTATCTATTATACCTTTGTTTACAATTTATATCATTTTAAAAAATCATGAGTTTTTGTACAGTAGCCAATGAGTGTCTTTTTGGTGTGTGTGTGTGTGTGTGTGTGTGTGTGTGTGTGTGTATAAGGACTGTATTTCATCTTTGTATTCTCAGAGTCCAGCACAGGTCCAGTTAGTATTAGATACTTGGTGAATGAATGAACAAGTCTGTTAGCAGATAGTGATGTGGTATTGGAATTGTGGGCTTAAAGGGAATAAAAAATCACTGGAATAGCTGTTCTGAGCCTTTACTCTGGTGATACAAGGGTGAAATAAAATGATACGTGAAATGTGTGAGGTCTATTTGAGATTGAATAGTATACATTTATTTTCTACTTTTCTTTTTTTTCTATATTTTTAATTATTATTTTTGATCTCTTTAAATTCAAGTTAGTTAACACACAGTGTAGTATTGATTTCAAGAACCCAGTGATTCATCACTTACATATGACACCCAGGGCTCATCCCAACAAGTGCCCTCCTTAATGCCCATCACCCATTTAGCCCATCCCCCTCCCCCCTCCCCTCTAGCAACCGTCAGTTAGTTCTCTGTCTTTAAAAGTCTCTTATGGTGTGCCTCCTTCTCTGTTTTTATCTTATTTTTCCTTCCCTTCCCCTATGTTCATCTGTTGTGTTTCTTAAATTCCATGTATGAATGAAATCATATTCGTCTTTCTCTGACTTATTTCACTTAGCATAATACACTCTAGTTCCATCCATGTTTTTGCAAATGGCAGGATTTCATTCTTTTTGATCGCCGAGTAGTATTCCATTGAATGTGTATATGTATACATACACACACACACACACACATACACACACACATGTATATATAGCTTATTTTTCAGTCGCTATAAGGTACTGAGTCATTCACATACACACACACACATATACACACACACACACATACACATATGTATAGCTTATTTTTCAGTCATTATAGGGCATTGAGTAACTCTGAACATGATGATACCTCACTTAACAAAACCAGTCCATTCCTAACAATGTGTGTATTATGTTGCTTTTTCTTCTTCTTCTTTTTTTTTAACTTTATAGTTTATTGTCAGGTTGGTTTCCATATAACACCCAGTGCTCTTCCCTACAAGTGTCCTCCACCATGACCATCACCCCCCGTTCACCTTTTCCCCTCCCCCTTCCACCCTGTTTGTTTTCAGTATTCAAGAGTCTCTCATGCTTTGTCTCCCTCCCTCTCCCTAACTCTTTTTCCTCCTTCTCCTCCCCATGGTCCTCTGTTAGGTTTCTCCTGTTAGACCTATGAGTGCAAACATATGGTATCTGTCCTTCTCCACCTGACATTTCACTTAGCATGACACCCTTGAGGTCCATTGACGTTGCTACAA